>OX456525.1:18714645-19914645 GCA_949748255.1 Eustalomyia histrio
TGGAAAACTTTTTAGGAAACAACAAAAGCCCGAATTATAAGGACATAGTTTAGGATCTGGTAAAGAACTATGAAGCCATGGGAGTGCACATGTCACTTAAAATACACTTTCTGGATTCTCATTTGGATTTTTTCCCTGAGAATTTAGGAGACGTGAGCGACGAACACGGCGAGCGCTTTCATGAGGAATTGAAGGCTATGGAACGACGCTATCAGGGCAACTATGACACGGCTATGATGGGTGACTATATTTGGACCCTAATACGTGAGACCGATTGCAGCGAATACAAAAAACAAAGAAGAAGTCAGCAGTTTTTCCACATGGCATAAAATGTACACTTATATCTTTGTTTTTACTCATTTTTTTGTGCGTTGATTTGCTTAATTTAATTAGTTAGTTTAATTTCGTTAGTTTAGCTAATTGTGCGATACATTGAGCATGTAGTGCTGTAAATAAATTAAAAAATAATATACGAAGACTAATTTGTTTATTTTAAATTAAGTTCAAATGTATTTATTCGTTTGCGTTGGGTAGGTAAGCTGTGCAAATAATGAAAATCAAAAAATCGTGAAATAGCGGAATTTCGGTCGTTTACCAAAAAAATAATAAGTCGGCCATTTGTCATCAGATTTTGTTAAGTAAGGGCTTATTTTCTTTGGAAAAGTGTCAGCTATACGTAAAAAAATTAAAATCGCTGTTAACATCGCGTTTTACATTTTATATGAATTTTTATATGAATTTTTCAGCCACATTTTTACTAAAAAAACGCAGTTTTTTAACCTTTTTAAGCCGCCAACATCAAAACTACTAACCCGATTTGAAAATTTTCTGAGAATAAGTTGTAGACGGCTCAATTGTCTTTAATTTGAGTAGTAGTAGGATAAAATAGGTCAACGAAGACTAAAGATATGCTCAAAATAGTAAGTGTACCTCCAAAAATTAAAAAAAAAAATTAAAAAATTTGTATCTCGCAAACCAATCGACAGAAAAATTTTTAAAATTCATTTTCGTGTTCAGTAGGTCCAAATCCATGAGAAAAAGTATGCTAGAAACAAATAACAGACAAAAGTTTGTTATTTGTGACCTAGTGTAATCAGTTATTTTGTACGGAATTGGTAAGTAAACATTTTTAACATTTATTTTTAACTTATTAATCATTTGTTTTTTACTGATGTATCAGTTATTTAAACAACATTTAAAAATTTAAATGAAAAGCAAGTTGATCGATTTTTTAATTAAAAGTACTACTTACTTTTAATTCTGACTTTAATTCTGACATCAATCGATCAACGGTATTTAAATGAAAAATCGTTTGTTTTAAAGTGTATTTTTTTTATTTTAACTTACAAACTCTTTTAATTGCATGCGCCTATATGGTGAATATATATTTATGATAACCGCCTTTCCATTGAGATACCAATCGCGGTGCGAAGACTCAAGCGGGTTGCTTATTTTTACTCAGATTCTTTGATATCTTCCCGAGCAGTTTAATATTGAAAATAAGAAAAATCGGTGCAGCAATAAAAAACTAAAGTTATGAATGAAAATGTGAAAGTACCTTTAAACAGTTTCCCATTAGCGTCTGGAGAATACAATATGTTGTCATATTTTGTTTTTTATCAGACTCCTAAAAGTTATATTTAAATTCACCTGAAAATTTTGGCAGCTTAAAAAAAAATTGCTTTTACTACAAAAAATTATTTTCACAATCAAAAATGTTATTCACTTTAAAATAATTTTATCAACTTCACAATATTTTCTTAATTTATCTGTAACTTAAACACCGTGAAGGTTAAAATAAAATTGGTAAAGCAAATTTAATGTTAGTATATTTTTTAAATTATAGGAAATAAATAAAATATAAACAAAAAAAAAAATTGGGGAACTTTTGATCCCAAAGTTTAAGAACCTTAAACAAAAAATGTATCTATTAGTTTTGTATCCTCTATAACACTTACCAAATTTAAACAAAAACTGCGGTATTGTATCCTTGTATTCCTATTTAACCTTTGTCCGGCGGAAGAGGTACAATTGTACCTTTTTCGTTTTTGAATTGCAATAACTTTTTTTTTGTTAATACTAGATATCTAAAATTTTCTGACATCTCTAAACTTTTATATACTTTTTAGCCACGGGCCTGTTCTATCATTTGTTTATTAAATAAGAACAGAATAATTTAATTATATAAATAGGAAAAGCCATACATATCGTGTTAAGTATATAAGGGTACAATTGTACCCATACCGCCTTTTAACGTTGTAAAATTCTTCCGCTGGACAAAGGTTAATAAAAATGTTATAAAATGCCCAAAAAAATTAGAAGAAAAATATGTTAAAATATTCAACGAAAAATTTTGTTGTAAAATTTTAATTTTAATGTCGCAGTAAAAAAAAAAAATTCAGCAGACATTTACATTTTTATTTGATAAAAATACAAGCAATAAATCTATGATTTTCAGTTAATATATATTTCTAGGAATTTGTTATTGAATTTTTTATCCTTCATCTCCCTCCCATTTTTATCGATATGTGTTGCCCTTTTAAAAAATGGCAAAATCATCAAATACGTAACATTAAAACAAACCAAAGAAAAAAAGGGTTTACATATTTAACGTTAAAACAACAAACTTTTCTAGGAATTACATTGGCATTTTTATTTTGCCAGGCTACAAGTGATAAATAACAATTCAAAGATTTTGAATCTTTGGAATAAATTTGTCATCCCTAGTGAAATTTGTAGCAGAATATATTTAATACTTAAACTGCCCATTTTAGATGACTTTTTGGCATTTCTTGAAAAAGTAACAAAAAATATTTAGCGAAAAAAATGTCCATAAAAATTCATTGCGAGTATCTAAAGACTGATTTTAGCTCATATAAACTTTCACACTGGCCTTTAAGCCATATTTCTGTATATGCTGTATGTATTGGCTAAAATAAAAATTAAAACCTTACACCACCATAAAATTTGACTGACAGCGCTAAACCTTTTAAGGATTTTTACTATACTTGCCAAATACATTTATCTATGTAAGAAATATTGTTGTTATTCCATCTGCTAAAAGGTTAATATCAATCAAAAATATGTAAAGCTTTAAACTTAATTATTTATTTTTATCCTTATTCTCTATAGAGATAAATGTGATGCTTCAAAAAATAATAAAATAAAATAAAATAAAATGCATTTACGTATTGAAGTAAAACAGATATTTTACATTTCTTGTAAACAAAAGTAAACTGATTGGAAGAGGATTTTTATGATTTGAATGCATCATTCTGCTTATTAAAATATTAATTAATTTACTCGAGTATGAAAATCATTTCATTTTTGTTCAGCCAAAAAAAATATTTTTATATTTATTGCTTTTTCCTTTTTTTATGACAGTTTGTTGTGTTAATTTCAAACAGTTTGTATATTTATTTTTTTTAAATGGCAAACAATAATATTTTTTTCTCTGTCATCTGTGATTTGAGGCACAATATGCGCCTATTACGTGTAGTGCATTTTGTGTTCTTTTGTGATAGGGAAGATAATTAATAGCGATATTCACATACAAATACAAAATATTTATAATTTATTTATTTAAAAATAAAATATCTGAGACTTTAAGGCCTATCTAAAAAATCTTAAAAATGTCCTTAACATCTCAGAATTTTTGTATTAAAAAAGTCAATAGAATCAAAGAAGTTTTTTTTTTTGAAAAAGTTCTTAATATCAAATTTTTTTCTTTAGCAAAAACGTTTGTTAAAGAAATATTCTTAAATTTAAGGAACTTTTTTATAGTTTCGAATCATAATATAATTGTAGGGACAATATTATGGTAAAATTGTCGTTATTTTATTATCATAATATATTAACTATATATAATAATGTCAAGAATATATGATAATCTTCGAATATGATTACTTCTATCATGTTTATTTTTCGTTATATTTTCGGCATTTAGAGTCGGATCTTAAAGTATGATATATCGATGTTTTGTCTCGAGGAGACTAATGTTTTGACGGTAAATACTGAAGATGTGACAAACAATTTAAAAAGGTGACCCAACTCTTTAGTTAATAATCGAAGATTGTTTTTTCTCTCTGAGAAATATTTTCCATTTTATAAACACTTTAATGCTTAAATTTTTATCAAAACCCTATTTTATTTTTCTTTTTAAAAAGGCGCAATTTTGACAAAAAAAATATTTTTATGCGTATTTTTATTTTAAAAAATCCTGATCAGAGATATTGTGTTCACCGCAAAATGCCTCCCGGCATCAGCTATAGCGGTTTTTAAAATAACGGGTGATTTTTCAGCAACTTTCTTTTTTGCAACACTGTTTTTGGCAGCTCAGCTGTTTCCGTGTAACATGTTAATGTGAAACTTGCAAACAAAATGTCTTTCTATCAAAAATTGTGTTCAGTGACGAAGCTCATTTCTGGTTAAGTGGGTCCGTGAACAAAAAAAAAAATAGCCGTATTTGGTGTGAAGAGCAGCCAGAATCATTGCAAGAACTGCCAATGCATCCCGAAAAGTGCACTGTTTGATGTGGATTATGGGCCGGTGGCATCATTGGACCGTTCTTTTTCAAAGATTAGGAAGGCAGGAACGTTACTGTGAATGGCGAGCGCTACCGTGCGATAATTACAAATTTTTTTTTGCCAAAAATGCAAGATCTGGACTTGGCTGGCATGTGGTGCCACATACCACACAGCACGCGAAACAATGGCCCGATTGAGAGGGGAGTTCGGTGAACAGTTTATTTCACGTTTGGGGCCGGTCAATTCGCCGCCTAGATCGTTCGATTTAACTCCTTTAGATTATTTTTTGTGGGGCAATGTTAAGGCTCTTAGAGTGAAGCCCGCAACGGTTGACGCACTGGAAGCCAATATTGAAAAAATTTATTCGTAAGATACCGGCCGATATGTTGGAGCGAGTATGCTAAAATTGCACCCAGCGTATGAACCTTTTGAGGCGCAGCCGCGGTTAACATTCACATGAAATCATCTTTAAACATACACCGTTCTATCGACTCAAAAATATTTCATACATTTCTCGAAATTTAATGTGTTTTATTTTTAAATCAAATCCGAAAGCACTTAAAAAATCATCCATTAATTATTTTAACAAATTAAAAATTACTAAAGTATAATTAAAAGTTGCCATAATTTTAACTTAATTAAATTAAATGGTATTCTCAAGAAAAATGTTTAAAATATTGTTTTATTTTGTCCTCGTGGCTTTATATAACCCCTTAAATATTCACAGAAGCGTCTGGTAAATAAAATATTTTCTCGTATTTTTTCACTAGTCTCTTAGACGTAAATATTCAATTCATCTCAAATTTTATATTCAACTCAATCTTTTTTAACCTGAAAATAAATAATTTTTCATTATTAAAATTTTTTTTACCACAAAATTTTCTTTTTTTACCTAAAATTTTTTTTTTCACCTAAAAACGTTTTTTTATCACAAAAATTGTTTTCATCACATAAAAAAGTTTTTCACCTCAAATTCTTTTTGCGCCTTCATAAATTGTCTTTCAAATTTTTTTTTTCACATTATTTGTATTTGTTGTGGGCAGGCATGATAAAATTTGTACTATGGGACTTTTAAAAGTACCTTTAGATCATTTGGTACTATTCACATATGTTCTCTTGTTTTATAATTTTTTTAACAACTTTTTGTGCTATTATTTATTTAAAATGCTGTTACAAACTAACTTTTTTGGGGATGATATAGTTGGTACCATAGAACATTTGAGAACTTATTAGATCTGATCAAAAAATTGCTACAAAAATCGGTAAATTTTCCATCTAATCAGATCTGGTCATAAAGTGTATCACATATGCCGTATGTTCAGCTTTGGTACCAGATCTAACTAGATTCAATCATATCTAAAAAAAATGTGTTTTTTAGAAAATAATATTTTCAAATTTTCATTTATCATCCCTGGTAGGGGTTATAAAAAAAAATTCGATTCAGAAAAATTTATTGCTTTTATCTGTTTTTCACCATAAAGTATTTCACTTATATTTTATTTTTCACATTAATAAAACTCTTTTTAATTTAATATTTTTTATAAGGTAATCAAAATTTATATTAATTTTAAAAAATTTTTTCACCTCAATATTTTACATTTACCTCAACTCTTTCACCTCAAATATTTTGTTAATTAATTTTTTTTCCCTTTTTTGTACTGAAATTTTTTTCTATAATTGTAAAAAAAATTTGTTAACTGTAAAAAATATTACGCTGTCATGTTAAATTTAACGCTTTTTCTTATTGCAAATAACTTTTGTACTACAACTTCCGGCAGATTGTGAATATCACTATTGTTATTTGTTTAAAATTGGTACACTGTTTTGTTATTGATACTCTTAATACATGAAATAAGCAACTCAATTGAAAAAATACTATCCCCAACTATTTATTTTAACTCTAACAAAAAAAAATAAAAAAATTTATAAGTTATTATATAAATATATTATATGTAATAGTACAAATATTATTAAGAATCTAATCAATTGTCGCTATAGAAACAGCAATTTAACTTAAATACAATTTCAATTAAGAAATCTTTTATAAAATGAAAAGCATTAAATTTAATACCAGGAAATTGCAACTAGTGGGACAAGTTTAACACTCAAGTGCACTTGAATTATTTTAATTGTATAGAAAGTCTGAAATGTTAGAATTAATATTATGAAAAAAAAAATATAATCCCAAACAATGTTGCATGCAAATTTAAAGATTTTTTCTAATTGGTACAAATGAACATGATTTTGAAATTCCAACACATAAAAAAAAACATTTACATTTTTCTTTACATACGTTTTTTATGATGAAAATAAAATTATACTTTATTAAAACGTAAGTACAGAGAAATGCGAATAGCCGTTTCTTTTTTCATTCCATAAATTAATAGCTTTTTTAAATTAATCCAATTCTCTATAAAATAATATTTAACCCCTTAAAGCTCTGGTGCGTATAAAATTCTTTCGATTATAACTGCTCTGTTGGATTAATATCAAATTAATTAATTATTAATATATTAAAAAATTTTAAAAGTTAAAACATAAAAAAATACATTTAAAAGAATTGAAAATTTCATTAAATTAAATGATAAATCAGTAGAAGCAAATGAATTTTCTGTTAAATATAAATGTTCGAATTTATTATTTCATTAGCATTAAATCAATAATATAAGAATTTTATTTATTAAAGTTTAATGAATTTCGGAATAATTTAACATTTTTAGAATTTTTAATGTAAGTAATCGAATATAAAATTATATAAATTATCAAAAAATCTGTCTATTTTTTATTTGCAAAAAAAAAGTTCTATTTTTGAACTCCTCTTTCCTCTTTCGATTCAGAAAGTTTCAGCGAGTTTTTGTTTTTGACTTCGTTTCGAAGAAAATATTCGTTTAATATTGTAGATCTTAAATGTTCCATCAAAATTTAATTTTCTGTTCTATAATCAATTAGCATCACAGTATATATGAAAAGTATGACATTGATTATACGTATGATATCCAAACTAATTATAAAACACCCCAGAACACGCAAAGAAAAAACATGGTTGGGAGAATCATATTCAAAGAGCATCATATATTTTTGGGATTATAATTCTGCCAACCATAATCGTACAATATTATGGTTATCATATTATGATAATAAAATATCCATAATTTTACAGTTATATTAAGATCCAAAAATTACCAAATTATGATTCTAAATAAACATATGATTTTTAATTTATGATAATATGATTGCATGTTATCATAGTATGCTCAAATTGTTATTACATTTTGGTCCCCATAACTATATTATGATTTCTGGATTATCATAATATGATCCATATAAAATCTTTATATAGAATCTTTTTGACAATGAATTGATTATTGTATATAATATTACATGTATAAGGAATTTTCGAAAAAAAACCCTCAAAAACATCTTCTAAAGTTAAAAAAAAAATAAACTGGATCTTAAAAAGTCAATTGATGAAATGGTTTAAATCCATATGAAAGGTATTTTCTACCCATCTGATATTTGTCCAGTTTTAGTAAACAATATATGATTGTTTTTTTTTTAAGACATTTTGGTTTTTATGAAAACAAGACAAAACTCGTATTAGCACTGTAAATGTTAAAGTCATGTTTTATTTGATGTATAATTATTCATTAACTGTTGCCAGCATGGTTGCATAACTATCATATTTTATTCATAGTCAGAATTTTTGTTACCACAGTATGGTTACACCCAATCATGTTATAAAATAAAAGGTGGCAATCATAAAATAGTGAAATATTTACTATAATAATGATGGTAGCGACCATGTTGATGGTTAGAAAACCAATAATATGGTTGTGACAACCATACCCGATTGCAGCAAACACAATATAGTAGCAGTGATCATGTTGCAACCATGTTTTTTCTCTGCGTGAAGGAATTCAGAAGCTGCATAAATTATTACTATTTCTCATCTGCTTTCTACACTGTTAAGAAGCAAGTCTGTGTTTTTTTTAATTTATTTTTAAAAATCTTTAAATATATATAAAAAGCTGTGAAAAAATTTGTTGTACACAGAAAAATTATTGGCAAAAAAAATTTAATTAAATTTTTTTTTTTTTTTTTTTAATTTTTGTTCATTTTCAATTAAAAGTTTAATCATATTAAGCAATAAACACCATTTACAATATATAAGTCATATTATTTGGACTTATTTATATATTTACTTTTATTACAGTCTTTTAGATTGCATCTGAAACCCCTAAACAAAAAAAAAACACAGCAAAATGTTTATTAAAAATATTTTTAATATTACGCGAATTAATAAAAGCGTCATAACTTATATTTTTTAACAAAGAGAAACCGCACTCATTGTTAAAATTTACAAAAACAACATAGTCTAATGTAATGTATGCACATCAGTATTGCCAGGTAAGGGGATTTGGCTTCAGGTTTGAAAATTTATTGATAAAAAAAATAATATTTGGATGGATTTTTCAGATCGTAAGATCTGAAAAGCTTTATGATTCATTTTTTTCATATTATTAATTTAATGAATTAATTATAATCTTTTCATATCAATGATCAGATTTAAAAATTAAATCAAGGAATCATGTTTGTTCTATTTTAAAATTTAAAAAAAATTTAAAAATTTGAATTCTTTTATGAGTCCATCCTTTTTTCTAGGATATTTCTTTTTACTTTTAAGCAAACAAAATCTGCGAAGTCATTTTTGTTAAGGATTTTTGGGTATTTCAACTTTGAAAATGGTAACATGAGAACAAACTTTTTTGCCAACACAGTCGTTAAAGTTGGTACCATAGTATTTTTTTGTGGTGCTATTTGAACCTCGAAAGTACTATGATACTATGATACCCCCTGGAACTATTTGGTACAAAGTATTTTACAATTTTCATGCGTTGATGAATTACACACAAACATATGTATATTTTATTCAGAAAAAATATTGGAAATTTGCTTAAAATTTTTATTGATTTTTGGTTAGCACTTTATTAAAGCATTAATTGATGTAATTAAAACTTTAATTGCAAATTTTGAAGATTTTTTTATTAAAAATATAATTGATATGATTAAAAAATAATTGAAAAATTTTTAAAAATTGGTTTAAAATCAACCAAATCAACCTTAAAAATGTTATTTAATTAAATCAAACTTACATTATTTACTGTTAAATATAATTTGCCAAAAACATGAAGTTTTTTTTTAAATTTTTCCAAACTTATTTAAATTTGGTTTTACGGTCGGATCAATAAGTCCGTGACTTTTCGAACTTCCCTCGTAGTTATATGACATGCAACACTGCTCCCATCAAGTACCACCTGTTAATACACTACTGTTAAATTTCCATCACTTACTTTGCGTTTAACAGCTATTCAAAACATACAACCTCGTGGATTTTTTAAAAATGGAAAAAAGTGAATTTCGAGTTGTCATTAAACATTATTTTTTGAAATAAAAAACCGTCAATCAAACCAAGGAAAAGCTTGATAAATATTATGGGGACTCTGCACCATCGATTTTAATGTGGTCACACAAGTACAAATGACGCTGAATGATCTCGACGTCCAATTGACACCCGAAAAAGTCGGAAAAATCCACGATATGGTGTTGGCCGATCGAAGAGTAAAAGTGCGTGAGATTGTTGATGCCATAGGCTTATCATATGGCAGTGTGGTTTCGATTTTAAATGATCAGTTGGATTTAAGAAAGCTGTCTGCAAGATGGGTGCCGCGTTTCCTCTCAATTCACCATAAACGTATTCGTGTGATAACTTCAAAGGATTGGCAAAATTCCATAAATTGGGCTACCACAATAATCTCCGGTTAGCCCACAGTGACTATTCCCTATATACAAACCTAAAGAAATGACTCGGTGGAAAGAGAAATTATTGATCAACCAAATGCCTATTTTATGGACCTCGAATAATCTTATTTTTTTGGAAGGGATACAAAAATTGGAGAAACGTTGGATTAAGTGTATTGAGCTAAAAGGAGATTATGTTGAAAAATAATTTTTTTTTTTTGCAAAAAAAACTGTGTCATTCAAAAAGTCACGAACTTATTGATCCGCCCTCGTATTAATAAAAAAATTCAGAAATTTTTCTGTCGATTCCTATTTTTAGGAAAAAACTTTAAATATTCCACACCGCAAATATTCAATACAAATCAGTCTTTTTGTTCTATACATTGGGATGCCCAAACGTATAATTAATATAGTAAGTATACGTACAGAGGTACTAACTGATTAAAGAGGATATATTTGAATTTTTATTAATGTATTAAAAAAAATGACATTTTCAAAAAACCGGTATATTCGAAACGGTTGTTTTATTGTACAAAAAAAAACGGCAAGAAAAAATAATATGTGTGTCACAAATGTCTTAGAAACTCTGCACCCCGTTTCAGTATCTCTCGTATCGAAAAAGTTTTCGAAATTTTCGACAATCGAAATAGCCGAAAATCTAGCGATTCTTTATCAAACATAATTTTACTTAGAAGCCAATTTTCTTTTCAAAAATTTTATAAAATTCTCTAATTAATATGTATTATTTTTTTTTTATAAAAAATAACCTCTAAAATAATTTTTTTATAAAAACTTTAAAAACACAATTTATATTTTAATAAGAAATATGTGTATACTTTACTCATCCTAAGACGCCCCATATTAAAAATATAACACCTAATTTTAGTATTGTATAATTATAATATGACAGTAAGTCCTTAAATTTTGCACTAGTTACCAAATTTTATAAAAATATACAGCCGACAAATTTAAACTGTTTGCAAGACGACTCCAAGTTGATGTCCTAAGTAATTTTTAATTTATTTAAAATTCAAAAAGATTTTCAATAAAATAATTTCGCTTGAAAGTTGAAAAGATTTTATTTTTAATATTTTTAATATTCTAAACCAACAATTGTTAATTAATTAATATTACTACTGGCTGCAATGTAAATTTTTTAAATTTAACTATGCTGTCTCGTTTGGCAACGCTAGTTAAAATAGTTGCAAATATGGGCCAAATTTAGGAAAAATTATATTTCGGATTATTCGAATTTAGGTAAAACCTCGAAACCGGTCGGTGTCTTAAATGAAAAAAAAACCCGGAACAGTACATAAAATAGTTATAGGTGTAGAGACCTCAACTGGGCGTCCAGAACGTTCGGCATCTTCCGTGCTTCTAAGGCCACAACAAAAGTCAGTCCCCATAGTATTTATCAAGCTTTTCCTTGGTTTGATTGACGGTTTTTTATTTCAAAAAATAATGTTTAATGAAAACTCGAAATTCACTTTTTTCCATTTTTAAAAGAAGCCACGAGGTTGTATGTTTTGAACAGCTGTTAAACGCAAAGTAAATGACGGAACTTGCTCAAAATTTGACAGTAGTCTATTAACAGGTGGTACTTCATGGGAGCAGTATTGAATTTCATATAACTACGAGGGAAGTTCGAAAAGTCACGCACTTATTGATCCGCCCTCGTATAAAAATTTACGGACATTCAGTAATAGTTGCAATTTTATGATAAATGTAAATATGTATGTTTTCTGTTTCTAAAAATAGAAATTCAAATAAATCCTTTTAGTTTTTTTTATCAAAATTGTTTGTTTAAATACAAAATTTTTTCAATAAAAAATACAAAAAATTGTACATATGTTGGTGTTGTGTTTATTAATTATATACAAATAAAAAAACTTTGAATTTGAAAAACAAACCACAAAAATCGTGTTTTTCTAACGTTTTTTCCATTAAAAATTTATTTTAAACGACTTTCTATTGTTTTTACTACTTTTGTGGATTATTAAACAATGTTGAAAATAAACAATAAAATGGGCTGAATATAATGAAAAATCAGTAGTACTCTTTTTGATTAATTTAATATGTATTTTAGATTTTTTTTTAGCGAAATAATACTGTGAGTGTATTGATTTATATGTGATCGCTGCTTGTAGGTCTAAACCTTCGGACATATTAGACTTTCTAATCAGCTTCTTCCGCAGCTCAGACTACGATCTGACTAATCTACTCTGCGATCGGACTACTCTGCTCTACGGAAGGAGAGAGGAGGATGGCGTGTACTGGACACTTGTAGGTCTGCGAGGCTAATGTGGGCTACGTAGAGGAGAGATATCTGACGGCCTGATTGGTTATTGGCTGATAGGTAGAAACGGCAATAGTCTTGGACGTATGCGCTTATGTACAATGCCTGAGCTGTGGCACAACAGGTGAGGTGGATGCTCCTCTATGGCACTGTAGGGTATTCGACATGGACCTTTGGGCGATCGTGTACTGGACGACCGTCGGTGATATTGGATGTAGCATTGGGTGATCTTATCGGATGTAGCATTGGATTATCTCAATCTTTCTTGCAGGGTCTAGTTTTCCTGATAAAAGCTCCCTACGGTATTCCGGAGTCTCTTTTTGACTCTTCCTAATATTTACGAGAACATGAGCTGCCACTTGAACCAACCTACCAACCAACCAGCCTTAAGGAGTTCTATCAAAATTTTGTTAATTTCATTGCTGGAATTTAAGGGCGCTTAGCCCTAAGTCAATTTTTGCACCAACTCCCTTTGAGGTGAAAAACTAAGTGAAATGGAAAATAGATTTTTAATAAAAAACAATCACAAATATATTTTTAGTAAATATAATGTGGTCAAGCTGGGAATTAAACTATGGATCTCTGGTTGAAAGCCGATATATCTACTCAGTGAGCTATTGACACATACTACATTTAGTCTTTACTTTTTTGCAACCTTTTTTTTACCTGTGTTCTATGCTTTAAAACCAAAAATTTTGACTATTTAAATTTTAGTATTTTAAGAGGCTCCTTGATTAATATTTATTTTTAAATATTTTTCTTTTTTTTATTTATTATAAAAATTTATTTTAATTTATTTCATTTATACAAAAAAAAAACCACTTACCTTTTCAATATTTCATAAAAACAAATTTATTCCATAAATGTTTTTATTTTCAAAATGATTAATTTAATTTCACAGCATCTTTAACATGTTTATTTAAAAAAAAAAAAAACATTTGCATATAAATTTTCACAAAACTAATATATAATCATCAATCATCACTTCTCTTATGAATAAATCATTTAAGAAAATTTATTGTATTAAACAAAATATTTAAAAATTTTATAATTTAAATTTTATTAAAACACTTAAAGCCTAGAAAAATGTTTATCCTGTGAAAAAAAAAATATATTCACTCGAATTTCAAATGCATTTCACAAATTTTTTTTTTCAATTTTTTAAACACACAATCACAATAAACACCAAATATTAATTTTTCAGTTGAAAAATAATATAACTGTATATTAAATTTTCATGAAATAAAAATTTTACACAATTTGCAATTTGCTGTGAAATATCTTCTTTTTTTTAAATATAGAGTATAATTTTTTTTTTCACTTTAAATCGAAACAACTTACTATGCTTAAAGAATAATTATTTTTATTATTTCTTAAATATTTTTTTTTAAATTATAAACATTTAAAAAACATTTATAATATTTAATTAAATCTAACAAAAATATATTTTTGTAATTATTTAAATTTAATAATTTTTTTTTTTTTAATTTTAAAAATTCCTTAATTTTATTTTTATTTATTTACACTTTTTAAAATTTTAGTTTTTTTAATTTATTTTAAAATTTTCGATTTTTTTTATATTTTATTTTATTTCAGTTAAGTTTAGCTTGTTTTTAAATTCATTTGTTTTTTAAAGACATTTTTTTTTGTTCGTATTTGATACAACCGTTTATGTGCAAAAACTCGCAACAACTGAATCAAAACAATTGCTATTCGTTGATTTTATCGTTTCGAAAGAAATAATAAAAAAAAAAACTCAACAAAGTTCCAAATACGCTTCAGTACTGTTTTTTTTTCCTTTTTCCATAATAACAGTTGGTATGAAAATAATTTATGAAAATTTGCCACTCATACTATGAAAAACTATACACATTCCCACACAAATATTACAAAGGAAAACACAAAACAGATGTTTTATTTCGATACTGTTCCCAAAAAAAAACTCCGATGCGAAATCATAAGTTGTATTGCCCCTTTAACACACAATAACAATTTATCTACATTTTCCCTTCCTGCAACAGCGCATGACTGTTCATACAAAAGCGCGCAAATTTGGTGTTTGATTTGTTTAATGGATAAAATTCAAATATTTTGATTTCATTTGGATTTTTTTTTTCTTCGTTTAAATAGCTGCAATAATTTTATTGTTGTCTTATAATTATAATAAATACTTCAGCATGTGTTATTTGTAAAATTCATAAAATTCTTTTTGTATAAGCGACGTTTAACCTTTATTTGATCAGTAAATTTATTTGCTTTGGTCAATGACTTTTTATTTTATTTACAAATTCCTGTTATTTTTTTCCTTTATATTGTTGCATGTTTTTGTACTTGTTTGGTTTCAAATGTCATTAACTTACATGCATATTAATATTTTATTATTTTAGTATTAATGTTTTATAATTTGTTTTCTCTTTTTTGTTTTCTGGAAGTACATTATCCTTTATATGACCTTTATATTTTTAGAAATGCAAAAACCTAAAAGTTCAATAACATAATAAAGTTAATGTGATTGATTTGAAATACTTAAATAGATGATAAAAGCTAAATTTTAATGAAAAGTAATTTCACATATTCCTTTTCCTTTGAGGGTTTGATATATAAGCCTTGTAGGTCAAAAGTAAGGCACTCCCTTTAGCACTGATCTTCACAACTGTTTCCCTTAACTCTTACATTTCTAAATTAGTGTTTTCCTTTCCATGCACTCAAAAAGACATGAACTAAAAATTAGTCCACAGTTTCCTTTCAAATAGTTTAAAATAGTTGCACAATTTAAGACAAATTTTATTAAAACTTTGAAAAATTTTCAGAAAATTAACAAAAAAAAAATGCCTATGTTTAGGTAAAAACGAAATAGTTTATATACTCAGAAATAGTTCATACTTTACTTAAGTAATATTTCTTGATTTTAGGCGAAAAAAACAAGTACATTAAATAAAAATTTATCAGTTTTTAAGAAAAACATATCAGTTTTGAGAAATTTGCTAATTTAAATGTAATAAAACTAAGTTTAGTTCATAAAAAAATTCATTATAACATAATTTACTCCCATTTAGTTCAAAAGATGATAAAAAACTTGAACTTAATGTGTGTTCATTTTTTTTTCGCGAGTAGAAAAATTAATTAAATTTTAGAAAGAAATTTCTAAATTCAGTTTTTAAGTCTACCACTTTCTAATTTTTAAGAATTGTTTTCTAAAAACTAGTTCAGGCAATTAAAAACAAAAAGTAATACATTTTTTTCTATGCAATAATAAAAATTTATTTGATTTTAGAACTGATGAACTATTTTCAGGGAAAATTTGTATGCAACTTAGTTCAGATAAATTTAAAAAAATTTTAATAAAATACTTTTTTTTAAGTAAATATTTTTTAAATTTTGAGAAATAACAACCTTGGGTAAAGCATTTTCTTTAAATTACTTTCAATATTAAAAAAAAAAAAAGAAAACTCAAAACAAACTGTTTAGTTTTCCTAATTTTAAAAAAAAATTATTATTAATTCAAACAAATTAAAGTAACCATTTAAAAAAATTATTGTGCATGATTGTAATTTTTGGTTCGTGAGCGTGAGTCAAAAAAAACTTAAAACAGCTTAAAATATATTTTAAGATTTTGTTAGCAAAAGCTAAAAAATATCAAATTTGCTCGTTTATGTAATAATTTTGTTTGCTAATTACACTACAAAATATCGCAAGCACATTTTACATATTACGGCATAATGGCTTTCCTATAATTGACTAAAACTATTTTTTTTTTTCACTTAATAAAAAAGTTAAAATTTGTATATGTCAATTAAAGTCTTGACCTTTATAAACTTGACCTTTTCCATTTTTCAATAATAACAAGAAATTCAACTGTAATATTTTGAATTTTTGCAACAGTTTCTTTAAATTACTTAATTTAAGAAGACAAAGGACCCCCAGTGTTTCTTAGCCATAAATGCCGTGTGTCACTTAGGGCGTCCCTTTTTGTAGTTCTCTCAAACAGAACCGTTAATTTACTACGAAAAGGATCTGACTTTGTCACAATTTATTACGTTTCAGGATATCCTGCAGTACATTTTTTAATTTGTTTATCTTTTCGCTAATGAAATTTAATTTATATTTTAAATAAATGAGTTTAGTATAATTCAATTTAATTTAAAGGCAAATGTATACCAAGAAGCTTGTTAAGAGCAGTGTCCTCACAAAGCAAAAGTCCTCCGAAAGTGGAAAAATACTTACACAATGAGTGTAAAGTACTTTAAAATATATGGTAAAATATATTACCTTTATCATAGAAACAGTTTCATATTTTATTGGAAAATTTAAGTACAATTTTTACTTAAAAAAAGTACTATTTTACTTGATGTTAGAAAATATTTTCTTATTTTAAGGGAATAAAGTCCTAGTTTTTAGTAAAAAAAATTATTTAATGAACTTAAATAAAATAAACTTTTTCTTAAAACCAAGGAAATATTTCCTAACTAACAGTCAAATTTTAGATGATGTATGAACTAAATAGAAGGAAATTTGACTATTTTCTAATAAAAATTTACTTCTCAGTAGGAAAGTTTTTCTATAATTTAGAAATTTTTACCAAATTATAAGGAAAATTTGTTTCTTAATTTTAAAGAAAATTTTATTAAATATTGGTACAAAGTGTCTTTGGCGCCATTTTCATTTCAATTTTTCCTCCAAATAAGTTAATTTTTCTAAATTCTAGTTAATTTTTTTTAAGTGAATGCTCTGTATTTGGTGGGACCAGAAGATATTAATATTGGGCCAGACAATCATAGGGGACCAAAGACAATTGAATCATTTGAAGTAAATTTTGTCCAAAAAAAAAAAAAGATCGAAATACACAACCAGACATTAAAAAGTAATATTCCATTTTAACAACACTCGGCCACATGTTGCAAACCTTGAAAAGAAGGCTTTTCGGTTTTAGCTCCTTAGCGCAAATTTTTCTAAAAATTCCATCTTAGAGGATCTCTACTCTGGAACAGGAACCTTAATGCGAAATTGCAAGTTTCTAGCTTTAGCTGCGTGGGCTGTCTGATTGAATTTGGGAATTTCAAAACCAATTTCTGCAGTAATTTTATACATACCCCAAAGACAAGACATTTTAAATTTCAGATTTGTAGCCAAATCGGTTTGGAGAGGCTGTTAATAAGGAGGCTTTTCCCCTTTAGAACTTTTCAACTAAGATGGTTTAAAAAAAGCAGTTTCCACCGTTTTTACTAATATTAAACATTTTAGCTGTTAAGCCGTCACAAAAGAAGATATTCCCCTTTTTTCCTCCACGTAGGTAATGCATACTGATATATATACATTAGACCGTACCTCAAAAAAAAGTTCACCGTACACCCTCAAATATAAAGTATTTTAACAAGAAAATTTCGAAAATGTTTTTTTTTTTTTTGGCCGAAAGTAGTGGTCGCCATTTTATGTTTTTCGTTATATCTTCGCCATTTACCGTCGGATCTTAAAGTGTTGTATATCAATGTTTTTTATCTCTCGGAGACCGATGTTTTCCTCGAAAAAGCCATTGACCTCAAGTAACCCGTTCTAGTATTAACCCACCAGATCTCAGTTGCTACCACCTTAATGTACTACCCTAATATTTTAAAATGAAAGCTCGCAAAAAAGCAATAAACTTTTTCTAGTAAAGTATTCCAATAATTCCAGCGGAACTATTATTTTATTTTTTTTTAATTTTTTATGTTGCCGAATGTAGGGCATTTTTAATTTTTTTGTCATATCTTCTGTATTTACAGTCGGATCTTAAAGGGTTATATATCAATGTTTTTGTCGCAATGATACCAATTTGTTGCATCAAAAATCATTGACCTCAAGCACCCTTTTATACTACTTAAGGGGTAACACCTATGTAAAAAGCCTATATATAAAAACTTCCTTTTTTTTTATTTACGGAGATGTGTTAACAAAGATTGGTTTTCACAAGATTTATAAGGAGTACAAAAAAATATTTGTTTTACACAAAGTTTTACAAAATGATAGTATATTAACGATAGAGGTCCACGGCACGCAGCATTACTTAATCAATTTTTGGTGGATTTCTCTGAAATTTATAATGCATATGGAAAACTAAATTATCTATGGATGCGCGTAGGAGTTTTTGATAGGTCAAATACTTTTTGACTTAATCGATCATATTTTGACGTGAAAACATTGATATACAACACTTTAAGATCGAACGGTAAATGACGAAGATATAACGAAAAATATAAAATGGCGACCCCTACATTCGGCAAAAAAAAAAAAACATTTTCGAAATTTTCATGTTAAAATACTTTATATTTGAGGGTGTACGGTGAACTTTTTTTTTCTATAAGGTGGTACGGTCTAATATACATATATATGATAATATATTATTAGATAAAGCCACATATGATAATATCTACACCTTTTTACTCGTAAATCTAAAAAATTTGCAAGGAAAGTGAAATTTTTGGCCATAGTCAGTGACGTGGTGGGAAATTTTAAAATTAATTTTAATTTCATAGTTATTTTTTTTTAAAGCTAGACTCTAAAAAATGCTTGTAAATTTACTGCTATAAAACGGGTAAAGTTTTATGTAATATTACGAAAATTCGGTAAATATAAACACCAAATACGTAAGACTTTTTTGCGCACACTTTCATATACAATAATACACACACGAAGTATTTTTAGACACTATGTGTTGACAATTAAACACATTATGCCTAAAATTATTATTATTTTGTTAAATGAAAATTTTACGCCAAAAAAAATTGTAAATATACCAACTTATAATGGTAAAAAAAACTATGACATATTGAAATTGAAAAAAAAAAGAATTTAAAAAATTTTCAAAATTATAAAAGAAAACTTTATTAGTTTTTAAATTTATCAATTATTTGGAAGTACTAAACAAAAAATTTTATGTTTTTATTCTTATTGTGAGTTACTAAAGAATAAATTTATCGTTCTTATTTTTTTTGTAAATTACTAAACAATAACTTTATTATTTTTATTGGAAAACAAAAATTTTTGGGCTGTTTAATTTCTCAAATATGCGTTTCTTTATGCACAAATTTGGAAAATTTACTCTTCAATTTTAAAATTTGATTTAAACTTTACGTTTTTTTAATGTAATTTTACCCATTTTGTTTTCATCAATTTACGCATAATGTGTTTACTTTTTTTTCACTTACGCACACAGAGTAAATATACCCGACTTATAGTAGGAGTACAGTTTCCTACTATAAATTGGGTAGATTTAGGTTAGGTTTAGGTCGAAAGGAGGATGAAGCATCGAAAAGCAACCTCATATCTTTACGATATACACCTAGGCCTCTGCTGGGTCTGTTGTGCGCTCCTTAAGAACATGGAGATTCATTGTTAACGTCCGGTATTCAGAAACCTGGTTTCCCGGACGTAACTCCTCAAGATTTTCCATTCGACGTTCCTCAGGGATTCTAGGTCCCATATAACATCGCTCCCGAGGTGCCTGGATTTTAATTCTGCAAATGCCTGACAGTGGCAGAGAAAGTGCTCAAGCGTCTAGCTCTCCTCGCCACATGCTCTACACTTGTCAGAATCTGCCCGTCCAATCCGGTACAGTTGTGGCCGTAATCCTGCATGACCAGTCAGGATACGTACAATCATACTGACCTCGGACTTACTCCCATTAAGGAGGCCTTTAGTCCTCTTCACGTCTGGGTTACCCCACAAAATCTTAGTGGTCCTGGCCACCGTCCCATTGTTCCAACATGCCGTGTGGGTTTCTCTTGCCCACGCCTTAAATTCCGCTTTCGTTGCCTCAAGTTAACTGCCTCGAGTTCTCTTCCCCCGATGGCTAGTGTATTGGCCCTTTCGTTCCCGGCTATCCCCAAGTGGCCCCGTACCAATATAATATGGATCCTGCCCCCAGGGGAAAACTCGGTAATGGCCCTTCTACAGTCCAGTAAGGATCTGGACTTAACCTGACTAGCTGATATCGCCCTTTGACTATCGGTGAATATGTTAGCGTCTACTCGCCTCATATTCGATTCAATCCATCCCACACACTCCGTAATAGCACGGACTTCCGCTTGGAAGCTGGTGTTGTGATCAGGAAGACAATAGGATATCTCGGTTTCCGGGTCCTCAATATAGACCCCCATACCAGTTTTATTCCTTAACTTAGATCCGTCTGTGTAGCAATAGATCCCCACGGGCACAGGGTATACCAGTGATGTCAGAAGTGACAGCTGACAAACGAGTAAACAAAAACCGTATGGTGAGGGTTATTGTTGTAATTCATATCCTAGGCGAGAAAGAGATTTAAAAACAATGTATACAAAAAAAATGTGTAAAAGCGAACAACTACACAGCATGTTTTAAAGTGTTTTATAGTGTATTAAAATAGTAGTTTCCACGTAGTTTTCTAAAAGGCCGTAAAAAAATGGGCGCTCTAATCACCGTGTCCCCACTGTGTACGCTGTAAGCACGGGCATCTGCTCCAGAGTTCCGCTCGACCATTATCCCCTATCAGGGATCAGGGATCATAATCTCGCAGTTGGGTAAATTTCAACAAAAATTAATTAGACTGTACTAAATTTTTATTTAAAAAAATTAAAAAAAATATATATTTTTTTATTCATTTCAACAAAACAGGCACTAAAATTCTCAATCTTTTTTTCTTACATTCAAATTTAAAGAGTGGGTAAATTTTACCTTCACAGTCACCCGTTAACCATTTAGTATTATTGAAATCGGATTATATTTGATAAAATTAGACATTCAGAAACGTTTGGTAAGCTTTGTGGAATTTTTTTTGTAACTCAAGTAATTTAACTATACAAAGTGTTAACTTTTAAATTGAGGTTAAAGATCGTACAATCTTTTCATTTCCAAATGAATAGAAAAATTATAATTCTTACAATAATTGGGAATAAACTTTTGAATACATAACAAATTGCCTCAACCTTTATTGTGCATTTAACTACGATAATCCTAAAGTCTAAACAAACTACAATAGCTCCTGATAATATTACTAAAATCAGTTATCTTTATAGAAAATTATCATATCCGAAAAGCTTTTTATGCACTAGAACTTTATCAATATAAAATTTCCCCTGTACCAATACAATCTGACTCTAAATAAGTTATATCTCCAGAAGTCCAACATCTTCCCCAAAATCTTTGTAAATACCTTTGTTATGTTTAGTGTTAAACACAAATAAAACAAGATTATTAAAAAAATCTTATAGTTAATAAATATTATTTATTTTATTTTATATCATGTTCTATTAACAAATATTTTCTTTCACATTTTCCTCATCTCGCCGAAGAACATATAATAAGTTTTATGAATGAGTAAAGCTAAACTAAATAATCTATAATGAAACTAAAGAAGGTTAATTTTTATATAACCACAAAAACAACTGATTCACCATAATATGCTAAGCAGTTGCTAATATAATCTCAATAAAAAATAAAGTGAATAAATTAGCATGCATACTCATGCAATGCCACACAAAATCAAGGGTCATAACTAAATATTTCCTTTAAATTTTTCAAACATGCTATTCGGTTTATATATATACCCTGCGGGAAAAGGACCTATACCAGGACACGTCACGTGACCGGTTCATTGTAATAGGGACCGGTCACGGGACTGGTCACTTTAAAATGGGCATGCCCTAGGAGGGGTCGATTGCCCTCTGTGACATGTCAAGGGACTGGTCTAAAACGACATGTCTTGACTTCTAAGCCGGTCACGCGGTGGGTACTTTAGGAACGGGTGCTATTTTCACCTATCTCGTGGTATTGATTTTCGGAAGTCCAGTTTTCACCTATCACGGGACAGGTCCCAGTTCCCAACTCACCCCTTTTTCCCCGCAGGGTATTTACAACATATCCCTGCGAGAAAAGCACCAGGAGGGGGTCAATTGCCTTCTGACTTTTAAACTGGTCACGCGGTAGGTACCTTAAGAACCGGTCCTATTTTCACTTATCTCATAATATGTATTTTCGGAACCGGTCCAGTTTTCACCTACCACGGGACAGGTCCCAATTCCCAACTGACTCCTTTTTTCCCGCAGGGATATAACAACTTGCAGAAACTTGAAGAAATTTATAGCAAAAGAAACGAATGTATAAATTGATATTCTTTTAACAAAAAGTCTTTCATTGATGTTTGCTGTTAAATCACACGCATGGCACAGGAATGCATGTGACCATGCATGCCATACTTTACCATTTCAAACAATGATATGAATAAAATATTAAATTAAAATAAAATTTTGTATTGAAATTTCTTAAAGTAAAAATTGTATTTGTTAAATCTTAATAAAAACCTCAACACTTGGAATTTATTAAATCTTTACACACACACATCTGTAATAAGTCTTTATTTTTATCTACATAAAATAATAGCGTTATCAACTTCTTTGAAAAAGAAAATCTATTTACTGCACTTTTCTTATTTTACATTTCTTGGTTTGCAAATTAAATTCAGCACCATACTATCCCATCTATGAAATATATCCAAATAATTGCTATTATAATTATAATTTAACTTTTTAATGATAATGTTGCCATAGATACTATTGAAGTGTAAAATTATTTAGAATTTATGTACAAAATTATAATTTGTATTTACAATCACACAGAATTTGTTGCAAATAAAATTAAAAAACTTAAAATGATACACTTCTTAGAATTCATGCGTCTTATAAGCACTTTATTATACTACAGACTTTAAATATTGATACACTTAAAATAGTTTGTACGTTAAAGAAACAGAAAATGTCATTTACACGAAATTATTATTTAAAAACCGGTTTACTTAATTTTTATTTAAAACAATGGCCTTTGTTATTTATTTTTAAATATTGTTTAAACAACTGACACATCCGTAAGAAACAAATGATTATTCAGTAAAAATAACTGTTAAAATTTTTACCTACCAATTCCTTAAAAAATAAATGATTTTATCATTTATTTGAAATTATTTCTGTTTTTGTATTTTTTTTTTGTAATCTACAAAATTTATGTATGCATGGCTGTAGACACTTTTTGTGTGAATGTGTTTCTGCATGTATATGTGTTTATGAAGTTCTTGTAATTTAAATTAAAATAATTTTGTATATAAGCAAACAATTTATATAAAAAACAAATTGATTTTTTTTTTTTTTTTTGAAAACAAACAGCAAACAAAATTTAAATTTGAAACAACTGTAACGGACACAAATAAACCATAAATTTCCGTTTTGTGGGTAAATTTGTATAAGATTTCAACAAAATCAAAAAAATAAATGAAATGGAAAAAAATCGGTAAACGATATTAAATTTTTTTGAACAAATGTATAAAAAAGTTAAAATAGAGTTTTTATTTTAAAAACAAATTTATGATCCTTTATTTTTAAATTGAACGAAAAACTTTCTTTATTAATCTACAAACAGTAAACTACATAATACTCTGAGTGTACTTGAAATTATAAAATCAAGAGACAAAACAAAAAAAGAAATTAAACTAGAAAAAAATGTTTGTTGAACTGTAAAAAAGTGCATTTTTGAGTGAAAAAATAATTTATTGCCATAATTTTTATTATACAGGGTGGTAAAGATATCTTTCAAAAACATATGTCATTTTAACACTGATAGATTTTTTCTGTACTTTTTGGAATTTTCAAACATATTTTAAAAATTTCTGATTTTTAACTCGAAGGGTTTGGGAAGGGCGCTTAAGTAGAGACTTTTCTCTACTTTTGACTTTTCCCCTTTTGACCCCAACCGGTCACAAGGGGATGTCTACCGTACATAAGACTAATGAATATGACTTATGAGTGGTTAATTGGTGATTTCTCCTTCGGTGTTCACACAGCATTAAACTACAAAGTTGCAAGAATTTCGCAAACTCTCCATCAGATGGCGGGCACCAAAATTTTTCATCTTGCGCAATTGCAGTGTTGCCATATTTCAAGCCCTTCATTTTTTTCTACCCCGCCATTTCAAGAAAAATAATTTATGATTGTGCATGGGACAATAAAGGCATTTATACTCCGCGCGAAAAAAAGGGGTCAGTTGGGATTTGGGACCTGTCCCGTGATAAGTGAAAAATGAACCGGTACCGAAAATTCATATCACGAGATAAGTGAAAAGAGAACCGGTTACTAAAGTACCTACCACTTGACCAGTTTAAAAGTCTTGACATGTTCCTTAGCATTGGTTCTGTGGTATGTTCTTTGGGAATAGTTATGTGACATATTCTTATAGACCAGTCCTGTGACATGTTACAGAGGGCAATTGACTTCCTCCTATAAAAAGCCCATGTTAAACCATGCGGGAAAAAGGGTCAGTTGAGAATTTGGGTCGGTCCCTTGATAGGTGAAAACTGGACCGGTTCGGAAAATACATATCACGAGATAGGTGGAAAGATTATCGGTTCCTAAAGTACCTACCACGTGACCGGTTTAAAAGTTATGAAATGTTCTTTAAGACAAGTCCTGAGACATACCACAGAGGACAATTGACCCTTTCCTAGGACAAGCCCATGTTAAAATTGCTGGTCCAGGGACCGGTTCTTATTACAATAAACCGGCCCCATGACGTGTCCTGGAATAGGTTCTTTTTCCACAGGGAAGAGACCAGTTCATATCACAATTAACCGGTCACGTGACGTATGGTAGGATAGATCCCTTTCCCGCAGGGTACTTACCATTTTCCCTTATCCGTTTTGCTTTCAGATAACCGTGAGTCCCAGAAAGCTGCGTACCAATAACACGGCTTTTTTCTTATTGGGCAATTCACAGGTGGTATTGTATTTTGTATGTTGTATTGAAATACAATATACAAATACTTTGTTGTGAACAGTCAGTTGTATTTTCATGTTGTAAAACGTTAAATGGTAAAGAAGAAGAATAAAAATATTTATAAATTTATAGAAACAAGAAGAAAAAAATAAAACTAACAATAAAGGTGAAAGTGAAAAAGACAAAATAATAATTGCTTTATGTGCAAAACATAACATTGCTTCGAGATTCCAAGCTGTCTTCAATTATAGCGCACTCTATAATTCGGCTTCCAAACAAATCGTCAAGCCCATCGAAGTAGTTGCACATTTTTAATAAAGTACTTAAAACGAAAAAAAAATTATTGAATGATAAAACTACTAGTATATATGTAAAAAAAACCTACTTTTAACAGTTCCGCCATCCATACTGCTGGCTCCTGTTGACCCCTCCTATGCTTTAGCTTTGTTGTAGCTAACTCGCATATTCCTGGTTTTTGCTCCAACCTGCGTCCAATCAATTGGAACATTTTTTCACTACAGAAGCGCTTGTAATAGCTTTGAGCTGTTGACTTCTGAAATAAATCTCAATATTAGAATACATATTCATTGACACAAACAGGCACTAATACATACATCGAATTCCCGATTTTCCATTAAAAAGTCAATTAAAGACTTTTTTCTGCCACTGACCACTTTTTTGTTGGGTTTAGGCGAATGTGTTTTGGTTGAGACTAAAAAGATAAAATACTTTGGAGATATGTATATATAAACGTATATTTTTAAAGAAATAAACTAACCGATGTATTTGTATTATTTGCCATTTTCTAATTTTTATATTTTTTATCAACAAATGAATTTTATGTTTTTTGTTCTTTTTATTACAAACTGGCATTCACTTGAGACTGATATGTTATGATACACAATACAACACTTAATAAACACAGCAAATGAAATTGTAAAGTTGTATCAGATTTTTAAGTGTAAATTATCAACAACAATTTTACACTATTGTAAAGTAATACACGATACAACAAATACAACGATACAATACCCATTGTGAATTGCCCAATTGACAAGTTGTTAATTTTGCATTTTTCTTGATGAATTGTGCAACCAAATAGAATAAACATAATTAAAAAATCTTTTGCAGTTTTCTTTCCACAAGTTTTTAAAAAACAGCTAAACAAGAAGACCCCCAAACATTTTCAAAATTTGGGACAACCTAATGCATAGCCTGTCTTAACCCTATGTTTTTCGACGTTTTTTATAACTTTTCCTTCTTCTCTATGTTTATAATAAAAAAAAATAAGTATACAAAATAAAAATTTTGAAACTTTTTAAATGTTCTTTTACATATTAGTTCATAATACTTTAAATTCATAACTGCATAAACGTTCCATTAACTAAGAGGGTAAGTAAATCACTCAGTACAAGTGTTAGTTTATTTTAATATACATTTTTTTGGTACAAAAACAATTTACATTGAATGTTCACTTCACTTCACCGAAGTGTTTTACAAAATTGAAAATGTGCTTTGTTTATGAACATTACTTTCTTAAAGCTCTTTTATTTCTTTTTCTTTATCGTTTATAGCAAAGATTTTATAAATTTTTTTTTTAAGACAGGTGGTTAAAAAAAAATGTATATATTATTTATTTTTTTTTTGCATAAAAAATTCTTTATATTGCCACAAAGAAACCCATAATTCAAAGAAAAATATTTTATTGTTTAAATTTGAATTTAATATTTTAAGTTAGTGAATAAATTATTAAATATTATTGGAATTTTTGGGAATAAATACTCAGTGCAACAAAGGGAAATGCACAGCGTCGATGCTTGTTTGAAAATTACTATGAATTTATAAGAAGAATTTTGTGGGATTCCAAAGAAGCAGAAAAAATGGGTGTTTAAATTACGATTCTTTGAAAAGTAAATTAATGTTTAATTTTTTTCTCTTAGCTGGTAGAATACATTAACGTTGACTCAGGAGGTAGAGCTTTTGCCTAATAACCTGAACCTATTGCCCGATATCAGCACGACCACATTTTCTGTAAAATATTTTAATAAAAAAAAATATTTCAAAGAGCATTTAAACTCTGTATATTTAGATAAATGAAGCACCCCAGCAAAACTTTGGTAATGGGTGCGATATTCTCATGCGTTACCTTGTGATGATAGCTCGTTACCTTTTACATTATTTGCAAGCATTTAGTAATAAGTTACTGATTATTGGTTACGTTATATATGATTTACAAATGTAAAGTAATAATTTAAATATTTTTGAAAATCTATTTTTAGATACATTACTTTGTGTTTTTTTTGTAAGCAAAAGGGTAATGTATGTTTGTTTTGACAACTTTAGCGAAAAAACGAAGCGCAACAATTAATTTAAGTTTAAAGCAATCAAATACTATATGCGTCGATAGCTCAGTGGAAAGAGTTCTTGGCTGGCAACCAGAGTTCCCTGGTTCGATTCCCATCATGACCACATTATTTTGAATTAAGTTTAAATTTTTGTAATAATTTTTTTTAATAAAAATTCCTCTTTTTTAAAAATCTATTTTTGGACACATTACTTTTTCCATTCTAGTAACCATATAAGTAACCCCTTACATTATCACCTCTAAAGTAATGGGTATATACATTACTTTGAGGCTAATCGCCTTTAAAATTCACCAGTGAAGAAAGGCGTAAGGTAATCCATGAGCCCCTATGGCTACACATTACTTTACACATTATTTGGTAATGTGTGGTTTTGCTGGGACAGATAAATAAATCGATCTGACAAAATATCTTCAATTCAATTCATTAAAATTTTTGACATCGCTATTATATTTTTTTTTTTTTAATATTCAGTTTAATTTCGTCGACCTTTTTAATATAAGTTCTAGGTCATAAATATTCTAGCTCAAGGTCAATTTTATATTTTTCATCTAATATTTCGATATCTGAATGGATAGTTTCTTAAGGGATTTTTGGTTATTTTAATTTTAAGCAAATTTCAAAAAAATTTAATATTGAATATTTATTACCTAGAATTTTTTTTTAAATTATTAATCAATTCTTACATACAGATTTGAAATAGTAACACTATAACCAAAAAAAGCCTTCAACAGTTGAAGCAGAGCTGCGAGTAACGTTGTAAGCGATAAAACTGAAATTGTTGAGAAATCGAAAAAAAAGTTTTAGAACTTTAGGTGTATCCCACTGACTGACTTCTGTAGATTGCATTTTGATAACGAAATCCTGCATAATTTTGCCTAATTTAATTTTTAAGTTATAAAAGAGAGTTATTCTAACGGTAATCTGGAAAAACCAAGTTTTGTAAAAATTGTTGCTTAAAACGTTATTCGCGGCTCCGCTTCAATTGACGATCACAGGTATTTCCGTTCAGTAGCTTTAAATGCCCAAACTTTAACAGTGTAAAAGAATGGCTTTCGCTTTGTATGATTGTTTTTTTTTTAGAGAGAATTACGTTCGCAATTTTCTATATACGTAATAAAAAATAAATATTTTAATTGTAATTAATCCGATGGGTGATCAAGTGCGCTATATTTTTAACACCATTTTTCCCTCGGTCAAAACTCTATAACTTTTGAAGCAGTTATCCTAGTTTAATACGGTTTTATTTTTGTTGAATGGATAACAGATTTTGCTATCATTCAAGATATCGGCCATAAAAAGAATATTAAAAAAGAATATTTATAAAGGGTTTCACTTTTATACATTTGTTTAATTTTTGTTTTTAAAGCAAAGCAACACTCAGGAAATTCTTCCTACTAATTAATGTATTGCTTTCTTTGGAAAATAAATAGAAAACATATGAAAGGTAATTGAGATAATAAATTTTAGAACAGTTCTTTCCCGACATCTGATGGAGAGTTAGCGAAATTGTTAAAGCTTTCTTAGTTCATGGCCCTTTTTTAAATTTATAATATCATTGAGCATGAACTAATAAACCTAGAAACATCAAGCAATTTTTTTTATTTTTTTTTTGTATTTTTAACTTTAAACCGCCATACACGCCAGGCCATATTATGTATACGCCCTCACAATGAAAAATTACTTTTGTTTAACCTAAAA
Organism: Eustalomyia histrio; assembly: GCA_949748255.1. Taxonomy (NCBI): domain Eukaryota; kingdom Metazoa; phylum Arthropoda; class Insecta; order Diptera; family Anthomyiidae; genus Eustalomyia; species Eustalomyia histrio. The sequence goes on from OX456525.1 coordinate 18,744,098, forward strand.
TGTTTAAAAGTCATTAGGAATTGTTTATATTAAGGTGTCCCTAGAATTAAGAATTGTTACATTTCATTGCTAACACAAAGTATTTTTAAAAAATTTCACAAATATTAAATAATTTTCATACATCATAGAGTTTCTACTTAATTTTTGGTGCGCTGATTACATTTTATTTCTATAAACAGAAACATTTTTAAAAACAAACAATTTATTTTAATTTTTTCTTTTTTTAGTCGGTGTAAAGACATCACTCATTTAAGTACAATTATAAGAGCAATTGTTCAAAGATTTCAGGAAATGTCATTAAAATCCTAATATTAAAAAATATATATATTTTAATGCTCCTTGAACTTATAAACAAAAAATTGTACTCAAATGCCAGCTAGACTATAACTATTTAGCTTTAGTGTCGGCCCAGAATAAGAACGTGACATGCAACGATTTTTGCTATGAGAGAAAACGTGCACAAAATAACGACGTACGTACGTGCACAAGCTGTCATATTCATTTTAGTGTAAAGAGTACTGTAGAGATTTTTTACTCTCGCATACCTCCTTTCCTAATTAACGACCCATTTTTTTTTTTTTTGCTTTTTACATTTTATAAAAATAATAAAAAGAAATAATTATTATAATAAAAATTCAGAAACGAACATACTAATATGGTTTATATACAAACAAAGCATAAGAGCTATAAAATATAGTATGCTAATTTTACTCATGCGGGAACTTTGTTAAGAGAATTAGAAACAAAAAAAGAGAATATGAAAAAACATATTAAAAATAAATCAGATTCTATTTCACAACTGCAACTCTCGGCGCGTTTTAATTGTCAATTTGTATAGGAAAATACATCACGTTGTTATTCTGGGCCTACACTCATATTTTGATAATTAGTTAGGGACACTATAATGTATATTCTTATACAGGGTGGCCCAAAAATACCGAAGGGGTACAGTTTCATTATAACTTTTGATTAAAGGCATCATTATTAATTTTTTTTTGTTTTTTTTTAAATATATTTAATTAAATTATGAAAAATAATATCTCGCAAGTGGTGGCTATTTTATGTTTCTTTCCAAAACATTTTCCATAAACTTTCGCAAAACTTCAGGTGTTATGTTGTTGATTTCGTCGCATATATGGTTTTTTATTTGCTGTATGGTTCTAGGCTTATTAAATAACCCCAAAGGAAACACTCTGGAACGGTTAAATTCTGTGAAAGCGGATTCCAATTAAAATCGCTTGTACGCGAAATAATTAATAAGAAATTGCATAATCAAGTCGTTGCTGGTAATCTGTCAGTTTCAATTATTGGACAAGCTGATGTTTGTATGCATTCACAATATATTTTCCGTTACCAATTGTAGTTTATTAAAAAAGTAATACGTTTACTTTGTTCTTAAATGAAAAATCAATTGAAATTTATAGAAATATGAATCAGTCATTCAAAAAGCAACCTATGAAAATTTACAGACATTTAGTATGAGTTGATATTTTCTGTTATATATAAGAAGACAGAAATTTAGTAAAAAAAATCGATTTTAACAGGTTTTTTGTTCGGGCTCTGCCATCTTTTAGCGGCACTAGTTTGTCTAAAACTTTGGGTTCTGAATCGAAATACCTAGATAAAAATCGTTTATTTGCTTTGTTTTTGTAAATATACAAAGGTTGAAAGCTCGCTTTAAACTAGAAAGTAAAATTTTATGTTTTCTGTTCCTAAAAATAGAAATTCATATAATTTGTTTATTTTACCAAAATAATTTGTTTATATACAAAATTATTTCAATTATAATTGCAAGAAAAAATTCAAATATAGATACACACATAGAAAATAAAAATATATACGTCTGTGTGTGTGTTGTGCTTTGTAAAATTACATAAAATTATAGTTTTCAACTCCGCGCTTTATGGACAGATAATTAAATTTATTTCCTGAAGATGAACAGCGAAGCTGATTGGAAATATTGATATAAAAATAAACACATTTAAAAATTAAAATTTAGTTTTTATTTTTTAAATTTAATGGTCTTAAGCCGAACTATAACCCATCACACATTACATAAAAATTAAAAAAAAATTCATTTTAAAAAACAAACCACAAAAGTCGATTTTTCTACGTTTTATTAGTTAAACATTTATGGTTATTTTAAACTACTTTCGATTGCTTTTACTTTTTTATTAAACAATGATTGAAAATAAATCAGTCGTCATCTTTTTGACTGTATTTTCGATTAATTGAATATGTTTTTAAGCTGTTTTTAACGAAATAATATTGTGAATGTGAAAACATTATTATTGTATGCAAAATTCTCTGCAGTGAACCTCGTGAGAGGCCAAGTTGTGTCCAACGTCTCCTGCACTCAGAAAAAAATTAGTAGAAAAATTTGTAAACGGTTTCCAATCCTACTTTACAATTTTTGTACTAATTTTTAGTAAAAAAATTATTATTTAGCAAATCTTTTTGCTACTTACATTTTACAAATTACAGAATTTTTACAGAATATTTATAAATTTTTGTTGCTAATTTCAGAAATCATTTTACAAATTTTTAAAATCGATTTCCTAAAATTAGCAAAAAAAAAATTACTAATTTTAAAAAAGTGGATATTGACGGAAATGTTATTTCCAATTAAAACTTACACCTACAAACTTAAATTGCCTTAAAATGTTACATAGATTAAAAAAGGGATCGTAAGTGAAGATACCGACTCATGTCTAAAAATAGGACATCCACTAAAAATAACACTAAAAAGTATTTCAGTTTAAAAATCAGCCCTAAAAACAATCAAAATTTGACCTAAAAGCAAAAAAAAATTGACTAAAATATTTTTCAAAAAGGAAATTACCAAATTAAAACGAAATGAAAAATTATTTTATGGTTTTTAAATTTTTAAGCCTTTTATTTATTTATTTATTTTTTTTATTTCTGTCTAAAATATTTTTTGAAAAAATAAATAAAATAAAAAATTTTGATGCTCGATAAAAAAAATTTAAATTTTTTACTAATATATAATTTTTTTTTGCTGATTTTAGCAAACCGGTTTTAAATTCCACTTTACAAGAAGTTTACTAAAATTTAGTAGCGGCAGCTAATTTTTCCCATAAATTTCATTGTACTGCACTTCAGCAGATATGTGTTGCTAAGATTAGCAAAAAAAAATACCGCTGGGCCCAAATTAGCAAAAATTTTCCGTAATAACAGCCAAAATTTCAGTTGCTATTACAGAATTTTTTTTGGTGAGTTTGGTTGATGTTTCTCCATCTTCCCGAATGCTCTCCTGTAAACGTTCAATATTGTCATCCGTCTTCACCGTTCGTCGTTTGCCGGCACGAGGAAGCTTTCTTACTGACCCGTGTTGTAGAAAATTTGCTACCAGATGATTTATTGTTGACGATATGCACGCTGAGTCAAAAAAACAGACCGTTGATTTGAGAAATAAAGTTCAACGATTTGGGCACGCTGATCAATTGTATACTATTCGATTTCAAATTCCCCAAGTCCTCTTTACAAAATACTAAAAATAAATAAAAAAAATTATAATAAAAAGGAATTCAAACCCCTTCAGTAATGTTGGGCCACCCTGTATATGAAATCATCGACATATAACGTCCCACTATAATGATGAAGCGTATAAAAAACAATTTAATCTTTCATCATTGTCATTGTCATCATCAGAATCATCACAAACAACACTGAGACAATACAATACAACTGTGAAAGATTGTCAATGGAGACAAAACACCTTAAGTATGTGTGTGAAAACAACTGATCCAAACACAGACCGATTCATACAACCACACGCAATCCTAATACACTTGTGTAGGCGGGAGGGGTTTAAAAAAGCTTTTAGTATTTATTTCGTAGACTGCTGATACTAAAATTTTAAATAACTATATCAATTTTAAAGAAAAAACAACAAAATAAAAAACATAAAAAAAACCCATCAATTGTTCTTGAATGCAATGTGTTGTGTGTTCTTTGATGCTTCTTTATGGCTGAAATGAATACAATTCTGCTGAACTGTGGTTAGATAAAAACAATCAAAGGATATTTGTTTGTTTTGTACTTTCTTAGTTTTCATCATTTTTAGTCGTTTTCAATCGTTGCTGCTGCCATGTCTTATTTTATACAATTTAAGTTGAGTAGTAAATACAAACATAAATTCCTTAATGTCGATATTTTCTTTTTATCTTGTATCTTTTATCTGTAGTCATGTTGTTACTTGTTAATAAATCTTGTCAATCGTTATTGTTTATATATTACTCTTGTTACTTTGAGTTGTAGTTGTTGTTCCGTTGTATTAAGACACTATTTCCAATTGTGGTTATTAAAACTATACAATTAGCCATACACTTAGAATATTATGTAGTTAACTGTTTGTAGTTTAATAAAAAAGTTTTCCGTTCCATTTCAAAATAAAGGAACATACATTAATTTTTCAAAGAAATATCTATATTAATCTATATTAACTTCCAAATTTATGTGGTTTTGGACTACTACAATTTTTCCGATGATTTCCGATTATTTCTGCATCACAATTGAAATCGTTCAATGATATCAGTAAAAAAAGTTAAAGCCGATACCAGTCTGGTTAAAAGTTTACTACCAGTGTTTGGGTTCAAAATTTTAGTGGACTTGCATAAATAGGAGCACAAGGTCCTACAATTATTTTTCGGCAAGCGATAGTTAGAATAGGCAGCGATTTAACAAAAACCTTTTTTAAATGTATATTTTGTTGCTTAGCAACCAAATGCGTGGCTGGTTTTTTTTTCCTAACAAGCACTATGACGTTACTTATGTTAAAAAAATTGCCTCCAATTATTTTCTTAAATACAGTTGTGTTAAAAATGGCGTGAAAAATTAATAAAAACTAAAAAAAAAACATAATTAGTTTAAGTGACTTTAGTTAGGTAACGGTATGAAACGAAAATTAAAAATTTGTTAAAAATTAAAATTTATTTTGAATTAAAAATCTAAAATTTAATTTCAAAACTTAAATCATTTAAGCCCATTTTAGCAGGGCCTTAACTAATTTAATTTAATTTAAATTGATTTGCCAAATAATTTTGAACTGTAGTAGAAACAAGTGCTAGTTTCAAAAATTTTTAAGAATTCACTTATTAGTTTATTTCGATCTTGACTTGTACAAACGCAGAAAAAATTGTTATAATTTACCAGTTGAGTACCTGTTAGAAATATGCATAAACAAAAAAAAGTAAAATTTTCTAATTCATCAACAGCAATAAATAAATAATAGAAAATTTTGAATTTAGAATTTCTTTAGATATTTCGCACAGGTCCTAACTGGAATTTTTTAATTTGTATATCTTCTTTCAAAACAATAAAATTCATGATTCCTATTGTATTTCCTTTTTTTTTTAATCTAAGATTCAACTACCTTATAGTCTTAACTGGAATCACCAAAATTCCAGAATTCTAAGTATTTAAAATTGAAACAACACTTATATAGACTATCGAAGTAGTTATAGTAGTTAAAAAGTAAGATTTTATAAAAATGCTGCCAAGTCTTGGCAATTATGGACTTTTCTCTTTTAAATGTAAACAAAAATATTTGAAATTTTTCTATTTGTAATTTAATGAAATATTAAAAACAACAAAAGCTAACAAATAAATTATGTGTTTATTAGTAAATGTAGTGCAGAGCATACAATATAAATGCTATATTTCGTGTTCTGTGAAAGTTCTTATATAAAAACAAGTAGTTATAAATATAGGGAAAAAAATAAAACTTTTTTTTATAAAAAATAGACAAAAAAAATCTTTAATAAAAGAACACAATTTAAATTCAAAAAATTACAAATAAAATTAAAAAATTCGCAATCGATACTTAAAAAGATCAATTTAAATTAAAAAATACCAAACGTAATTAAAACAAGTAAGAGCGGCTAAATTCGGCTATGCCGAAACTTATATACCCTTCACCATCGTTGGGAAAAAACTGAAGTTTATATATGGAATGAACAGATTTATATACGGACGCCTTTAAGAGGAAATTAAGCATTTATTTTGGTGATGAAACTTGGATTTGGGAAGATTTATGGTTCCAGAAAATAGGTATGTAAAAAAAATTTATGTTTTGGGCATAACTTTTTTGTAACTGAACCGATATTTCCGAGTTTTTTTAGCAAATATGTTATACTAAAGATTTTCGATCTTTTGCTATATAAGACGTATCCATAGGTCATATTACAGCTCTAAAATTTTAGTTTTTATAAAAATTTTGATGTTTTTAGCCCATTTGTGTATTATTTAATTTCGGTCTTACCGTTCTTAAGATATAAAGTAATCTATTTTGTGCCACGCCCACATATGGTCAGATGTTGTGTATTGATAACCAAGATGCTGGTACCTTATTTTGGAACTTTTCCTCTTTCCGTTCTCCAAATGTACAAAAAACTGACCGAAATCGTTAAGTCAACTGTGCTGAACGTATTTGCTGTGTTAAAAAAAAAAAAACAAATAAAAAAGTCTTAATAAAATGTAAAAAAAATTGTCCAAAAAAGTTGAATAGACGGGGATCGATCGCGCGACTAAAAGAAAAAACTATTTATGACAAAGCGCTTAGACCACTGAGCCATTAAAAGACATACGCAATAGAAGTAAATAAACAGTTTTTGTTCAAAACTAATCTGTTTGGTTTTTAGGTAAATCTTTGTATGTGTTTGTTGTGTATAAAAGGTGAAGAGGTAAAAGTAAAGAAGTTCAACAAATAAAATAAGAAAAGAAAGAACAACAACCACAAACATAATGCCAATCAGTGTTGTCTTATAATTTTTTTCAAAAATCTTTTTAGTTGTAAAAAAAACTATTTTCGACCAAAAAAATATTTTTTTACAAATCGTTAAAAGAAATCACTAGAACTGCATGTGTTTGATTTCTACAAAAACGTTTGATTGAGCTGGCAAATTTGCATTTGGGATTTTAATTCGCTTTTTTATTAAAAAATATTTTTAATTTCTTTAGAATAATTTTAAAAATTTGAAGGAAAATAGTTTATAATTTTTTTTTTTTTTTTTTTTGATAAATTATTATAAGTTAAGACCTAAAATAGTTGCACTCAAAGGAAAATTATGTATAAAATGTTCTTAATATATGAGAAATAAAATGGTTCAAAAACCTTTTTACAAAATTCTTTTAAATCGGAGCGAAAAGTAGAAATAAAACCGTTTGTATTTTGTTTTTATCAGATGGTTTTTATAAAAATTTTGATGTTTTTAGCCTATTTATAGATTGTTTAATTATTAATTTAAAATTTTAGTTAAATTAATTATTTAATGTTAAAAAAAACAAAAAATAATAATGTTAAAAAAACACAATTAAAAAAAATTGTACAAAAAAAAGTTGAATAGACGGGGGTGGTATCGAACCCGCGCCTAAGAAAAAAAAAGTATTTGTGACATAGCGCTTAGACAACTGAGCCATTGAAGCTCATGTGCAATCATCGTTAATAGAAGTAAATAATCAGTTTTCGTATAATAGAGATTTGTTTGGTTTTTATTTAAATAACAAATCTTTGTATTGGTTTGTTGTTTGTGTATAAAAGGTAAAGAGGTGAAAGAAAAGAATTTCAACAAATGGATGTATTTGTTATGCGTAATATTCAACATAGATATAAAAACAAAGGGATTTCACGGAAAAAATTAGAGGTTGTCGTGGTTTTTTGCTAATATCTCAGCCATTTATCAACCAATCTGGCTAGACATCGTTAAATCAACTTCGCTCTTCATAAGGACCCAGAATATATATACTTTATAGGGTCTAAGATTTATATTGTAGAAATCACAAACGGAATGACAAACTTATATATACCCTTTCACCTGTGGTGAAGGTTATAAAAGTTATTGAAATTTGACAAATATTTATTTTATTTAATTTTGTATTAAATTTCAATTGATGCTTTATAAAATACATTTGGAGCCATTCTAAAAGTTTTTGAAACAATCTAATCATTTTTGAAATGGTATTTGAATATGAGTAAAAATTTGCATTTGGCTATTCTACGTTACCATGACATCACGATGGCGATGTGCAAAATGCCCCCAAGAAATATGACCCCAATCTTAAAATGTTATTAAGGGCAAAATTTCATAAAATCGTAGTGAAAAATTACCCAAACCAAATAAAAATTAGCCCTAAAATTAAAATTTTATTAAGGGCAAAATTTCATAAAATCGTAGTGAAAAAATACCCAAACCAAATAAAAATTAGCCCTAAAATTAGATGCCATCAATTTCCGATATGCGGTTTTTCAGCATCCGATAATCTTAAAAAATTTTAGAACGAATGGTTTTCTATGACATTGCTTTTTAGAGCTTGGCAATTTTGAAACTTGTTAAGAATTGTATTTCTTCTTAATGTATAAAAAAAAAAAATTTTCCTGCGGCGCCAACTTCTACAAATATTAATATACAAAAACAAAATTAAAATTTTTTAACAAAAGTCGCACGATTTTAAGTAAAAATTTGAGACTGTCTAATAGATTTTACCATCACGATAATGTGGTAAAGAATTTATAATTTACAAATACAATCAAAATGTACTTAATATTAAACGTATGCATTAGATCTCAGTCAATGTAATAAATAAGTTTTTAATAAAAATTGTTTATGAATTTAAAAGCTGTTAATTTTGTTTTAAATGCTTCAAAAAGGTCAAAAAACATAGGTTTAGAAATTGCCTGCATTTAAAAAAAAGTTTTAGAAAATATATTTTGGGCCCAAAATTTTGATTCAACGTATACGTAATAAAAAATTACTCATACGCATGGAGTAACTCAACTTTGCTGTTTCTTTATTGAATAAATAATAAACGAATTTTAGTTATAAATTTCTTGTTGAAAGCTCTACCGCTAAATAAAAAAGAATTAATAATCAAAAACAAAAATCTTAACACTTCCAGTAGTTGTAAAATATAAAACGAGCGTTAAAAAGTAATACAACTTGTAAACATTTCTTAAGAAGCTATAAATCCATAGGCCTAACTATAAAACAAAATTAAAAAAAAAAACATTTTTTTAAACAAAAACAAATGAACCAATCCCAATGCTTTATTAATAAACTACATTAAAGACGTTCACCATCTAAAATATTAAATTTCAAATAAAACTCTGTTAAAATTTGTTGCGTAGCACGGATGTATAATTTTAGAAAGTTTTATCACAACAACTCAGATGGCTAAGTTTTTAGTATTTAAAAAGTTTTCTGTTTATTTATTTTTTAAAAGTTTTTTTTTTGCATTGAAAATGGTGTAAACAAAAGAGTTTTAAAGAATTTTAATGGTATCGCCTTTGTGTTGTTTAAATCGTAATTGAGTCATCTTAAACTGTAGAGTAGAAAAAAAATCTATTTTTGTCTTGTTGAGTTGTGTATTTTTACTTTTATGTTGCTTATGTATTAAGGAGTACACTTAAAAAAAATTATAGTATTAGAAACTGAAAAAAAAAATTGTCGGCAGTTAAATAGAAATGCATTTGTATAACGAAAAGTACCCTATGTCAGCATATAAAGTTGGTTTGACTAATTTTGGTGGTTTTATTTTGTACGGCAATTTGAATTTTTGCAATCCATTTAAAAAATTAAAATCAGTTAAAGAAAATCCACTATAACACATAATTAAATTTTGATCAAACCAAAAAATAATATTTTTTTTTTAATACATGGATCACCCGAAATATAGTGAAAAAAACTCTGGTATCCACAGTTGCCAAATATTATTTTGAAAAATTTCAGCTTTAACAGTTTTTATAGGACTTTTCTCAAAAATTAGTATAAAAAATACATTAAAGATTAAAAATATATATTCGCATTGGATATATTGATGAAAATATACTCAATTTTATTCCTATGCTAAAAAAAAAAATTGTTCCTTAATTTTAAAAATCTGACCGATCGCAGCATGAATTTTGACACATAGTCAAAAATATTTCAAAACTTATTTCGTTTTAAGTTAAAAAAATATTAATAATGGCTAGTTTTTATTAAAATGCTACACCCACCAAAAAAAAGTCTGTAATGGCAACTGAAAATTTTGATGTTATTACGGAAAATTTTGCTAATTTGAGCCAAGCGGTATTTTTTTTTAATCTTAGCAACACATATCTGCTGACGTGTAGTACAATGAAATTTGTAGAAGAAATTAGCTGCCGCTACTAAATTTTAGTAAACTTTTTGTAAAGTGGAATTTAAAATCTGTTTGCAAAAATCAGCAAAAAAGAAACTAAATATTAATGATATTAGTACAAAATTTCAAATTAATTTTTTTTTTATCGAGCATCAAAATTTTTTATTTTATTTATTTTTTTTTTTTTCAAAAAATATTTTAGACAAGATTAAAAAAAATTAATTTGGTAATTTCTGTTTTGAAAAATATTTGTCATTTTTGTTTTAAGGTCAATTTTTAATTGTTTTTAGGACTGTAAATACAGAAGATATGACAAAAAAATTAAAAATGCTCTACATTCAGCAACAAAAAAAATTAAAAAAAATAATAAAATAATAGTTCCGCTGGAATTATTGGAATACTTTCCTAGCAAAAGTTTATTGCTTTTTTGCGAGCTTTCATTTTAAAATATTAGGGTAGTACATTAAGGTGGTAGCAACTGAGATCTGGTGGGTTAATACTAGAACGGATTACTTGAGGTCAATGGCTCCTTCGAGGAAAACATCGGTCTCTGCGAGACAAAAAACATTGATATACAACACTTTAAGATCCGACGGTTAATGTCGAAGATATAACGAAAAATATAAAATGGCGACCCCTACGTCCGGAAAAAAAACATTTTCGAAATTTTTTTGTTAAAATACTTTATATTTGAGGGTGACGGTGAACTTTTTTTGAGGTACGGTCTAATAGACATCCACTAAAAATGAAAGTAAACCAACCTAAGCACTCCGATTTTGATGAAATTTAGATATGTCATAGAATACAAAAATGTAAGATAGAACGGTCTCGGTCTTTGGGTCACCTTGTAATTTTAATGGATTAAAAATGGGTTTATTTAAATTAAAAGAACCATTTGCAAGTTTCGTATCACGGGAAATGGATTTTTGAGGGCTTTTTGCTGGTAACTTCTTTCGGTTCCATTTTGCTCTTTTGAATTTCCTGTTTTAAAAATTCCAAAAATTTTGCGTACTTTATATGAAGAAGTGAACTGCTTAGTTTGCCAAATTTGTATATTTCATTTCTTATTTAATTTTAGCGGACACGTCCCAGCAAAAACAGACCTTGCCAAATAATAAGTCTAGTAATCTAAACTCCAAGGTTTTGACGTATTAGTCTTTATATTATAAATATAACTTTTCTATATGGTATGTCCCAAAAGTTAAGGTGTTATGACAACGTGCAAACTTATGAAAAAATAAATAATAATGTGTTACGTTTATGCATATTAATAATTGGTTACTAATAAACAATTATGATTTATTTTACCTTAAGAAATTTAGTAGCACATTATTTTTTAACTCTTGGTAAGTAATAATAATTTAACTTAGAGTAAGCGACAAGGTAATGCGATGCAGTGTTGTAAATCCCAATTTCTAATCCATTTTTCTTCTAAGTAGAAATAACAAATTAACCCTTTGACGGTCAATGGTTTATAAATAGCCAATTTTTTAAGCAATTTTCTTAAATGTGGCTTGTATCGACAGAGGATAGTTGTTGCAATACACAATACTAACCATTTGCAACAATATGGTCTCAAAGCCAATAGGATTACCACAAATTCATAAGTAAATATATATTTTTGCCATATTTATGGAACACATTTTCTTGTATCCTATTGGACCACACAGGGAATAAAAATTTTGGTAGGACATAGTACAGACTACTAATACAATTTGTGATAAATGTATGTATCCCATGGGCCGTTTTTTGTAAGCATTGAAATTCAAGTTTTTTTTTTTTGATTTGATTCCAATTTAGGTCTCTTAAATTGTCTATATCTTTACAATTTTGAAAAATTGTATATAAAAGATATTTCGGAACTACAGTTAAAACTCAATTTTTACCCCAATTTAATTTAAAATGTTTTTCATATTCGTGATCTGGATACCAAAATTATTTATATAATATGGGTCATAAAAATAAAATAAATTAATTCCAAACTACTCTAAACTAATTTCCTGTTCACTTACATCTTAATTTGTTTTATTAAACTCTTTAAATTCATAAATTAATAAAATATACATTAATAAATAAATTAGTTTAAATTGAGCTTTTTTTATGTATACAAATTTATTATATTCGTAAATATTTATTTATTCCAATATTTCGCCACCACATTGGGTGACTTCTTATTAATAAATAAAGTTATTTAAACTATTAACAATGACTCATTATTATTTGTATTAAAATAATAGAAAAGATAAGCCATTACAGTTAACTTATTACTATTTAATTCGCAATAATATAATAAGTAATATAATACAGATAATAAAGGGTTTTCCAATAAGGACTTGACAATTAAATAAAATAAAATAAAACGCAAACCATTTAAGATATTTCCAAAACTTTATGATCGACTTGAAATACAATCAAAACATTTATGAATGGAACTCGACTTCGTTCATATGGCCACCACGGGCACGTCGGCAGCGGTCGATTCGTTGGACCCAATTTTCGATGACTCGGTCACACATTTCGGCCATAACGGCCGCTATATCCCGTTCAATGTTGGCTCTGAGTTCTTCCAACGTCGTCGGCTTGTTGGCATAGACCAATGATTTGACGTAGCTCCAAGGAAAAAAATTTAGAGGTGTTAAATCGCACGAACGAGGCGGATAATTGACTGGTCTATTTATTGAGATAACACGCTCACCAAACTTACTCTTCCATAAATTGATTGTAACGTGTTGTGTATGGTTTATGGCACCGTCCTGTTGTAACCACATGTCGTCCAAGTCCATGTTTTCCAATTCAGGCAAAAAATAGTCGGTAATCATGGCGCGATAACGATTGTTATTCTTGACGAAAAATATGGCCCAATGACGCCGCCGGCATGCAAACCTCACCAAACAGTTATTTTTTGTGGATGAAGTAGTGATTCATGAAGCACATGTGGATTTTCATCAAACCAATAACGCATATTTTGCTTATTGATGAACCCATTGAGCCAAAAATTAGCTTCGTCACTGAAGATGATTTTGCTCTTAAAGTTGCGGTCACCGACTGCGAATTTCGGTAGTACATTTATATAATTTGCATACTTTGTTCGTTCGTGTACTTTACCATGATGAAAATGTTGAGTTTACTGAAAAAAAGGAATGTAACAGTTAGATGATCAGTAAAATTACATTCAAAGTTGACTTTACACTTTACATTTTTTTTTATTTTGAAAATAATCATTAAAAAGTAATTTATAAAGTAATAATATGTTATTACCATGTTTTTGCTGCCATACTTTTAATATGCCCCGCGCCATATATAATGAGGGTACATATCAGTTTGTCATTACATTTGTAACATGTCGAAATATACATCTAAGACCCCATAAAGTATATATAATCGTGATCCTTATGCAATTTTAAATCGATTTAGCGATGTCCGTCTGTCTGTCTCTCTGTTGAAATGGCGATCACGATACAGAGCTGTAAAGGCATGCGCCGTATTACCAACTTTAATGGGCATCCCTCCGAGCAGTTTGATATTGAAAATGAGCAAAATCGGTCCAGCGGTTAAGAAGTTATGAGTAGAAATGTCAAGGTACTAGAGGTAAGTAAAATATTTCCTCTTGGTTTTTCACCAGTCGATTATAATTACATTTTATATTCACCTCAAAAAATTTTTTTCACCACTAAAATTTTTTTCACCACAAAAAATTTGTTCACCTTAATTTTTTTTTTCACTCACAAAATTTGTTTTCGCATCCAAAAAAAAGTTTTTCACCTCAAAAATTTTTTTCACCACCATAATTTTACTTCAAATGTTTTTTACATTATTTGTTTCAAAAACAGTAAGGAATTTTTTTTCAGGATATTGGTGGAGGATATTCAAAGATTAGGCACAGCCGATATTTAAGCCTTTTTTACTTGTTTTTTTTTTGTTTTTTAATTCGTCCTATTTTGAATTACTTATGGAAAATATTGCGTATTTGAGGTATAAATACACAAGGCTGGAATACGCTTGAGATAATTTCCAAAGCGTTTACGTTTAAAACCATACAAATTTTCTTCTCTCGTATAGTTTCTACCAACTTATTTATTAGAGTGTCCCACATGTTATTTGGTAATGCAAAAGTGAAACGTGCATATTACATAAAATCGGATTTGTAGTTCCCCTCCCTATTTGCTGACCTTATGTCTTTGTTAAATGATTTTTTTTTTTATTATTATTATTATTATTTTCATTGTAATCTTATTTTTATGTTGTTCATGTTTTGGACAAACAAAAGAAATGTCCCTTGTATTTGTTTTTTTTTTTTTGTACAGTTATTGTCTGAATCGTGTGTTGGTCTGATTTTTTATTACATTTGTCAGATGTACTTGTAGTTGTTGATTTATTTTTATTTTATTTCGGTAGTTGATTCCATTAGAAATTTATGTCTTTGTTTAAGATTTAAGTTTCAATTTGATAGGGTTAGTATGTGTAACTAAAGATTTGTTGGATTTTAATAAAGAAAATTATATTTTAGATTATACAGAAGTACTTTATTTTAGCTTTTTCAATTAAATTAAGACTTAAAGTTTATTTTTTCTATGTTTGAGAAGTTTATGACATATATATGATTTTTATAGAAAATAAACTTCTTCTCTTAATGGAACAAATACTCTTTGTCTTTTTATATGTATTATAATTTTGCGAATACTTAAATTTCCAAACATCTTTTGTAATAAACTTAAAGTATAATTTTTTCTTTCCTATTTTATCACCGACAAGTACATAAAGATGTTCAGGGGGGAAAAAAACATATTTAATCATATGTAATGCTTTAAGCAAGTGTTGTTTAAGATCCATATCTCATAACAATAAAATACAACTACATACATACTTACATAATCCTGGTGGTAATACAAGTGCAATACAGGAAACTATTACAACTGCGAAAATGAGTTTATTTTTATATATTCCATGAAATAAAATAGTAAAACTACATGCATACCTCCACGTACATACATATACACATGTAGATAATTGACAATGATTAATGTTGATGCGCTACAACGTTCAAAAAAAAAGGATGTACACACACACACATACACAGCTTAAGACAAATACATTTACAGTTTCTTATATAAAGTTAAAAGGAAATAAGCACACACAGTCATACTTATAATCTGAGACATGTAAGTTGGTTTTTTAACACCATTTCCGAAGAAGTTTTCATTGGTTTTTCCTTCAATTGTGTTTATAATCAAGATGTTAACGAGGGTATTTTAATTGTTCAATTAGTCGATTATTTTTTTAAATGATTAATCATGATAATAACTGTTCGGGTCGTTTCTTAACCACTTAATCGAATGAAATTTTAAAATTTACCGATTAATCAAAAAAACTTATGTAAAATAAATTGGATATTTTTTTTTTTGCATTTTTAATAATTTTGTGTAAAAAAAAGTGAACAAAACAATTTCAGTAATGCTTGAAAAGACTGTAGGTATAACAACTCTTTTAATTGGTATCGAATTTCGCAAACATTATTTTTTAATTCTTCTGTCTCTTTTGTCACATATTCAAACTTTTTTCCAAATCGGAGTGAACCACACTACAGACCTTCCTTGTAAGTTTTACATTTTAGCTGTGGTTGTGAAAGACAAGCTATAAATGTTTGCTTATGTCAATCCAAATGTGTGTTTGCTAAATTGTTTACCTCCATACGGGGAGGGGCAAAAAGGGGGATATTCCTCTTGACGGCCAGCCCAAACAAACCCATTTTGCTAGAAGCCTGAAATTTGTTGTACCTATTTCTTCTTGAAGAATGGCCTAACTACTGCTTTTTCAAAATTTCAAGGAGAAAGGGATAAGTCGCCCTCTTGACGTCCTGCCTAAATGCCTTTTGGCTAGAAATCTAAATTTTAAAATATGCACCCAGAAAACAGTATCAGTTGTGGCCACCGAATTTGTTGCCAATCGAATTCTGGCGGTTACGCCAACTATCTTTATATTAATTTATATTTTTAGTTGTGAAAGCCAACATTTTAATATTTATATTCCACAGAAATATTATTACGTTCCACATAATTTTATTAAAAAAAAAAAAAAAAATTGTAAAAATTGCGCTTGTCTAGTTCTCTACCCGCTAGCCCACAAACACTTATACATTTTAATAACTAATTTTGAATTTAAATATTTTTTTTTAGGAAAATAAATATAGCAGAAAAAAATGTTTAGTGGCTTCTATAATCAATACAATCCACAATTCGGTTTGGTAAACTGAAATCATATTTTAGTTGATGAGGGTAAGCGTATTTGTAGTTACCACTTTCGAATATCGATTATTTATTAATAAATTTGATAGATTGTACTAATTTTCCAGTACATTCACTAAATAAATGGTTGCTTCTACTGTACACAATTTCTAAATGAATTTTTTTCATAAAGTTGATTGAAAATACCAATAATTGGATAGTAGTATTCTTTTTTAGTTCTTTTTCCTTTTTTTTTTATTTCAATGCCATATTTTTGCTATAATGATGGATTATAGGTTATTCCAAATAAAATAAAGTTCTTACAAATAAATGTTAATGGTTTTGATCGAATTGCAACCAATCTGTTCTCTGGGTGTGCGTTCCCTTAAGTATGGGCTTAATCAATGAAAAGTCTCAGTTTTATGTTCAAGAATTCTTTTTATTATGTATACTTATTTCTAATTACAAGTATATTGGTGTTGTGACAATGAATCTATGCTATTTCCATTAGATACAGAATCATAAATGACTGTAAACATTTACTCAATATTACAACAGTCTCCTCCTTAACGGTCCGCAAAAGCCGCTGGAGCTAGAAAGTTGAAATTTGGTGAAAAGGTTTCTCCTCCATCGTAGACACCAGCTAAGATTGAATTTTGAAAAATGGAGAGTCCTGGAGTATGGGCTAACTCATTGATAAAGTATATTTTAGAATTTTCGCCAGAGATGTGGCAAAAATAGGGTTTTAAAAGGTGAAATGTCTCCCACTTAACTGCCTGCGCAAACCGCTGGAACTAGGAAGTTAAAATTTGGTTTAAAGTCTGCTCCAGAGTAGAATTTTTGGAATATCCTACGGGTAGGACAAAAAAAAAGTAAAATTATCGGCTCTGACGGCCTGGCAAAGCCATTGGTACACTTAAAAAAGTTTGTAAGTTAAAATTACTGAAAATATCATTTAAAAGAAATGATATTTCATTTAAAAACCGGTCTACTTAATTTTCATTTAAATTAAATGACATTTGTTATTTATTTTTAAATGTTGATTAATCAACTGACACATCCGTAAGAAACAAATGATATAATCAGTTAAAATAAATGTCAAAATTTTACTTATCAATCCTTAAAAAATAAATGTTTTTTTCATTTATTTGAAATTATTTCCGTTTTTGTATTTTTTGTTTTTTTTAATATAATCGTACAATACAAAATGTATGTATGCATATGAAGCTATAAACACTTTTTGTGTGAATGTATTTGTATATGTATGTGTGTTTATGAAGTTCTTGTAATTTGTATTGAAAAATTTTGTATATATACAACCAATTTAAATAAAAAAACAAATTGAAATTTTTTAAATATTTTTTTTTGAAACAGACAGCAAACAAAATTTAAATATGTAATAACTGTTACGGACACAAATAAACCACAAGTTTCCGTTTTGTGGGTAAATTTTTATTAAAATTCAAACAAATAAAAAAAATAAATGAAACTGAAAAAAATCGGTAAATGATAGTAAATTATTTCGAATATATGTATAAAAAAGTTAATATAGAAATTTCCTTGAAAAATAAATGTATCTTTCTTTATTTTTAAATGGAACGGAAAACTTTTTTATTAAACTACAAACAGTTAACTACATAATATTCTGAGTGTACTTGGGAATTGAAATCTAGTCGCGTAGACATCTGCTCAGACGATATTTCTAATAATTCGTAGGTGAAGTGGCAAAAGGGGGAAAAATCTCCCCCCTGATGCCTAGAAATCTGAAATTTAAAATAACTGCACTCTTAAAGATAAAATATGTGTTCCCTTGCGTGTGTGTTAATTCTCTAATAAGGTACTTTTGAAACAACTTAGCGAGTTTTGCCCATTATAGTTTATACAAAGGGTACTATTTATATTTCGGGAATAGGAAATAATAACAAACATTTTTTAATTGAAAATGGCTTTAAAGTTTTTCGAAATATTCCCCTTGATGATCAATACCTTTTTGCATTCGTTCAAACCATTTGTCACATCAGTTTTTCCATTCCTCTTGACACACCTCCAAAACATGGTTTTTGAACGCTTCAGCTTTGATATTCGGGAACAAGAAAAAGTCATTCGGTGCCAAATCAGGACTGTATGGAGGATGAGTCATCATTTCGATGTTTTGACTGCTCAAAAATTCACCTGTTTGACAAGATGAGTAAGAGCTAGCAATGCCACTATGGAGAATGATCCGTTTTCGGCGGTCGGTTTTACAAAATTTTTCCGAAGACTTCCTGCAAACAAATGGTGCTGTATCAATCAAAATTGACCGTCCTACTTTGATCAAGCGGAACAGTGCCCACATGATTCATTCGGCTTTAGAAACAGGGGACCATTTACTTTGCTGTGCTTCTTCCACAAACAACTTTTGTTGGATTTAGCTCTCTGGGAATTTTGGATTGCTGTTTTGTTTCCGGCTTATATCCATGATGCGTCACCTATCTCGATTTTACACACGTCTTTTGAAGCACCACGGTCGAACTTTTTTTATCATCTCCTTACACCAATCGACGGAGCCTTTTTTGATTATTGATAAATTATAGATTTACAATGAGAACAAATTTTTTTTACAATTAAGTGTTCAAGCAAAATCGAATGTATTGAAGTGGAACTAATGTGTAAGGATGCCTCTGTCTCACAATATGTCACATGACGTGCTGCATCGATGTTTTGTGGCACAACAATCGATTTTGGACGACCTTCACGGAATTCGTCGGCGTCCGAACTGCGACCACTATTGAATTTACTATGCTTTATCGCCATATAAAAAACTGAGTTCATCGACACATTATTGTTGATATAATCCACGTCAGAAGTTGTAAAAAATAATCCAACGAAAACCTTCTCTTGAAATTTCCATTTTTTGGCCAAATTGATTTTCTTAACTCACTGTAAACAAAACAAGTATCACTTGTACATCGAAACGTTGTGAGTACGTTTATGCTAAAAAAAAAATGTCAAACTTTATTATGGTGTTGCCAGATTTTACCTATTGATATTAGTGTTGCCAGTTCCCGAATAAGTACCGTTCGTTTTTTTATTTGATTTGTAGTACCGCGTTTTATGGTTTTTAACAATATTTTAATTCCAATAAATTTTTGTTTTTATATTTAACTTTTTCGCAGTTTTTTTAGGATATAAAAAATGCCAAAATTTTCAGCTTCCAGTTTAGACATGGTGCTTATGCTATGAAATTTTAAAGTTTTATCAGCCTTTAGCTACTCAGGAAAAAAAATGTAGCAAAAGAAGAGAAAAAGTAGCAGTGATTTTGATTCCGGTGCTGTGAAAATTTGGATCGGAACCAATGATTATTACATAGGGTTGTCATAGGGTGGAAGTTTTCTTTTATGATCCTTTTTCATTGCATCTAAAGCCCCTTTTATGGTTTAGTGAAAAATGGGATCTTTTGATGTTCCCAAATAAATTTTGAATTTGTAATTTATATTTCAACAGGACATCAGTAATCGGGCCTTAGCCTCATTTTCACAATCTCCCGTTAGCTTCTACCTGGGAATTTAACTGACACATTTGTTGTTGTTCCCATATAAAGTTTGAGTTTTACTGTTGGTTTAATTATAACGGGACATTCACTAATCGGGCCCTATTTATTAAATTACTCCATTAGAAATTCTTTCAATTTTTATTACAATCATTTTTTACTTTTTGTAGCTAGCAATAATAACTACGATTTTAGGAATTTAAAATCTGTAAGTTAAATATTAAAAAAAATCAATTAAACTTAAACCATAATTATAAGTGTCAAATTTATGTTGATTTTTAAAATAAGTTACTCGTCATAGATTTGAAAAGTGTTAAATTTCATTAAAAATCACATTTATGGAAGTTGTGAAAAAGAACTGCCTTAGAAGAGGAAAATCAGAACTAAACGATTCTTTAGAATCAATGAAAAATTAATTCCTTAACAGTCACTTCCATTTATTTTTGCTGGGTACCTCTTAATAATAACTTGATAAATTTTTTTAGTTTTTGTATAAGCTTCTAATAAAAATTCGCATCAGCGGGTATTATTATTTTGAACCACCTTAATGACCACCCTACGAATCCAATTCATATGGGGATTCTGCGCAATCCCGGCCGTAATTTCGGGAAGTCCCGGGCTTTAGCCCAGATAACATTTTCCTACGTTAACAACGTCGCGGGCTTTACGCGCTAGTCTTTTAAAAAGATAGATCTGGATTAGACAAACGATAACGTAGCGCTCTATAAAATATTCAGTACCCTGTTTTTGTATCTGATGCGAAAAGTTTTCGCATCAAGAAATTTATAGTCACCCTATTTTATACAAGGTGACTTAATAGATAATCAAGTAAATTTTAATTTTACTGGAAATTTTTTTCGAGCTTCTAACTTTTAAAGCTGTGGCACATTTAATTTTGTAAGATCTCTTAATATTATTACCTGTGACTCACCCTATAGAAAGCAGAACAGGGTTGCGTTTTACATGTTTGTTTTTTGTTGCGAAAACTTTTTCGATGCGGAATATACAGAAACGAAGTGCAGAATAGGTAACTTATTCAGAAATAACCTAATACAGGTTGGTTGAAAAGTTCCTGCGCTCGAAATGAAAGAATACTGTTTTTGTTACGAAATATATTTTTTTATTCAATGTAATCTCCTTAAAGCTCAATACACTTGTTCCAATGATCTTCCAATAATTTTATCCCATCCTTATAATGGTTTTCCGGAAGCTCTGCAAAATAACCGTCTACGGCTGCTATGGCCTCTTCACTCGACGAAAAATGCTTTCCACGATGGAATTGTTTGAGATTTCTGAAGAGATAGCAGTCACTGGAAGCCAAATCTGGTGAATACGGTGGATGTTCAAGCAATTCGTACTTTAATTCTTTGAATTTAGCCATCGTCAAAACACTTTTGTGAGCAGGTGCATTGTCTTGATGAAAAATGATTTTTTTCTTCTTTAAACCAGGTTTTTCTCACGAATTTTTTCATCCAGCTGATCCAAAAGGCTGCAATAATATTCAGAGTTGATTGTTTTACTTTTCTGAAGATAATCAATCAACAAAATTTCTTTTTGCATCACAAAAAACTGATGCCATAACCTTCTTTGCTGATCGTTGTGACTTCACCTGCTTTGGAGCTGAACAACCAGCTTCAGTCCACTGTAAGCGTTCTTGTTTCAATTTAGGATCATGGTGGTAAATCCAAGTCTCATCCATAGTTATAAAACGACGCAAGAAGTCGGTTTTATTCCGCTTCAAACGCTCCAAATTACGCTGAGAAATTTGTTTTCGATCCAGTTTTTGTTGAATTGTTAATGTGTGCGGCACTAACTTTCCAAACAGTTTTTTCTACGTAATTCTTCATGTAAAATATGGAGCACTCGTTCGTCTGAGATGCCTATGGCATTAGCAATTTCACGCTTAGTCAAACTTGGATCTTCACTAACCATATTATGTACCTGCTCAATGATTTCTGCTGTGGTTGCAGTTTTTGGTCGTCCTTCGCGTGGATCGTCTTTAAGGCTGGTACGACCACGTTTAAATTCACCAGCCCAAAATTTAACGGTGCGTTTTGAAGGTGAGGACTCCTAATACACTTCTAACAATTGTTCATAAATTTCCTTTGCTTTTAAACCCTTCAAAACAAAGAATCTAATGACTGCATATTAAAAAAATCCATATTAAAAAAATCAATGACACGTCAACTTCAAATGGCTTGTAAACAAAGAAAGAATTGACAGAATGACTTGCAACTTTGCATGTGTTCTCAGGACAGTTATACCAACTTGAGAAAAAAAAAGTTTGGAGCTAGCAGTGCCATCTTTTGGTGAGCGCAGGAACTTTTCAATCAACCTGTATAAATGATTACGCCAGATATTTCAAACAAATTTGATATTTGTCTCTTTCGTTTACATTGAATACATAACGTAAAGGAAAATTCCATTGAGATTCGATTTTGCCTATACGTTGAGCTACCTCCCTCTCTCCCTCCCTATATTTGAATTAAGAAAATTTTGACTCATTTATTCATTTGATTTCTAAAAAAAAAATCATATATGTGAAAAGTTATTAAGTTTTCATTACAAATAAATTTTTCATCGCAAATTTTGTAAACAACTTTTTTGTAAATTTCTTTCAGTTGTATCAGCCGAGTTCAGTCATATGACAAATATCGTTAAATCGTATCAAAAAGTTATTCGATAGGTCTAGGCATTAATACCCATGTAGTGGTGTAGGGTATAAAAAGTTTTGTTAGAAGTCTATGCAACAAAAACTTACAAAAATATTGGTAAAGTAGTATCCCAATATACCATATAGTAATCAAACTGCAATACAACTTGAGAATAAGCTTATATAAATAGTGTGTTTTAAGCTTTTCTTAATTTCGTTTATTATAATGTTTTTAAAATGTGAATTCACAAGCAGTATTATACATACCTATTTAACATTATTATACATACCTTTTTCTAAAGTATGCTAATAAACAACGCAGTATGGCGATTGAAATAGAAATATTTTTCAATGCATTCTCGTCTTGTTGTCTTTGTTCTACGCTTATAATGCATACAACAAGTGCCGTTACTTTTTGTTAAATTTATCAATCGTGTTTTGCGTGTACATTTGGTTGTAAATTTTATAAAGTGAACGTGTAATTTTGTATATTAAATTTTATTATTTTTATAATAATTTTAATTTATGGTTAAAATTAATTGTTATTATTTATATATAAAATAAATTATTATTTTTTATATTTAAAATTAATTATTATTAATTATATTTAAAATTAAAATAAAACATAATAAATTATATGTGAAGCTTATAAATATATTGAGTCAAATAAGCTTTTCTAAACCCAAGTTAATACAATATTATTTTTATAAGCTTATTCTACAATTGCAAGAATAAGCTTATAGTAATCATACACACATAATATTTTCACGAGGGTTCCGTTTTGATTTTTCTACAATTGTTACGATAGCCTTTTTCAATATATTCTCAAGTCTTTTTCAAGTTTCAGGCTTGTGTTTGTAAGCTTATAATAATATTTTTCTCAAGTCATTTGGTATGTTGGGATCATACAGTCCCTAGAGCGTATGATTAATACATAATAATCATACGCTCTGTTTGTTCCTAACTTCAGTATTTATCAATAGATTTTATCTTAGAAACTATTTATTTTCATTGTAAGGATTACATTGATTGCTACAAGAAATGGTTTAACATTCACAAGTTTTCCATATAATGGTCTTCAAATAAAACGAAATATCTTATTTACAATCACTTTTATCTTTATGCAAAAATGTATACACAAATAAAAGGGTATTTACTGCTCTACTTATAAATACTAACAGATACATATAAATAAGTAGAGCAATAGTGGTTTAGTTACTACGGTAAATTGTGTAATCTTTATCTTTATCAACCAATTTTTATTATTATTTTCTTTGTTACACAATTTATATCAAGTAACTCTCAATTGATATTCAAGTTAAAAAAAAAAATAAAACAACAATAAAAAAATTTTATTTAAGGAAAAAAAAATTGGTTGCCAAACCAATATGAATCTATAATATAAAATTTTTGTTATTTTCCATTGAAAATCATTATATTTAATTGTTATGATTTTTTGTACGTATCCGCTGATGATGATGAACTGATAACAGAAACGCATTATGAATTTTAAATGCGTCCATTTTATATTCAATTTAAAAATACCATAACAACAATTATGTTTAAATTTCATTACAAAATGTGCTACGATACAAAAATAAATTTTTTGAATTTAATTTTTAATAATTGAATTTAAGCTTTTATTAAAGGTGGTTGAAATTAATTTAAATGTAATGGCTAAGCAGAAATGGTATTATATGTAATCATTATCTTTGTATATAAAGGGTGGTTAAATTTTAAGGGCCGATGTTGATTTTGAATAAAACACAAATTATTTAGGAAATTATTTTCATTTCTTTTTATTATGATAATATGATATGGTTCAATAATGTATGGAACTAAATATCGGCCAAATGGCAGCCGCCACTTTGGCGGCACACCTCCACCCGATAGTCCAAATTTTCGATGACGCTGAGGCATAATTGAGGTTCTATGCCGTTAATGTGCCGAATTATCTCATCCTTAAGCTCTTGAATTGTTGCTAGCTTATCGACGTACACCTTTTCTTTCAAATAACCCCAAAGAAGAAGGTCCAACGGTGTCAAATCACATGATCTTGGCGGCCAATTGACATCGCCACCACGTGAGATAACACGGCCATTGAATTTGTCGCGCAAAAGAGCCATTGTTTCGTTGGCTGTGTGCACTCACCAAAAAAAGTCTGTAATGGCAACTGAAAATTTTGCTGTTATTACGGGAAATTCTGCTAATTTGAGCCCAGCGGTATTTTTTGCTAATCTTAGCAACACATGTCTGCTGACGTGTAGTACAATGAAATTAGTAGAAAAATTAGTAGCAGCTACTAAATTTTAGTAGACTTTTTGTAAAGTGGAATTTAAAATCCGTTTGCTAAAATCAGCAAAAAAAAAATACTAAATACTATTAATATTAGTACAAAGTTTTAGATTTATTTTTTTTATCGAGCATCAAAAATTTTAATTATATTTTTTAAAAGATGTTTTAAACAAAATGAAAAAAAAAATCAAAAATCTTAAAAATTCTTAAAACACAAAAGAATTTATCATTTTGTTTTAATTTGGTAATTTCTGTTTTGAAAAATATTTTAGTAAATTTTTTTTTTTACTTTTAAGGTGAAATTTAAATTGTTGTTAGGGCTGATTTTTAGAAATAAAAAAACTTTTTAGTGCTATTTTAAGTGGATGTCCTATTTTTAGACATGAGTCGGTATCTTCACTTCCGATCCCTTTTTTAATCCTATGTAACATTTTAGGGCAATTTAAGTTTGTATGTATAAGTTTAAATTATTAGAAATAACATTTCCATCAATATCGACTTTTTTAAAATTAGTATTTTTTTTTTGCTAATTTTAGCAAATCGGTTTTCAAAAATTTGTAAAATGATTTCTGAAATTAGCAACGAAAATTTGTAGATATTCTGTAAATACTCTGTAATTTTTAAAATGTAAATAGCAAAAAGATTTGCTAAATAATAATTTTTTTTACTAAAAATCAGTACAAAAATAGTATATTGGGATTGAAAACCGTTTACAAATTTTTCTACTAACTTTTTTTTCTGAGTGTGGCAAGTGGCACCGTCCTGTTGAAACTACATATCGTCCAGCGTCATATCCTCAATTCCTGGCCACAATAAGCGAACAACATTCAAGGTAAATGCTTGGCCGACCTCATGACACACTATCGCGAACAACAGCAATGTTTTCCGCCTAACGAACTGAGCGAGCATGCACAGGTGTTTTCACAGATCAGGTTTGCTGAAATTTACCAACAATTCTCCCGATGGTATACACATTTGGTCGATTATGGTGACCAAAAAAAAACACGAAGTGCACGAAATGCATTTCGATTTGAACGCTCATTTTCATAATAAGCCTGAATAACTTTAACGCGTTGCTCAATTGTGTATCTTTCCATGGTTCAAATTGAGTTAGTCTGAAGTTAAGTAACGTCAAATCAAAAAAACTTGACGTTTAGGTGTGGTTCACATTCAACATTGGCTCTTAAAATATAACCACCCTTTATAAATATACCCGAGTAAAAAAAATTTATTTGGCCCAATATTTAATCATATCCAAATTTATATTCCTTAATATCTTATATGATCAGAAAAATGGCAGATCAAATTAGATCCAGCAATATATTTGGGGGATTAAGAAGGATCTGAATTAATTCGAAAATGGCAGATCAAATTAGATCCAACAATTTATTTAGGGATAGAGTAATATCTAAATATGTCAGAAAAATGTCAGATCGAATTGCATCAGATAAGATCTAACAATATAATATACACGGAAACTAGTTTATTACAAAACGTAAAATATTTACATAAAAAAAAATTAAAATAAAAAAAGAATGCCTTTGCTAGGATATGAACTCGGTCTGCCGAAGTTATCACTCAGTTACACACTGCTATAAATAATGGCTGACTTTACAATACTTTATCATATATAATTATATCTTATACCATATCAAAAAATATTTCTTATATTGAAACATATATTAAACCATATATTATTATACTATATTAAAAAATATTTTTGATAACGGCCCATATATTATTATATCTCAAATATTAGATAGCATTTATAATTATAAATAGTTCTGTATAAGCCAAATATAAGTAAAGGGTGTCCCAAGAGAACGCAATTTTTAAATTTTAAATAAAATGCAGATATATAAAAAAAAATCGTGAAACTTTATTATATCGTAAAGTAGACAGAATGAGGTTATGTATGGAACAATATATCGTGCAGATGGCCGCCGCGGCTTTTCTGGCATGCACGCGATCTTTTAATGAAATTTTCAATGACCGTTTTGCATGAATGCTGCGGTATTTCATTAATGCAGCATCCAATTTCCTCTTTTAAGGCTTGAGTCGTCGTCGGCTTATTCGCGTAAACCATCGACTTCAAGAACCCCAAAGAAAAAAATCTAATGGTGTTAAATCGCAGGATTTAGGCGGCCAATTCTGATCTCCGAAACGCGAAATAACGCGACCGGGAAATGACTGATGCAGCAATTGAATTGTTTCTCTGGCTGTATAACATGTGGCGCCGTCTTGTTGGAACCACATGCCCTCCACATTCATTTCTTCAATTCTAGGCAAGAAAAAACTGGTTATCATTTCCCGATACCGAACACCATTGACTGTTTGCGCTTGACCTGCCTCATTTTCATAAAAGAAAGGTCCAATGATTCCTCCAGCCCAAAAACCACACCACACAGTGACACGTTGAGGATGCATTTGCTTCTCGTGATCACTCGAGGATTTTCCTCACCCCAAATGCGACAATTCTGCCTATTGACGAAGCGATCAAGATGAAAATGGGCCTCGTCACTGAAGATGATTTTATCGGCAAAATCAGCATTTTCATGTTGTCTCTCCAATACCCAATTAACGAACTCCCTTCGCTGTCCATGGTCAGCTGGCTTCAGTTCCTGAGTCAATTGAACTTTGTATGCATGAAGATGCAAATCTTTCGTCAAAATTCGCTGCAAAGTGGATTTGGAGACACCAATTTGCTGAGCTCGGTGTCGAATTGAGGTGGATGGAGTTTGAGCGACATCATCACGTACAGCTGCGACATTTTCGGTCGATCGACCTGGTCGATGGCGCGTTGTTGTCTTTACATCACTAACAGACCCAGTTTCGGCAAATTTATCCATTAATCTCTTTACAGTTGACTCTTTTGGAGCATTATTGTGACTCCAAATTGATCGCAATTTGCGAACTGTAGCCGCAAAACTTTCACCATTTTGGTAAAACAATTTCACAATGAGAATGCGTTGTTCATTCGTGTAGCGCTCGATTTTTACTAACTTCGTACCTTCTACTAGCAAACAATAACAATTGTTCAAATGTCAAACAATGACACTTCGAATGTTGCCAGATTTAAAAATTGCGTTCTTCTTGGGACACCCTTTATCTTATACCATATCAAAAAATATTTCTTATATTGAAACATATATTAAACCATATATTATTATACCATATTTAAAAATATTTTTGATAACGGATAACGGATATTATTATATCTCAAATATTAAATAGCATTTATAATTATAAATAGTTCTGTATAAGCCAAATATAAGTATATATGGTTCTATATAAGTCATATATAAATACATACCATCCCGTGTAACTGATATATAATTATATATAGTGTTATACACAATTTTATATGATGTATTATATATCATATCTTATCATATACATCATAAATAATTTTATAAAGCTCAATATATAACCAGATATGGTTATATATGACATAATTCAAGGTAATTTTAAAAAAATTAATGTAACATATAATTATACATGTTAATGCCTTCTGACATATCTATTTATATATGATAATATATTATAAGATAAGGCGAAATATTATTATATCTAAACTTTTTTACTCGGGTAAATATTTTTTTTTTTTTATAAATAGAAAATTTTTGGTCTTCAAATTTTAGTATTGTCATTGTGCTTGTTAGAAAATCCACTTAGCCACGTGTTCGATTGCTAAGAAGAAAAGAATGGAGCAAAATATAGGTTTAAATAAGTTTTTTTTCTTTAAGCTCTGTCTTCTTCTGGACGTTCTAGCTTTTGTAGGGTATTTTGCTGGGTCGAAATACATGCAAATACATATGGTTATCCTTAAAATATCGTTACCGAAATAATAGAAAATAGCATTACCCGATACCGCATCGTTTCGGTTAAAAAAAGTATAACAACAGTGGGCAAATTTAATCCTTCGACCTCTTAGTTTTAACTATTACGGCCAATGTTTTAAAATTTTATAGCTCAGCAAACTTTTCTGCTGACTTCACAAACTTGTTTGTAGTATAATTTTTTTGTTAACGATTTACTGAGCAACACCATACTGGTTTCAGTTTGTAACATTAATTTCTAGAAAAGGAATAAGGTTACTGACTAACGGATTCACTCACTCAACATCGCCCAGCCCAAAATGATTCCATCTGCTGGTGTAGACATCCTCTAAGATGGGATTTTTTAAAATTCCTACAGTGAGGTTCCAACGAGGAGCGGCCAAAAGGGAAAAATTATCCCACTTGGCGGCCTGCCAAAACCACTGCAACTAGGAAGTGGAAATTTGGTGTGCAGGTATTTTTGAAAATTCCTACTGGGAGGGGAAAAAAGGGGGTAAGTCCCCCTCTATGAACCCTCTTGGATAGAAATCCGAAATTTTAAATATTTGTTTCCTAGTGCATAAACTAACTCATTATTAAAGTATGTTTCAGAATTTTCGCCAGGGACGTGGACTTTTCTCCCCCTTAACAGCCAGCCAAAAATGCTGAAACCCGCTACGTTAGCATTAAATATTAAAGACATAGGTCAAATCTAAAAGGGTATGACGAAATATTAAATAATCACAAAAACTAAAAACAAAAACTAAAAATCTATCATATAATTTCTTAATTCTTTGAATTTAAGGTTAGTTTTTTATATAAAATTATTATTTATTTTTCGATATTTCTCTACTTCATTGTGTAGCATCTTCAGGAAATAATAATCACAATAGAAAAAACAAATAGAAATGTATTATTTCCAAAATATGAATCCTAAGAAACATTTTTACGGACTCTCCGACACGTACGTTACGGACCGTAAATACGTATCCGTCAATGCATGTACGTAAACGGAACATTAACGGACCGTATAATTGAATTTTCGAAAACAGTACGTTTCGACTCCGTTTTGGTGCATCCGTTTCTGTATCGTCAAATACGGACTTCCTCGAATTTCATTAGTTTTTCTTTCGTTGCTTTGGTGTCAAAAACGAATAATTGAAACATACCTGTGATCATTACACGGGCCGCGCGCTAAAGTTTAGAAAAACAGATGCACGAAAAATAAATTTAATAAATTTATTTTAAGATAAATATATATGAAATTCAAAACAAGTTTTACAGTGATGTGCGCAAATTTATGCGATTTTGCAAATAAAAATATTGTCTGCCAATTCATAATAGATTTTGTTAAAAAATGTGCAAATTTGCGTTGTATGCTACATCATTTCGTCAACGCCACTAATTAAACCAAAATTTACATTTTATTTTTTCATTATATAACCGCAGTAATGGATAAAGATGCTAGTTATGCTGGAGATGAATATTTCATTTAATTAAATTTGTAAAAGTTTTATTTTGTTATTTTATTTTATTACATATCTATATAAATTCCAGGTAATAAGTATTCAAGCTTAAGGTCTATTTTATACAAAATTATTTATTTGTTATCCAATACTTCGCTATCTCAATGGATAGCTTCTTTAGGGATTTTTTGGTTTTTAATTTTAAACAAATTTTTTAACAAATCAAAATTAATGAAACAACAAAATTGTCAATTTTAAAAAATATTAAAAATTATACATAGGAAACAAAAATTATTCTATTACATTTTTATGAACCTATTTAATTTCCTATCTTATTCTTATAAATTAAATGTCTGTAATTCTGAGCTACATTGTCTGTACCTGTTTTAAAATTAATTCTTTGTTCTATTGGTGTGTTGATAATTTGTAACATTTCTATCATGAAGCGTCTTTTGTAGATTGTTTCTGTATTTAATTGAAGAAGCTATCCATTGAGATAGCGAAATTTTGGATAACAAATAAATAATTTTGTATAAAATAGACCTTAAGCTTGAATACTTATTACCTGGAATTTGTATTAAAAAGGTCGAAGAAATTGAACTGAATAATTTATCTATATAAATAAATTTAAAGAAAAAAAAAACTATAATTTGTTATTCCAAATTAAAAAATTTAGGCATTTACATAAATCCGTTTTTAGTTAAAAAACGGTAGGAATACTGATCCGTAAACGGTCCGCCATTGACGGACTTTCAACGGACAACTGCGTTTTTCATCCGATATATCCGGTCCGTAAACGGTCCGTCATTGATGGAATTTTAACGGACAACTCCGTTTTTACTCCGATATATCCGGTCCGTAAACGGTCCATCATTGACGGTTTTTAAACGGATTAGAATTAGTTTCAATGTTCCTTAAAATCCGTTTCCTGGTCCGTATACGGATCCAGAAAACGGTACGTAAATGAAGTTGGATTCCGTTTATGACGGACCGAAAACTGTACGTAAACGGAACGTATTGTTTATTGGGATATCTGTAAAAACCTGAAATAATATTTTCAACATTAAATCAAATTTTCTCATAAAATGTTGGTAATATTTGATATTTCAATTACACAGTCTCACAAATTTGGGAGATTTGTCAGTTACCGGAATGAAAGAGGTTTCAATGCTAAAAGTTTTATTAAAGTTTCAAAAAATTATAATTTTGGTAAAATTCCTTAACTTATTGTAGAACAATGGATAATTTAGTTTTTTTATTTTTTTGTTTTAGTTTTGCTATCTTAAACTTTATTAAAATTTCCCTTTATCTCAAGCGCAAAAGATTTTGCGCTCTCAAAATAAATTCATAAAGTTGATCAAAAGTACGTTTTGAGATTTTAATCTAAAAGTATGCCTAAATATGACGTGCTAGAAGAACCCGATTTATTTCCATTTACATAACTGAACCGTGAAGCACTGTGTTATTTATAATTTTTTTTGGAACTTTATCACATGTTTTAGATATTACAAGCATCTTTGCAACTAAAGGGTGCTACAACCATAATGTACGATGTTAATTGTAAGTTACACCTTAACATTAAGTTTTTTGCACAACTTAATTTGACATTTCTCTGTTTCAGTGTTTGACAAATTCATCCATGGAGAAGTACACAATTGAACAGCGTTTTAAGTAAGTTGAAGCCTTTTACGGAAATGGGCGCTTTAATCAAAATGCATTTCAAGCACTTCGTGATTTTTTTTTGGTCAGCATAATCGATCAAATGTGTCCACAATCGGGAGAATTGTGCGCTAATTTCTTCAAACCCGGTCTGTAGGAAATGTGAAAACCCCTGTGCATTAGACCGTACCACCTTATAGGCAAAAAAAAAAAGTTCACCGTACACCCTCAAATATAAAGTATTTTAACGTAGGGGTCGCCATTTTATATTTTTCGTTATATCTTCGCCATTTACCGTCGTATCTTAAAGTGTTGTATATCAATGTTTTTTGTCTCGCGGAGACCGATGTTTTCCTCGAAGGAGCCATTGACCTCAAGTAACCCGTTCTGTATTAACCCACCAGATCTCAGTTGCTACCACCTTAATGTACTACCCTAATATTTTAAAATGAAAGCTCGCAAAAAAGCAATAAACTTTTGCTAGGAAAGTATTCCAACAATTTCAGCGGAACTATTATTTTATTTTTTTTTTAATTTTTTTTGTTGCCGAATGTAGGGCATTTTTTATTTTTTTGTCATATCTTCTGTATTTACAGTCAGATCTTAAAGGGTTATATATCAATGTTTTTCCATATGCATTATAAATTTCAGAGAAATCCACCAAAAATTGATTAAGTAATGCTGCACTTAGAATATTATGTAGTTAACTGTTTGTAGTTTAATACAAAAGTTTTCCGTTACATTTAAAAATAAAGGAACATTCATTTATTTTTCAAAGAAATATCTATATTAACTTTTTTATACATTCATTCGAAATAATTTACTATCATTTACCATTTTTTTTTTTCAGTTTCATTTATTTTTTTCATTTGTTTGAAATTTAATAAAAATTTACCCACAAAACGGAAACTTGTGGTTTATTTGTGTCCGTAACAGTTATTACAAATTTAAATTTTGTTTGCTGTCTGTTTCAAAAAAAAATATTAAAAAAATTTCAATCTGTTTTTTTATTTAAATTGGTTGTATATATACAAAATTTTTCAATACAAATTACAAGAAATTCATAAACACACATACATATACAACATTCATACAAAATGTGTTTATAGCTTCATAACCATACATACATTTTGTATTGTAAGAGTATATAAAAAAAAAATACAAAAACGGAAATAATTTCAAATAAATGAAAAAAACATTTATTTTTTAAGGATCGGTAGGTAAAATTTTGACATTTATTTTAACTGATTATATCATTTGTTTCTTACGGATGTGTCAGTTGTTAAAACAACATTTAAAAATAAATAACAAATGGCATTTAATTTAAATGAAAATTAAATAGACCGGTTTTTAAATAAAATATCATTTCTTTTAAATGATATTTTCAGTTATTTTAACTTACAAACTTCTTTAAGTGTGCGTGCCGTGGACCTCTGTTGTAAATATACTATCATTTTGTAAAACTTTGTGTAAAACAAATATTTTTTTGTACTCTTCATAAATCTTGTGAAAACCAATCTTTGTTAACACATCTCCGTAAATAAAGAAAATAAAAAAAGGAAGTTTTTATATATAGGCTTTTTACATAGGTGTTACCCCTTAAGTAGTATAAAAGGGTGCTTGAGGTCAATGATTTTTGATGTAACAAATTGGTATCATTGCGACAAAAACATTGATATATAACCCTTTAAGATCCGACTGTAAATGCAGAAGATATGACAAAAAAATTAAAAATGCCCTACATTTGGCAACAACAAAAATTAAAAAAAAAATAATAGTTCCGCTGGAATTATTGGAATACTTTCCTAGCAAAAGTTTTTTGTTTTTTTGCGAGCTTTCATTTTAAAATATTAGGGTAGTACATTAATACTAGAACGGGTTACTTGAGGTCAATGGCTCCTTCGAGGAAAACATCGGTCTCCGCGAAACAAAAAACATTGATATACAACACTTTAAGATACGACGGTAAATGGCGAAGATATAACGAAAAATATAAAATGGCGACCCCTACGTTCGGCCAAAAAAAACATTTTTGAAATTTTCTTGTTAAAATACTTTATATTTGAGGGTGTACGGTGAACTTTTTTTTGAGGTACGGTCTACTGTGCATGCTCGCCCAGTTCGTTCTGCGGAAAACATTGCTGTTAATCGCGACAGTGTGGCAGAAGAGCCGTCAACCTCGACTCGTCTTCAGTGTTCGCTATCGCAAGATGATAACGGACTTCTTGTGGCCAGAAATTTAGGATATGGACCTGGACAGGATGGTGCCACTTGCCACACAGCCAACGAAACTATGGCTCTCACGTCATGGCGATGTTAATTGACCGCCACGATCATGTGATTTGATACCGTTGGACTTCTTTCTTTGGTGATATTTGAAAGAAAAAGTGTGAAAAAAGCTACCGGATGAGATAGTTCGTCACATTAACGACATCGAACCTCTATTATGTCACAGGATCATTGAAAATATGGACCATCGGATAGAGGTATGCCACCTAAGCATTTGGCCGATATTTTGTTTCACATATAATTGTCATAGATCCTTCTATTATAATAAAAAATATTAAGATAATTCTATTCAATTAACATCGTGCATTATGATTGGACCACCCTATATGTTTTACCTAGCAAAATATTTATTTGTTTATGTGATACTTAAAATATTCCTTCAAATCCTTGAATAATATGTCAAATTTATGATATGAAAAAATAAACCTATCAAATATTTAAATTTATTTTGATTTTTGTTTTATACTTTAATGTGCAAAGCATAGTAAATTGTATTTCCAGTGAACGAATTTCATTCATACTAATACCTTCAAAACGTAATTTAAATTGAAAAAAAAAATAATATGTTTTATTTTTTAAGATAGACAATCACAAAAAACCCAAAATTGACACATTTTCACTACAAAAATGATAGTCTTGTATATTAAATTTGTGTGAAAACGAATTGTATTCAATTTTCACGTAAACTGATTATCGTGAAAAATCAATTTTTTATATGGAGTATTCACGTTTAATCAAAACAACTTACTGAATTGTAAAAGTAAACCATTTTTTTTTTTATTTTAGAAGAAAGACACAATCATAGCCCTCAGAAACACGAGTTTTTAATTGTGAAATCAAAAATATTTTTTCATAGTAATTATTTAACAATAAACAAATATTTTATAATTCTTAAAAGTGATATTTCCAGTGAAAAAGTGCATTCGATAAACTTTCACAGAAATCAAAATAATGTTCTTGTTTGAATCCTGAAAAAGACTCATAAATATTCACTACGAATTGTGTTATGTGAAAGTGAAGTAAACCCATAATGTCACTTTTGCACCAGAAAAATAATTGGCTTTTGTATTAAATTTACATGAAAATAAATTCAACAGAATTTTCACTTCTTATAGAGATTATATGTTAACAACATACTATGCTTAATATGTAAGATTTTTTCCCTTCCTGTCATATAGTACATACATACATATGAATATTATGATTATTTTACAGTAAGTTGGAAATGTGTATACATATTATGTATTTATGAATTTTTTTTGTATGATATTTCTTCGTTTATTTTTCTTTTTTCTTTCAACTGTCTATTTACATGAACAAAAATTACAAGAACTTGTCAAATTTACATTTGTAATCTGTTTATCAAAGAATAAATAAAGAATTTTGTTATTATTTTTCTTTGTACTTAAAGTGAAAAAAAAAGAAAAGAGATTTTCCTACCTATTTATTTTCAGTTACATTACAAACTTAAACCTCTAACGGCCTCATACTGTTTTGTGTTTGGCAAAATAGAAGCAAGTAATAAGTTCTTGTTCAAAATAATGTTTCATTTCCTACTTTAGGCGATATGAACATAAATAGTTTAAGCTTCAGTTTCACAATGTCCCGTTAGCTGCTAACTGGGACTTTAAGGGACACAGTTGTTGTTGTTTCTTATAAAAAAAATTGTATGTAACTTTTTGCTAAATTTTTATTGGGCATTCAGTAATTTGCATCTCGAGAACTGCTCCTGTTTTGAGGTAAAGAATGAATCAAGCCAACTTCTGATACCCTGTTCTGAAGTAAGTACACGCAAAGAATAAATATGGTTGGGTCAATCATATTCGTAGATCATCATATATATTTGGGTTTATGGTTGTACCAACCATAATCGTACTATATTATGGTTACCATATTATGATAATAAATTAACCATATTTTTACAAAAATATGGTCCCTACCATATAATGGTCC
Organism: Eustalomyia histrio; assembly: GCA_949748255.1. Taxonomy (NCBI): domain Eukaryota; kingdom Metazoa; phylum Arthropoda; class Insecta; order Diptera; family Anthomyiidae; genus Eustalomyia; species Eustalomyia histrio. The sequence goes on from OX456525.1 coordinate 18,780,118, forward strand.
TAAATAAACATGTTATATTGAATTTATCATAATATGATCGCACGTAATCATAGTATGCTCAAAATGTTATCATATTATGGCCTCTCATAACTATATTATGATTCCTGGATAATCTTAAAGGAAAAGTTCTTAGAAAGTATGAAAAAGTTCTTAAATTTAACAATTTTTCCTTTTGAAATGTTTTTCTATAAAAAAAAATAATATTAAGGACTTTTTGAAGAAAAATTGTTAGGGAAAAAATCACAGACTTTAAGAACTTTTCTTTCTTTGATTGTATAATTATTTATTGATTGTTGCCAACATTTTATCGTTGCATAAATATCATATTTTTTTCATAGTCAGAATTTTTGTTACCACAGTATGGTTACAAGCAATCATAATATAAAACAGAAGGTGCCAATCATAAAATAGTAAAATATTTACTAAATAATGATGGTAGCGACCATGTTGATGGTTAGAAAACCAATAAGTTGGTTGTGACAACCATACCCGATTGCAGCAAGCACAATATAGTAGCTGTGATCATATTACAACCATGTTTTTTCTCTGCCTGTAAGTAAGGGCATTTTGCATCGATCGAAACAAATGGTAGTCAGAAGGGGCAAAGTCTGGGCTCTAAGGCGGGTGAGCCAAAAATTCTCATCCACTTGTTTCCAATTAATTTTTGACCGGTCTTGCAACATGTAGCCGAGCATTGTCATGATGAAAGATAATGGCCTCGTGTCTGGTCGAATATTCTGGTCGTTTTTCATTGATTGCTCTCTTCAAACGAATCAATTGTGTTCGGTACAGGTGCCCTGTGATTGTCTGACAAAATTTCAATAGCTCATAATACAAAACACCCTTCTGATCCCACCAAATACAGAGCATTACCTTGGCGCCATGGATTTGGCATTGATTTCACAATCCATTTTTCATCACCAGTAACAATACGATGCAAAAACGACTTCTTCTTGTAGCGTTCAATCAGTATTTGCGACATGCAAAATCGCTTTTTAACGTATATTGGCTTCAATTTATACACTTAAAAAAGTTTGTATGTTAAAATAACAGAAAATATCATTTAAAAGAAATGATATTTCATTTAAAAACCGGTCTACTTAATTTTCATTTAAATTAAATGCCATTTGTTATTTATTTTTAAATGTTGATTAATCAACTGATACATCCGTAAGAAACAACTGATATAATCAGTTAAAATAAATGTCAATATTTTACCTACCAATCCTTAAAAAATAAATGTTTTTTTCATTTATTTAAAATTGTTTCCGTTTTTGTATTTTTTGTTTTTTTTTAATATACTCGTACAATACAAAATGTATGTATCATATGAAGCTATAAACACTTTTTGTGTGAATGTGTTTGTATATGTATGTGTGTTTATCAAGTTCTTGTAATTTGTATTGAAAAATTTTATATATAAACAACCAATTTAAATAAAAAAAACAAATTGAAATTCAATTATTTTAACTTACAAACTTTTTTAATGAGAATTGCATCTTCTCGTCTAGGAGTGAAATACATGTTCCATTCGTGTTTATAAATCACCTATTAAAGTCGGAGAATGTAACGAAAAAAACTGTAAATTTAATGGAAATTTATTCTTGATGAGGGTTATTATCTGTTTGTCAATCCAAAGGTAACACAGCGTAATATAGATATAAAACCCTATAAGGAATTCATGATATTTATGTATTTTTAAGCCAATCTAGCCATGTCCGTCTGTCAAGCGGTATTATTCCTTTTTATTCAGATCGTTTGTTTTCCTCCTGACCAGTTTAGTACTAAAAATAAGCAAAATCAGTCCAGCGGTAAAACAAGATATGAATAAAAATGTGAAGGTACTCGTATCTATAAATTATCCATACAAATTTGACACTAGCATCTGATGAATAAAACATTATGTTATATTTTTTCACCATATAATATTTTATATTTCTGGTGAATTCCATACAAAAGTACACAACAAAGTCAAATTTTCATATTATTAATTTTTTATAACTGGAAAGAATATTGAAGATGACGAGGATAACTCATTTTAATGTAACTGCACATCTTCAAAAAAGAGTTGAAGCGCTAAAATAAATTTATTTGTAATTCCAAAAATTAAATTAATCACTCTTCATATTATTTAGTGTCGTGTAAGTCACAATTTGTATGTCGTGTAAGTCACGCGAAAAAAACTATTTTTTGTGAAAAATAAAATAAATTTCACTAAGTTGAAGCCATTTTGTCGTTGTTTGTTTTTCTCAAATACTTTTGGTGCAGTTTAAAAGTAATCGGACTACACAACTAACAGAATTTTTTAACTATCTTTGATTACCCTGAAATCAATGGATTTGATGTCGTGTAAGTCACAACTAATTAATTATATTAAAATTAAAAATATGTAATCGCAAATCAAAAATCAAAGTGCATGAATTAATACGTATGTTCGTGTAGATGTTATTTCTTAAAACGAAAGAATTAAAAAAATTATGATTGTACCAGAAATTTTATCAAAAATGACAAAAGTTTTGCCTCGTGTCGTGTAAGTCACACGTGGAATTCACCTTCTCTGAATTTTTTTTTTTTTTTGACCTCAAAAATAGTTTTTCACCTCCAAAAAAAAATTTTGTCACCACAAAGTGTGTTTTTCAACACAAAAACTTTTTTTCACCAGAAAAATTGTTTTCACATTCAAAAACGTTTTTTTACCATAATTTTTTTTTTACCTCCACAATATTTTCTCAAATTAATTTTTTTATTTTATCTATAACAATAACACTGTGGAGGGGTTTTCTCTTTGATATTTTAAATGATGAATAACACCCAAAAAAAAATAAGAAATTCTCAATGAATTTTTAATTTAACCAAACCAGCAAATGAATTCTACATTAAACAAAATGTAGATAGAATTCATATTACTGCGTTTATTCACATTACTGCATTTTATTTTTATGTAAATTATGTGGAGTAGACTAAAAAAAAATTGGAAAACTGATTTTATTATATTGCTTTTTTAATTTAATTTCAAAAAATTACTAATTTTAAATTCATAAACCATGAAATCAACTCTATAGAAGTGGGTGGGTAGGTACCTTTTTAAGTACAACATAAATATCATTATCTGTTTTGTTAAATATGTAAAATCTATGCAAATTTACATTTTTATCTTATAACTTTAAGGCATTCATAAATTATTTTAATATTTTACTTATGGCATTAAAAAAAAAATTATAATAAATTGAATTTTTATAACACTTTATGAGTAGTAATTTCTTCGTTTTAGTTTAAGGCAAGCAAAAAATTTTCATTTTACCGTTAATTAAGAATTTATACAATTTACAAGAAGCACTTCATTATTAATTTTAAAAAGACAGTGAAACACATACACTGTCCGACATCATTTTTTATTTATGATCAATTATGTTATTCACACATGGTTAATGCGTTCTGCAAAATATGAAATTTGACACTTATAGAAACTTCATAATTTAAAAAAAAATAAAATGTACAGGGTGTCCGCCGGGAAGGTATACTACTTTGTTTTGTCGCCATTTTGGTAAACATTAGTCTTAACAGTTCATATTTGTCACGTGGAAAATTCATTATGGAAAAATATTCGATAAACCAACGTGTTTTAATCGTTAAAACATTTTATCGAAATCAATCATCGATTACTGTGAAAAAATCATAATGAGTGACGGGGCACATTTTCATTTGAATGGATATGTGAATAAACAGACCCAGCGAAAAATTGTGGAACCGGTTGCTATAGCTATCTGTTCTAGAACAGGTTCTCTGGTAACGAGCCCCCGTTCTATTAATGGTTCCGCCGACAGACAAGATATGTATTTTTGAACTTAGTGTTGTAATCTGTCGATAGTGAAAATTTCACATTCGACTTATATCCCTAACCTGGAGTTTTATTTTAAGTGTTCACTAAAGAATTTTTACAAGAAAGAGTATTTAGTCTGAAATCCAATATAATTTTTCTCAAAGATTATACAATAAGTTTTTATTCATAACATTTATTAAAATTGTTTTTATTTTTAAACTTAAATTCGCATTAATTAAATATGTATTATATATTTATATATATATATACTTTGTATAAATAGTTTTCATGCATTTTTAATTTTAAAAATAGTCATAAGTTACGTTGCTTAAATGTTATTTATCCTTTTTTATTTTTTTAAAACATCATTTCTAATTAACAAACACTTTATTAGGTTATAGAAATTTCATTTAAACAAATTTTGTCTATAAAACTTTTTAATGTGTTTTTGAATTTAAACTTTAGTTTGTATATTCGTTGTAAAAATATTATTCATGAATTATTTTATTTAATTACAAACTTAAAATTTTATTAATCAAACATAGGGTTTATACTCAATGTACAATTGTAAAAAATACGCTTTAATTAAAAATAAATTTTGAAAAAAAAATTATTTTGAAAATCATGCCTCTTTTATTCAGTTTTTGAAGTAGTGCTGCAATAGGTTCTTAAAAGCGCTGAAACAATGCGTTTCTAAAAGTATACACGTAGTATGATAGAGATAAATCCATGTGTGGTTCAATCTATGCTATAACAGGTTCTTTAGAACAACAATGTGTTCTTGTTAAGCTTTACGGAATCTATTCCTTTTTTAAAATTCCCATATAAAATTCACCAATGGAACAACATATTCCAGATCAGGTTCCAAAGAACGGGTATATGTTCTACTTTTGCGTTAAAGAACCAGTTGCTTTTGGGACAAACTCAAACAAACATCATTGATGATAGAACCTAAAGTAGAACAGGTTGCATGCAAGTACAAGTTGTTCTACAACCGGTTCTTTGCAGCCGATATTTTTGCTGGGGAATAGTCGGTTCTGGGCAATGGAAACCCCTCAAATTATTCATCAGTCACCTTTGCATCCATTAAAAGTTACAGTCTGGTGTGCAATTTGGTCATGAGGAATCTTTGAACCTTCCTTTTTTGAAAATGAAAACGGCGTAAGGGTAACTGTGAATGGGGAGCGATATCGTGATATGATTAAAAACTTTTTAACGCCAGAACTGCATGCTTTGGGCTTGATTAACATGTGGTATCAACAAGAAGGTGCCAGATCGTATACAGCCAGGATTACAATGAAATTACTGCGTGACCTCTTTCCACAACAAGTTATTGCAAGAAATGGTGATGTTGATTGGCATCCACGGTCGCCTGATTTGACTTCTCCGGACTTCTTTTTGAAAAGCAAGGTTTATGCAAACAAACCAGAAATGCTTGAGCAACTCAAACAAAATATTCGTGATGAAATTAATAAAATACCGCGTGAAATGTGTGAGAATGTAATGAAAAATGTGCTCAAAAGGTCTCGCATCTGTGAGACTAACAGAGGCGGACATTTATCTGATATTATATTCCATACATAATTGCCGACATTAAATAAAACATTTAACAATATAACATCCATTTTCATTCATTTAATCATAAATTATAAACAAACAAAGTAGTGTACCTTCCCGGCGAACACCCTGTATATGGAGCTTGAAACAGACATGCACAATTTAATATAATCAATATACAATTTTAGCCGTGAAATGTACTCATCAATGAAAACCAAATAAATTGCCAACCGAATGTTTTGGTTGCTGCAACCGAATGTATTCCTAATACAATTAAAATATATGGTTTCAACCGAAATTCTGTTGTATTACTTTTCGGTTCATTTAGTTTCAATCAACCAAACAGGCAGACATCGATAGAACGGCTAAGAATTCCATAAGAATCATGAATGTATATTAGAGTGGTCCAAAAAAACAACAAAGTTTGACCAAGGACACTATAAACCAGGATGAACAAATTCTTAGCCACCCATGATGCCAAATGGTGCGACTAGAAAAAAATTCTTAGTCGAGACCACGAAATTCTTAGCCGATTTACAGAAAAACTTTAACAAAATTTTCCAATATACACTCACCAAAAGAAGTCTGTAATGCAAACTGAAAATTTTGTTGTTATTACGGGAAATTTTACTAATTTGAGTTCAGCGGTATTTTTTTTTTGCTAATCTTAGCAACACATGTCTGCTGACGTGTAGTACGATGAAATTAATAGAAAAAATTAGTACCCGCTACTAAATTTTAGTAAACCTTTGTAAAGTGGAATTTAAAATCCGTTTGCTAAAATCAACAAAAAAATTTACTTAATATTCTTAATATTAGTACAATCAAATTAGTATGAAAAATAAGTAAGCTCTACTAAATTTTAGTAAATTGATGTAAACTCAATGAATATAGAAAAATTTTAATTAATCAAAAAAAAATATTTAAATGCACAAATTAATTATTATTAGATACACTTGTTAGACTTTAATAGAGTTATTCGGGAACTATATAAAAAATTGTCACATCGAAATATGTATTTCTACTAAAGGGTGTCCCAAGAAGAACGCAATTTTTAAATTTTAAATAAAACACAGATATTTAAAAAAAAATCGTGAAACTTTATTATATCGTAAAGCAGACAGAATGAGGTTATGTATGGAACAATATATCGTGCAGATGGCCGCCGCGGCTTTGCTGGCATGCACGCGATCTTTTAATAAAAATTTTCAATGACCGTTTTGCATGAATGCTGCGGTATTTCATTAATGCAGCGTCCAATTTCCTCTTTTAAGGCTTGAGTCGTCGTCGGCTTATTCGCGTAAACCATCGACTTCAAAAAACCCCAAAGAAAAACATCTAATGGTGTTAAATCGCACGATCTAGGCGGCCAATTCTGATCTCCAAAACGCGAAATAACACGACCGGGAAATGACTGATGCAGCAATTGAATTGTTTCTCTGGCTGTATGACACATTCCACATTCATTTCTTCATTCTAGGCAAGAAAAAACTGGTTATCATTTCACGATACCGAACACCATTGACTGTTTGCGCTTGACCTGCCTCATTTTCATAAAAAAAGGTCCAATGAGTCCTCCAGCCCAAAAACCACACCACACAGTGACACGTTGAGGATGCATTTGTTTCTCGTGAATCACTCGAGGATTTTCCTCACCCCAAATGCGACAATTCTGCCTATTGACGAAGCCATCAAGATGAAAATGGGCCTCGTCACTGAAGATGATTTTATCGGCAAAATCAGCATTTTCATGTTGTCTCTCCAATACCCAATTAAAGAACTCCCTTCGCTGTCCATGGTCAGCTGGCTTCAGTTCCTGAGTCAATTGAACTTTGTATGCATGAAGATGCATTTCTTTCGTCAAAATTCGCTGCAAAGTGGATTTGGAGACACCAATTTGCTGAGCTCGGTGTCGAATTGAGGTGGATGGAGTTTGAGCGACATCATCACGTACAGCTGCGACATTTTCGGTCGATCGACCTGGTCGATGGCGCGTTGTTGTCTTTACATCACTAACAGACCCAGTTTCGGCAAATTTATCCATTAATCTCTTTACAGTTGACTCTTTTGGAGCATTATTGTGACCCCAAATTGATCGCAATTTGCGAACTGTAGCCGCAAAAATTTCACCATTTTGGTAAAACAATTTCACAATGAGAATGCGTTGTTCATTCGTGTAGCGCTCCATTTTTACTAACCTCGTACCTTCTACTAGCAAACAATAACAATTGTTCAAATGTTGCCAGATTTAAAAATTGCGTTCTTCTTGGGACACCCTTTATATTTAGGAAAGTCACATAATGTTAAATTCTCCTAAAAGTACATACAAAAATTTAACTAAATATAATTTTGATATTTTTATTTTTTTTTTTAATATTTGACACAAAATCGAAAGAAAAATTAAAGGCTTGGGAAATAGTTAAAACAAACGAATATCTCATTTTGTTTTAATTTGTTAATTTTTGTTTTGAAAAATAATTTTTTATTGTTTTAAGTGCTGATTCTTAGAACTAAAAGAGTTTTTAGTGCTATTTTATGTGGATGTCCTATTTTTGGACATGAGTCGGTTGTGAAAAGTATCTTCACTTCCGATCCCTTTTTTTCAACCTATGTAATATTTTAAGACAATTTAAGGGTGTATGTATAAGTTTTAATAATTAGAAATAACATTTCCTTTAATGTCCTCTTTTTAAAAATTTGTGGATATATTTTTATCTTTTATTAAACCTTTTGAAAAATAAATAATATACTTTTTGGATAAAAAGCGAACCTTAAGCTCAAAAAACAAATTTGTGGTTTTTAAATTATTCGCGGTTTTCGAAAACTCAACAAAATTCGACTTATTTGTAGTATATTCCTAACTATCTAAAATCGTTTTCATCGAGAAATCCAACTTCTTGTACTTTTGTAATGTACTTACAGGTTGGTTAAAATGTTCCTGCGCTTGAAATGAAAGAATACTGTTTTTGTTACGAAATATATTTTTTTTTATTCAATATAATCTCCTAGAAGCTCAATACACTTGTGTCAATGATCTTCCAATAATTTTATAACATCCTTATAATGGTTTTAAGGAAGCTCTGCAACATAACCGTCTACGGCTGCTATGGTCTCTTCATTCGACGAAAAATGCTTTCCACAAAGGAATTATTTGAGATTTCTGAAGAGATAGTAGTCACTGGGAGCCAAATCTGGTGAATACGGTGGATGTTCAAGCAATTCGTACTTTAATTCTTTGAATTTAGCCATTGTTAAAACACTTTTGTGAGCAGGTGCATTGTCTTGGTGAAAAATTATTTTTTTTCTTCTTTAAACCAGGTCTTTTCTCACGAATTTTTTCATCCAGCTGATCCAAAAGGCTGCAATAATATTCAGAGTTCATTGTTTTACCTTTCTGAAGATATTCAATTAACAAAATTCCTTTTGCATCCCAAAAAACTGATGACATAACCTTCTTTGCTGATCGTTGTGACTTCACCTGCTTTGGAGCTGAACAACCAGCCTCAGTCCACTGTAAACGTTCTTGTTTCAATCTAGGATCATGGTGGTAGATCCAAGTCTCATCCATAGTTATAAAACGACGCAAGAAGTCGGTTTTATTCGGCTTAAAACGCTCCAAATTAAGCTGAGAAATTTGTTTTCGATCCAGTTTTTGTTGAATTGTTAATGTGTGCGGCACTAACTTTCCAAACAGTTTTTTCATACGTAATTCTTCATGTAAAATATGGAGCACTCGTTCGTCTGAGATGCCTATGGCATTAGCAATTTCACGCTTAGTCAAACTTGGATCTTCACTAACCATATTATGTACCTGCTCAATGATTTCTGCTGTGGTTGCAGTTTTTGGTCGTCCTTCGCGTGGATCGTCTTCAAGGCTGGTACACCACGTTTAAATTCACCAGCCCAAAATTCAACGGTGCGTTTTGAAGGTGAGGACTCTTTGTACACTTCTAACAATTGTTCATAAGTTTCCTTTGCTTTTAAACCCTTCAAAACAAAGAATCTAATGACTGCACGATATTCAATTTTTTCCATATTAAAAAAAATCAATGACACGTCAACTTCAAATGGCTTGTAACAAAGAAAGAATTGACAGAATGACTTGCAACTTTGAATGTGTTCTCAGGACAACTATACCAACTTGAGAAAAAAAGTTTGGAGCTAGCAGTGCCATCTCTTGGTAAGCGCAGGAACTTTTCAACCAACCTGTACCAAGGGCTTTCATCAGACATGAGATTGTTTTTAATTTTTGAAAGGATAATAGTTATCCTTGTAACTGAACGTAAAATTTTACTGTTTTTAGTATCTCGCTATTATTTAATGTATTAAAATTAAATTGTTAACAAATATTCGGTCTCTCAAAAAAAGTATTTTGAGCAGAGGAAAATAGAAGCAAATTCTTGATCAAAATGGGACATTTTTTGTATGAAATTTTCGCGAAATACGCGATTCCGATCTCATATTCGTAATGTAAGTTTAACAATATATTGGATTTGATAAGTCGCTATCCTAATAATTACACTGTACAACATTTGAGTGTCAAATCTCTCGTCAGAGATACGATGACCTACATATGTATGTGAACAATAACTAAATTAATCTTTAATGGACAATCTTGAATTTGATTGGTTTTTAGTGTTTGTGTTAAGTTTTGGGTTTTGGTGTGTTCTGACATATACAGTACAATTTTATGGCCAACATTTTTGTAGAACATTTCATCCCCGCCCTTCCCCTTTTTCGGGGTGTTTTTTATAATTTGTTAGAATAAAGCCAAAAAATGCCGTTATGAGGAGGAGTTAGAGGGTTAATATGTTCTACAAAAATATTTGCCATGCCATTATCTACAAAATTGCTGGACACACCATACACCTCCGATGTAAATAAAACATAGTTTTATATACCGATGTGCTGCAAGAACAGGCCAGAGCTGGGAAACTTTAATCGCCTCTAAAATGAAATTCCGATGTGAACTATCAAAACACCGACACACGTATGTTTTTTTGGTCTCCTTAACAAAAATCAATCGTCGGAACCCCGTAATTATTTTTTTTTTTTTTTTTTGTTGAACTGTGTTATATATAATTTTTCTCAATTTTTAATTTATTTAAAAAAAAAAGAACAAGTACAACTTTGAAACTTCAATGGCGATGTGCTACCTCTAAATAAATTTTTTTTTTTTTTTAATTTATTTTTTCCATAATGACATATTTGTAGGGTTGTGTAGCTCGAAAATCGGAACTTTTTTTGGACATATTTTCTTTGACCAATGTTTCGACATGTGACAAACGGAATGATAAACCCATATATATCATCGTATATACACAACCGTCCCACATTTCAAGCGTATAAAAGTATACAAAATTAAATACTTTCTCATCTCTCGCTCATTATACCACTCATTTTCACACAATAACGGTATTCTAAACAGAGGGTACTTAATTAAAGGTGTGTTGCTAAACACACATAAATATGTATGTATTGTTTTAGTTTGAAAACGCAACAGGTAAGTCACATTATTGTTAACACAATAAAAATCAGTTTATAATTTAAATATGGCTGCCTATAGTACATTCAAAAAAAAAAAAGAAAAACTTTTTAGTAACTGTTCGTTCAATGAAATGATTTTATTTTATTTTTTATAATGATGTACCGGGTTATCCATTTAGTGGTTTTAAAATCGACAGTCTGGTAAGGCTGTCAGCTGTTAAATATCTGTCATCTGAAGTGTTATTTATTTAGTAAAAGATTTGGATCATTTAACAACTGCATAACGCTTAAAACTAGTTAAAACTTACTACAAAATAGGTGGTTCAAACGTGGCCACTTTTCTAGCATTGTGGGGTGATTATGGTCATTATAACCGACCTACTGTGCCAAGAATTGGCAAGATTATAAAACAAATTTGAAGAGACTGGAAGCGTTGTAGATATGATCAGGCCTGTGCATCATCGCAATGTTCGCCCTGCCGAAAATATCGCTTCTGTTAGTGAAAGTGTGGCGGATAATCCGAATTCGCAATTGGGCTTTTCAATGCTGCCTGCAATTCAAGATTATGAACTGAACGATAAATGGTTTCAACAAGACGGTGCCACGAGCCACACAACACGACCGATTTTGACTCTGTTGTGTGGGAAGTTTCCAGAACTCGATTTGAACACCGTTAGACTTTTTTTGTGGGACTACGTCAAAGACCGTGTCTACGCGGATAATCCTCTAACGTTGAAGGAGTTAAAAACCAGCTTTCGTCAAGTTATCGCCGAAAGAAAAAGTGGTCGAAAACCACCTCAAAAGTATCGACTGCTGCATCCAAACATTTAAATGACAATGTATTTCGTACGTAATCGCAAGGCCAAAGCATTATAATGAAATAAAAGTTTCATCGAAATCAAAACTTTATGTGTGTGTTTAATTAAATCCTACATTTGAAACCTAAAAATGGATAACCCACCCAAGAAACATTTTTACGAACTCCCCGACACGTACGGATTCATGAATCGGGTTTCTACGGTACGTTTTCGGTTCGAAAATACCGTATAATTGTATTTTCGAAAACAATACGTTTTGACCGCGTTTTTGTGTATCCGTATCTGTACCGTCAAATACGGAAAACCATTTTTCATCAGTTTTTCTTCCGTTGCTTTTGTATTTGTTTAGTTATCAAAATCAAATAATTAAATATACATGAGGTAAATATCTATGAAATTTTAAACTATTTTTACGATGATGTGTACAAATTTATGCAGATTTGCAAATAAAAATATTACCATGAAAGTTTATAATAGATTTGCATTGTTTGCTACATCATCGTGAATACACCATTTAAACCAAAATTCAATTTTTTTTATTTTTTCATGATTTTTAATGGGCCACAACCGCATATGCAACTAAATATGCTGGAGATAAATATGGTATTTGTTAGTAATTTTTTTGGTATTTGTTGGATTTAGTTTTTAAAAGTTTTGTTAGTTAAATATTTTTGTAAATAAATTAAAAAAAATAAAATAAAATTTGGTATTTAAAATTAAAAAAAAAAACATTTACACAAATCCGTTTTTTGTTAAAAAAAACGGTACAAATACGGATCCGTAAACGGTCCGTCATTGACGGACTTTCAACGGACAACTCCGTTTTTCATCCGATATATCGGTCCGTCATTGACGGACTTTAAACGGACAACTCCGTTTTTCATCCGATATATCGGTCCGTAAACGGTCCGTCATGTACGGTATTTCAACGGATTTGAATCAGTTCCTTAAAATCCGTTTTCTGGTCCGTATATGGATCCAGAAAACGGCACGTAAACGGAGTTGGACTCCGTTTATTACGGAACGTATTGTTTGTTGGGCAGTATTTCAAAAATATTATGATGCATTTCATTGAAAGAAAATTTTTTAAACTTTTTTTTATACATATATGAAGAAATTTTTCTTCAAGTGTATACCGCAGCAGTAATAGTGGTTATTTGTTATAGGCACACAAGGGTATGTTTAATCCATACACAACACACATACAGTGACATTTTTAACTAATTTTATGTATGTGTTAACCCGTTAACGGCCCTATTAAATTTCGCGGAAACAATTTAATAGAAATTATGTTAATATACATGATAAGCAAAGGCGTCAAATAATAATTTGTCAAGGAACAAAAAAATTTGATACTGCAAAACTTCGACAACAGATTTAATTTTCTGCTTGAATAATAAGGAATTTCAGAAATTTTAATTATAACATTGCGAAAAATTTTGCCATTTACTGTTTTTCAGTTAAAGTCAAATGACATGAATTTAAAGTATAAAAAAGTTGTCAGATTAGAAAACATGTTTCTTTTTAATTTATAAATTTTATTGGCTGTCTCAGAATTATTTTATTAAAATTATAAAAAAATAGTGCCTGGAAAAAATCAAAAAAGTTAAGTTTTCCTCTTATGGGAACGGTAGGCGGATATGAGTTTAATGTTATTTGCATATGGTTAGGTTAAGGTGTACCTTAAATTCTGAATTGTCGATTTCAAATTCATTACACCACTTCTTGGAAACACCGCTTTTAGCTATCTTCTTATTTGATCAGTACGGATAGATTGATGGGCCTTTTTTGTAGCATCAAAGATTAAACGGAATTCGGCGCAGTCTAACGCATTTCCAACAAAACAAAGATTTGTTCAAACTCGCAAACTTAGGCCCTGTTTCAGGTTGCTAAGTAAATTATAAGGTTTAAAATTTCTTTGAAAAATATTTGAAAATATTTTAAAACTTCATTAAAAATTGTAAACCTGAAATTAGTTTAAATTATGTTTGGGAAGTTCGCACAGAGCCTTAATATCAAATGGAACAAAAAAACAAAAAGGTGTTAGCACTCAAAATTGACAATTCGTAATGTAAGGGACACCTTTGTGTGGGTGTATGTTATTGACATTTTACATGAATTCAAATCACGGTATCATTTTAAACCATCAGTAAAGAGAACCTGATTCATTTATGTTGTTTTAAGGCTAAAATTATAATAGAGTTTTGTTTTACGCGTGTTAAATGTGAGTTTTTTTTTGGGGGCAGGAGATTTATAGTGGAAAATTTTATAACCTATGCCATATACCAACTATATCAGATGGGTGACAAGACTTTTGTGCTTGCGTGCCCAAAGTAGACATAAATATTTATGCCCTACACCACTATGTGCTCTGGATATAATTAGTTTGTGCTGAAGTTTTTAACAACAATTAATATTTCACCTGGATGCATTTTTTAGCCGAGGGTATGTATTTTAGATAGAGATCTTGCTTCTCACAGTTATCTTGCTTCTCTGTCCATGTTTAGACTTAGTGCCTATATAAAGGTGCCCATATAAAGGTTTAAGGCGACTGTAGTTGACAAATTCATATTTGGTAAGTTTTCCTTAATCTATTACGATTAAAAATACAAAATATCCGGTTTTGCGATTATGTCCAAAAAATGTTCAGTCATAATCCCAACATACCTCAGAGGAAGGAGAAAGCCCGCAAAAAAAACCTTTTACCAGAGAAGCCGGCATTGAAAGAGAAAGCCCCTAAGTCCTTCTAAAGACTGGCCACCCATAAAATCTTTATTGAGCAAAGAAGATGGTGAACATAATATAAAATTTACAAAATATTATGGAGCTTTTGATAATAGTTCGGGTTTTTATGTCCGTTTTCTTTTAGGGAATGCGATCGAAAATGCTTCTTTCATCTCCCCAACTTAAAGTGTATGTCTGAAATATTATTCGAACATAATCCCAAAACCAGAAATAAGGATAATGTATAAGGGTTAAATTATGGTTTAAATTTCGGGAAGCGGTCTAAGTTCCACTAAGAGTCCTTATTATTTTTTTATTATTAAAAGTTTAAGATTGAGTGTTTCACACAAGAGACAGCCAATATTCCAGTTTCCAATGTCTTGCCGCAGCTTGTTTCATTTGCACGCAAAGAAAAAACATGGTTGGGGCAATCATAATCGAAGAGCATCATATATATTTGGGTTTATGGTTGTGCCAACCATAGTCGTTATCATATTATGATAATAAAATAACCATACTTTTACCATAGTATAGTCCCTACAGTTATATTATGATTCAAAAATGACCATATTATGGTCCTAAATATTGAATTTATCATAATATATTGAATTTATCATAACATGATCGCACGTAATCATAGTATGCTCAAAATATAATCATATTATTGTCCCTCACAACCATATTATGATTCCTGAATTATCATTATATGATTTAAATTTAAGAATATTTCTACTAGAAAAAGTCTTTTGAATCTAAGTATTTTTCATGATAAAAAGTCTTCAGAATCTATGAATTTTTCTTTCAAAGAAAGGCCTTAGAATCTAAGTTTTTTTGTGATATATGAACTTTTATCTTATAAACAGTTTGGAGAATGTGAGAATTTTAGTTTAAGGAAAAGTCCATAGAATCTAAAACTCTTTTTATAAGATAACTTTACAAATATATATTATTTTGTGTAAGAAACCTTTTCGTATAAACAAATCATGGGTTCTACAAGCTTTTTCTTATAAAAATTTTTTATTAATATTTTTAATTTTATTAATTGTTTTTGCTGAAAAGAATTACAAAATATAAAATCTTTCAATAGAATCTTTTTGACAATAAATTAATCAGTGTACATAATATTATATGTATAAGGAATTTTCGAAGAACCCCTTTAAAAAAAACCTTCTAAAGCTTAAAAAAAATAACTGGATCTTAATGGGTCAATTGATGAAATGTTTGGATATTTGAAAGGTATTTCCTACCCATCTGATATTTGTCCAGTTTTAGTAAACAATATATGATTGTTTTTTTAAGACATTTTGTAATAAAAACAAACTGACTGACCCTATAATATTATGACTGTAAATGTTAAAGTCATTTATTTGATGTATAATTATTTATTGCATTTTATCGTTGCATATTTATCATATTTTTTCATAGTCAGAATTTTTTTTACCACAGTATGGTTACAGCCAATCATGTTATAAAATATAGCGTGCCAATCATAAAATAGTAAAATATTTACTAAATAATTATGGTAGCGACCATGTTGATGGTTAGAAAACCAATAACTTGGTTGTGACAACCATACCCGATTGCATCAAGCACAATATGGTAGCAGTGATCATATGTTTTTTCTCTGCGTGTAGTTGAAACGTAAGCAACAATATTAACAATTTCGTCCCAGATAAACTGTTTTTGCGGGGAGTTCTTTTTCATTAATTTAATATGAAGAAAATTACGGTCGAGGGTCATCGAATCTTAGTGGAAGTTTACATGCGAGCATGCTCTATCTGAACAATTGTGTGGGAGGTAGTTTGGTCGCATTAAAAGTGGTGATTTTGAGTTTGAAGACAAGGAACGTCCGGGTCATACCAAAAAGTTTGAAGATGAAGAATTTGAATCATTGTTCTATGAGAACGAATGTCAGAATCATTGGGAGTGAATGAGCCGACAGTCAGCAAATGCCTAAAAGTCATGGGACTCATACGAAGCAAAGAAACTAGCTGCATTACGAGTTGAAGCGATGCGACGTCGAAGGGCGAATTTTCGTTTGTGAACAACTCTTCGAACGCCAAAAAAGAAAAAGGGGTTTTTGCATCGCATTGTGACTGGCGATGACCTGTGGAACCATTACCGACAACTCCAAGCACAAAAATTCAAAGTCAACATCCTTCTCAAAGCCGAATATTCATAGCATGAAGCTTATGCTTTGAATTTGGTGGAACCAGCCCAGCGTGATCTACCACGAGCCTCTGGAACCAAATGAAGTGATCACGCGGTAACTCTATCGGATTCAACTCATGCCGCGCATTGAAGCAAATACGGGCGGAATACGAAGAAAACAAAGGGATTTTGCAACATATTGTAAGACCTACTTGTAAGCGTTGAAATGGGAATTCCTACCCCACCCGCCTTATTCACCAGACATGGCTCCTTTCGACTACTACTTGTTCTGGTCTATGACACATGGCCTGTCCCAGTAGAAGTTCACTTCATATGAACAATGTAAAAAGGGGCCAAGGATGATTGGATTGCCTTAAAGGGAAAGTCTTTCTTCCGAGCTGGTATCTGAAAATTCCCAGAAAGATGGGAAAAGTTGTGGCCAGTGATGGACAATACTTGGAATAATAAATTTGTAACCATTTCTGCAAAATAAATATGCAAATTTAAAAAAAAAAACGGTAATTATTAGTTCCAGGTCCCATTAAAATGCAGAAAATATAGAGATAAATCTGAAATAAATTGCCGAAAATTTTCATTTAAGCAAATACCGGGTTTATATGAGAACAAGGTTCAAACATACTTGCAGAAAATTAAAGGGCCCAACCGCTTTATAGTCGGCATGCTTGACTTTAACTTTTTTATAAGTGTTACTATTGGCACGCATGCCATAGCTTTGCTAGCCCTGCAACACCCTAATGAAAAAGTATAATATCCTTGTATGTTATTATGGCGAAAAGACCAAGTAATTATCAATATGTCATCTTTATTTAATTGGTTTTACTTTGTGGTGTTTTCAAAATAATAATAATTAACAGCTTTGTAACAAATATAATAAAATTTTACAACATAATTTTACAACATTGCCAAAAATAAAGTAAACATAAAGTAGTATGTTTGCGAACTCATAAAGTCCTACAAATTTGTATGTTTTTACTGAAAGGTGTTTGATTACACAAATACTCAGTATGGAGAGAGCAAAGATATAGAATAAAGTGACAGTTCGATGCGGTTGGATAAATTTAAGAATTTGAAAATTTTAAATAAGAGTTTGTAAGAAAAAAAAAACAGCTGATTGAAAAAAAATATAATTGAAAAACAAAGAATTTGTCCAAACACATAAAATATTTTTAATAAAAGTAAAAAAAAAAATAAGTAAATATCAGCTTATATATATATTCATATTTTCACACCATGACGACGCCGCTCACGTAGTAAAAAACGTTCCCTTGGTTTTATATGGGAAAATTACAAAAGTTCGACATCTTTTCTAATTGGTTGTTTGCGATTCTAATTGATTTTCTTTGCAAATCCAATTAGTTTTTAGCAGATTTCCCAATTGGATTTGAAAAAAGGTTTTAAAATCAGGAAAATTTACTTAATTTTCCCTTGTTTTCTCTCAGATTCCGAACCTTTGTATTCTGTATAAAATTTTTATTTGGCCGCTGCCGGCGTTGCAATCTCTATACTATTCTTACTCTATGATATTTTCCATATTGACCGGTTGAATTTGTTTTTGTTTGGTTTTTACAATCAGGTACCCAGAAAAAACTTAGTAATAGCAACTTATTGATTTTTGCATTAGCTATAATGACCTACTCCTGCCCACTGCATTACTTCTAAAGTGAAAATAATGAGTTACTAATAATGTATTGGCAGTTAAAAATTATTTTAAAATTTTGTTTTTCAAATTGTTAACAAAAATCAGTTTTTATTGTATAAATTGTAACCAGTTATTTTCGCCTTACCTATAACTAGTTATTTTAATCACACCATTAACTACTTACATTACACCCTACTTGTAACCTTGGTGGCAACTAATTACCTCCAATGACATCCTTATGTTAAAATAATGAACTTACCAGGCAAACTTCAAATAGTTACTGCTCGTTCTAAAACCCAATATTTGTTAAGGTCCATTTTTTCTTGGGTGTTCTAACTATCTTATTAATTTTTCAATTTACTTTTTTGAATATTTTTCTTTTTGGTAGAAAATTTTGTCTTACTCTCTGGCACTTTTTTGTTATACAAACAGACCTTTAATTAAGTTATTTCTCCAATGACAGTTCTCAAATATTTAATATTGTTCACTCAAAAAAAAAAAAAAAGACATGAACTAAAAACTAATCCAAAATTGCCTTTAAAATAGTTTAAAAATTTTCCTCAATTTAAGTACAATTGTATTAAAACTTAGAAGAATTTTTTTAAAATTAATAAAAATTCTTATGTTCGGGTAAATACGAAATAGTTTATATACTCAGAAATAGTTCATACCTTTCTTTAGTAATATTTCTTAGTTTTAGAAAAAAAAAGACAAGTATATTAAATAAAAATTTATCAATTTTTAAGAAAAACATCAAAAAAAAATTAATTTTTTTTATTCAACATAGTTCCCTTCAAGGGTGATACACTGATTACAGCGACCCTCCAACTTTTCGATACCATTTTTGTAGTACGATTTGTCCTTTGCTTCAAAATAGGCCTCAGTTTCGGCGAATATGGTGGATGCGGAAGCAATTTGAAACCCAATTCATGGATTTTCGCCATCGTTTTCACTGACTTATGATACGGTGCATTGTCTTGGTAAAACAGTACTTTTTTTTCTTCAAATGTGGCCTTTTTCCGGCGATTTTGTCCTTCAGACGGTCCAATAACGCTATGTAATAGTCGCTGTTGATCGTCCTTCCTTTTTCAAGGTAGTTAATGAAAATTATTCCATGCGCATCCCAAAATACAGACGCCATAACCTTGCCAGCCGACTGTTGCGTCTGGTCCACGATTTGGAATCGGTTCATCACGTGCAGTCCACTCGGATGACTGTCGATTGGACTTCGGAGTGAAATGATGGAGCCATGTTTCATCCATCGTCACATATCGACGCAAAAACTAGGCTTTATTTCACTTGAACATCTCCAAACACTGCACCGAATCATCAACTCGTCGTTGTTTTTGGTCAGAAGTGAACTCGCGCGGCACCCACTTTGCACAGAGCTTTCTCATACCCAAATATTCGTGAATGATATGATGTACACGTTCAGTTAATATTTTTAGAGTACCTGCTATTTCATTCAATTTCAATTTACGGTCATTCGAAATCATTTTGTGGATTTTTTTGATGTTTTCGTCCGTAACAACCTCTTTTGGGCGTCCACTGCGTTCAACGTCTTCGGTGCTCATTTCACCACGTCTAAACTTAACATACCAATCCTTGATGGTTGATTTTCCTCGGGCACTGTCCGGAAACTCGTCATCAAGCCAAGTTTTTGCCTTAACTGTATTTCTTCCCTCCAAAAAGTAATATTTTATCAACTTTTTATAAATTTTTTCACAATAACAAATGTTTCACTCAAAATGCTATTATTTACAAACTAATGATCTGACAGCTATCAAATTTATACACGTGTCTTTTGAAGGTTATGGCTAACTAAAAATCATAACGATTTAAGTTAGTAGCACCATCTATGTGTCAGGTCGGGAACTTCTCAATTGACCTTACGTATGTCAATTAAAGTTTAAGCAAATACAATTTTTTCCATTTTCCAATAATAACAAGAAATGTTACTGTGATATTTTGTATTTTTGCAACAATTTCCTTAAATTAGTTAATTTAAAAAGACAAAGGACCCCCTATTGATGCCGTGTGTCACTTAGGGAGTCCCTTTTTATAGTTCTCTCTAGAAAACCGTTAATTAACTACGAAAAGGATTTGACTTTGTCACAATTTATTTCGTTTCAGGATATCCTGCAGTAAATTTTTTTTAATTTGTTTACCTTTTTTTAATAAAATTCAATTCATATTTAAATACATGACTTTAGTATAATTCAATTTAATTTAATGACAAAAATATATAGCAAAAGGCTTTTTAAGAGCAGTGTCCTCATAAAGCAGAAGTCCTTCGAAAGTGGGAAAATTTTTACTCAATGAGTGTAAAGTACTTTAAAATATATGGTAAAATATATAACCTTTACCATAGAAGCAGGATAGGGATAATTTGCACTTAATAGAAGTGATCTTTAACTTGATGTTAGAAAATTTTTTCTTATATTTAGGGAGTTAAGTCCTAGTTTTTAGTAAAAAAAATTATCTAATGAACTTAAATAAAATAAAATTTTTATTAAAACTAAGGAATCATTTCCTAACTAACAGTAAAATTTTAGATGACGTGTGAACTAATTATGAGGAAATTTTACTGTTTTTAATAAAAATTAAATTCTCAGTAGTAAATTTTAAGTAAAATTTTGTTTTTTAGTTTGAAGGAAAATTTTATTAAATTTCATTAAAAAGTGTCTTTGGCGCCGTTTTCATTTGAATTTTACCTCCAAATAAGTTAATTTTATTAAACTGAATTTCATTTTTTTGAGTATTCTTTTCGTGGTAAATATGATATGATAAATATAAAACTTTTTTGAATTTGCAAAATTGACATGATCCAAAATTCTGTGAAAACTATTTTAACCCATTAACGTCGAGGTGATCAGAATTTTTACAAACTTTTCAACGTGTTTATTTCTTATGTTATAGGACCTAAAAAATAATGCAATATCTCTATTCCTACGCGAAATTTAATGCTCTTTCAGAATCTTAAAATTCGAATTTCAGAAGCTCAAAATTTCGATTAGACGTAAAATTGACGTGAAAATTTTCGAAAAAAAAATTTTTTCGCATTTTTTTTCACAATGATACCGCAAAGGTATCAACTTTTTACTATGATCAGAGGTGATCATGGTACTCGAACATTAAGAGGATTTTTTCAGAAAATTTCATCCACGCGATTTTCAAAATGACGGCGAGAATGAAAAAATTTTATAAAAATCTTAATCTATCGTTTTCTCAAAAACTATAAACTTTAGAAAAAAATGTCTTAAAATTAGTCAAAGAACACTCTTAAATTTTTTGAGACAATTTCTGATTTTCGAAAATATCAAAAAATCCAATTTTTCAGATTCTGAAAGAGCATCAAAAGTTAGTAAAATTTTGATCACTTCGGCGTGAATGGGTTAATTCAATTTCATGAAATAATATGAGAAAAAAACGAATTTTTTAAATTAGTTTGACAATTTGTTGATCCACTTTGTTCACTCTTTCCAATTTGGTGTGATTTTTAGTGTAAACAATATTTTTGTCTTTTAATTTATAATTATTTTATATTACTTTTAATATTTTTATTTTATTTGCCAAGTGAAAGTATAGTTTTTATCGAACTTATGGGGTTATTCTATAACCATATGAAAAGTTGTCACATCGAAATATGGAACTCTACCATATTTAGGGTTAGGGAGAGTCACATAATGTTAAATTTTCCTAATGTTTTATACAAAAAATTACCTATATTTTATAATTTTGATATTAGTGACTCGACCTGTGCTTATTATATTAGAGTTGCATATTGGAACGTGACAAATTTTCACGTAGTTACAGAATAACCCCATTAAAAGACAAAGTTTTGCCAAATTTGCCATTCATTATAAATGGATGACACTGAATTTTTTTTACTCATCCCAGCAACAAATTACACCATTTTCATTATGTTTTGAAATTAAACTTATTGTTTGATATGTTTGCAAAATGTTTTGCTCACATATGAGTATGAAAAACTCCTATCAAAACATGTAAATATGTAATTTCGCTCAGAAGTTGTATATGGAAATGAAATATATTCTTATTTTTGCTTATTTTACATACAGTCAGATTACACAGTAATGGTTTATGAAACAGTGGGTGTTTATATTTTCATCAACGTTTCAAAGAGACAATTGTTTGCAAAAAATAATAAGAAATCCACATGATTTCTGCATAAAAACTTTTTAATAATGAACCACTCCCAGTAGCAGACATATTCTTTTATATGCAAAATTGTATGGCAACATAAAAGGAAATCTGAATTTTTTGTGAATTTCTTTATCCAATTAATACTATAATTAATAAATAAATGAATTTTATTTATTATTAGTGAAGAGCATAGTAGAGAAGAATAAAGTATATTTCAAAAAATGCTGAAAATTTGATTGAACTAAAAAAAAAGCAAGTGCTACCATTTGATTGGGTAAGCGCGCGAGGGGTCCCATGGAATTTTTATAAAACAGATAATTTATGTGATAATATAAATTATCACACTTCGTTCCCCATTCCATTCTATTTTGTTCGCAGTTCTTAGTGTTCCAATTTCACTTTTTCCCCATTTCGCTTATCATTGCTTAAAATGATCAAGCATTTTTCTGATTTCAGAAATTTATCTCCATTTAAACGACTTTAAAATGCTTATCTGTAAATTGCAATTATTTGTTTGTAATTTGTTTGTTGCAATGGATTTTAAAAACATTACCATCAATCAAGACAATCAATATTTGAAATCATTATCATTATTTAAAACGAATTATAATGAAAATAAGTTGATAAGAATTGATATCAATGAAATGCTAATGAAATCATCAATTAAATGGTTCCATGCACGCAAAGAAAAAACATGGTTGGGGCAATCATATTCGAAGTGCATCATATATTTTTGGGTTAATGGTAGTGCCAACCATAGTCTTACTATAATATGGTTATCATATTATGATAATAAAATAACCATATTTTTAATATAATATGGTCCCTACAGTTATATTATGATTCAAAAATTACCATATTATGGTCATAAATAAACATGTTATGAAATTGAATTCATCATATTATGATCGCATGTAATCATAGTTAACTCAAAATGTTATCATATTATTGTCCCTCATAACTGTATTATGATTCCTGCATTATCATTATATGTTCCCTAGTCTAAGAAAATTTCTTAAGGGAAAAGTTCTTAGAAACTATGAAAAAGCTTTTTAAATTTAAGAATATTTCCTTTAGAAATGCTTTTTACAAAAAAACAAAATTGATATTAAGTACTTTTGGAAGTAAAATTGTTAAGGAAAAAATCAAAGATTCTGAGAACTTTTTTTTCAAGAAAACTTTGATTCTGTAAGCAAAATACTTAATTTTTTTTTTTTAATTTTTAATAAAAAAAAATCTTAGATTCTAACGACATTTTTAAAATTTGTTTTTTTAGAATTTTTTTTAAGAAAAAGTCTAGAATCTAAGAATTTCTACTAGAATCTAAGTATTTTTCATGATGAAAAGTCTTCAAAATTTTTGATTTTTTTTTTTTCAAGGAAAAGCCTTAGAATCTAAGTTTTTTTGGAACATTTGAACTTTAATCTAAGAAACAGTTTAGAGAATATGGGAGTTACAGTTTGAGGAAAAGTCCATAGAATCTTAAAATGTTGTTATCAAATACATTTCTAAATATCTATTATTTTTATAAGAAACCTTTTCGTACAAAAAAATCTTGGGTTCTACAGACCTTTTCTTATAAAAAAAATTTTACTAATATTTTGAGAACTTTTTACAAGAAATGAATTAATAAACATACTTATTTACCCTTTGAGGCCCAGACACACAATTGTAGCTTTGATGTTTCATCAAAAAAATGTAAATATTTTCAAAACTACATAGTTGTTCAATTTTTGTTAGATTCTAAACAAAATTATTTTTCACAGAGACTTTATTAGTTTTCAAGATATTTTAATGTAAAGTCAAAAAATTATATTTTTTTCGTGCGTGGGTCTCAAAGGGTTAAAAAAATTATAATTGTTTTTATTGAAAAGAATTAAAAAATATAAAATCTTTATATATAATCTTTTTGACCATGAATTTTCGATAACCCATTTAAAAAAATCTTCTAAAGCTAAAAAAATTAACTGGATCTAAATGAGTCAATTGATGAAATATGAGAAGTATTTTCTACCCATCTGATATTTCTACAGTTTTAGTAAATAATATATGATTGTTTTTTTAAGATATTTTTTAGTAAAAACAAACTGACTGAACTGATAAAATTTTGTTTTTTACGAAAACGACAATATTATGACTGTAAATGTCAAAGTAATTTTTTATGTTATGTATAATTATTTATTGATTGTTGCCATTTTAACGTTGCATAATTATTATATTTTTTTCATAGTCAGAATTTTTGTTACGACAGTATGGTTACAGCGAATCATGTTATAAAGGAGAAGGTGCCAATCATAAAATTGTAAAATATTTACTTAATAATGATGGTAGCAACCATGTTAATGGTTAGAAAGCCAATAACTTGGTTCTGAAAACCATACCCGATTGCAGCAAGCAAAATATAGGAGCAGTGATCATATTGCAACCATGTTTTTTCTCTGCGTGTGTATGACCAAAATAAGGATTTTATTATACAGATTTTTACTATACAGCAACATATAAAAAAACTAAAGACTATTTGTAAAAATTTTGTCAGTTTCTTAAAATTGAGATATTCCAAACTATGATATCATAGCTGTCACTCTCAAAAATATGGCGTTTGATGCTCATACTGAATATGTTCTGGCCCTTAAGATGCTACCATAGGGCAAAATTCAGGAAATTTCCTCATAAATCCAAGCCCCCACTCATATCATTAACGAGAAATATGTGTTCGCTAAAACTTAATAGAGAATAAGTAAATTATATAAATTTGAATGAAACTAAAAGGACTAAGCTTCCTAATATAAAACACCCGAAAATATATTTGTTTTATCAAATGCTCGAACACGTGCTTTATACGGGTAATCCACCTTTCAAATACCTTTTATTTGATACCCAAATTATATAATATTTATTTGGAAAAATCATGAAAGAAAGGCAAAAAACAAAAAATGGGGTAATTTTTGACTCCACTTTTAAACTCTTAAATGTAAGATTGGGCCGCCATAATAAATATAGCTCTCTTATTTTTGTTTTATTTTCTATAACATATTCAAACTTCATTGCAATCGAAAGATGGCATTTTTATAACAGTAACCAAAAATCCAATTTTATTGCTTTTATAAACTTCGTATATAGCGAGAACTTAAGAATTCGTATTTCATGTAATGCACATCATATATTGCGCTTGAAAGATTTGCGCATATTGTTGTCTTATTTACAATTCATCTCGAGTAACACGTGCCCTCGCATATGTGCATACATATAAATGTAGTGCAATTGCCCAGCAAACAATTTGCATTTACAGTTTTCAAAAATCATTTTAAAATTTGCATTAGCAAAACAACTTTTCGGAATGCACACCTTAAAAGTTTTTCTAAAAATCAACGCATTTGTAACATTTATAAAAGATGTGTAATACGAGGGCGGATCAATAAGTCCGTGACTTTTCGAACTTCCCTCGTAGTTATATGAAATAAAACACTGCTCCCATCAAGTACCACCTGTTAATAAACTACTTTCAAACTTTTAGCAAGTTCCGTCATTTACTTTGCGTTTAACAGCTGTTCCAAACATACAACCTCGTGCATTTTTTTAAAAATGGAAAAAAGTGAATTTCGTTTGCTCATTAATTTTTTTTTTGCTTGATAAATACTATGGGGACTCTGTACCATCGATTTCGATGGTGAAAAAGTGGTTTACTTACTTTCGTTGTGGCCTTACAAGCACGAAAGGTGCCGAACGTTCTGGAGGCCCACACTTAAAATAGTTTGTAAGTTTAAATAACTGAAAATATCATTTAAAAGAAATGATATTTCATTTAAAAACCGGTCTACTTAATTTTCATTTAAATTAAATGCCATTTGTAATTTATTTTTAAATGTTGTTTAATCAACTGACACATCCGTAAGAAACAAATGATATAATCAGTTAAAATAAATGTCAAAATTTTACTAAAAAATCCTTAAAAAATAAATGTTTTTTTTTTATTTATTTGAAATTGTTTCCGTTTTTGTATTTTTTTTTAATATACTCGTACAATAGAAAATGTATGTATGCATATGAAGCTATAAACACTTTTTGTGTGAATGTGTTTGTGTATGTATGTGTGTTTATAAAGTTCTTGTAAATTGTATTGAAAAATTTTGTATAAATACAACCAATTTAAAAAAAAAACAAATTGAAATTTTTTGAATATTTTTTTTTTTTTTTTTTTGAACAGAGAAAGCTTTCCGCAAGATGGCTGCAACATTACCACCAACGGAATCGTGTGACAGCTTAGTTTCCATGGCAAAAATTCATGAAGTAGACTACGAATTGCCCCCTCATTCACCTTATTCTCCGGATTTAGCCCTCACTATTTCTACTATTTCCAAACCTAAAGAATTGGCTCGATGAAATTATTGATCAAACAAATGCCTCTTTTATGAACCCCGTAAAATCCTGCTGTTAACCGCAAAGTAAACGACGGAACTTGCTCAAAATTTGACAGTAGTCTATTAACAGGTGGTACTTGATGAGAGCAGTGTTGCATTTCATATAGCAACGAGGGAAGTTCGAAAAGTTACGGACTTATTGATCCGCCCTCGTATAAGAACTTTATAAACGTTTTATATAATTTTTATATATTCAGAATAAAAAACATAATTTTAAGCTTATAAAATATTTTAAAAGTAAACAATTCATAAACAAACAGCTTATTTAATGTAATTTAATCTAAGTCAATGTGTTGAAAAAAGACAACCCCGGGACATATGGTTGTCTATTTTCATAGAGTTGCTTGTACTCGTAATTCTCTTGTGTTTTCTAATTCGTGCTTATTGTTTATTTACAAGATACTAAAATAGCAATAAGAGACTTTCAAAGTGTGGACACAAATGCAAGTTCAAAAGAGAATTTATGAAAATTGCTGCAAGAAAAATTGCTGTGTGTAAGCCTGGACTATGGAGATATTACACATTACGTATGGCTAATTGACAAAAAATGTTGCCTTTTTCTGACCATTTTTACAAAATGTCTATTTGTGCATAGTAGTAAAAAAATACCAGCGGACAAATTAGGTATAAAATTAAAGGTATTTAAAAGACCTATTTAAATGTGTATAAAACATGTAGAATCATGTCTTAAATTTCGTGAAATTTAACAAAATGTCACACATTGAATATTTTGATGTTTTATTAAAAAAGCTGTGCATGCTTGTAAATTTTTTTCACAGAAAAGAAAACGGCATTACATTTCGCTTTACTTTTTTTGCATACATGTTTGTTGGGAAGTAAGTTACAAATATTTCATAGTATGCACGATAGAATGTCCCTGTGCATTCTAAGAACAATTTTATATCATTTGTTACTGGCATGTGGAAGGTGGATAAATTTATTCTGTTTTTTAAGTATCAACACTAATCACTGTAAGAAATGGAATAAATTAATTCCATACATCGAGGTATGTTTCTAAAAATTAAAGGAATGCACTATGTCCTACCAAAATTTTGATCCCCTGTGTTGTCCAATAGGATACGAGAAAAGGTATACCAAAACTTATGTACAAATATATATTTATTTATGAATTTGTGGTGATCCTATTGGCTCTGAGACCATATTTATCCAAATGGTTAGTATTGTGTCCTCTGTCAATACAAGTCACATTTAAGAAAATTGCTTAAAAAAATAGGCCAAATACGACAAAAATTAAAAAATTGGACACTTATCAACCATTGGCCGTCAAAGGGTTAATTTATATATTTCCATTTGGAAGAAACTAGGATTAGAAATTGGGATTTACAACACAATATCGCATTACCTTGTCGCTTATTCAAAGTTAAATTATAATCGGAGTTAAAAAATAATATGTTACTAGATTTCTTACGGTAAAATAAACAATAATTGGTTATAAGTAACCAATTATTATTTATAAATTATTATTATTTGGTTATTAGTAACCAATTATTAATATGCATACTCGTCACCCATTACTCTTTATTTTTTCACGTAAGCATAGCACCTTACCTTTTGGGACATCCCATATAAAATAGATAATCATCAAAATATTAACCCAACAAGGGCGTGGATACTATTCTATCCTGCTGGATCTGTTGAATTTTTCAATTTTTATTCTATATATTATACTAAAACAAATTTTTTTTGCAATAAAAAAAAAACAATTTATAAAAAAGAACATGATTATATGATCTAAAATTCTATTAATATCAGTCATTTATCAAAAAAACAGATCAACAATACATAAAAACTATTTTAAAAGTTAGAGTTATAATACATATAAAAGAGTTTCGATTACTATTTTAGCTAGGTAGATATCCAACTGTCATTGATAAACGCTGAGGTCCTCCTTTGTACACGGTCCACAAGTTTCAAAATTGACCTGGAAGCACCAGCTCGTTTATGGGAGTTATACTCCTTTTTCGGTCGCATACAGGTGGTATTAATAGTTAGAAGATTGGATGCGGTGAAGTATTGAAAAACATAAGCACCTTAGCTCTATTAAGCTCAAAAACCATCGTATAAATTGTTAACATTCTATCATTCTAGTGTTGTTGTTTTCAACGGGACACAATAATGTACATGAAGTATGTTATCAGTAACAGATATAAATATGTAGATATTTTTATACATGCACTTGTCCTCTTACAATGTCCATTTTGTGGTTTTAAATATTTGTATCACAGACATCATGTCACGTACAACCAAAAAAAAAAATCGGTACGTTTATTTGGGGTTAAATTCCATTTACATTCAACAAATTTGAATGAATTTATTTATTTACGATATTTAAAGAATTTTAAAATTTAGCGGATAAACAACTGGAAACAATTAATCGAATTAAGGCCAGATTACTGAATTCCCTGTTTAAATTAAACAAATATTAAGGCTTAAAACTGGGACCTTAATTGGAACATTTGTTGTTGTTTCCCAAATAAAAATTGAATTAAAAAGGGGTGAGGCGAAAAAGGTGAAAAATTCCTAAAAGTGCCTTCCCAATAAACATCAAAAAACCTCAAATTCAAATTCTTTAAATTTTGCTTGAATTACAGTAGAATTAATACAGATTTTTAAAGTCAAAATCAAGTTCAGTTCACCTTTAATATTTCATTAAAAAATCATATTATTGCTAATTTCTGTTTTTATATTTTTTTAAAATCCAAAAAAAATTATTTTTACTATTCGATTTTTTAAAAAGATTTTTAGATTTGATTTAGTCTACGTTTTAGGCTCGAATTGTATTTTAAAATAATCTTTAATATCAATCAAGTCTTTATACAATGTTTGCCACTTGAATAAAACTGAAATTCAAGGCTTGAATTAAAGCATATTTACACTGTTATGTTCTACTGGAATTCAAGTATCCATTTTGCTGTGGTATGCTATTGAATTACAGTGTAATAAAAGTATAAATTAAGGCTTGAAATAGGAAAATACGACTGGAATTAGACTTGATTTATACTTGAATTCCAGCAAAATTGTTTATAGGGCAGTGATCGGCACTCATAGCACTCAGGGGCTGAACACAATCTGCAATTTACACAAAAAAATACAATTATTTTATTCAGTAGTACGCTAACTTTCAACAGAGCAAGTATATGCCGCTTTGTTGAAGAAATAAATTACATTCTAAAAATTTGTTTTTTTTACTATAGATATTTTTTTATTGTAGGTATTTATTTTGTTTTTCATTTACATTTTAAATTAAAATTGTAAAACGTTGAGTGGGAAGAGTTTTTTTATTTTTTAAATATATTAAATGAGACAGAGTGCCTTGTATGCAATCAAAAAATTATTATTATCATTATTAAGAATTATTTTTATTTTTTATAATAGAGAAAACAAAAACATGAACTATTTTAATTCAATAAATGCGGATATTCTCTTATCGATCAATTCATTTATTAATTTATTCATTCATTCATTTATATAGAAGGATAAAATAATTTCTTACTGTGTAAAACACCAATACATTTATATTCTCTCTTTCTGCCGACCACTGTTATAGGGTTTCTAGTGAATTAACCTTTACACAAATTTTAAATTTCAGGTCTCTAGCCGAAGCAGATGGGGCACTTAGTTAAAGGGAAGGTTTTTCCTCTTTTGAACTTCCAGTTCTACCAAGTTTCTGCCAAAAATTCCAAAAAAGTAGCTTAAAAGATAACCCAAGTTCCTACCAGGGTGGGAGGGTGGTAGGTTCTCCCCAATTAAGACATAAGAAATTTGACTGTAACGACAGTATTTCGGTTGCCTCAATAACAGTTTGGTAATCATAACCGAAAAATTCGTTTGCTGCAACTGAACCATTCGATTGGCAACAAATTCGCTTGTGAACAGGAATCTGTTTAATGGGGTGTAGACAGCACTATCAATAAAACAGATTACTTTACCATTTTTAAAGATAATTTGTCATCCAGTATCGAAAAATTGGGCTTGAATCAAATCTTAAGTACACCGCACGAAAATAGAAAAGGAACGTCTGATTTACTGTACACCCAAACAGCCTGATCTTCCCTCAAATCTATATTTTTGGGAGTATCTTGATCGGCAATTAAGAACTAACAATTATCAAAAAAGCGAGGAATGGCAAAAAAATGTATCCGAAAGTAACCAGAAACCTGTGGCCAGCAGTAATCAAAGTAAATAGAAATCAAACAATATATATAATTCTTTTGTCATTCTGTTTTTTAATTTTTCAATGAAATTAAATGAATTATTATGCAAATTACAAAAATAAAGTTAAAAACATAAAAGACTAACGTGTACAAATTCTTGTGATACACACAGTATGTCAAAAGGCAAAAAACATGATTATAAGCTTAAAACTTATTAAGATCACCTTAAATCACCAGCAAAATTGGTTTATTTTATAAAATATAGGTTTTTTTTATACAAAGAAACAGGTGAATAAAACATTTTCCAAACAACTCACACCTTTAACTACCACATGTGTAAACCATTACTTCCGTTTAAGTACATTTCCTGCTTGTTAACTTTTTATTTACCTGTCGTATAAAAACCATTTCCACTTCAGAGAATTTACCATAAATATTTGCATGATTATGGGGAGCTAATGTTAGGATAGCTTAATAAATAAAACAACTTAATAAATTTTTTAAATTAATTTCTTTTCCACAAAATTTTCAATATTATTTTTTTTTTTTAATTTCTTTTTTACGTTTAAAATTGCCAATTTTCTTTAACAATTTTTGTTTTGTGCTTTTTTTTTCTATTAAAAATATAATATGGTTTATTATACAATATTGTGTAAAAATCAAATTTACACAGTTACCCCCTGAATATGTACATCGTTACCCACATGTATACATTTTGTAATACAATATTTTGTAAATGTTGTGAAAGTAGTATATTTTGATGTAATATGAAATACAATATCTGTGTTTTTGCGGCATGGTGTTAACATTTACCATAGCAACCATACAAAATAGGTTGAGAATAACGCCAATAATTCTATACGTTAAGTTAACGCCGTTAACTGCTAACGTGAACTAATGTCAGATTTTTATGGGATTTTGGGACAAAATTTACCACACAAACATAATTTATATCTGTAATATCCCTGCGGGAAAAGGAGATATCCCAGGACACGTCACATTACCGGTTCATTGTGATGAACCGGTCACAGGACCAATTCATCATAATATGGGCTTGTCCTAGAAAGGCGTCAATTGCCCTCTGTGACATATCACAGGACTGGTCTAAAAGAAGTCACAAAATATTTATATGTACCCATTTCTGGTATAATTGATTCCTGCACATAGGGCCAACCCCTCCCCAATGTCAAAATTTTAAGCAGAAACGGGACTCAATCTTAGGTCTCAGGTTCATTCCTTGAAAAGTCAGACTATCCTCCTAAGGTATTTTTCTAAATTACTGCATCGAAACTTTCCGCAACGTAGTGACGTAATCAAGTTTTCAAAAAATTCCAAATTCTATTAAAATCATATTTGAATTTTAATAAATCCCTAATAGTATGTCATACATACAGCGATAATTGGATACTTAATGTATTACTTTGTTAATTCAACTTTGTAATGTTTACTCATTATCTTCAGCATTATTTTGAAACACAAAGTAATAAGTTACCGACATTTGGTTACGTAATGCATTACAATGTAACATAAAATAATTACTCTTAAATTAAAATCATACGTAGCATAAAAATCAATATTTGATAAATAATTTGTATCCCATCCCATCTATTTAAGAGAAAATAATCTTAGTAATTAGTGCAAAGCGTCGGCAGAATAACTCATCGCCAAGCTTTTCTGAATTTTTTTTTTTTTTTTTTGGTTTTTCTCTACATAATTTATTAAAATTTATTTAATTCTTTTAAATTTCATCATGTTTTGTTTGATATTTTTTTGCGTCGTCTTTTTTATAATTGTCAATTAAGTTTTACGTAATAGCAATAAGTGATAACGAATATTTCCGGAGAATTATTGCCACATAAATTGCCGGCAATAAATATTTACGAAATCGAGTCATTTACACGGAAGTAAATATAATTTTGACATTTGCCGCATTATATGTCCACATATTTGTCTCCATTGTAGACTACGGGACGTGCATTTATTTTCATTGCACACTACTGTAAATTCTAAAAACTACTGCCATTCTATTTGAGAAACTCTAGCATTCGTGTTTTTATTAGTTTGCATTTCAGTAGAAAAGCCTAATTTGGTTTGAAAAATTAAAGATTTTAAGTGGAAAATTAATGTTAAAAAAAGTAAAAGTCAAAGTAACCAATTATTGTTAACCTCTTCGTAATCATTTAGGTAATCAATTATTTTTTACCCCCTATCTTGATAATACATTACTTTTCATTTTTTAATAAGCATAATTGTAAGAATGAACCCATTACTTTGAGGCTCATCGCCTGTAAAATTCATCAGTGAAGTAAGGTGTTAAGTAATCTATAAGCACCTATGGCTACACGTTACTTTACACATTATTTGGTAATGTGTGGTTTTGCTTGGAGATAAAAAAAATATCTAAATAAAAAAATAAAAAAAAATTAGGTGAGTTTTAAACAAAATTATGTAATCTATTACACTAAATATAATTTTTTTTTTAAATTGACCATTTAAAATTCTTCCAAAATAATAAAAATTCCCTAATTTCTCATATTTCTCAAATTTCTCAAATTCTATTTAGTTATTAAAAATAATATTATTTCGCAAATTTGATTCATCAATTTCTGTCAAACCTCAAAGAATATCTCAAAATTTTCCGTATACAACTTCCGGGCAATGCTGCCACATTCCAGTTATTCTCCCACCACATACAAATAAGTGTTCGATGTGGCCTAGCAATTAGTTGGTAATAAAACGCTAAATAAGCAGCATTGTGTAATCTCTTACAGTGTAACTTAATGGAGTTTCAATAATGTCTCTCGTGTAATTGTTTTAAATTTGTGTAAATAACGAGTTGCTGCAGAAAATTTCAACTGTGTTTATTTAGTTGCAATATAAAAGGAATTTGATTTATTTAAAGGAAATAAATCAAGTATTTTAAAAGGTAAAATTATAACAATATATAAAAAAAATATATTCTAAATTAATTATTATATTTACTTCTCCAAATTTTATGGAAAAATTAAAAAAAAAATCCATGTTTTACCCAAATTATATATGACAATAAATAATGGAATTATGAAATTAATCCGACATAGTATTTTCCTGTAGCAGGACAGTTGGTGGAGAGAGCCTTTTATATAGGGTGGGCCATTTAAAATTTTAAATTTGAATCGGCTATAAAAAAGAGTACTGATTATTTTTCCAAATTATTGGAAAGGTTGAATTTTTAGTGTACCATTTTTCGAAATTGGTAATTGAATCTTTCTGCTTTAGAAAATCTAAAACTATCGTGTGGTTTTATGGAATGTAAACCATTTTAAATAGTAAAAAGACAGATTGGGAAGTTTCATCATATATTTTATTTTGTATGCATACCCTGAGGGGAAAAAAGGGGTCAGTTGAGAATTGGGATCTGTCCCGTGATAGGTGAAAACTGGACCGGTTCCAAAAACACATATCACGAGATAGGTGAAAGGAGGACCGGTTCCTAAAGTTATTGCATGTGATTGGTTTAAGAGTAATCACATGATCTTTTGCATTGGTTCTGTGATATGATCTTTGCGGTTAGTTGTGTGACATAATCTTTTAGACCAGCCCGGTGATATGTTACAAAGGCAATTGACCCCCTCCTAGGACAAGCCCATGATAAAGTGCCCGGTACTTTTCATATAAAAAAAAACCGGTTCCGTGACCGGCCCCTATCACAATGTACTGATCACGTGACGTGTCCTGGAATAGGTCCTTTTCCCGAAGGATATTGATAAAATTCATGATACATTCGTCCGAGTAATAAAAAAATATATGACGCTATTTAATCATATTGCATTTAATATTCTTGAATATCTGCGGATCTTATATTGAATATCTGCGGATCTTATATGAAATATAATTAATTGTATATGGTATGGTATGGTATGGTATGGTATGGTATGGTATGGTATGGTATGGTATGGTATGGTATGGTATGGTATGGTATGGTATGGTATGGTATGGTATGATATGATATGGTATGGTATGTCAATGGTTTCGAATTTCAGCCAGGAGATAAAATTTAAACATTTTTTGTGCTATTTATTTTTTCCCAATAAAAAACAGAACTATTAAAAATTCAAGTGCTTTAAATTTTAGTTGAATTCAACTTTATTTTAAGCTGTATTTTCAAGTTAAATTCATATTAAACAAATTTGAAAAAAATTGCAAACAAATTTTTGTTTTCAAATATTTGTGGAAGCAAATTTAATAAATGAAACAAACTAAAAATGAAGCATTTCAATAATCTTGCTAAAAAAATTATATAATATGGTAGCTTGCATCCTGTATATAAAGAGACCCTTACCAGGAGTAGTTCTTCAAAACATATGCAGCAATTCAGCTCATTATCTAAAAGTGGAAAAAGTTGCAACAATCTCTCTAGAAATATCGCTATTATTATTTTAAAGCCCAATGTGAATGCATGGTGGAACACAACCCTATTTTTCTTTACGGTTACGCTGTGGTTTACACCAAAGTAAATAAATTGCAATGTATACATTTTAAAGTAATTCAAATATAATTCAAGGCTTTAAAATAGAAAACAGGACTGGAATTGAACTTGATTTTAACTCTAATTCCAGCAAAATTGTTTGTTGGGTAGTATTTAAAAAAGAGTTGATTAATTGTACCAAAACGAATCATTACCGTGTTTTTATGGATTTGCTTAAACTGGAAATTAGCGCTTGAAAACAAGTGTTACTATGATATTATTTGAACTATAATTGAAATGTGATTCAAAGCTTGAACTACAGTATATTCTCTTTGTAATATTCGAGTTGAATTCTACTGTCCGTTTTGCTGGAATATGCTATTGAAATAAATCAATGCTTGAAATTGGAAAACATGACTTGAATAACACTTGATTTAAGCTTTAATTCCATTAAAAATGTTTATTGGGTTTATTTTTATTTTCTTATTAATATTTTTTTACAAAAATTTAAAAAATTTTAGATTTTCTGCCCTGAAGTAAAAATAAGTTATTGTGGTTTTTGTTGTTGAAAAAAAACTTCCTCTAAATGTTCGGAGATTTTATAAAAAAAAATCTATAGGGAGATCTAAACTTGCAGATCACGTTTTGCTTGAGACGAACGAATAACAAAATATATGCAGTTACTCATTCGTCTAGCGGAGAAAGTTTTATGGAAACACAACCTATATCTTAACTTAACAGAAGTTCTAAACTTCTTCTATAAGTGATTTTCTAAAATGCACTCAATAACTTATTATATCAAACATAGATTGTTGTATTGTTTTTCGCATGTCAAAACAGCGTCAGATTACTTTAATAATAATTTCCAATTGCTACTTGCAATTCATTCCAACTTTGCGTTTCTATAGAAATACAAAATGTTACACTCACAATATTATTTCGTTAAAAATTTAAATCTAAATCTAAAATACATATTAAATTAATCGAAAACACAATCAAAAAGAGGACTACGGATTTTTATTTTTATTTTCAATCATTGTTTAATAATCGACATAAGTAGTAAAAACAATCGAAAGTCGTTTAAAATAACCATAAATTTTTAACTGATAAAACGTAGAAAAAAAAACTATTTTTGTGGTTTGTTTTTCAAATTGAAATTTTTTTATTTGCATATAATTTTACAAAACACAACACACACAGTTAAAATAGTTTGTAAGTTAATATAACTGAAAATATCATTTAAAAGAAATGATATTTCATTAAAAAACCGGTCTACTTAATTTTCATTTAAATTAAATGACATTTGTTATTTATTTTTAAATGTTGATTAATCAACTGACACATCCGTAAGAAACAAATGATATAATCAGTTAAAATAAATGTCAAAATTTTACCTACTAATCCTTAAAAAATAAATGTTTTTTTTCATTTATTTGAAATTGTTTCCGTTTTTGTATTTTTTTTTAATATACTCGTACAATACAAAATGTAGGAAATGTCGATAGTAAAACTGTACTGATTCCCTATTGACTTTGTCACCAGTACTACTGACTAATTATGGCCCAGCCAATGCTTTCTGCTGTAGACCAGAGAACTGCAAAATCAACTTTTTTCTTGATTTAATCATACACAAAAATTCTTGTTCACTTTTAATAATTCAACAAAATTCACTGTAGAATAAAATCAGCATCATGTTACTGAACGCGTAATTGGAATCAGTGTGAATCATCTGTCGTTTATGTTTTATGCAAATGTGATCACTTAACAGTGTTCAGTAACATGATGCTGATTTTATTCTACAGTGAATTTTGTTGAATTATTAAAAGTGAACAAGAATTTTTGTGTATGATTAAATCAAGAAAAAAGTTCATTTTGCAGTTCTCTGCTGTAGACATTTAACACGTGCGTGTCATTGCAAATCTACACAACTACTGACTAGGTGTTGACATTGGCACCAGAGATTCACTAGTACATTTTAGTAATTCTAGTCTACACTTTTGGAACTTTTACTAGATTTCCACACTAAGAAGGAAATAAGATTAAACAGGTGCATTTATTTTGTTAAATTAAATATTTTATTAATAACATTTTTTTTATAAATTTCATTAAAGTAAAAAGAAAAATCGTGCAAATTTAATTTTGGAGTAGACAAATCTTCAAAAGACTGCACAAAATTATCCACAAGCTCCGTAAAATCTTCATCAGGCTCCACAAAATCTCTAGAGTTGCAACTTTCACTAAAAATTGTTGCCTCTTTCTTGTTATTTTTATACAAAATTGATTGTTTATTTTCACAAATTTTTTGTTATTTCTTTTGCTCATCATATATTTTGTTCAAATTTGTAAATTTACCTTTTAAATTCATATTTCTTTATATTTTTATTAAAAACTTTAATTTTCCATGCAGCTATGCACATGTATTTTCAACAAAATAAATTAATAAAAACATCAAGAACAAGCACAGCTTTGCAGCTGCAAAAAAGGAATGTAAAAAGTATAGACGCTTTGTGGACATGTCACTAAAAAATCACCCAAAATAGTCGACAAAAGTGGTGATAAATTGACCCCAGGCTTCCTACAGGGTATAAACACTTTTTGTGTGAATGTGTTTGTGTATGTATGTGTGTTTATAAAGTTATTGTAATTTGTATTGAAAAATTTTGTATATATACAACCAATTTAAATAAAAAAACAAATTGAAATTTTTTTAAATATTTTTTTGAAACAGACAGCAAACAAAATTTAAATTTGTAATAACAGTTACGGACACAAATAAACCACAAGCTTCCGTTTTGTGGAAAAATTTTTATTAAATTTCAAACAAATGAAAAAAACAAATGAAACTGAAAAAAATGGTAAATGATAGTAAATTATTTCGAATAAATGTATAAAAAAGTTAATATAGATATTTCTTTGAAAAATAAATGTATGTTTCTTTATTTTTAAATGGAACGGAAAACTTTTTTATTAAACTACAAACAGTTAACTACATAATATTCTGAGTGCACAGATGTATATATTTTTATTTTCTATGTGTGTATCTATAATTGAATAATTTTTTGTAATTTTTATTAAAATAATATTGTATATAAACAAACTATTTTGGTAAAAAAAAAACAAAAAACAATTATATGAATTTCAATTTTTAGAAACAGAAAACATTAAATTTTACATTTAACAGAAAATATCAACTCCTACTTAATGTCTGTAAATTTTTATAGTTTGTTTTTTTCAGTGACTGATTCTACATTTAAAAACAAACTCTATGTATACTTTAAAAAAAAAAAAACTACAGTCGGTAAGGGAAAATATATTGTGTGTATGATTTCGATAAATTTTCATTGATAATGAAACTGTGAGTTTCAAAATACCTTAAATAAAAAACAAAACTTATACTATGCTCAACAATTTTGAGTTCCAATATTAGGTCATAATTAAACATAATTTTATATAATATATATGTTATATATAATTATATGAAATCGGAGAAATACATGAACGATTTAGTTTCATTAATTCAGTCATGATACGTATCATTTGTTGGTCCCGAGGATATAATTATATTGTATAACACAATTATACATGCGAACGATGTATACCCGAGTAAAAAAAATTGCAATTTGTTGATTACAAAATTCTGCAAATAGACTTTCTATAAAAAATTTTTGGTTTTAAAATATAATTATTGTAATTTTTTGTATCTAAAAAAAATGTGTACTTTCTATATTTTCATATATTTTGTTAAAAATAAAATCTAATATATTATTATTATATTATTATATTCCTCTAACTTCCACTGGAACATAGGGCACCAATATCATATTAGATTTTGAACTTAAAGTAGAACAAATGTTTTAAAATACATTTTGTTAAACGAGTGTCAGGCCATTTTAAGAAAAATTTTAAACTTAATTTTTTAGATTTGATATTTGAATATTTTTGTTTAATATATAACTTTGCAGCTACAACAAAAAATTAATAGTCAATAAATATATTTATTTAAAAAAAAATTAAAAAAAATTTATGTTTTTCGTCTGATTTAAACACAGAACCCTAAGACTGTGTCTCTACCAGAGAACTGCAAAATCAACTTTTTTCTTGATTTAATCATACACAAAAATTCTTGTTCACTTTTAATAAGTCAACAAAATTCACTGTAGAATAAAATCAGCATCATGTTACTGAACACTGTTAAGTGATTAAATTTGCATAAAACATAAACGACAGATGATTCACACTGATTCCAATTACGCGTTCAGTAACATGATGCTGATTTTATTCTACAGTGAATTTTCTTAAATTATTAAAAGTGAACAAGAATTTTTGTGTATGATTAAATCAAGAAAAAAGTTGATTTTGCAGTTCTCTGGTCTCTACCCATTGCACTACTAAAATTATTGAATTACGAAATTGTGGTGGTGTCGATGGAATTCCAATTAATTTTTTTTCTATTATTAACTCAATATTGTTAGGGATGTGAGTTATGCTATTTCCATAATAAACCTTCTCATATATTCAAAACAATATTTTTTTTATTTTTTTTTTTGTCTGCGTGAACATATTTTTGCTGTTGTTTAAGCAATTTTTCTTAAGGCCTTTTTACACTGTAATATTTAGTAGTAATATCTGGTAAAAAAAATTATATAGAATTGTAGAATATTATAATGTAAATATAAAGTATTTAATTTAGCAAAAAAAAAAAAAAGAATGATTATTTTGGGAATACAGATGAATTGTTTCATTTTTGAATCTTTTGATATCTTAGCCAACTGTTTTTGATCGAAAAGTATGATTTTAGTACAAAAAGCATACATGAATAATATATGAGCATATAGGATCATATATAACCATATATGGCCATATACCCACAAATTTCGGATCCGACCATATATAACCATATATGGATCCGACCATATATTACCATATATGGATCCGACCATATATGAGATCATGTTCGATCATACATTGAACCATGCATAGACTTACATGACCATGTTTGCACATGTATGATTATAAACAACTATGTATGATGATGTATATTCATATATATTTCGATTTTTACATGGGTACTAGGAAAAAAGAAAGACAAACAAAATAATCAAAATCACAGCTGTATTGCACAGACTACACAGACAGGTTACTAATGACGTATGGTTTTTTTGACATTGCAGTGATTTGCAAAATGAGATAGAAAAAATAAACTCCATATAAATTGTATGGTATATATTTTTTTTCTATATCTATCTCTTTCTGTGCACGCAGAGAAAAAACATGGTTGCAACATGATCACTGCTAATATATTGTGCTTGCTGCAATCAGGTATGGTTGTCACAACCATGTTATTGGTTTTCTAACCATCAACATGATCACTACCATCATTGTTATAGTAAATATTTCACTATTTCATGATTGCCACTTTCTATTTCATAACATGATTGGCTGTAACCATACTGTGGTAACTTAAACTGTGACTATGACAAAAATATGATAATTATCCAACCACAAAATGCTGGCAACAATCAATAAATAATTATATATCAAATAAAACATGACTGACATTTACAGGCATAATATTCTCTTGTTTTCATAAAAACTAAAATTTTACCAGTTCAGTCAGTTTGTTTTTACTACAAAATGTCTTAAAAAACAATCATATATTGTTTAAGGCTGGGATTTTATATTAATTATTAATTAATTATTAATATGCCATAATATGATATTGTATATTAATAATCATAATATAATAAGAAGGATCATGTATATATATACATATATATATTATTGAAGGGATCATATAATGATAATCCACGAATCATAATATAGTTGTGATGACTATAATATGATAACATTTTGAGCATACTATGATTACATGTGATCATATTATGATAAATTCAAGATCATAATATGTTTCTTTAGAATCATAATATGGTAATTTTTGAATCATAATATAACTGTAGGGATCATATTATGGTAAAATTATGGTTATTTTATCATAATATGACAACCATATTATATATTATACTATGGTTGACACAATCATAAACCCAAAAATATATGATGCCCTTCGAATATGATTGTCCCAACCACGTTTTTTCTCTGCGTGTGAATCACCGCAATTTTAACATTTCCTTTTACTCATTCTCTAGTCGCCATTTTGATTCAATCAGCTGTTTCCTGTCTGTGTGTTGTCTTTCTTTTTTAGTAACAACAATTTTCATATTATTTAACTTATGATAGTGTAAACAAACAATGTTATTTTCTTTTAAGATTTCTTCGGGATATGATTGAAATTTCTTATTTATATTTATTTACCCCCAAAAATATGAGACACGTTATCAAAATATAAAAACACCTTTAACAACATTCATCCCGTATTATATTACATCCTTCTATGAAGTTACATACATACATATGTACATGTCTATGTATTATACATTGTGTCTGTGTGTCGAATTCTATTCTTGTTAAATAAAATTCCATATTTTTTTATTTTATAGCCGGAAGCATATTATGTTTATGCATTCGCATCCTTCGCTACTACATATAACAGTTGTCTTACCAAATAAGAACACCAAAAACAATAATAAAACAAAAATATATATATACCAATATAACAATAACAGCAACAATGGGATTTATAATCCATCTTTTATTGTTGTTTTCCACCTCCACATAATTCCAACTAAGTGTTCTTTAGCGTATAATGTTTTATAGCCTCAAGTTTAATTTAGTATTAAATCACAAATCATACATTAAAGTTTTATTTACTTAAAGTTTAGTTCATCATTTTCATTTAAAGCTGCTGAGGAGTTAATATAGTAAGACATTTTCTGTATTACAGACAATGAAATTATGGAAATTTGAGATTTTAAAATTTAATTTAATTTAAAATTTTAATATTAAACACACCAGTCACCTGATATAACATTTGAAGTCTGGACTGGGAATTATTCCCACAGAACTACCTGCTCGTTGTAGAAGTAAAAAAACTTTGTTTTTAAAAAAACTTAAGCTCAAGTATCTTTAGGAAAGGCGTAGCCTGGATGTTAGTACGGCGAGGGGGGCCATTATAAATTTCACACCTGGGCATTTTGCAATTCTTCACTTGTTTTATTTGTTCATATTAGCAATTTTATAAGGCCTACGCTTACGTTTGTGGGATTAAATATTTCCTTGGAAAATTTCAAAAGTTTTTAATACCAGAATAAGCAAAAAAATTTTAAAATTCAGAAATTTTTTAATTCTGAAACCTGATCACTAGAAAAAATTGAAACTGTCACAAAAAACTTGCAATTAATTTTTGTTTGCGATTTGATCTTTCGAATAGTATATTTTTGGATGGAACTGCTGATAATTCATATAAAGATAAAAAATCCTGTAGGGAAATTCTCTAACTTCCTTGAGGATTTTGTCGGTAGAAAAATTTATTAAATAAAATTGAATAATTTTTTTAATTATCGATTTTTTACAATATAACTGCCTTATTTTAAATTAAGGGTTAATTATAGGCCAATTTTTTGTATTATGGAAAAAAATTTTTTTTTATTATGGAAAAGTACTAAACTCAAAAAAAAAAGACCTGAACTAAAAATTAATCAAAAATTTCCTTTAAAATAGTTTAAACTTAAAAAAGTTTACTTAAAATAAATACAAATTTCTATGTTTGGGTAAAAACGAATTACTTTATATACTCAGAAATAGTTCATATCTTTCCTAAGTAATATTTCTTGATTTTGGGAAAAAACAAGTATATTAAATAAAAATGTATCAATTTTTAAGAAAAACATCTCAGTTTTAAGAAATTTGCATACTAAATTGTAATAAAATTAAGGTTTGTTCAAAAAAAAAAATAGTTTAGTTCAAAAAATGTGACTAACTTAAAAGCAGAAAATACTTGAACTTAATGTGTGTTCATTTTTTATTCGCGAGTAGTAAAATTAACTAAATTTTAAAAAGCCATTTCTATACTACTTTCTTGTTTTTAAGAACTGTTTTCTAAAAATTAGTTCAGGTAATTAAAAACAAAAATTAATTTTTCCTGTGTAATAATATTTATTTATTTATTTATTTATTTATTTATTTATTTATTTTATTTTATTTATTAATCATTTAATTGCAAATTATATGTTAATACCCTAACCGAGCACTAGCAACAAAGGCCTTCGGCTCGTTGTAGCGAAAAAAGACCAGAGCCTCTGGTGGGAATTGAACCCACGACCCCCGCACTGATAAGCTAGCACGCTACCAACTAGCCTACCGGGGCGCTCCTGTGTAATAATAAAAATCAATTTGATTGTAGAAAGTGATGAATTATTTCTTGGGAACATTTTTATGTAATTTAATTCAGATAAATTTTAGAAATTTTAATAATTTTTTTTCAGTAAAATTTTTCTAATTTTGAAAAATAATAAACTTAGGTATTTGATTTTTTTCTAAAAATTTCTCCAGATAAATTAAAAAAAATTGAGTAAATTTTTCTTAAATCGAGGAAAAATTTCGTTTTTGTTGCAAAACGCTTATTAAATATTTTCTTCCAACAAAAATATTTCTTTCCAACAAAAAAAGAGTAAATTAAAAATGTTCCTAATTTTCAAGAAAAATATATTATTAAAGGAAACAAATTAAGTAAACATTTAAAAAAAAATTATCTTGCATGATTGTAATTTTTGGTTTGTGGTCGTGCGTGAGCGTGAGTCAAAAATTGCTCACGTGCCCATCTGTAATCTTAACTTATATTTTAAAATCTCGAATTTGCGCTTTTATGTAATAATTTTATTTGCTGACTATAATACAAAATATCGCAAGCACATTTAAAATATTACATTATAATGGCTTTCCTATAATATATTGCGCCCCTTAAACTTTATATTTATAGAAGGCACTAAATCCTTTTTTCAATTAATAATAAAAAAGTTAAAATTTGTATTGTCAATTAAAGTTTAAGCTAAGAATGTCATAATAGATACTTTTGATATTTTTCCATTTTCCAATAATAACAAGAAAAATTATTGAGATTTTTTTTATATTTTTGCAACAATTTAAGAAGAAAAAGGACCCCCAGTGTTTCTTATCTATAGATGCCGTGTATGAAACAGTCTTACATTTATTAGAAAATTTTTATCAAATTTAACGATACTTTGCACTTGAAAGAAGTGCTATTTAACTTGATG
The DNA here is from genome assembly GCA_949748255.1 of Eustalomyia histrio. Taxonomy (NCBI): domain Eukaryota; kingdom Metazoa; phylum Arthropoda; class Insecta; order Diptera; family Anthomyiidae; genus Eustalomyia; species Eustalomyia histrio. Next base: position 18,824,712 of record OX456525.1, read on the forward strand.
AAAATATTTTCTTATATTTAGGGAGTTAAGTCCCAGTTATTAGTAAAAAAAATTATCGAATGAACTTAAATAAAATAAAATTTTCCTAAAATCAAGGAATCATTTCCTAACTAACAGTAAAATTTTAGATGATGTGTGAACTAATTAGGAGGAAATTTTACTGTTGTCTAATAAAAATTTAGCTCTCAGTAGTAAAATTTTTCTATAATTTATACATTTTAACAAAATTTTAAGTAAAATTTGTTTCTTAATTTCAAGAAAAATTTTATTAAATTTTGATAAAAAGTGTTTTTGGCGTCATTTTTATTTAAATTTTTCCTTCAAATAAGTTAATTTTTCTTAATGCTAAATCTTTTTTTCTTTTTTTGGTGTAGGTATGAATTTTTTATACATCTATATACTCCTATCGCAAAGTTCTTCATCGGTGTTCAAATATTATTTAACCCCACCGAAGTAACTTACCATAACATATAGAAGTTGGCGTGTAATTTTGCCAATTAATTGTAAAGAGCTTTATTCACAACAATGATTTTTTTATTTTAATCCTTAAATGTCCTTTTTTAAAGGATATTTTTTGATTTTCTCGAAAAAAGGGTCAAATTGGCCCATAAAGAGACCAGTTAGAGGGTTAAGATCTTGGACAAAAATAATCCTCATACAATTCCACAACACAACTCTGACCATAAGAATTCTCTCAGACATTAACTTACAGCATTTTTTTCATATAGTATAATGCTCCCTTCGACCGAAAAATTAAAACTTTGACCCACTGTAAAAAAATACTCAGACGTGCTGGACCATAAGTTTGTTCTACAAAAATGATCTACTCAACATACCCTTTTAGAATTATAGGGTTGCTATTCTGTTCCAAAAATGCTGTTGGACAGTGTTATTAGTTTACCTTTATAAATCATGCAATACGTTATCAATGATCAGTAACAAATTATTTTATGCTTGCAATATAAGCAAAAGGTAACAAACTATCATTACAAGGTAATGATGAGTATATCACACCCTGTAATGAACGATTTGTCAAATGGTTTAAAAGTGTAAGGAAATTGCTCTATACAGCCGAAATTTTTTTTAAATCTTAAAATGAATCTTGATTCTAAATAATATTGTTTTTTAAAATTTTTTTTTCCCATCCCCATGGTTTTCATTGGGGTTCTTTATCAAATTAAGCTTTTACGCTCATAGTGTTATCTGCCATTTACTTATTAATTGACAATTAATCAAAACGGTAAACCTTAAATGTGTTTTCTTCAGAGCAAATCTAAATTTTGTTATTTTGGGTAAAAGATATTTTTTCTGATTACACTGATTTATTTTGGAAAATAAATAAAATATTGCCTTCTTCACAAGTTGAAGCTATGATAATTAATTTTTATCATTTGTTTGTCAGCAACAAATTTAGCACTACAGATGTTTATATACATTTGTGTTTATATACAACATTTGATTTTCTATATGAGGATAATGTTGAGCATTTTGCGCAAAACCTGTAAAAATGGTTATCTGCCATTATCAGAAATATTACTTAAAATGTTTTTTTAGTATTTTTTAAAATTAACATACGACTAATGCGTTTTTAGAGTTTAGTTATGGTTTTGGCTGATTTGTATGTAGGAAATGGGTTAATGTAATGCGGTTGATTTGATGTAATGGTTGTGGTTTAAGTTGAGATGTGTTTTATAGGCGTAGCAATTAAGTGAGTAATTGGGTTTTATGACTAATTTCTTTTAAATGAATACTAAACATGACTTCAAATCTGAAGCCGAAGTTTCATGGTTCGAATAATGCTCGTTCACTTCCTTTTTCTCCGAACTCTTGAAGCAGACACATCGAAAATCTGAAAGAATTAAATTGAATCCAATTTTTATCGGGGCATCGTAAGGAAAAAATTTAATATTATCGTAAAATCAAAATTGTAGAAAATTCCTCGGTTAATTAGTAGCATTATTAGTGAATTCTTCGGAATTAACCTAAATTCAAATTCTTCCTAGTGAAATTTATATTTTTAATTAAATTGTCTATGGCAATTCTTAAAACGTGTTAAAAAACTTTAAGCACCTATTTGCTTCTGTGGAACGTGTTCGCCTGGATTGCTTACACACGAGTATTAAGATCCAAAGGTAATATTAAAATTTGAGTAATCAGTATTTAAAAAAACTAAAAAAAAATATTCTAACAAATATCTCTCGTAGTTGCCTCGAGTAAGCAAAAAGTTACGGAGATTCAACCTGGAAAAATTTGCAGAAGGTTAACTCCTTTTTGATTATATCCCTATTTTAATCGATTTTACTTGAAAATTATTTTTCGAGGAAAGAAGCTCGTATTCGTCTACTTGCTGGTAAGAATAATGACAAAATTTTATGTAAAAGAAATAAAAATTACTATCACAATTTTTCTGGTGTTGGTTTCGATTATTTGCTAGGTCATAAAATACTCCATCCATATGACCAGCAGGTGTATTTGGTATTTTTTTTTTCTTCATGCACAGTTCCTAAGACAACCATCAACCTCTATTCGATCGAGTTCAAAATTCGGTATAAAAATAAATTCACCTCAACCCGAACTATCACCGAAAAAGCCACAATTTATAGTCAAGTAATTGTAAAATTTAATTAAAAACTACAATCAGCAATAGTAAAGTGTTCAAGTTATCAAAAATAGTTTAAAGAAAAATTAAGCCAAAGGCAAAATCAAACAAGAAGTGAAGGAAGAGTGTAAACTCAGAATATAAAAATATGCAATAAAAAAATAAGTTAAAATTATGATCATTAAGCTCGAAGAGGCCTCATCGACAGTCATGATTCAGTTGGTAAGTTTTAACCAAATCTTAAATTTATTTTGATATTCTTGCGTTATATAAAAAAAAAAAGAAAAAGAAAACGAAAAAAATGGAGAAGAGAGTTTTTGCATATTTGATTCAGAACCTAATATTTGTACACCCAAAACATTTGTAAATACAAAATTGATAAAATTTTGATGTATTAAACCGCGCTTAGAGGAGTTTATTTTTTAAAATCTTATTTTGCGATGAAAGTTTGATTTGAACTAAAGGGCTCATATTTTCTCCTTTTACTAACTAATTTCAGATCTTTATTAAAGTAAAATGTTAATTTTACCAAGATTCATTTAAAAAAAAAACAAAAAAAAAAATGTTGATAAAAAAATTTTATACAAAAATATAAGTTATATGTATGTTAAATTCCAATTTACCTAAAACATAATTTTTTTTTTATTTTCTTATTGCTCCAAATTTGTATTTGTTAAACTTAATATTAAATAAGACAGACGATATTAAATTTGTAATTTTATTTTGCAAATTGCAAAGGTTATCGAAATAAAAGAATTTGTCTTTAAAACTGTTATATAATAATACAGAAAGTTTTTTTTCTAAAAGTAAAAATATAAAAGTTTTAAAGACAAATCAAATTTTTTAGTTTATTTTCTGAAAGTTAAGATCTTAAAGTTTTAAATACAATCAAGTTTTTCTCGAAGTTTAAATAGAAAAGTTTTACAAAAACAAATCAAATTTTTCTAAATTTTTTTTAAATATATATATTATTTTTATAAATTTTTCTAAAAATTAACCTCTAAATATTTTGAAAACATATTATATTTTTTCTAAGTTTCTATAAAAGTTAAAAGCTAAAATTTTTGAATACAAATCATATTTTTTTTTAATTTTTTTGTTAAAATCTAAATGTTTAAGTATACCAATCATATTCTAGAATAGGATAGATTTAACCTAATAGTACAATGAGATATACATAGAAATGTGTCTAGTTATACGTTGATTGTTAAAATCATAAAGGGTTGAAATAAATATTATTTTTGATTTCATAATGAATTGCTAAACTAAACCAAAGCTGTTTTCTATCATGTGATAGGAAGTTGGGGTAATATCTAGCTGTGGGATCCTGAGCAAACTTTTATGCCACTAGGATCATGGAAGGGCGGGTTATGAGGCCGAGGTTCCCAACAACATCGGGGATACCTCACCCTTTTTAGGCTATATGATTGATACCATTGGTGTAAGTATATTCTCACTTTTGTCCATAGAAAGGGGTTGTTTTTTTTTTTTTTTTGTTTTCTATGGCAATATTAGACCACTGTAAAGTAACTAAATTATAATTTTTTAGGGAGTCTTTAATAAAAGACGATATACAAATCTAATGAGATTAGACTGGAAAGAGGACAAGAGCTCCCCCATCCGACTGATCGCTAGCGATATAATGGCTCCCATCGTCCTACTTTTCACTATTTCTTTTCCAGAATATTTCTTTTTTTAAAAAGTTTACATTTCGAAAAATTCTTTGCAACGTTTTGTTGTATGTAGACTCTTGTATATTACAACCCATTACTATAGATTTTCTGGGATTTTAACAAAATTTCTATTATTTTCCCGATTCCATAAAATGTAATAAAATAATTCTTTCTAAATTTGTTCATATTTAACTTCACCCACTTTTTGGAAAATTAAAATAATTTTCATATAAATGAGTTTGACATCGATATACTTTTCCCTACATCAGTTGGCATGGAAAGGCCTCAAATATAAATACATATTTGTTAAATAACACTCATACGCCTTGGTGTACTAAATATGTTATAAACAATAATGATGCTCATACGCTATGATGTGCCAAAATAAGTTATTGATAATTATTGTATTTTAAACTGACAGGTAGATCAGAGTCGATACTGAATATCTCAGATATGTTACAAAATATTTAAAAATGGGATTTCGAAATTAGAAAGAAGATATTTGCATTATATATAATTCATTCCTAACTCAATTTTGTCAAAAATAGTCGGTACGTCAATGCAATATTAAGCTGATGAAATATGTACAGATTTTTTTAAAGAAGGTTTTTAACCGATTCCTCGATTAATCGCCTTGATTAATCGCCTCTATTTCGGTTAATTTCGACACAAATAATTTAAAACTCAAATAATTATTTGAACCGAATGATCGATTAAAAAAAGGTCGATTAACCGGTTAAGTTTTTAATATAAATTTGTCCGTTATTTTTCTTAAAACTTCCTAATTTTGGTTGGGGTAATAATATTTAAAAATCATCATATATTTTTGCTATTATGATTGTGCCAAACATAGTCGTACTATAACATTGTTAGCATACTATGATAATAAAATAACCATAATATGGTCTCTACAGTTATATTACACTCAGAAAAAAAAGTTGGTAGAAAAATTTGTAAACGGTTTTCAATTCCACTTTACTATTTTTGTACTGATTTTTAGTAAAAAAATTATTATAAAACAAATATTTTTGCTATTTACATTTTACAATTTACAAAGCTTTTACAGAAGATTTACAAATTTTTCTTGCTAATTTCAGAAATCATTTTACAAATTTTTGAAAACCGATTTGCTAAAAGTAGCAAAAAAAAACTAATTTCTAATTACAACTTACACCTACAAACTTAAATTTTCTTAAAACGTTACATAGATTAAAAAAGGGATCGGAGGTGAATATACCAACTCATGTCTAAATATAGACATCCACTTAAAATAGCACTAAAAAGTTTTTTAGTTCTAAAAATCAGCCCTAAAAACAATTAAGATTTTACCTTAATTTGAACCTTGAAAATTTTGCTGTTTTTACGCGAAATTTTTCTAACTTGAGCCCAGCGGAATTTTTTGATAATCTTATCAACACATGTCGGCTGATGTGCAGTACAATGAAATTGGTAGTTAGTTAGTAGCCGCTACTAAATTTTAGTATACTTTTTGTAAAGTGAAATTTAAAATCTATTTGCTAAAATCAGCAACAAAAAAATAGTATAAAAAAATAGTAAGCGCTACTAAATTTTAGTAAATTGCTGTAAGCTCAATGAATTGTAAAGTAATAAATATAAATATTAAGTTAATTTAAAAAAATAAATTATTAAAATGCACAAATTAACTCAATTATACAGGGTGAGCCATTTAAAATTTTTAAATTTGAATCGGCTATAAAAAAAGTACTAATTATTTTTTTTTTAAATTTCTGGTTTTATTGGAAAGGTTAAAGTTTGCCATTTAAGAATTGAACACAATATCGTTTTATAGTTCCATAATTATCATATTTTTTTCATAGTCAGAATTTTTGTTACCACAGTATGGTTACAGCCAATCATGTTATAAAATAGGAAGTGGCAACCTATTTTTAAACCAATAATAAAATATATAATATAAAAAATAAAAAATAATATAGTAGCAGTGATCATGTTGCAACTATGTGTTTTCCTTGCGTGTGGAATTTAAAGTACATGGACATGGTAGCAAGCGCTCTACTGGGTTTTGCTCTACCTCATAGCAATTAATTTTATAGCCAAAGATAGAATTCAATACGTATTATGTTTAATGATTTTTGATCAATCAAAAATATTTACATTTTTGTAAGGTTTCTGTAGACAAAGTGCGCAAAAAAATAATTTAATAGAAAAATTAAAGTTAGGAAAACTTCTTTTTGATAAAAATTTCAAAAATCTAACTTTATATTTTTTTAAAAAATTCTTCATCATACATATTTATGAAGTTGTACATTTGCAACAGCCACTTCGAGGTTTTTTAACGTTCATTGTCCCGATAATCCTTTCTTATGCAAATATTTTTGACACCACAAATTTATAATTTTTCGATTATATTGGGTATACAAGTTAATAATGTCAATTTGAACAACAGATGGCATAACTATCACAAATGGTTTGTGTCAATAATAACATGGTATCAGTATTCAATAGATGCCAAATTGTAAGCACATATTGTAAGCACATATTTTTTCAATCGCTATAATTATGTCGAATTTTGTGCATAAAAAATTGTTTTGCGGGGAAGTCTGATAACCTTCTTTCATTAAAAAAAAACGGCTGCTGAAAGCTATCGATTGTTGGTAGTAGCTTTCGGTCAACATGCACCAACTTAAAAAACTTGTGAACGATGGTGTGCGCGATTCAAAATTGGTGATTTCGACACAGAAGACGAGGAGAGGCCTGGTCAGCCGAAAAAGTTTGAAGATGAGAAATTGGAAGCATTACCAAACGCAAGAAGAACTTGCATTATCATTTGGAATCACACAACAAGCCATTTTTCTACGTTTAAAAGCATTGGGATTCATTCAAAGCAAGGAAATTGGGTCCCATTTGAATTGAAGCCAAGAGACGTTGAAAGACAATTTTGCACGTGGGAAATGCTGCTTGAACGCTACAAAAAGAAGTAATTTTTGCATCGTATTGCTACTGGTGATTTTACATTACGATAACCCCAAGCCCAAGAAGTCATATGTAAACACCGGCCAACCAGCCAAATCAACGCCGAAGCCGAATATCCATGGCGCCAAGGTAAAACTGTGTATTTTGTGGGATCAGAAGGGTGTTTTGTATTATAAGCTGATGAAATCGGGTCAGACGATCACAGGGGACCTCAAACGTATTAATTGTGTTAGGTACCACAATTGATTCATTTGAAGAGAGCAATCAACGAAAAACGACCAGAATATTCGACCAGACACGAAGCCATATTCTTCCATCATGACAATGCTCGGCCATATGTTGCAAGACCGGTCAAAAACTATTTGGAAAACAGTGGGTACAAAGTTTTGGCTCACCTGCCTTATAGCCCAGACCTTGCCCCTTCTGACTACCATTTGTTTCGCTCAATGCAGAATTCCCTTACTGGAATACGCTTCACTTCAGAACAGGGTATCAGAAATTGGCTTGATACATTCTTTACCTCAAAACCGGAGCAGTTCTTTTGACGCAAAATCAATATGCTACCAGAAAGAAGGGAGAAAGTAGTGCCTCACGATGGACAATACTTTTAATAATGTATCAATTCATTTTGCATTTTTGTAATAAATACATTTTTGAAGTAAACAAATCGAGATTATTAACTTGTGTACCCAATAAAAAAAATCACTGAAGAGTTGTTTTTGAACATCTGTTACTATAGAAATGAGTTGCCAGGTCAAAATGAAATTCAACATAATAGGTCTGTACGAGCTAATTTTGGGTAAAGTCTGGTAAAATGAGAGTAAGCAAAAAATTCTCTCACAATAACATAAAAATGCCCAAAACACTGCGAACGCACAAAACCACATTTCATACCCAAAAATAAACGTCAAATTTATTCATATTAAAAAAACAGCTCATTAAATAAATATATTTAAAATGGCAAATAACTACTTACATTTTTAAATGTATTTTTCGTTATTAAGAAGAAAAAATTCATATTGGCAATTTTTTATCAAACTTAAATTTTTTGACAAATATAAAACAGCTGATTTTTTATTAGCAGGTATTGATTTGACAATTTTACCATTTTACCCGAACAATAAGTACGGGTAAGCTCTGGTGAAAAGAAAAGCACAATTACTCTCTCATGAACGCTCATATTTATCCAATTTTTTGTACGATTGGCTTTCCGCGGACACTCGCGGTAATGTATGTCGAATGATCGTTTTCATTCTAGAGCGGGTGGTGTTTGTTTATACATTCGCGAAAATCTCAAGGCTAGAGTTATTTATGGCGGTTCTCGTAATCGTAATAATGATCAAAAAGGTACTTATAATGATTCTGATGAACACGATGCGGATCAGTTGAATGAGCGTGATGTAGAAGCGTTGTTAGTTGAGGTATTCATGAATAGTAATATAACTATTTTGTTAGGAGTAGTTTATCTACCACATGGGAATTTCTTGTCTTGTGAGAATTTGTTAATGGATTTATCGTCAAGGTATCAAAATGTCTTGATTATGGGAGACTTTAATACAGATATTTTTACTCAAGTAAATTTAGTGAGGGAATTTTGTATGCGTTCTTCATTATCTGTGGTACATAATTCTAGACTAACACATTTTTGTGCACGGTATAACTCAACATCTCTTATGGACTATTTCTTTGTTTCCGATATTGAGGTTCTATAGTTGGGCCCTTGCTATTTCTATTGTATATAAATGACATTTTTCAGAATATATCTTTTTTGACGTGTATGCTGATGATATTCAACTTTTAGCAACTTCGGAGTTTTCTAATTTACATCGGTTTGAGAATCGTGTTAATAGTGATCTTGGTCGTATAGTGGAATGGTCTAAGGCAAATTTTCTAGAACTAAACCCATTAAAGTGTAAAATCATGATTTTTTCGAAATATTCTGATATAAATTTAAATATTTTGCTAGATAATGAGCCTTTGGAAATTGTCTCACAATATAAATCATTGGGTCTTATTTTGGACAATAGTCTTTCTTTTGATCAACATGTAAATTTGGTAATATCTAGAGTCTGTTGGACACTGCGTAGACTTTATAATGCTGCTTGTTACTTGCCGTTCGCTGTACGATATCGTGTCGCACTATCGTTGTGTCTTCCACATTTTCTTTATTGTATTGAGGTTTACTCATGTACATCTGCTAGAAATATTGATCGGTTGGAAAAATGCTTCAATAGAGTTATTCGTTACATATATGGACTTCGTTTTAGAGATCATGTTGCTGAATATCGAAGACAGGTATTGGGATGTGAATTTAGTCAATATATAGACTTAAGGCAAATTTATTTTTTCTATAAAGCTGTAAAATATAGTAATCCGCCATACTTGTTAGACAAGTTCCATTTTAGTGCTTCTACTAGAACGCATAGTTTAATTTTTCCCAGACATTTCTCACTCATTATGAGACGATCATTTTGTGTTAATACCACTAGATTGTGGAATTCTACGATACCTTACCAGGATCGTAAATTTTCACACTCTTTATCGACTTTTAAAGCCATTTTCTTGTCGAGTTTGTAGATTTGCTATTGCAGGCTGGTATCATTCAATTCTTTTTTTTGCAATATTAGGGTATGGTTTGTGCAAATATCAGGGACTTCATACATGTGCTTTTTATAATAATTATGATTTTAAGTTATTTTATGAATTGTTGTAATTGTATTGTAGTACTGCCAACTTTGGCCCTATGGGCTTGCGGCATTTTATTATAAATAAATAAATAAAAATATGACAGATGGAAATTTCCAACACACTTAACTTTGTAAGCCATCTCTGCGTTACGCTTTTTTGTTTTTTAATTTAGGAATCCTCAATTCGGCAGGGGCTTAAATTTTCCAAAAAAGTGGTTTAATTTAAATTTTTACATTTCATAGCAAATGAAGCAATTTGAGGGTGTTAGTATTGAAAGTCGAATATTCTCGTAATTTAAGGGGCACCTTAATGTTGTTACTTTGGGAACACTTTCCCCTTAAAATAATTCCCACTATTTCTTAAGAGTTTTATTAGGAGCAATTTATTTAATATATCTGCTCTTTATCAATTTTTATTATATTTAAGAGTAATTATTAAACTAATCTCTTTAAAAATTAAAAAATAATTGTTCTCACATTAAAAAAACTTACTGTTCTCTTTAACAAATCTTTGAATATTCTCTTAAATAAACAAAGAAATTTAACTGATAACAGTTTGCATTAAAAATCAACCATAAAAACAACATTTTTAAACACAATTATTTGTATATTTTTTATTATTTTAAAGAAATTTTTTATATTTACACTAATAACCCGTCAACTAAGTAAATATTTTAAATTTATTAAATTATTAATTAGTCCTACTACAAATATAATATAAATACGACATGAAAACAGCTGTCTGTTTTTCATGCAACCCTGACCCCCCTGCATTCCCATGTCTCTCAAAGTGTTAACCAACCCTCATTATTTTAGTTATAAAAACTTATCAATAAAGACGCCGGTTTTTAAATATATAAATTGTTTGTTTGTTCTTGGCTGTCGTCTGCTAACCCAAAAGTAAGTCTACATACATGACCTACCCCAACATAAGTGTGCCCATCTCAATTGTAACGGCGTCAACATGTTACCATCAAATATTTTATGAATATTTTTACCACAACGAAAATAAAAAAAGAAAAACAATTTAAAAACAAATAACTCACAAAACTTTTATGTTATAAGATGGTGGTTGTTGGTTAAGTAATTGAGGTATGCCAGTGTTGTATTTGTAAAATGTTGATAAATATTTTCCTAAATTCTTAAGTGGTAGTAGTTGTGAACAACTAAAGTGCTTTTATGTAAATGTATGAATAATTGTATGTCTCTGTAAAATTATTTGAATGTATAAATATTAAGTTGACAATTATAATACAACGTTTCAAAAAATGCTACAACAAAATTAAAATAATTTTACAAAAAGAAAATAAACTTTGCAAGACCAAAATGTTTGGCAAAACTAATTAGGCCTGTTAAAATTCAATACTTTTCTAAATAACTACCACCCTAATGTTGTTACATCTAAAAATAAGTTCGAATCCTCTAATTGTTGATTTATACTTGTAACATAACGAAAACATGTTTTTATGATGTTTTTCTTTACAGAACATACTACGATACTTCAGTGCTCAAAAAAGTATGTCAGTTAGCGCAATTGTTTGTTTAGTTAGTTGATTTAATTGCCAACTGTCGCTCTCGTAAGCTACAGGTAGAGTCAAAAAGTGACTTTGTTTTAAAGACCACACCACACATATGGAACTAATATTCGAAGAATAGGCCCACGTCGAGAGTTTGAGATGGCGGATAAGGTCATACAATCCTACGTCCGAAAACTCTATCGAACTAAATCCCAGTAGGGTTTCACTGAGGGACTATGTGGGAGTATGAATGATTGGCATGTCTTTGCTCCAACTACAGAACCTTTAATTTCTTCAAAGACAGTTTTAAGATGAATTTTTTCTGCCGAGAGCTGGTTATCGATGACTGCAGTATTTTACAGACGAAGGTATATATGTTAACACATAACACATCTATTATGTTCGTGGACACCGGGCATTAAGCGTAACGAGATTGCAGTACAACTGGCTAAACGGGGGGCCCAGCTACATTGTGAAAGGGCAATGGACATTCGTGCGCCTCTCCAGTTTTTGAATCGGGTTGAAATGGGTGTCTTAGTAACGGTGCACTTTTTAAATTTAGCGTCATTTTTTTCTGCAAGTGGCAACTCTGAAATTTGTCAGCTGTCACATATGTTTATTCCGATTATTCAAAATGGAGCGCTTTTTGAAAGAACAACGCGTTATATTTGTGAAAACTTAAGATTTCACAAATCGTTCAATGGGTAATGAAGCAAAGCGAAGTCAATGCCAATTTTTCAAAAAAAAAAAGTTATATTCTCCAATGAAGCGCATTTCCATCTGAATGGCTTCGTGCGATTTCTTTCTTTGGGGTTTTGTGAATATCGGGCTTATGCGAATAAGCCAGAAAAAATTCCTCAGCTCAAATCTGAGATTTAACGCTTCAAATGTGAAAAAGTCATTGAAGATTTCATGAAAAGAGTAATGGCCAGTCTTCAAATCGAGGGGGCCATTTGACCGATTTTTTATTCCATATTTAATAAGAACATGACTTCTTTACAATCCAATAAAAAAATCACAACTATCTCAAAAAATACGTGTTTTTATTTTAAAATGAAAAAGTGCATTCTTACTGAGACACCCTATAGACTCCACTAAAAAGTGAAAGGCTAATACGGTTTAGAGGAATAGCGAAGCGTGCAGAGTGTCGCAAATTATGTGGAGATCATACGATCATAAGGCGACGGAACTTCTGATATCCTTAGCCAGCATCGATTTTAGAATTCTGGTGGCGGTACTGATGGGTCATATTGGTCTACATTACTCACCAAGAGTGTGGTGGGCTGGCGAGTGATAATTGTAGGTTTTGTGGGGTACCGGGGGATAAGGAGACGGTGGAGCATATCGTCTGCGCTCCAGGGCAAGTTGTTTGGAGTTTTACCTATTATGAAGAAAATCTCTATAATTGAAATTCTAAGACTCCTGGCATTTGTCAAGAGATTGTGCGGCACCCTGGGTGCCATCACTAGATTTGATTCAAATGACACTGAGCACCGCGACCTGCATAGGTCTTTTGTGCTACCTAGAGCTCACTTAGGGGTTTAAGCTTCTGATAAAGCTAAGAATCATGCCTGGTGCAATATTCAAAACGTCGAAAGGCGATACGGGACAGTCACCCAAAAACTTGAAACTCTTAGCACAAAGCCTAGAACATTCGCAGAGAACATGCTCCGACGTCTCCGACCCTAACACACAATATCTACATACATCAGTTTGCAATTGACCCTTCTTGTACCGTTGAGATCACAGTCCCCAGTAAAGTATCTCGTCATGGTCCCTAAGTCCTTCCTTTTAAGGGCTAGAAGTCGCCACGATCCCCCACTGGACAGGAAAGCACATCTCTTGGCCTGTCATTGGCCACGAAAATTTTTCCAATAATCAGCAAATATCGACTCCTCCACAATCTGATCTTCTTTTTAATGCAGCCAACAGAAAGGTTCAGGGCCGATGTCCGCCCCTCGTTGTTTCCATGTCCCTCATGGACAGGAATCCACTCGAGAAAAAGGGAGTTGTTCCTACCAAGTCGATTGAGAGCCTGAATACACTTCATGGCCAGTCTAGATAACACCTCGTAAGCCGTAAGAGTCCTGAGTGCCATTTCACTGTCAGATAGAATGGAGGTTACCGTTTTTATCTGTTAACGCTTGGGTTCAATGTCTTTGATCAGCCAGTTCAACCTTACCTAAATCCATGAAGTAATGTTAATGTTAGGTTTAGGGCCGATGCCCGCCCTTTCGTTGTTTCCATGTCCCTCATGGACAGGAATCCACTCGCCTGAATGCACTCCATGACCAGTCTAGATGACACCTCGTAAGCGTAAGAGTCCTGAGTGCCATTTGACTGTCAGAGAGAATGGGGGTTACCGTTTTTATCTGTTAACGCTATGGGTCCAATTGGTCTGTGCGATGTCCTTGATCAGCCAGTTCGACCTAAGCAAAATCCATGAAGTAGAGTAGTCAATCTTTATTTTCAGCTGCGGAAGCAATTAGTTGATAAGTCTTTTATAATTTTTTTAAATTTGTGTGGTAAAAATCAAAAATTTTTTGCAAGCAAATTAAAAAAAAAATATTTTAAAATGCTACGAAAAACTAAAATTTTCAGAATATCAAGGCAACGAAAAAAGCTAAGAAAAAACATTTTACAGGAAAAAATAACATTTTAATATTTTAATAAAAAAAATGGTTTGTACTTTATTACGAAACAAATTTATCTTCTATGTGGCATGTTTTTCGTTTGATTTAAGGTCATCAAAAATTTTCAAATGAAACATTATTATATTTTGTAATCATGAAGATTATACAGAAAAGCTTATTAGACTCTAGCCGAATGGAATATACTTTCTTAACATATTATAATATTTTTAATTGTGAATGTCTCTTTATTAACTAACATCTTTAAAGGAAAAAGCTGTATGAGAAATAATCTACGTTGATTTACTGAGTTAAGATGAAATTTACATTTACTTACACTGTGTTGTTTTTATCTCTAAGATTTTCGGAGCAAAAAATAAAAAATGTATAAAAAGTCTAAGTAACTAAAACTGTTATTTTTGGAACACCCAAACCGCTTAAACTACCCATCCAAAAAATAACGTATTTATTCGTTGCTCAGCAAAGTCGGAGACCACTAGTTAAATCGCACGCTTTTTCTCCCATATACCTATTTTAACTGTCATTTTCTTACAAACTCTTTTGAGTGTAATTTGAAATTGTAACATATTTTGAAGTATCGATGTGTACCACACACACACACACACACACCAACACATCATGTTGTTTACAATACCACATTTAACTAATTGATGTTGCATGCTGTGCTTACTACTCTCTAATTAGGTTAATAAGGAATTATGAAAAATTATTATGCATATCGACCATTCTCTAAGAGATCGCCCAAAAGCTAACCGGGGTTTACTTAATTTTAATAATATCTTCCATACATAAACACCACGGAGTTATTTCGAGATTTCCATTTTTGGTTCCCTGGAATTACATAAACTAGCGATTTTATTCACTTTATTATTTTTCAAGGAGCCATATGCTTGGCAATTCTTTATAAGTTTTGTTAAAATATAGGTTTGCATGGTGTTGTAGTCAAGTTTTGTTGCAATTGCACATTCAAAATGCATTTTGCCCCTTTTGTGTTAAACTTTACCTTTTAATAAAATATGAAATCTTAACTAAAACCCAACCACGATTCGTGGGAATCAACCTTAACTAAAAACTCCGATCATCCGAAATGTCTTTTTTTTTTGATTTTTGGAATGCCATAAATAAAAAAGTCTTATAATCAAAATAATCAATCGAAGAAATTTTGCCATGGAACCTGGAATCCAAATATGATCTGCCCAAGGGTATACCAGTGACATGTCATGGGAAAACAGTTTCCTACTTCTATAACAATAACTTTTTATAGGGATAAGTTATGTGCCATGTTGAAAAAAATTCCTCCTGGGCCCCCACCAGCAGACGGCCCTGATCAATAGTAATGAATATTATTTGTTATCTATCATTCTGTGCAAATAATAAAACTATTATTTGTTGAAACAATAATATTCCTAATTGTTATTTATTATTTCATGCCTATATTATATTGCAATTTTTATGTACTTAAATAATTATAATTTCCCAAGTATAAAACTGTCGCAATAGTTAATTATACACAATTTGATGTTCTTTAAAATCTGCTGTAATATCAGATGATTTCTTTTTTATCTGGAAAATTGAATTAAATCCAGCAATATATTTGGGTATTTAATAAGATCCAAATTTATCTAAAAATTTTCAGATCGAATTATATCAGATTTGAATCAAGAACATATGTTATATACACTAAAAAAAAAAATACATGAACTAAAAATTAATACAAAATTTCATTTAAAATAGTTTAAAAATTTTCCTCTATTTAAGTAAAATTTTATTGAAACTTAAAAAAATGTTCTTAAAATTAATAAAAA
Organism: Eustalomyia histrio; assembly: GCA_949748255.1. Taxonomy (NCBI): domain Eukaryota; kingdom Metazoa; phylum Arthropoda; class Insecta; order Diptera; family Anthomyiidae; genus Eustalomyia; species Eustalomyia histrio. Next base: position 18,840,596 of record OX456525.1, read on the forward strand.
TTCCTATTTTTGGGTAAATACGAAATATTTTATAAACTCAGAAATAGTTCATACCTTTCTTAAATAACATTTCTTGATTTTAGGAAAAAAACCAAGTATATTAAATAAAAATTTATCAAGTTTTAAGAAAAAAATCTCAGTTTTAAGAAATTTGCATAATAGAATGTAATAAAATTAAGTTTGAACATAATGTACTCCCATTTAGTTCAAAAAATTTGTCTAACTTAAATGAGAAAGTACTTGAACTTAGTATGTGTTTATTTTTTTTTGCGAGTTGTAAAATTATTCAATTTTTAGAAATCCATTTCTAAATTCAGTTTTTAAGTCTACCACTTTCTAATTTTTAAGAATTGTTTTCTAAAAATTAGTTTAGGCAATAAAAAAACAAAAAGTAATAACATTTTTTCTCTGTTATAATAAAAATGTATTTAGTTTCAGAAACTAATGAACTATTTCTAAGGAAAATTTGTATGTAACTTAGTTCAGATAAATTTTAAAAATTTTAATAAAATATATTTTTTTTTTAAGTAAAAGTTTTATAATTTTTGAAAAATAATAAACTTAGGTAAAGGATTTTATTTTTGTTGGAAAACGTTTAAATTATTTTCAATATTCTTTTCCTTATTTTCAAGAAAAAATATTATTAAAGGAAACTAATTAAAGTAACCATTTAATAAAATTATCGCGCATAATTGTAATTGTGGTTCGTGCGTGAGTCAAAAATGGCTCACGTGCCCATCTATAATCTTAACAGTCTTAAATATTGAACTTAAAATATATTTTAAAATTTTGTTAACAAAAGGTAAATTTTTCGAATATGCGCTTTTATGTAATAATTTTGTTTGCTGACTACAATACAAAATATCGCAAGCACATATTATACATTACGGCATAATGGCTTTCCTATAATTGTCTTGCGCCTATTAAACTTTATATTTATCGAAGGCACTAAAACTATTTTTTTTCACTTAGTATTAAAAATTCAATTTTTTTAGCTAAAGATCTTTTTTATAAAATTTCTTATTTTATTTCCGATATTTCGCTAACAATTTGTTAGCATCTTCAGAAAAACAAAATTTTAATATTTTTTTTTTTGTTTCCCATCTAAAAATCGAAATATATATGAGCACACATGATCATACATGGGCCTGTATATGATCATACATGGGCATACATGTTCATATAAGTCCATACATTGTTTAATATATGACCATACATGATCTCATATATGATCATATATCTTCGGATCCGAAATTTGAGGGTATATGGACGTATATGATCATATATGAGCATACATGAATAATATATGAGCATGTATGATAATATATGCACATATATCACCATGTAGCCTCAATTTTCGAATCCGAAGATATATGGTCATATATGAGATCATGTATGGACGTATATGACCATGTATGCCCATGGTAAATATATATGTATGTTCATATATATTTAGATTTTTACATGGGTTGTCAACTTTTTTATATTTATTAAAATTTTGTTTTCCTGAAGATATTAACAAATTTTTAGCGAAATATTGGAAATAAAATAAGAAATTTTATAAAAAAAGATCTTTAGCTTAAAAAATTGAATATTAATATTAAAATAAGATCGAATAAAGTTATATAATTTAGTATTAAAAAAGTTAAAATTTGTAATTTTCAATTAAAGTTTATGCAATTTCCTTAAATTAGTTAATTTAAGAAGACAAAGGACCCCCAGTGTTCCTTAGCAATAGATGCCGTGTGTCACTTAGGGCGTCCCTTTTTGTAGTTATCTCAAGCAGAACCGTTAATTAACTACAAAAAGGATCTGACTTTGACTTTGTTTTATAATAAAAATTTAGTTCTTAGGGTGTGTGTGAAATGGTAGCAAAGTATGTTTCTTGGTAAATTTTTTACAGTTTTAAAGGTGAATAAAATTTCACTAGCCCATAGAACATAAGAATAGAAAATTTTGAAGTTTTAAAATTTGAAAACTTCTAAAAGAAAAATGAAAACAAAACAAGTAAATAAAATCGATTTTTTTTACAGATAAAAATTTACAACTTTTTCACAATAGAAAAAATATTTTTTACCATGACACTTTGCTATCATTTCACACACACCCTCAGTAGTAAAATTTTTCTAAATTTTTTCTTGTCTTAATTACAAGAAACATTTTATTAAATATTGTTAAAAAGTGTCTTTGACGCCGTTTTCATTTCCTCCAAATAATTTAATTTTTCTAAGTGTGCTGTTTTTGATACAAATAATGTAAAAGACTTTATAATTAAAATTATGGAGGTGAAAAAATTTTTTTGAGGTGAACTACTTTTTGTGGTAAAAAAAAATTTTGAGGTGAAAAAATTTTTTGAGGTGAAAAAATTTTTTGAGGTGAAAAAATTTCTTGAGGTGAAAAAATTTTTTGAGGTTAAAAAATTTTTTGAAGTGAACAAATTTTTTGAGGGAAAAAAAATTTTTGTGGTTTAAAAAAATTTTAGTGGTGAAAAAAATTGTTTGAGGCGAATATAAAATATTATTCAATTTTAAGGACTGGTGGAAAAACAAGTGAAAATATTTTACTTGCTAATCGCTAGTATGAAATTGTACCAAAATACACCAATTTGTATGAAATATTTAATGGTACCTTAACATTTTCACTTATATGTTTTTAAACGCTGAATTCTTGCGTCTTCAGACAGGCTTAAAATCGAATAAGGATCAAGAATATGTATACTTTATTTCGACATATTACCATATATGGTAGAGGGTATAAAAATTCTGAAATAAACAATGCCCTCGGCAAGGTTTGAATACGGTTTGCTTCAGTTGTAGTCAACCTTTTAACTCACTCAGTAATTATGTAATATATAATTACATAGAATTATATCCGCGGGACATATATAATTAATAGGTCAACCAAAAAGATGCTTAAGCAGGTGTTTTTTTTTTTTTTGAAATATAGACTTTTTCCATTGATACAAATTCTGATTATATAAGAATTTTACGAAATTTCCCTTTCTGTCCCACCCGTATGTAAATTCCGTCTTTTCAGTTAGAGTATGGGCAAACTCTGGCAAACATGTAAATCAAGAATCCAGCCAAAGGGGTTTGGGCAAGCCAATAAAAGAAATAATTTATGTAAATTGACGAATTTCGCACTGCTAATTTAAAGAATTCAGCAACAATTCACTAATCCATTTGGATTTAGCTCGTCATTATGGAATGAAATAAAAGATAATTTTTGTAATATATATTCTTTTATTTTTATTTTTTTTTTTTGTATTTTGTAATTAACAACTTTATACAAGTTAAATATAATGTGCAGTTTTTTTTTTGTATTTTTTTTTTTTATTTTTTAATTATATTGCATTTAAATACTATATCGGTAAATTTTTAATCATTTGTCGTCATATTTTTTTAATTTGTTCATTTTAAAACCCATACCTTGGTCCTCTTCCATGACCAAATGAAAATGGAAAGTCACTGCTAAAACGTCCCATCATGTCAGGATATTGATGATGACCACGCATCATTGAAGGATAACCAATATGATAATGTCTCATCATTCCAGGTCTGTGCAACATCCATGGAGCGCCATATGCATACGTATGATGAGGCTTTGCATGATGATGGTAATGATGATGCATACGGGATTCATCAGAACTACTATTACTCGATGATGAAGATGAACTGGAAGTTTTTGGTTTTTTATAGTGTTTTCTTGAATTATGGCAGTGTTTATGTTGTTGTTTATGCATATTTTTGCCAGATCTTGAATGGGAACGGGATCTGGAACGATGTCCCTTACGTTTCGTCGAAGTAACTTTACATTGATCATTCCCACGGGAATGGGAACGGGAAAGAGAACGGCTGACATAACGTTTTCGATGGCCATGCACTTTCTTAATATCACCTTTTGAATTGGAGCGAGAACATGAGCGGCTAACATGACGCCTATCATGTTTATTTTTTTCGCATTCTAAATGGCGACCACGAGAGTTAGAGCGAGAATTAGAGCGGCTAGCATGACGCTTATGTTGACCATGTTTCTTTACATCGCCTTTTGACTGACGTCCTCTTGAGTGAGAACGCGAACGTGAGCGAGTACAATGACGCTTGTGGACACCATGATGTTTCTTGATTTCTCCTAAACATCGTCCTCTTGAATTAGAACGAGAACGTGAACGACTAGCTTGGCGCTTATGGTGGCCTCGATGTTTTTTCATCTCGTCATGAAAATGGCGTCCACGAGAATTCGAACGAGAACATGAACGACTAGCACGACGCTTGTGGTGACCATGATGTTTCTTACTGCCTCCTGAATGACGTCCCCTTGAGTAAGAACGAGATCTTGAGCGACTTATAGAACGCTTATGGTTGCTACGATGTTTTTTCATCTCGTCATGAGAATGGCGTCCACGAGAATTCGAACGAGAACGTGAACGACTAGCATGACGCTTGTGGTGACCATGGTGTTTCTTACTGCCTCCTGAAAGACGTCCTCTTGATTTTGAACGAGAACGTGAGCGACTAGCATGACGCTTATTGTGGCCGCTACGAATTTTTATTTCATCATGAGAATGACGCCCACGTGATTTGGAACGAGACCGTGAACGACTAGCATGCCGCTTGTGGTAACCATGATGTTTCTTACTGCCTCCTGAATGACGTCCTCTTGAGTTAGAACGAGAACGTGAGCGACTAGCTAGACGTTTATAGTAATCGCAATGTTTTTTCATCTCATCATGAGAATGGCGCATACGTGAATTGGAACGAGAACGTGAACGACTAGCATGACGCTTGTCGTAGTGACCATGCTTTATTAGTTTGTCAAATCCACAATGGTGGGATCTTGGTTGACATTCGGATTTGGAGCGGCCATTAAAGAAACACTGTGCCATTCTAGAGCGTGAGTTGGAACGGGAACGACTTCTCGAGCATTCGCGTTGTTGTTTCGGCCCCATACAGGGGCCGGCTGGCTGAAAAAACTGAGAAAATTCACACATGCCTTGAAAAGGATGATGGCGATGACCACCATTATGTGGAAAGCATCCACTATGGGGGAATCCACCATTATGTAAAAAACCTCTATAATGATGTTGAAAACCTCCATGATGAGGAAAATCGTGACCTCTGTGATGTGAATGACCACCACGACGGGATGCAGAACGATGATGTCTACGACCGTGATTTCCTCTGGAACGGGAACGATTTTTACCACCATGATTGTAGCTATATTTATGCTTCAAATGCTTGCGACGACTGTGGCATGGCACAAATTCCAATTCACTATCACTGGAACATGAGCTGGAGGTTAAAGTGGAACTAGAGCTGGAACTACTACCACTGCTAGTTCCATTACTTGTACCAACGCTGGTATCACGAGAACGAGAACGTGAACGTTGGCGGCTTCCATGCTTCTTAGCCTTTTTGTTATGCTTACTTTTACCACATTTCGCAGGCATTTCCCGCGCCAAATTATCCATAACTTCTTGTAACATCTTCTGGGCCGTATAAGCTTTTCTCATGGCCTTTTCAAATTGTTGCATGATATCCTTTGGCTCTTGGTTCGAGGTTTGAACTTTCTCAGCCTGAATTCCATCCACATTTATAGAACCAAAACATTCTACAATTACGGGTTCCTCATGATCAATTGGAATTTTATTTTCACTATCACTCATTTTGTATGGAATAACAACACTTCCTTTAAAAATAAAAAATATTTTAATATATTTGAAATTATGAAATTGTTTTTTCTTTATTATGAAATTATTTCAATTAACTGTTATTTATTTTCACAATTAAGTATTTGTTGTACTCACAACGAATTCGTTTGCCTGTTTACTGTTATTGTTGTGGCGGCTTTTAGCTTTTATAGTGGACCCTCAAACGTTTGCAAATATTTTGATCCCACTTCTTATCTTTTTCATTCACACATACAACTCATAAAAATACAATAGATTTTATTAATTTTTAGTAAACGTTTACAAACGTATGAGGTATTTAATTGTTGACTCATTTTCTCTAAATCAACAATGTTATCGCTAAACGTTTACCAACGTTTTCTGATGAGGCACACGCCAGTTAATTAGCCACCATGGATTAATTTGTTTATAAACAAATTAAATTGTTTTGTTTTTTGTGATTTTGTTGTTAAGCACAAAATTATTATATATATTTTTTTTTCTATTTAACAATTTCATGAATTTATTCAATTTTTAATGCGACATACTTCTTACGAGTATTAATTTTATTTTTTCTAGTTAGTATATATTGTATTCGATCTCTTATAATGACGTCCTCTGCTTTCTATGGTATTAGAATTCATTTACATGACATGCAATGCAATGCAACGCATTGAGAGCTTGTGAATCCCCTGAATTCAAGATTATTTCAATTGTTCTACACCAGATACGAATTTGTGGATTTTTTGCTCAGACCTCAGTAGAGCAAAATGTGTTTCACAACATGATTAAATTAAGATTTAAAAAAAATATTAAGGGCCAGTTTTTGATATATTACAAGCCAATTACGAAAAAATTACATCAAACCAATTGGCAATGACATTTTGGTCATTTTGGAGAAGAAAATCTTCCGCACCTTTTCAAATTTTAGTCAACGCCAATTTCAAAGAAAATTCTTGTTATGCTGACAAATAGGCAGTTTGAAAGCGCCATTTTAAAAAAAGAAAAAATGTGCAGACATGTCTTTAAGACGTGTTTGCTAAATGTCTACACCTGCTGACTTGTCTTCAAACGGAAACTGCATTGCCTTCAAGACACAATTTTTAGCTGGATAGTTTTCGAATTGGTATTTATGGTACAGATAAATCTAAAATGGCGCTAGTGAATTTTTCTGATTTTCTTTTTTAACTTAACACGTCAAACATTTCGCTTTCTAGCCGTGTCAGGCGGTCAAAAATTAATATATTTGCTAGGCCTTGGGTCCTACTTTCCGAATTGTATACCAAAACCTTCAGAGAACACTGAGCCAAATTCAGACCCAAATTTTTCTTACTAGGAAATTAACACTAAACGCTTTATGAATAAAATTAAATAGGTCTCGTGCAAGAACTTGCTTTTAATCGTTCAGCGGAGATCTTTCTATGGCGACTAGGTCAAAACATGGACCTATTTTAGTTATTTTCAATATATATATTTTTTAACCAATTTCACTAAAATGAATTTATTGATTTAAAGTAAATTTTCAGTAAATGTATAAAAATTAAGTGTTATTGTGAGTAATTTTTCATAATTTCAAAATTGGATTAAAGAAAATTTCAGAATTATTCAAAAAAAAATAACATTCAAAGTTTCAAAGCAATTTTACGTTTTTGATACTGGCGGTGATGCCTGTAATTACAACCAACAGATACCTAACGGCAATTAGCAGGCCAGCAACTTTAATGCATATTTTTCGGTTTTTAGTGCATATTATCTATTAATTGTATATTTTATTGCATATTTTTTATTTTTACTATTATTTTAAGACGTTTTTTTTTTTGGTGCATGTACGACGCTGAACTGCAATAGGAATTTTTTCAGTGTAAAGTTAGCAAATTAATTTATTGTATTAATGTGTACTCTATTGGAAACGTTATTAAAATATTTTATAGATGGCATGTTTTAACCAATTACGGCCCGGCGAAAAAATTTTCACTTTCTTTGTTTGGTTTTTATATAGTTATAAATTATTTTTCATAAATTTATCATTGTTTCAATGAATTCTTCTTCATCTTATAAAATCTATGAACGACTTCAAAAGTAATATGAACAATTCATACTTATGATGATTTCAGATCTAAAACCTATAAAACACGTGTATTATTCAAAAAAAATTAAATATTTTAAATATTAATGAAAATATTATGTATAAAAACTCATGCATTTAATGAACACTGAAAGAAGATGAAACTTTTCATTTCAATGAAAAAATTCCTTTTATTAATGATTAAAATCTATCAGTGTAGGGTTTGTTATTGCAGCAATTTAAATTTATATACTAACCGAAAAAAAAGTACTTTAAAATCAAGCAGAAACAACGTTAAATTAATTAGAAACAGATTTAAAATCAAAGCAAGTTTGTTTTATTTTTAATTTAAATTTTTTTCTTCTTATTTTTAAAATCTAAAATGTTGAAAATTTAATTTAAATATGAACAACTTTATTTTAACTAGAATCATCATATATACTTTAATAAGTTTCATACTTAATGCAAATATAATATCACAATTGATTAAACTATGATTTTTTTACCAAATTTTGTCTTTTACATACATAACTACCCTGCGGGGAAAGGTCCTATCCCAGGACACGTAACGTGACCGGCTTATTGTGATCGGGACTCGTCACTTTAACACAAGCTTGTCCTAGGATAGGGTCAATTGCCCACTGTGACATGTCAAAAGACTACTCTAACTGAACATGACTTCTTATCACCTATTCACCTATCTCGTGATATGTATTTTTGGAACCGGTCCAGGTTTTACCTAACACGGGACAGGTCATAATTCCCAACAGACCCCTCTTTCCGCAGGGTATATACAAATTGTCATCAGAATTGCGATCCTTAGTTTAATTATAAAAAGTAGTTATTTTATATGGACACTAGTGTTTTCAATTCCTAGAACCTGCTGGTTTATATTTTAGATCATTATTCGAAATGTGAAGAAAATAGGTTATTCGTGTCGATTGTTCGGAAAAACTGGCGATTAATAGTTTAGTGCAAAATTAATATATTTCTTTCATCAATAAGAACACAAAGAGCTGCTGTTTGCTGAAATATGATGTTAAGTCTATTGCATTGGCTTCTAAATTGCTTGTTTAGAACAATTCAAAGCATCATGAGATTTTTTAAAGAATCATGCCTTATAATCTTGGGGTTTTCAGAGGAATCTGAAGACTCTTTAAAAAGAAATTGTCGGACGTGTTCAGTAGAAGTAAAGCCTTAAAAAGGCAGTGTAGATAGTGTTTTATCGAAGCGGGACATTTTGTCGATAAAATTGGTTTTTATTTCCTTTATATTACACTGTACAGAATAAAAAAATGCCTAAATAAACAAGAGCTGTCTTCAAAACAATACACTAGTTTTTGGGAAATTCACAAATTTTGATAAGCTTTAGATTTAAAGAGGGCCGTTCAATAAGTCCGTGATTTTTTGAATGAAAGACAGTTCTTTTTTGCAAAAAAAAAAATTAACATATCCTCCTTTTATCTCAATACACTTAGTTAAACGTTTTTCCAATTTTTGTATCCCTTTCAAAAAATTGCATTTTTCGAGGTCCATAAAATAGGCATTTGTTTGATCAATAATTTTATCATTGGAGCTAAACATCTTTCCACCGAGCCATTTCTTTAGGTTTGGAAATAGTCACCAGGGGCTAAATCAGGAGAATAAGGCGGATGAGGTACCAATTCGTAGCCCAATTCATGGAATTATGCCATTGATACTACACACGTGTGCACCCGTGCATTACGGTCAATTAAGAGCAAACGTGGCACCCATCTTGCAGAAAGCTTTCTTAAACGGATCATTTAAAATCGAAACCACACTGCCATATTAAATACCTATGGCATCAACAATCTCACGCACTTTTACTCTTCGATCGTGGATTTTTTCGACATTTTCGGCTGTATTGAACTAAATTGGCTGTCCAGAACGTTCAGCGCCATTTGTACTTGTGCGACCACAACGAAAGTCAGTAAACCACATTTTTGTTTAAAGCACTCGAAATTCACTTTTTTCCGTTTTTAAAAAAATCCACGAGGTTGTATGTTTTGAACAGCTGTTAAACGCAAAGTAAATGACGGAACTTGCTCAAAATTTGACAGTAATCTATTAACAGGTGGTACTTGATGGGAGCAGTGTTACATTTCATATAACTACGAGGGAAGTTCGAAAAGTCACGGACTTATTGATCGGCCTCTGTATATATTGGAAAAGATATAAAAATCACGCATATTCCTGGCAAATCCTCTCCTATTTTCTGTGTTTGTGCAATTAAGAATTCAAATAAGCGAATTCATAAATATTTTTGACTAAACAACTTAATACTACTGAAGTTCCAACGTCATCAAAATTTGTTGATAAATAAAATAAGAAACAAAATTCCATGTTATTTTTTAGTTTTTATAATTTTTTTTCATAGAATTTTAAATGAAACTGTTTTTCAGAAAATATAATATTCGAATTTTATATTATTATTTTATAACATAAGTAACGTCAAAGTGCTTGTTAGGAATATACCTAGTCACGTGTTTCATTGCTAAGGAGAAAATATATATATTGGAATAGGTCGAAGCTCTGCTTAGAAGCTCTGCTTAGAGGTTGAAGCTCTGCTTAGAGGCTCTAGCTTTTCTAAAACTTCGCGTTGTCGAGGTCGAAAGCTCCAATTTAATTTTTTGGATATGAAAATATAATTTTATATTATTTAATATTTATTTGTTATAGAAATTGAAACAATAATAATAATTGTCTATCATAATTTCTAAGGCAGGAAACTTTAAGAAAAATAACAAAAATTCATATTAAAAATTTAACCGGTTAATCGATCTATTTTAATCGATTAATCGGGACGAATAATTATTTGATTTTTAAATTATTTGTTTCGACCTTAACCGAAGTAGAGGTGATTAATCGAGGAATCGGTTAATCGACTAACCGAATTGGAAACACTAATGGACTCACTGATGGACGGACATAGATAGCTAAATTGACTTAGAAAATGATTGATGATGTCGAATTAATTTGTTGATGATGAAATGAAAATGCTATTACATAATTTTTGTTAGCTACAAACATCAGCTGAAATCCAATATACCACAGAGTGGTGTAGGGCATGAAATTTTTCAAAATACCGCTATGTATAGGTCACTATTTCCCTAAAGTTTAATCTTATAACTCCCAGCTATTTAAATTCAGACACACAAAAGCACGTGATTGGAAGCACATAAGAACACGTGAGTTGAGGCGCCATCCCTACTATTCGTATATGGGGCCATTGCAAATTATTATTATTTTACTAGAATGAGTCATCATAAAAATATAATTCCACCCATAAACGTTTACTTGTGTAGCACACAGTATAAACGTAGAGATAAGCGAATCAAGTTAAATCGTTTGCAAACGTTTACAAACGACTATAAAAGCTAAAAGTGGGTAAAAAAATATCAACAGTATAGTGAAAACATTTGTTGGGTGGATACACCAACAAAACAAAACACTCAAATTAACGGAATATAGTGAAAAGTTTAAAAAAAATATTAACAAAACAATTGCAAAACAAAAAACAACTGATTAAATATTTGATATACATATAAAAGAGACTTAAACAAAAAGAGAACACTGAAAAATAAAGAGAGAAAACCTATAAAAATAATAAAAATGTGTGACACTGGAAAACAAACAGCTATGGATCAAATGGAAGATCCCATCATAGTTGAATTAAATCAAGAACAGACCGAAGAAGAACAAGCTCATACTTCCGGCAATAAACCGGTTGATACTATGAAAATGTTTAAAAAAGCTATGAAAAACGCTTATAAGTCACAGGTCATGCTAGAAAAGTTAATGGCTGAATTGGCACGGGAAATGCATAAGAAACAGAATAAAGAGAAATGCAAGAAAATTGGTAAACATCATAATCCTTCGAGATATTGTGATGCTAAAGATGACAATACTAATGATTCTAGTAGCGATACAAGTTCAAGCTCTAGTTCCAGTTCTAGTGATAGTGATGTTGAGATTGTTTCATACCATAAAGGCTGTAAACATTTAAGACCTCATCATGGATCAAGATATTCTCCTTATCAGCACCGTCACCACCACCATCATCATGAAGATAATCATATGAGATCACATCACGGTGGTAGATATCATCATGGACACAGAGATCGTTCTCATTCTAGAGGTCGTGATCGTAAACACGATCGTGCTCATTCCAGGGGTCATTCGAGGGGACATTCCCGAGGACATTCTCGTGGACGTTCTCGTGGCCGTTCAGCTACTCGTGATGGTTATGAGCAAATGCCTTCCATCAACCTTTTTCGTTGTGGAACCATAACACCAACGCACACAATTGTAGATCAGCTTCCACAAGCTTTAACGCTGTAGATCAGTTTTTTTTTTAATTCATTCAAATCCTCATATTCATACAAAATTCAAATAAAAAAAATAAATTATTTCTTATCATTTTACATTTTTGTTTTCCATTTAGCTGTTAAGAAAAAATTATGCAAAAAATTATAAATATAAAAAATAAAAATTTTACCAAAAAATTTAAATATTAAAAAAAAATATTACAAAAATTTTAAAATTAAAATAAAAATATTACAAAAATTTTAAAATATAAAAAAAAAATATTACAAAAATTTTTAAATAAAAAAAAAATATTACAAAAATTGTGAAATTTTTTAAATATAAAAAATAAAAAACAAATTGTCCAACAACTAAAATTACTTGTGTTTTATTGCATCTAAAATTTACGAGCTAAATCCAAATGGATTAGTGAATTGTTGCTGTTTTTTAACAGCAGTGTGAAATTCGTAAATTAAATACAAACCAGTCCAAAATTTTGAAGCGCTGAGAATTCTTTTTCAAAATTTTAAAATTTTTCTTAATATTTTTATACCGTTGAACAGTTTGATCTATTCAAATTTTAAAAGAAAAATATAATTCCATCACTGTTAAGGTTGATTCCCACGATAACCATGCCCACCTGCAATTAAGTTTTTGGGATTTGGTAACGCTGTGCTCAAATTGCAGACATTTTATTTTGGTAAAAAGCGGGACACCCATTGGATTACCCTAATTCGAGTACGCTGAATCCAGTGGTGCTCAACGTTTTGCTAGGTCAGCTCTTGTTGCGAAATATTTGAGATTAAAAAGCTGATGGTTCCAAGTACATAAAGAAATAAATTAATAATCGAAATATACGCCTGCTCATAATAATAGATACACCTTATCGGTAAACATCAAAGAGTTGATAAATCTTGCATATCTCCTCCTATCAATGCCAGTAGGAAGAAACATATGGGAATTTCTTTCAAATAAATTTACAGTAAATAATTATTTTAATAACCCAAAATTACTGATCATAATAATAGAAACACTTGCCTAATTAGGTGGAGAGTTTTAAATTCCAAAAATGGGCGGTTTTGAGGGGTCTTAATGCTTACTATACATGCAGCAATTCCATTGGTGAAAATTGGGGACTACGACCGGTGATAGTAAACTGGATTTACGCATCGGTTGTAAGGCACATTATTACCTGTGGTTGCACGGTCTGGTGGGAGGCAATGAGAAAGGGTAGTAATAGGAGGATACTCGATAAGGCTCAGAGATGTGTCTCAATTGGCATAAATGGCGCCATCGGTAGCACACCTCAGGTGGCGTTGGATATAATCCTAGATTTTCTACCGATTGAGAGGTATGTGGAAAGTGTGGCAGCTAGGAATTTGTTTAGGCACTTTGAGTTTTCCCTGTTAAAACCTAGGCGGGTAGGTCACACTAAGATTTTGTACGAGATAGGTCTAATTGGTCAGTATAGAGTCCCCATTGGGATCTCGGCCCATAGGGTAACGACTTTAGACTTCGGAGTTACACCCCCGATTGTGTTTCCAAGTAGGGACGAGTGGACTGGATCTGGACAGCTGTTTGAAAGGTGTGCAGTTTTTACGTATGGGTCCAAGATGGAATCTAGCACTGGGGCCGGAGTTTACATGGTGGATGGTGACATTAAAGTGTCATACAGGCTCACGGATGAGTGCAGTGTCTTCCAGGCAGAGATCCTAACGATCTGGAGGTCCACAGAGTTGATAAGGGCAAACGTCAAAGAGAGACAAATGACAATTTATGTGGATAGTCAGGCAGCACTTAGGGCTTTAAAGTGTCATTCAGTACAAGCATAGTGATGGACTGTAAAGAGGCTCTAGAAGCGATAATGGAATTCTACACAATCAGATTGTGTTGGGTACCAGGGTACTATAACATACAGGGTAATGAGATGGCGGATGAACTGGCCAGACAGGGTTCGACCCGTTTTGTCACTATTATAGGTTGATCTCTGAAAGATTCCGTGACTCTACAAATCAATTCTGGAGCGGTAGGATGTATTGCAGGGTGCCCAGGGCTATTTGGCCAAAGTTGGATGCAAAAGCAACCAAAATACTAATTGGATTGGTTAGGAGAAGTCTCAGGTCTTTAGTAGGTGTAATAACCGTTCACTGCTGTATTGGAGCCTTCATTGGTAAATGGGAAAGAGGCACACAGGACTTTTGTAGGTTGTGCAAGGATATTGAGGAGCTAGAGACAATAAAGCACATTTTGTTTAATTGTCCTAGATTACAGGGTCTGAGACTGAGATGGCTGGGGAAAAGATTCCACGATGAGCTGGGTGAAGTGGCTAGATATGATCTAGGCAGTGTATTGGATTTTGTCAGCAGGACAAGCTAGCTATTCTAGGTAGCGATCACCTCGACCTATAATTGCTCCCTGATTTTTAGGGCGGGAGCTCTCAATTCTTTATCTTTTAATGTATTTTCTTTATTATTTTTCTTTTTTCAAAGGGTATCATTATGGTACATAATCCTTATAATCTAATCTATCAAATTTAATTTTTGTTTTGGTTTTACATAAAAAAAGAATTATATTTTTGTTTTGAATAAAAATCTTTTATAAATAAAGAATTTTTTTTAAAAAATGCGAAGAAATAAACATTGCAGCGAAAAAGATAGAAACATTAGGTCTGTACGAGGTAATTTTGGGTAAAGTCTGGTAAAATGAGAGTAAGCAAAAAATTCTCTTACAAAACCATAAAAATGCCCAAAATACTGCGAACGCACAAAACCACCTTTCATACCCAAAAATAAACGTCAAATTTATTCATATTAAAAAACAGCTTGATTAATAAATATATTTGAAATGGCAAATATCTATTTACATTTTCAAATGTATTTTGCATTATTAAGAAGGAAAAGTTCTTTATAGTAAATTTTTATTTAACTTTAATTTTTTTTTTTCAAAAATGCAAAACAGCTTATTTATTAGCCACAGCTGATGATTTGACAATTTTACCATTTTACCCAAACAAAAAGTACGGGTAAGTTCTGGTAAAATGAGAAACTCAATTACTCTCTCATGAACGCTCTCATTTACCCAATTTTTGTTACAAGAAACGCTTTCTGGTAAGATTGGGTTCCCGCGGGCACCCGCGGTAAGGTACGCCGAACACACCTATTATTCAAACCATGAGAATGGAAAGTCGTTGCGTGAAATAACAAAAAGCTTAGGAACGACCACGTGCTTTGTCCAAAATTCTTAAAATATAAAGATGAGAGTGTAATTTGCTAACGAGCCTTTAATTTGGTCTGAAGATGAAGGCGGACAAGAAGGGAGAAATTGGAAACGCCTGCCAAAGGAATTTTCGCAGCTATAAGGAAAAAGAATACAAAAAAGATTTTTAAACATAGTGGAGGCAAATATCATGGTTTGTGGATGCTTTTCATGGTATGCTATTAGTGCTTGTAGTGTATATCTCTACATGATTTTCTTATAAACTTTATAAAACTTGTTGGTATTAAAAATATTTCATAAATACTTTGATTTCCGTTTTATTTCAATTTCATATTTTCAATATTTTTTATTCAAATTTTACCTTTCAAAATAAAAAAAGTGATTTTTATAAAAAATATAAATAATTTTTGTTTTTTTTATAAGAAACAACACCCAGAAAATTCTTCCTACTTATTAGTACGACGAAAAATGCTTTCCAATTCGTACTTTAATTCTTTGAATTTAGCCATCGTCAAAACACTTTTGTGTGCAGGTGCATTGTCTTGATGAAAAATGATTTTTTTCTTCTTTAAACCAGGCCTTTTCTCACGAATTTTTTCATCCAGCTGATCCAAATGGCTGCAATAATATCAGAGTTGATTGTTTTACCTTTCTGAAGATAATCAATCAACAAAATTCCTTTTGCATCCCAAAAAACTGATGCTGATCGTTGTGACTTCACCTGCTTTGGAGCTGAACAACCAGCTTCAGTCCACTGTAAACGTTCTTGTTTCAATTTAGGATCATGGTGGTAGATCCAAGTCTCATCCATAGTTATAAAACGACGCAAGAAGTTGGTTTTGTTCGGCTTAAAACGCTCCAAATTACGCTGAGAAATTTGTTTTCGATCCAGTTTTTGTTAAATTGTTAATGTGTGCGGCACTAACTTTCCAAACAGTTTTTTCATACATAATTCTTCATGTAAAATATGGAGTACTCGTTCGTCTGAGATGCCTATGGCAATAGCAATTTCACGCTTAGTCGAACTTGGATCTTCACTAACCAGATTTTGTACCTGCTCAATGATTTCTGTTGTGGTTGCAGTTTTTGGTCGTCCTTCGCGTGGATCGTCTTTAAGGCTGATACGACCACGTTTAAATTCACCAGCCCAAAATTCAACGGTGCGTTTTGAAGGTGAGAACTCCTTATACACTTCTAACAATTGTTCATAAATTTCCTTTGCTTTTAAATCCTTCAAAACAAAGAATCTAATGAATGCACGATATTCAATTTTTTCCATATTAAAAAAAATCAATGACACGTCAACTTCAAATGGCTTGTAAACAAAGAATTGACAGAATGGCTTGCAACTTTGCATGTGTTCTCGGGACAGTTATACTAACTTGAGAAAAAAAAGTTTGGAGCTAGCAGTGCCATCTCTTGGTGAGCGCAGGAACTTTTTAACCAACCTGTATATAGTATTAAAAATACAATGAACACAGAAAGGTACAGGGAAATATTGCAAAACGTAATGTTTCCTTCCATATGCTAAAGAAATATGCCATTACTTTGGATATTCCTGCAAGATAATGACCACAGACACAGCTCCAGGTTAGTTAGGAATTGGCCAAGTCAATTTTGCAATCTAAATCCCATAGAGAACTTGATGGATCGAATTAAATATAGTTTAATATTATATGTATATGAAAAATATTTTTTTTTTTTTGTTAATTTATTTTTGTAAATAAATATGGATAAATTTTTAATTTTTTTATTATTTATTCCTTTAATAAAAAATATTTAGGTGTAGCTATTATTACATACATAATCATGGTCTGCAAATGATCATACATGGCTATACATGAGCATATACTATATGTTAAAAACTGAAGCAGACTGTCTGGTAAAGTTTATTTCATTATATAAAAAGAAATCTATTCAAAGTTGGTTAAGTAAATCCTCGAGTAGCCCAGAAACATTAATTTGATTGACGTGAGAGCGTCCTAAATCTGCTCTAAAGCAGTGGTTTCTGTTTTATAAAAAAAACACACACACTTTATTTTAACATTTTAATCGTAATTTTTATTTTAGCATCACTTAAATCTAAAATTTGCGTTCATTTTATAACACAAAGTAAAATTAAAAATATTTTAATTTATTTCTTATGTTTTTTTATAATAATTTAAAGAAACGCTTTTATCAGAAGCTATAGAGAAATTTTTAAATTTTTATCGTCAAGCCATGAATCCTTTTTAATGCTCATATAAAATTATAAAAAAGTAATAAGAGGATTAAAAGGTAAAATTCTTTATTTTTCGTTTACTTTTATATGTTTATATGTATATATTATAAAAAATATTTTACTTAATTTTTAAACAAAACAATTATCATTTCATTTCAAATAAAACTTAAAATATAGAAATATATTATAGGAAAAAATTAAGATGAATATAAAATAAAAATAATATAGGGAAGAGTTGGATAATATAATAAATAATTGTATTTTTTTAAATTCAAAAAAAAGTTTATAAAAAAAATCAATTTCAAGACATTTTTCACATCCTTCTTCTGAGTTTTCGCTGTGTTAAAAATCAATTTAAACTAAAAAAAAAATAAATCATAATCAAATTTAACTAAATCATTGAAACAAATTAGAATTAATTTAAATCAAAATTCATTTATTTAATTTCTATTCTAGAGTTAGGGAAAAATGCGTGGTTAAACAATCATATATAAAAGCGAGGCAGGCAGGATATACATTTTTTTTTCTAAATTCTTATAAGGGAAAATCAATTATGCATTTAAAGGAACCTGTGGTTAAGCAACTGATTTATTTAAATCTTCATTACCTTTAAATGCGTTTCTTAAAATAGCAACTTCCACAATTAATTTTTTAGCGGTTTTCGAATAAATTTCTTAACGTTTGGTTTAACATTTGTTGTAATTATTTGGGGGGGAAACACAAAATAAAATGTTTTATAAAAGTATATGTAAAATAATTTAAAATAGCAATCACAATTAACAACATGTTGAAGAGAAGCATCACTGAAGTGTAAAAGTAATCATCAAGTAATAGAGATAATCGTAAATATATCCATTTTTTGCGATAAATAAAAGAATTATCTGTAATAGAAAAAGAAAAATAATCAACAATTTTTAACAAAAATTTAAATAAAATATGTGGGATGTTCTTTGCTTTGTATTTTTTTTTTTTTTTTTGTTTTTCAAAGAGTAGCAACATTCAGGAAATTCTTCCTACTAATTAATGTGTTGCTTTCTTTAGAAATAGAATAGAGAAAGGATAAAAGGTGGTGATAGATGAAGGGCTTTAAATACACCAGAACCTTAATTGCGCGAGATGATGAAGGCGGAAAAGTGATGGCGAAATTGTTGAAGCTTTTTAGTTCATAGCTATATTTTGTTATTTTATTTCAGTGGGGTTAAGTACAAAAAAAAACAAGTAAGAGCGGCTAAATTCGGCTATGCCGAATCTTATATACCCTTCACCATGGTATTCTGAAGGAGATGAATACATCGTTGGAATCTACTACCTCATAGCTCTCCACAAACAAGCGGTATCCCCATTTATTTTTTCTTAAATGTCCAAAAATTTTAATCCAAAATAATATGTCATGTAAAATCTCAAATTTATATTTTTCCATATGTTTCAGCGCTTTTCTTGTTAAATTTGGCATTTTCTAGGCAAAAAAAAGTTGGCGACACTACTATTTATTTTTTATTTATATCATTCACAATAGTTGTGAAACGTATTTAACCTACGTATTTATCTTCACACTTTTATTAAACAAAGGGATTTTACTGGAAAAATTAGAAGTAGTCCTGGTTTTTTGCTAATATCTCAGCCATTTATTAACCGATCTGTCTGATTTTTAATAGCAAACAGAAATGGATCACATGTAACAGAAATAAAAAAGAATCAAGTCCTCATCATGTCTGGGTTCTTCGGAAAACCCATTTCAACACACAGACGGACAGACGGACAGACGGACAGACGGACATCGTTAAATCAACTTCGCTCTTCATATGGACCCAGAATATATATACTTTATAGGGTCTAAGATCAATATTGTAGAAATTACAAACGGAATGACAAACTTATATATACCCTTCCACCTATGGTGAAGGGTATAAAAATAAAAGCTGGTAATTTCAAAACCTAAATTTTTTGACATATTTGAAGCATTTATTACAGCTTTTAAATACATACAAAATTTTTATTTAAAACTTAGTTATCACATTGACTAAAATCTAATGCTGAACTTTAAAACTAATGCGAAGATGGGCCTGTTCGGAAATTTCGTAAAAGCATACGTTGGCATCACTGCAAATGTCAGATGTTCGAAAAAGCATCACTAAAGCACATGATGCGCAAACAAATGTAAAACACGCATCACAAAAATGGCTGATGCAATTCAAGAGTAAGTACAAAATTTGCTATTTATTTAATGTTTTTCTTCAATTTATTTTTGTTTTTGTACTTTTTAGGATCGAGGCTAATGCCAAATTTAATAAATTAAATAAATGATAAAAAAAAATGTCATTCGGATATTCTTGGATAGTGTTAAAGTAGTCCAAGGCTTTTGGAATGCGCCTTGCTCCATATATTTTTCAGCAATTTTTGTTTGTACTTTAAAAATCTTTTTTTTTTGTAAATTTGTAAATTGCTCAATTTACAATCAATTTTACTTTCATCCAACTCACAAAACAAATTTATTATTAACTTTTCCATTTTAATGCTCATGCGTTCGAAATTGTATACAAACTGCGCAACAAACTAAGCATCAGCTGATTCGCATCAGCATCGCAAACTTATCACCCCTGCGCATCAGATGCAACGCAGTGATGCATTTCCGAACAGGCCCGATTTTTCGCCATAAAACTGTCAACAATTTTGTTGGATCTACCTCTTGACGATATATAGAAATTCGAGCCAATGCAGAAAGTCTCCCATTGAAAGTAGCCCATTGAATTGTCATAGGTACGTTTTGATTCTTTTTGTGTTGTAAAGCTTCTTTCCGCTTTTAGATCATTTTGTTAAAAATCATTCTTAAGATTATTTCATCTAAATATGGAATGCATAAGACTGATCTGTAATATTCCGTTGGCTTATCTGTTTGTAAATTTGAACAGCATTTTTGTGCTCCTACCCGTCTTAGAGTCATTCTATGGATATACATGGATATTCCACGTTCCTGTAAAATCTGGTTTATTAAAATTGGATACTGCTGGATTAGCTGCTCAGAGTTGGATAGATACCTCATATTTAAACTAATCTAACATTTTAAGCAATTATTTTTACAAATCGTATCTCATATGAAAGCTTAGATCTTCTACTTTTAGATAATTGTATTGAAAAAACACGTATACGATTTAAATAAGAAGTGACCAACTTTGTGGCCCCGATACACCGTTGAAAAACAAAATTCAGCACAGATATTATGGGAACGTAAAATTTTTACTCAAATTCAAAGACCATTAGATTGATTCAAAATGTTTTGGAATGACTCCAAATTTAATTTATTAAGCATCATTTGAAATTCATAAACACCCAATTTAATTAAATAAATATTTGTTGAATTTGAATAATTTTTTTTATTGCGTTTGGTATTTTTTAATTGATCTTTTTAAGTATTAATTGCGAATTTTTTAATTTTATTTATAATTTTTGAATTCAAATTTATTTGAATTCATTTTGGATTTTTGGTTTAATTTCAATTGTCATTTTTGGGCAATTTTGTCAACATACATTTATGGACAATTTTTTTTTATAAAAAAGTTTTACAAAAAAATTCTTAGTCTTGACCACGAAATTCCTAACCGATTTACAGAAGCATTTAGCCGCTAGCAAGGCTTAATCATTTAGAAAGTGTAGAATGTGTAAAAAGCTTTTCTTGATTGATTTTTCTTGATCAAACTTTCATAATATAAACACATCCTTATATAAGAGATTTAATCATGTACAAAAATAGTATTCTATAAACTTTTATACTTACATAAAAGAGGCGTATCTGTTTGCAGGCTTGTTAAAGGATTTTATTATTATTTTTTTTTTGTTAATTGTTGTTGTTTAATAAATACGTTCATAAAATAGTAAATAAGCTTCAGCTTTTAAAACTTGACTTTCGGTAGCCTCACCCACACGAGAATCGGAAACATGATACCATTTACCCAACGGCATTTGTACATGACTAGCTTCCTCTATGCCACCAGTAGCACCAGCCGCAGCATCATGAGTCGGTGACTGCGGGGATGATGTTGATTCTTCAGGTTCTGACGTGGACGAGTGGGAAGAAGTATGCGATGAATCTGAACTGCATGAATTTGAAAAATCATCGCTATCATTAGCCGCCCTCATGCGTAAGTCTCTGGCTTTTTCTCGTGCCAAAAGTTCATCTAATTTTTTACGTTGTTCATCGTCTTGATCCAATTCAGCCTTACTACCTTGTGGTATAAATTTCCAGCGTTTGTCATTTTCACTCAGTTTGGAGCGCACCTTAACATAGGCGGTATAATGGCCGCCACTCATAGTGCCAGTATGAACTACCACACCATATAAAGCATACAAAAGTCTCTTTTGTTTACGATCAATATTGGGTAAATTTTTGACTTTTGAACCACAGAAGGGTGCTATATCGAGAATCATGGGAAAATTAACAGTCTTTGTTAATTTACGGAATGAAGAAGTTCCGGGACACAATTGGAAGCGTTTAAGGTGTAAAATCAAAACAGCTGGCGGACTTGAGATCAGGAACTGTTTGGTAGCATTTGTATTAACAGTTTTAGCTTTAGGATCATCACCATTAATGCGTTTGGTGCATGCCTCGCAGCCCACTTTATTATTGCCAGTCATTAGCTCCACCGCTGTGAAATTATTCAAACATGATTGTATCGAACATTCGCCATCATCACATTGATAGCGGGGTGCTATGGTCGTACTCCAATCCGAACAGCTTTGTGTTCGCACACGTTTCGCCTTAGCGCGTGCTGCCTTTTTCTGTTGCATGAATTTTTCCTCTTCTTTCGAAACTTGCAATTGATCCAGGAGTTGTGCAGCAGCCTGTGTCACAATATCCTCGTCATTCGAATTTACCTCACCATTTGTTAGAGCAGGGACGGTGTCATTATTAGTAGCAGCCCTAGTCGTATTAGAATCCGAGGTAGTTGTATTCATTTCATTTAAGGTTAATTGGCGTACAATATTTGCTCCTTTCTCGCTGAGTCCCAATGATAAAACACTATTAGTACCAGTACTTTCATTAGCAAGATTGTCACCATTGGTCTCTGAGTTGGACATGGAAGAGGGTGGACAACTGGGACCACCTGCATTAGCAGGACTAGTAGCAATACCAGAATCTAGAAGATAAATACAAAAATGCAATTAAGTGATATAAATAATAAAAAATAATTGAAAAAAGTTTTGATTTCTATAGAAAAATTTCTAAATTCAGTGTCGAAAAAATTTGTTCAATACAGTTCCGGATTTTAAAAATTTTTTAATGTTAATTGAGATTTTTTTTTATAAAAAAAAAATAATCGAATTTTTAAAGAACCAGAGCCTATTTTTATACCCTTCACCATATATGGTGAGGGAATATAGCACTTTATTGTCATTCCGTTTCAAACATGACGAAATATAGGACTGAGATCTCATAAAGTATATATCGCTCATTAGCGAGAAGACCGGCATAACTCAAAAGAGATTTCGAAATAATTGCGTTTAAAGTTTTCAATTTAGCCTAACAGCTGAGAAAAATACAAAACACTTTTGGTCACAGTTTTAAGTTAAACCTGTCTTCTGGCAAATGAGCGATATATTCGTGATTCTTATACAATTTTAAGTCGATTTAACGATGTCCGTCTGTCTGTCCGCCTAGCTGTTAAAATGGCAAGCAGAGGTGCTCCTAGATTAATGGACATCCTTCCGAGCAGTTTGGTACTGAAAATGAGCAAAATCGGTTCAGCTGTTAGAAAGTTATGAGTGAAAATGTGAAGGTACCTCTTAATTTTCCATACAAATTGAGGTATTTTAGTACAATTTTATAGTAGCGACCAGTCGCTTAGAATTGAATATTTTATATTCACCTCGAAAAATTTTTTTCATTACTAAAATTTTTTTTTACCACTAATTTTTTTTTGCACCACAAAATATTTTTTTCACCTCAAAATGTTTTTTCCACCAAAAAATTTGTTTGAACATCTAAAAAAGCTTTTCACCTCAAAAAATTTTTATCACCTCCATAATTTTATTTCCAAACATTTTTTACTCGTTTCTTTAGAAAATAGTTTCAGAATTTACAAAATTTTTCAGAATAAAATAATTTTTCTTAAATTCTGAAAATTTTACTATATGAAATTCTACAAGTGTTAATAGAAAATTTCTCAGTTTTTAAAAATATTTTGCATAGAAAAATTTTCAATTTCTGAGACTATTTTTCTATATTTAATGATTATTTTTCTATGAAATATTTAATAGGTGTTATAAAAAGAGGAACTGCACATTATACGATATACCACATATATAGTAGTGATCAAAACATTTGGAACTTAGATCGCATTTGAACTTTTAATGGATTAATTTTCTCCAAATCAAAATTCGTTACTAAAATTTATTTTTTTCATGTCATCTGTTTTATATTTTTTCATACACTGTTTTCGTTAAAAATATAAAAAAAAAAACAAATTCCGTTAAAATAAAACAACAAAAAATTAATTTTAAAAGATGTATTCAAAATCAAGCTGTTCAAAACAAATCTTGATACTCTTATTCTTAACTATAAAGGGTTTTCCAATATGTACTTGACAACTTTGAATGTAATTTGTGAACGCACTATTTCACTGATCATCTAACTGTTACATTCCTTTTTTTTTCAGTAAACTCAATGTATGCAAATTATAAAAATGTACTACCGAAATTCGGAGTCGGTGACCGCAACTTTAAGAGCAAAATCATCTTCAGTGACGAAGCTCATTTTTTGGTTTGGTGAAAATCTACATGTGCTTCATGAATCACCACTTCATCCACAAAAAATAACTGTTTGGGCCATATTTTTTCGTCGACAATAACGATTGTTATCGCGCCATGATTATCGATTATTTTTTTCACGAATTGTAAAACATGGACTTGGGCGACATGTGGTTTCAACAGGACGGTGCCACAAACCATACAGCACACGTTACAATCGATTTATTGAAGAGTAAGTTTGGTGAGCGTGCTATCTCAAGAAATAGACCAGTCAATTGGCCGCCTCGTTCGTGCGATTTAAAGCCTGTAGACTTTTTTCTTTGGGGCTACGTCTAATTGTTGGTCTATGCCAACAAATCGACGACGTTGGAAGAACTGTGAGCCAACATTGAACGTGAAATAGCGGCCGTTACGGCCGAAATCTGTGACCGGAGTCAAAATTGGATCCAACGAATCGACTGCTGCCGACCATATGAACGAAGTCAAGTTCCATTCATAAATGTTTTAATTGTATTTCGAGTCGATTATAAAGTTTTGGAAATATCTCAATGGTTAGTTTTATTTTTAAAAAAAAGTTGTCAAGTCCTTATTGGAAGACCCTATACTATTAAACACTAACAAATGCTAGGAAATAACGATAATCGCATACCTTTTATTAATTTTCGATTTAGATCTTTGTATTTTATTAAAAAACTCTTCATAATTATTTTGCTACAAGAGTTTTTATAAGATATTGGAAGCATTAACAGTTCTGATTTCAAGGTCAGAATTTTAAATGTCTTTAAAAGTGGAATTTCTCAAAAAGACATTTCCTTAAAATATTCCGTTCCAAAATCAACAATTTCTCGCATTGTTAATAGTGGTAACATCAATACAACTCACAAAGGAGGAATACTCTGTACTACTACTGTAAGAGAAGACAGAAAATATTAAGAATTTTTGTCACGAAATATCCTAAAACAGTGCCTAGAGAAGTTAAAACTGAACTTTCCACAGATGTCAGTCTTTCCAGATGTCAGAACAGCCCGAGAACATGGTCTTAGAAGTTTTAGATGCACAAAGAAACCCTTTGTGTTGGAGAAAAATAGAAAACCTCGGCTTAACTTTACCCGCACCCATATAAATTGGACTCAACAGCAATGAAAGAACGTACTATGGAACGATGAGTCCAAATTCAAACTCCGGGGTTCAGACGGAAGAGCCTACATTCGACGACCACGAGGCGAAAAGTTTAATCGCAGATACACAACCGCCACAGTGAAGCACGGAGGTGGAAACATTATGGTTTTGAGGGTGTTTTTCGGGAAATAGGATTGGCTCAATTCACCGGATTACTTATACAATGACGGCCACATTATATGTAGATGTTTTAAGCTCAGTTATGCTGAATGGTAAATGCCACTTTCATGGACATTCCAGCACAATAACGACCCTAAACATACGGCAGGGTTTGTTAAAGTATGGTTGGAGCAAAATAATATCTCCCGATCTCAAGCCGATTGAGAACATGTGGATGATTTCAAAACGGAATATTGGTAATTTAATATTTCGAAATAGTGATGGATTTTTTGTCGAGTTGAAAAAGCACTGGAATGAAATTCTCTCGAAGATTATATTAACAAGCTCATAACCTTAATGCCTAAAATATAGCGACTATGCTATAAGAGTTGCAAATGTTTTGAACACTAGACTACTTATGTTAAACTTAATTTTTTTATTTTTGTAAATTTATGAATATTTTTTTTGTTTTTGTTAAATAATATGCAATAACTGAATTTAAAGAATTATGGGTCGATTATCGATGGCAACCGAACCTTAGTGGCGTTGCCAGTTGCCAAAATGATATTACGTATGGCAACTGGCAACTGATAGCTGTCAATTTCAGTTGCCAAATAGTGATTGTATTGCCAACCACAAAGTTTTGCTTGCTGTAGGTTTTTAAAGCAAAAGAAAAAAGGGAACATTAAAATGTAAGTATATTTATTTATTGTTAAAAATATTTCAAAATCTGCAGCAACCTCTTGCTTTAATGGGCTCTTGTTCCACATGAAGGCATCATGAGTAGATCCGGATGCCTAGCATCAACATACCTTATTTTCATTTCGTAATCGTACAACTACAAAGAAATCATCTTGATCAAAAGAAAGAAAAATTGTTAAATAACTTACCAGCAAAACATTCAAACTAAAATATCCTTTCCTGTTTATTTGTAAGGGACGAATGTCTTCCTTCGGTCTCATTATATGTACGTGTGTTCCATCTATACATCCAACAATCCCTGAAAACTTCGTTTTCGAATAAAAAAGGTTTTAATTTTTTGTTTTTTCTTCTTCCGACATTTTTGAAACTATACACAAGCTTTTGTTCTATTAATTGTACGACTTCTTTTAATACCACCGACAACGTTGGTTGAACCATTCCTAGATTGAAGTCATTGCCGTGAGATTTTTGGAAACTTCCTTCACCATAAAATCTTAAAGCTGCGCAAACTTTTAATAGAGAAGGTATTGCCGTTGAGCGACGACTTTGTTTAAGGGTTCCACTAAATATACCACTGCGTCTTTTGGAATACGAAAATAAGCTTTGAAACTATAAGAAGCAACTTTTTATTGAAAATTATTTTAAACATCAAGATATACTCACAGTACAGACGGTAATTCTAATGGATTGAAGTTGTCCCTCAAGTTCCGTCTAATAGATGACACGTTTGAAGCCTTTTCATCGTCATCAAAAAACAGTTCCACTGAACTGGCATATTTAAAATAATTGTTTACACAATTTCTTTTTATAATTTGTTTTTTTTTTTTAATGAATTCACTTTTATTAACTTTTTTTCTTAGTCAATCTTTTTATTTGTTTACATTTATTTTCAGTTGCTAATCTGTCAAAATTACATTATCGATAACTTTTTGGCAACTGGGGAAAGTTGCCTTATATAATACCAATTATAATTTCAGTTGAGTTGCCAGTTGACAACGCAACTAAAGTTCGGTTGCCATCGATAATAGACCCATTAGGCAAAGTGTGATTTCAGTTTCAAATGTTTTGAACCCCACTGTATGTTAGTTAGGGGTATAATTTCGGTAGAACGCTTTTAAAAGTGCAAATACCTAATTCTCCAATATCGAAACGCATTGGTGATCCAAAAAATATACGGTCTGTTAGGTCAGATATAGTCTCGACAGTTTCCGAAATAAGCTCAAAATGAAGATTAATTTTTTTGTTTTTTTAAAATTTTTGGCAGAGTCAGTTAAACAAAAGTTACTGCATCAGTTAGGTCTCGAGTTGTATTATTTTTTCAGCAATTTTATTTACTAAAAAAACAAACAACTTTGTCACTTTTCCACTTACCATTTTCATCTTCATCTAAAGAATCTTTATCCATATTTTCTGATGAACCACCAGATTTTTCAACTGGACTAGTATTCAACTGATTATTACCATTTGAATCACAAGTTGCTTCACTGGTTGTTGAGGTATTTAATGGTTTTGCACATTTTTCATTGTCATCAACAATATTATCTTCAACATCAGCATCAGATTGTTCAGCTGATGAAGAAGAATTTGACCGGGTAGCATTTTGGCTACCGGCCTCCTCGCGAGTGGCACAACCAATTATGGCAGTGGCTGGTGTAGCAGTATTTTTAGCATCATCACCGTCACCATTACCATCACCATCGACGGCAGCATCCGATAATAGTTGCTTTTGAACCTGCTTAGCATGTTGATGTTTAGCCATCTTCTTGGCGTTACGTTCTTTCTTTTGTTCCTTTTTCAATTGTGCCTTGGTGGGTCCCGGAGGCGATAAGGATGGTGCAGGATGTAGATAAAATGAGTTGGCATTGTCGGGTGAAGTTTTACGTCTCATTTGTGGTGGTTGAGACTTTTCAACACTTACGGGTAGTGACATATCCAAGAAATATTCATGCCTTGAACTTACGCTGTAACAGTCTTGACAGGTCAAGGTAGATACAAGAAAACCTCGAAAAACTTGTTCAGGACGCAAGATGCGATCGGCAGCTTGATTGCCGTAAATTTTGCACTTTTGTTTCATATCTTCCGAAACAGAATTGATGTCTTGATCTTTATAGCCAAGATTTTGTAAAATAACACGTTGATAACGTTTTAAATCTTCCGCTCTAAAGAGAGGCTTAAACAAATTATTGTTCAAGTTATTTTAAAGTTTAATATTAACCATACCTGACACTTTCCAGCAAATGTCTTAATAATTCATGACAATCATGTTGATCTCCACCAATGAATTGCGGACATTTTGCACACAGTTTGTGAAACAGTTTGCCGGGATTAACAATTCCTCCTAAGGAATTAGGAAACAAATATAAACAATGTCAATAATCAATAACCACTTATACAAACCTCCAGATTGTAATTCTTCTAAAATTTGAGCCAAAGTAGTTGTCAAACCTCCAGAGGCTGATAAAGTTCCTTTAATGGGTGGCAAACTAATGACTTTATCATCCTTAGATTTAAAAGTACCACCAGGCAAGGTAAATCTAGTAAAATGGAAAAAAAATTGCAATTCTATAGTTAAAACAAAAAAAACCTGTTAACTTACTCTTCTCCTGCCTCGGAAGATTCTTTTAAAATATCCAACAAATATGGAGTTTGAGCCAAGCATTGCAAGACAGCATTAAAGTAACACGTATTACCAACATTTGCTAGACCTCTAACACGTGGTAGCTGTTCACCAAACACATTTGGATTATCGAGTGCAGCTTCACCAGCTGCCTTGTTTACCAACACGGGTAAATTATTGAAATTGTTATAGTTTACCAATGGTTCATTATTTATACGTTTAGCCATTCCCGGTATTGGTGGTGGTGGTGGCAATGGTATAGCCTTATTTGCACCCACTGCTGCGTTAGTTGATGCGGTATCTTCTAAACACACTAGTGGTCTTAATGATTCCCAAGTATCAAAGATTTTCTTTTCAATATTTTCAACTGGTGCTGCCACTGGCGGCTTTTGTGCCAAACCCTTAACAAATTCAACACATTCGAGTAAATTTTTACGTGAATCCGGTTTAACTTCATTGTCACATTCATAACACCAAATTTCAAAGGAGCGCGTATTCATGGTTAAAGCATGGGAGTCTGAATGGGGAGTCTGAAATAAAATTGAAATTTTTAAACCTAAGCACTACAAAACTTATTACAAAATAGATTTATAAGAAATATTCTT
Source organism: Eustalomyia histrio (assembly GCA_949748255.1). Lineage (NCBI taxonomy): Eukaryota > Metazoa > Arthropoda > Insecta > Diptera > Anthomyiidae > Eustalomyia > Eustalomyia histrio. Next base: position 18,870,035 of record OX456525.1, read on the forward strand.
TAAAAAATCTCAAATCAAATATACATTTTTTTTTGTCAAAATTTTATAATTTTTTTCATTAAAAATTTTATCTTAAGCAAATTAAAAAATTTTCCATCAATTAAAATTTTTGTAAAACATTTCAATGTTAAACAAGTAAAAAAGGGCTAAATTCGGCTGTGCCGAATCTTTGAATACCCTCCACCAATATCCTAAAAGGATGTTCTCTACTGTTTTTGATACAAATAATATAAGAAAACTTTTGAAGTAAAATTATGTAGGTGAAAAAAATTTTTTGAGGTGAAAAACTTTTTTAGATGTGAAAAGAATTTGAGGTGAAAAAATTTTTTGTTGTGTAAGAAAATTTTAGTGGTGAAAAAATGTTTGAGGTGAATACAAAATATTTACTGCTAAGCACTGGTAAAAAAAAATATGAGAAAATATGTTATGTACCAGTCGCTACTATGAAATTGTACTAAATTTGTATGGGTAACTTAGAGGCACCTTTACACTTTCACTAGTTTTTTTAACCATGGACTGCACAAAAAAAACATTTTAAAGCATAGTTTTTGTCAAATACTCAATTTTGTTCCGGCTAATGGGGACTAGCTCTGCAGCTGAATATGCCTAATGGAGAGAATGTACTTTCTGATGCGCCAAGCATTGATAAATAGTTGCAACGAATATTCTTTCTTTAAAAAATTGAAGTGTGTTTGTCTAATGGAGAGAATACAGCAAAGAAATTAATTTGTTAAAGAAAGAACATGAGTTGTAACTATTTGTCAATAGACGGCCTATCAGAAGGTGCATTCTATCCATTAGGCATATTTTGATGCAGAGCTAGTCTCCATTAGCCATATTGTGCTAAAATATGCAGTAGAGTATTATTGATTTTCTATTTTCTTCGTAACATAAATGAATATTTGCCAAAAACTATGAAAAATATATGTTTTATTTTTTAAATCAATATTCATTTAGATGTTAAAGAGCACAATATTGCATTTTATTCATGTGTATTTTTTTATGAAAGAAAACATTAACATGAATATACATTTACCAATCCCTCTATTATCAAAAATACAAATGGAACAAAAAAAAATACTATTTTATTACGTCAAACATTTGAAAATTTGACTTTAAAATTATGTAATAAGTCCACCAGTAACATCTTAATGCATTAGAATTTGACGTTTGTAGTTAATTTAATATTTTTGGTAAATAAATTAATTGAAAGCCTAATCCAAGGCTATATCGCCATGGGGTGCCACCTATTCAAAAGTAGCGGCACTAAAGCAATTATGCATTTTGCTCTTTCTTTATATATCAATTTCTTTGGACCTAGCCATGCGGCAGGGTATTGTTTTAGTTAATTCAGCGATACCTATTCAAAAGTAGCGGCACTAAAGCAATTATGTATTTTGCTCTTTCTTTAGATATAAATGTCTTTGGTTACAAAAACAAAAAATACATTTTATGGAATGAAACGAAAAACCACCAAAGCTTAACAGAAAAACCCAATCAGGTTTACTATATCTCCTATAGTAGCCAAAGAATTGGAGATATTTTAAATGGAAAATCCTAAGAAAATGCATCAGGAAAAATTATGAAAATTTCATAAAACTATTTTTAAATAGTTACGTCTATGAAAATGCCAATGTTCTACCCTTCTGTAGGTACGCCATGTCGTTTCAAGCCAGATTTGTTGAGAAACTTGAGCTACACAATAATTTGCTTGTCAACCAAATATACGAAAACGAGAAAAACACTATCAATAGACGTATTAACGACAATCCAGCTCCTCTGGACCTTACCTCATTCTATATGAGCCCAGCCTCCAGCAATCATAGGGGCTGAATATGATATACGTATATACTAAATTTTGGATGAACTGTACATATGTAATATGAATATGTTTTGTCAATTTATGTAACAGAACTTTTGTTATTTAGTTTTAGTAATGTTATTTATTTAGTTTTAGTAATGTTATTTACAGAGGTCTGCTCTGTTAGCGACTTTAACATTGTTGCTTTTTACGTTAACATAGTTATTGGAGTAACACACATATAGCTAACACAATAAATGTAGTCGAACAAGAAGAAGACTTAATAACATTTTTACTTACTTAACAGAAAATTAAAATAGATACAGAAAAATTGTACAAATTTGTATGGAAAATTTAGAGGTACCTTCACATTTTCACTCATAACTTTTGAACCGCTAAGCCGATTTCGCTCATTTTAAATACCAAAATGCTCGGGAGGATGTTCAATAATCTGGGTAAAAATTGGCACCCCCGCTTGCGTCTTCGCGTCGTGATCGCCATTTCAACAGACAGACAGACATCGCTAAATCGACTTAAAATTGCATAAGGATCACGAATATATATACTTTATGGGGTCTTAAACCTATATTTTGACATATTACAAACGGAATGACAAACTGATATATACCCTCACCATATATGGTGGAGGGTATAAAAAGTGCGTCATATTGAAATTCACTTCTTATGATTTTTTTATTCCATGCTATAGTAAGGCAGCGGTTTAAAGAAATCCCGTCTTAAAGAACATTTATAACAATTTTTCCAACAACCGTTATATTTGGAAAAAAAAACAAAAATTATTTTTGTATCTTTCCTTAAAATCAAATTCGTTAAAAGGCAAAATCAATGTTTGAGAAAGTCTTCAGAAACAGTGAAAATTTATTAAATTCTATTATAAATTGTTAAAGGATATCTCAGCCAGCTATAAATTGCTGATAGTATAAAAACAAAGCATTGGCAAAACGTTTTTTGACAATGGTACGAATAATAAAAGCTTTGGTAAAACACTTATTTGGAAAAAAAATAGAAAAATATATTATGCTAATACTTGTTTTGTTAAATCAGTGGAAAATTATTTTCAAAAATTTATAAAAGGAATTTTGACAGTACTGGTTCCACAAAATTTACGACTGTATACAACAAATACTATTGGCAAAACACTTTACCAGCGTTTACACTTTACAAAGTGCTTTGTTAGTACTTGTTTTACAAAATTTACTTGTTTTACGAAACTAACGATTGTATACGAAAAAACGCAAATGAAAATGATTAAATGTTGGATATTAGCTAGACATAAACGTAATAGGGTTTTTACACTGAACAACATCTTTTTGAAACGCATGGAAGATGTTAAAAACGTGAAACATGAATTTACATTGAGCTATCACACATTAGAACAATTATGCTGTCATAATACGCCAGCTTGTAGGCAAGCGGGGTGAAGAAACCAGCTTCTACCCCGCATTAGCAGCACAAAACTAATACATGGACATTTTTAAAAAGCGCCAAATGTTAAATGAATACAAAAATTACTAATAGCCTTTTCACACTGAGCTACATCTTACATCTTTCATCAATTTGCAAAGATCTGGAATGTTAACATCTTCCTATAATAGCCTTTTTCCACTGAGCTACATCAATTTGCAAAGATGTTAACATCTTCCTATAAGAATTATGCAGGCCAAAAATTCTACATCTTTCTACATTAACAAAAGATAATCCTTTCTAATTATATTCCATATTACATCTTTCGTATTTTAAGTGTCATCACTAAAAAAATTACAAAAAAATCGAGTTTCTTTGTGTCATCACTAGCAAACTGACATAGTAGAAAAACAACAAAGGAAAATAAGTGGCACATGTAAGAATTTCATTCCTATGTCTACCAAAAATTCTTCTTTATCATCTTCTTCCAGAATGGCCTTTAATATTTCAATGTACTGCATTAAAATTCGGGTTTGTCTTGCAAAGCAACAACTACTCGAAGGATTAATGCTTTCTCTAAATCCATTTTTTATTTATAACAAAAATTATGCGTCATTTTCTTTTATTTTTTTTTTTTGACAGCTGAATAAATAACAGATGAAAGATGTTGCCAATGTAAACACTTGTTTCACGTTTTCAACATCGTTGATTCGTTTCACAAAGATGTAAAAGCCTATTATGTGTGATAGCTCATTGGCAACATCTTTCTTTCATTTGCCATTTATTCAGCTATCAAAAAATAAAAGAAAAAAACGCATAATTTTTGTTAAAAATAAAAAAAAATATTAAAAAATGGAGAAAGCATTAATCATTGATGTACTTGATGCTTTGCATGAACAAACCCGAGTTTTAATACAGTACATGTGCCGTTCATTTTCCTTTGTTGAATAAATCTGTTTTGTTTATTTTCTGCAATGTCAGTTTGCCTAGGGATGGCACAAAGAAAATCGATTTTTTTAGTGATGACACTTAAAATAACGAAAGATGAGAAAGGATCATCTTTTGCAAATGTAGAAAGATATAGAATTTTTGCCCTGTATAATTCTTATAGAAAGATGTCAACATCTTTGCAAATTGATGTAAGATGTAGGTCAGTGGAAAAAGCCTATAAGTCATCCACGCCATACTCCCATCACGATTTGTATCATATTTTGTGATCGCCAATCTAGTAAGTAGTTTAAAAGTATTTATTTTTCTTTTTTAAAAAATTCATTTATTTTTATTCAAAATGTAAAATTAGAATGAAAAGGAAATTGAACGGAAATAAAAATTTTAGATAGACAAGATCTTGATGATCTTGTCTATCTAAAATTAAATTCTATAACAAAAACAATTAACAGCGTAATAAATATAGTAAAATATATAATAGTTCCACGTCAAAGTTATGATTCTCTAGGTCTGGACCATTGAGATAGTCAGGGGCCCAAAATTCCGAATCGGTTCGATTCAATCAGTAAATTTATACAAAAAAAAAAAGAAAAAGACACGAAAGAGCAATAAAATGTTTGTAATTTTTCGAACTTTTCGGCCTGCAAAACGATGTAACCGGGAGAAACTGGACCAAAGTTGGCTTTTTGGCCGGGAATAATCACTAACTGCTTGATGAAGAAAATTATATATGTAGGTGATGTATTGCCTTATACAAAAATACGAACATTCCTAAAAATAATTCTACCGTTATCATATCCCGTTTTCATTTCTAAAGAATTAACAAATATCCCATCACAAAAGTAAGTATAAAGTTTTTAAAGTTTTGACCTTAATTTTAACTAAACGCATTTGAATCGTAGAAAAAGTGAACTATTGAGATTATAAATTCGATTCAATATCGAAATTGCGATATTACAAATTTTTCTAATTTCGAATTATGTTTTCTCGTGGAAAAGAACTTTCGCAAGATTTAAAAAGTATTATTTTTAAACTTTATAAAGAAAAGAAAATCCAACGTGAAATTGCCAAAATTATCAATAACAGTAGTTCCACAATACAGAAAACTTTAGAAAAATATAATACGGAAGGCAATACTAATAACAAGACTAGAACTGGGCGTTCAAAAACCTTCAATGACAGGGAGAAACGAATTCTCTCAATATAAATAAAAGCAAATCCAAAGAAAAGCGCTCTTAAGTAGAATAGAAAAAAGAGACTGGAAAAACCTGTAACCTACAAACCATTCGTCGGGGCTGCATTTTTCTGTTTATCAAGCCGCAGCATACGCAAGAAACCATTTGTGAATAGCACCAATAGAAGAAAACGGTTGGACTTTGTACAGGAGTACAAAAATAAAAATGAAAATTTCTGGAAATTAGTTATTTTTTTCCGACGAGAGTAAATATAATATTTTTGGCTCAGATGGGTATCAAAAAGTGTGGAGAAAAGTGAACACTGAGCTCGATCAAAAAAAAAAAATATGGCTGCGGAAGTAAAACATGAGTGGAATAAAATTTTACATTCGGTTACCCAAAATCTTATCGCATGTATGCCAACATATCCTGACTTCATAGATTTAATAGTGCCGATTTTTGTGAACTGCATACTTAGTTTTGTGAAATGAATTCGAACCCTTTTTTTAATTCTATTATTTTACCAAGTAATGAATTAGAAACTTTTTTGTGTTTTATTATTTTTCTTAAGTTTACATATAAAATAAATGAAAAAACATAATTTTTGTGTTTTTTTTTTTTAAATCTTAAGCCAATTTTTAAATCATTTCAATTTGAAATATTGATGCATACTTACTTTTGTAATACACTGTAGTTCTAAATTTTTATGTAAAAAACATCTGTTAATACGAACTCGCTTAAGATGAACGCTCAATTAAAACGAACTGTTTATAGGTTCATTCGTTTACTTTTCTCAGTCAAGTCCAGTAAGAATTACTCAGTAACAAATTTACAGAGAGTAAGACAAATTTACTCTCAAAATAAACATTTTCTAAAAAAAGTACGCGAACAGAAAATTTTCAATAATTTACAAGTTTGTTAAACTGCTGATTGTATAACCAAATGCTAAAATAAATATAACTGGTCAATATCAAAAAAAAGTATGATTTTTGTAAAATCTTAAGCAGAAACATTTTAGAAGGTTTTCTTATCTTTTCCATAATTCGTTTAACAATATTTGTTGCATTGCATTTGCATAAAACAACGTAGTTGTAAAATATTTATTTTGTATTTACAAAAATTTAAACACATTTTTTTCAATCATGTTTTTTCTGCTTGCAAATTCTTGTTGGCAATAATTTGTCCAGTAAAAATTTGCAGTAAGAAGAAGAACTCTCAACATCAAATTGTCACTTTATTCTCCCTTTTTTTTTTCTCTATGTTTACTGAGTAATTGTGTAAACGAACGACATCCAGTAAAAATTTGTACAAATTTGTACAAATTATTGGGTAAACGAACATACTTTATGACAGTCCTATAAACAAAAGTACACAGAAAAAAGTATCACAAAATTTTAAGTAATTAAAAATATTTGTTAAAATTCACATTCGATTTCTAACAATTTTTTGTTTGAAATGTTTGTAAATTGTTATTTTTCATATAAAAATTCTTTGAAAATAAAAATTGAAGTTACAAAAAAATAACAAAAAGTTTTTTGTATTTACAAATTTCATTGTTGGTGCCTTTTTAAAAAATATTTTTTTTGTATTTACAAAAATGTTCTATGGAAAATGTTCAATATTACAAACAGAATTTTGTAATTTTATTCTGTGTATGCTATTGTTAAGCACGAATCTAAAATCAAAAATTTTTTATTTAAAATGGCGGAAACAATTATTTCTATAATATTGTTTGTATTTGTCTAATTTGCTCAAAATTTTCTCTGTAGGGTATCACGACAACAACTGAAGGTAAAAACAAAAAAAATGTAAAAGGGCAAGCAGTTTTCAATTTATTTTATTTTTGTTTTTAAAATTTTGTTTTAATAATTTTTATGTTTTTTAGATGCACCATTTTGAATTTAAAATAATTGATTTTAAAATGATGATCAGTAAAAAAAAACACAGATTTTTAACCAATAAAACGCACAAAAGTATGTAGATAATTGTCATTAAATATATATATTTGTATGAGGCAAACCTTTATTCGTCATACTGAACGCGCCATTTCTTTTTATAAAGATAATCACCCTTATTCTAGTTGTCGTCATCGACACAAGACAATGTCGTCTTGGGATTTTTTTTTTTTTTTTGAAATTAGTATTCCCGTTGTCGTTATCGAAAATACTTGATAAATCGATAAACTGTCGACGTCGTTACAACACTGTTTTAGAATACCAATTTGGTGTCGAAGTGATGTCGACGTCGAAGCAAAGTGACGTTGACTCAAAAACGACGACGACATTGATAACGACAGCTAGAATAAGGGTGCATGCTTTCTTTACCTTCTGCCATCCATCTCACATTATTCTCGGTGGGCCAAGTGCATTTAATAAATTTGATATTTCTTCCCATTTTTTCAGTTTTTTTTTTCAGTCATTACTTTTCCTCAAGTCGTTACTAAAAATTGTGTCGACAAAATCAGAGTCGTTTCAAGACAATATCGCCGTCACATTTTCTTACAGAATACCAAATACTTGTCGACAGTTATCAATTATTTTCAAAAACGACAACGGGAATACCAATTTCAAAAAAAATCCCAAGACGAAATTGTCTTGTGTCGACGACGACAACTAGAATAAGGGTGATGATCATATAAAGTGCATTATAAAAATATAACAAAATTTATTTATAGATTTGGCGAGACTTAAAATTTAAATTTAAAAAGAAAATGGTAGCCAACAAAGCCGAGTGTAATGCTACAGGTGGCGGAAGATTCAAGCAATTTATATTGAGCCCGCTGGAGGAAGCTGTGGCAAATCTTCTACAGTTTCAGAAACAGCTAAACCCTAAGTTAAAGTCGTTTCCAACACTGAGCTGGTACGACCCCTGTTCTAAAAATCTTAATGTAGCTGCCAACTTTATTGTTTTGGAAATAAATGTTGACTTGATTCCGGTTTTAAAATTAGGTGCTATTGTTTCCAGCACATCCTTGAAGGCTGTTTTATTCAGCCGAAAGTAACTTTCAAACCTTTTAAACAAATTAGAAGATTAACATTCTTTAAAGTAACAGACTTTGATTTTGCTACTCACTTGTTATCCGGCAGATTAAAGATATTGGATTTCTGTATGAGAAGTCTTCTTTCCAATACTAGATTTTCTTTATTTTCTTCATCACTGGCATCAGAATTTTAATTACACATAAAAACATTATTTCGCAAAATAATAAACAAAATAAATCTGCCGACTCAATTTTTAGAGATGTGCTTTTGTTTAAATCGATAAACTGTCGACGTCGTTACAACACTGTTTTAGAATACCAATGTGGTGTCGAAGTGATGTCGACGTCGAAGCAAAGTGATGTTGACTCAAAAACGACGACGACATTGATAACGACAACTAGAATAAGGGTGAATTATAGAGTATTCAAAAACCGAAAACCGGTCAACCGGTTTCTTTATTTTTAAAAACCGATCGGTTTCGAATATTTTGTAAATTCGAAAAAAAACGAAAACCGGTCCTTTTCGTTCGGTTGACCGGTTTTTTTAATTACATCACCAACTGGCTTACTTGGTCTCTTTTATTTTTTCCAAACACTTTTATAATCGTTTTTTTTGGTTATGAAGATTTAAAAGTAAGTCTGATAGATTGTGATGATGACTTTGGATATTTCAAATTCAAATAGTTTAATTTCTGATCTAAATAACACAATAAGCAGTATTCAAAATCAGACTGTACAAAATAATTCATCATTATATGATAATTTTATATATCTTGATAAATGCGACAAAAGAACTGAAAAGTTGGAAAATTTATATCATTGTCTTTTGACTATTTGTCCAACATCTACTATTAGTGAAAGAGTACTTTCCACTTCTAGCTTTATCAAAAGCAAACAAAAAAATCGTCTTAAAACGAAACATTTAAATTGAATATTATTTCTAAAATATTATTTTAGATGTGAAAAATAGATTTTCTTTTTACATATTTAAAATGTAAAATTAAAAAAAAATAATTAATGAAAAACGTTTTAAACGTTTAAATTACTAACGTACTTAATTTTACCAATTTACAAACTTTATGACCTCTATTCATTTGATATGCATATAGTTTTATAATATTAATTTTTAATATATTATATTAAAAAATATTAAAACCAATAAATAAAATGTTAAAATGAAATACAATAAAAAAATATTATAAAATATTTTTTTCAAAGAATATATTTTTTTATTTTTATTACTTTATATATTAAATTTCTTTTTTTTTTTTTTTTGTTTGTAATTAAAACAATTAACAAATTATATAAGCTTTTTATTCAAATTAAAAAAAAAACCGAAAAAACCGGTTGACCGGTTTTGACGTATGGCAACTGGCAACTGATAGCTGTCAATTTCAGTTGCCAAATAGTGATTGTATTGACAACCACAAAGTTTTGGTTGCTGTATGTTTTTAAAGCAAAAGAAAAAAGCGGGAACATTAAAATGTAAGTATATTTATTTATTGTTATAAATATTTCAATATCTGCAGCAACCTCTTGCTTTAATGGGCTGTTGTTCCATATGAAGGCTTCATGAGTAGATCCAGGATTCCTAGCATCAACATACCTTATTTTCATTTCGTAATCGCACAACTACAACGAAGTCATCTTGATAAAAAAAAGAAAAATTGTTAAATAACTTACCATCTATACATCCAACAATCCCTGGAAACTTCGTTTTCGAATAAAAAAGGTTTTAATTTTTTGTTTTTTTCTTCTTCCGACATTTTTGAAACTATACACAAGCTTTTGATCTATTAATTGTACGACTTCTTTTAAAACCACCGACAATGTTGGTTGAACCATTCCTAGATTGAAGTCATTGCCGTGAGATTTTTGGAAACTTCATTCAGCAAAAAATCTTAAGGCCGCGCCAACTTTTAATAGCGGAGGTATTGCCGTTGAACGACGACTTTGTTTAAGGCTTCCACTAAATATACCACTGCATCTTTTGGAATACGGATATAAGCTTTGAAACTATAAGAAGCAATTTTTATTGAAAATTATTTTAAACGTCAAGATATACTCACAGTACAGACGGAAACTCTAATGGATTGAAGTTGTCCCTCAAGTTCCGTCTAAGAGATGACACGTTTGAAGCCTTTTCATCGTCATCAAAAAACAGTTCCACTGAACTGGCATATATAAAATAATTGCTTACACAATTTCTTTTTATAATTTGTTTTTTTTTTTTTAATGAATTCACTTTTATTAACTTTTTTCCTTTGTCAATCTTTTTATTTGTTTACATTTATTTTCAGTTGCTAATCTGTCAAAATTACATTATCGATAACTTTTTGGCAACTGGGGAAAGTTGCCTTATATAATACCAATTATAATTTCAGTTGAGTTGCCAGTTAACAACGCAACTTAAGTTCGGTTGACATCGATAATAGACCCATTATTTTAATAAAGATAGCTAAATTAGGTTGTTATATTAAATCAAATATATAACCTGTATATAGCCGCCATATTAGATTCGATATTTTGAACTCTATACATACTATTTGACATATTAAATATTAACATACAATTCACAACTAAGAATGAATAACCATAATGATAAATTATTTCACTCACAAAATATACAAGAATCTTAGATTTTGAACATATAAACATATTTTCCCTCCACCAGAATTGCACTCTTGACCAAAAAACGGTGATCCGACTACATATTGGAATGGTCATAAAGTAAAAATGACTATTTCAATGACAATTGAAGAGTAATTTGAAGAGCTAAGAGGTCATGTGAAAAAAAGAGTTATCATTATATAGAGAAAAATTTGAGTAGATAAGCTGTTAATAAAAATTTCATGAAAATCCATGTAGTCGTATTTTAGCCATTTCTTATGGTATAAATGTCGTTCTAATCGCATAAGCATTTCTGAATGTATTTAAGATTGAGTTTTTAATTTTAAAGCCCCGTCTACTAACATAATCAAGACAAAAAAATTAGTTTTACCTTAAAATGTTGCAAAGCGTGTTGATTTTTTGAACGACCACACAATTGAGTACCACATTTCAGACACAACCACAAAGTATTGTCGTATTCAAATGCAGGCGGTGATTCGGGAGATTCCGAGGCTTCAGTAGCCGGTGAAGTAATACCAATTTTTTGACATTGAATACATTCAAAAACGAGACCTGTTGTTTTCAAGAGTTTACGCAATTTAGCCGAATCTACAGCTTTCTTAACGTGATTACAACAACGGGATGCTGCTGTGGGGCTAGCTTTTCCTTCGGAGGAATCCGTAGATGAACCATCATTCCAGTCTGGCTGACGGCTTTTACCCATTATGGAAGTGGATATTGAAAACGCCATATAACAATAAATGTTATTTAAAAAATATTTGATAGGATAGTGTTAAATTTCGAAAAATAACTAAAATCTGTAAATAGAAAAGTCAAAGAAAAATGTTAAGAAATAAAAATACAAAGAACACAAAAAATTAGGTTAAAAATATCAAAAAACAACTTTAGCATTGATTTTTCTCTCTTCATCAGTTCCCTCTTAACAAATTATTCCATTATAAAATATGTGATAAATTTGCAATTTGTATTATAAATCCATTACAAAATATTATATTTTTATAAACCTTGCTCCTTATGAATATTCACATAGAATTATTAATTAAAAAATTATCCAGTCTATTAAAATCTCTTCATAGAAAGAAAAAATGAGGTTAAGTTTATTGTGTCTTGTTTTCTATGTGTTTGTGTGTAGCAAAAACAAAATGCAGGAACAACCATTACAAAAATACACGACAAACAACAAAAACAACCATTACAGTTGAAAATTGTTAACACCTTTTTTTCCTATTGTTTAATTGAATAAAAGTGGAAAAGTCGTTGACTTTCCCATTATCATTTTAATTTTCGATTCTATAAATAATATCGGCAATTTTCCTTATTTCTTCAGTGTTGCTACTACACATTTTATTTTTTATTTTCACTTTTCTTTGTTTTAATTTTTTTTGTTAGAAATTTTCTTTGCCTTTCTTCACGTCACGTAAGGTGAAAATCACGTTGAAAATTTTATAGTTTGACTTTTTATGTATATATTAACCTTTTCTATTAATTTAGCACTTTCATAGAATGCAATCCAAATAATTATTTGTTTTTCTATAGTTTTTAAATTTTTTAAACTTATTTGCAATTATTTAACGCAATTTATTTTATCACTAGTTTTTGTGTGTTCTTCATATTTCTTTGCTGTGCACTAGTAGTGTTGAAAAAGTATTAAGTACTTAAGTACCTCATACTCGAATCGGATTATTTTAGAGGTACCCAACAGTGCTGCCATATGAGAAATGTAACAAGGTGATAGTTTAGTTTTTAGTGAATGTTTTTGTTAACACGTTGCCGCACAAACACAGCTAATGTCTTTAAATGCATTATAAATGTTTCAAATATTTTATCATTTTAAACATTTAAAAACTATTAAGAGATATATTAATTTTTCTTAGATTTTTTAAACATTTCTACTTGTAAAACTCTGTAGGAAATTTCCTCCATATATTAATCAAATTTGGATACAAGATTGTGAGATATATTTTTTGAGGAAAAAATGGTTTTCAAAGTTGTTTGAAACTTTTTTGTTTTAGTAACCCATTGCAAATGTCATCAAAATACTTTTGACCCTACATTTAAACCCTTAATATTGGGCCTCTGAAAGGGTACATATACTTATTTATATTTTCCATTATATCAGACAAACTTCTTCGCAGTCGGAGGAAAATCAACGGTGATTTGTATTAATTTTTATTCTACTTACCCAATTTAAATTTGGAAGTTCTTACTAAAAGTTGTAAAACCTCCTTGTTATCTGAGGCAATAATGTCAAATTAAAATACTTAAAGGTTAAAAACAAGCATAAAATGTTTTTAAACTAATGTATCGTAAAGCCCGTATGACACTTGCTAGATTTTGTATTGACGAAAAATTGATAAACTATTTATGGTAAAATAATGAGTGTGAAGAGTTAAACTATAGCGAATTAATGCATATCTGTCAAATGTATGTCGGTACCACAGCGCTCCCATTTGATTTACAATGCTGTCAATATCAATAAGTTTATTATTGGTTTGACTCTCTGACCAATTTTAAAATAGTTGTTTTAGGAGTGGATTATATATATATTGTAAATATCATCTTTCTTATTTCGAAACTCGTTTCTACATATTTTATTTCATATCTGAAATATACAGCATCGACTTAGCACTACATCCGTTATTTTAACATTTTTGGATATTGGTTTGTTGCTTACACCACTATTTGGCATATACAGCAAACCTTGTTTATATCGTCGTCGAAAATCCAAAAGTACGTAACATCAATTTTTTAAATTTAACATGAGAAGCAAAAAACGTTATAAAATGAAAAATATTTTAGATATAAAAACAAATTATCGAATATGGGATTAAAACACAACAACAAAACTATGGTCATAAAAGTCTAAAAATTGGTAGAGGCGTGTAGTTTAAGGTAATGAATCGAAATCAATAAAAAAAAAGATTTTGATTTTTTTGATGACATGTACTTTTGGATTTTCGACGACGATATGTAAAAATAAATTATTGTTTTGCTGCATTTGGCATATGCATCAAATTTGCATACAAATATTGTAAAATATATTTCATAAACAAAGAGGTAGCACCATAGAGGAAGAATAGTATAGAGGATGCAACGCCGTCAGCGGCCAAATAAAATTTTATACAGAATACAAAGGTTCGGAAACTTTGAGAAAACAAAGGAAAATTGAGCAAATTTCCCTGATTTCTGCAAAAATTTGAGTAAATTTCCCTGTTTTTAAACCTTTTTTTTTAAATCCAATTGGGAAATCTGCTAAAACTAATTGGATTTGCAAAGAAATTCAATTGGAATCGCAAAAAAACCAATTTGAAAAAATGCTGAACCTTTGAAATCTGCACATGCAAAAGAAAGAGAACGTTTTTTACGACGTGAGAGACATCGTCATGGTGTGGTAGCACTGCTTAAGGCGCACATAAATGAAGAGATGTAGAGTACAGACAGTCAAATAAAAAAGCAAAAATTTATATGCAGCAAAAAACGAGAACTTGTTCTTTTGTAAATGGAAATTTATAGCGTTATTCAAAATATATGCCACTATCGGTGGTAAAAATAAAAACATATTTATCATGTAGATTTTAAGAAAAAATTACTTAAACCATGGCATAACAATACCACAGATATACATATTAGCGGTTTTCACTCTTGGTGGTATATTTACAACGTGTATTTACTTCCCGCTTTTGTAAATTAATGAATCAGCAGATTTTTGTTTTGTTTTTCATCAATTTGAAAACATAAAATATCAAAAAGAATTTGAAGTTAACAAAAATGCCTATAATTACGGAAAAATATAAAATTATAAATTTTTTAGAGCAGAGGTTCTGGGTTCGAAGATACGGTATTATTTATAATAATAAAAAACAAGATCTGATGAATTTCACTGTAGGTCCATCTTTTATTACTAATTTTTTCACGCTTGTGTTTTAGGTTGGGTTTTTCATTATTTTGATCCATTAATCGACTTTATTTTAATATGGCCACAAAATGCAAACAAAAATCAAAAAATAGTTTTGGCGGCTAAGTGATCAGCTGTTTTAGTCATCTATTTACTATACCTTTTTGTCTTGTATTTTAACCACAACCCAGTAAATTTTAGTTCTATACATTTTGTTGTTGTGGTTTAGTAAATGTTAGTACTTTTACTATATCTACAACCTTTACAAGGTCTACAAGGGTACCAAGAGTGAAAACCTTTATTATAAAACTTGGCCTCGATTAGAATAACAATTTCAAAAATTCCTACAAAAACCCGAATTCTCCATAATGACCTTACCTGGTATTATTTTGCCATGATGTGAACCACATACTACCCAGACAGGAAGCAGCTGATTGAATCAAAATGATGACTAGAAAATGAGTAAAAGGAAATGTCAAAATTGCAGTGATACACAGAAAGGGATAGATATACAAAAAATATGTACCATACAATTCATATTGAGTTTAAGTTTTCTATCTTATTTTGATATCACTGCAATGTCAAAATAACCATACGGTTTGAGAATTCTTGTTTAACATATGTCCTTGGTAACCTGTCTCTGTAGTCTGTGAAGTAAATCTTCTTTATTTTTTTGTTAGAAAATAATATTTTTATTAATTGAGATTATTAAAAATTTTATTACATTTCAACTTACTTAGGGCTTTGTTTCTAAACTGCTTGCTTAGCCCGAAATAGCATCTATTAGCAAGAATAGTTCTTCGTTTTATTTCCAAACTGATGTTATTTGTTCGGCTTATGGCGGTACCGGGATAGATAAAGTTGTTCACTACCTCTAAGTTAAATTCACCAAAGTTCAAATATTGACCCAATGCCATTTAAAAATTTTGATTTTCCATCCCTAATCTGAGTTGTAAAGAAGAGTAAATTTACACTGTTTTTGGTGAATGCAATTATTGCGTGAAGTCTTGTTTGATGGCGAGCGGGCTAGAGAAAAGCAGCGTTTTCGTGTATGTGTTATTTATCTTTCGCACTTATATGTATTCTTCTTTTGTTGCTTCATTCCTATTCGGTTTTAGAGCAAAAAAATCACCAAATAAATAGACATAACTTTGGAAGCAACTTTGAAAAGGCAATTGAGAAAGAAGCATTCGATCAATTGCATCGTATAAATTGACTCTAAAACAATAAATTGACTCTAATTTTTAAAAACAAAAAATATTTCTTAATTAGCCGCTCAATTTTTGGACCTTGTTGAAAAATTATTTACAGAAGGGAAAAAAAAAATTCTCATTGAGTTTGTATTGCAACCTGACAAATATTTCTAATAACCACGTCCCCATATGATTTCCATTTATTATTGTTCACATTTTAATAAACAAGTTCTTGGATTAAAGCACATTTATTAATTATTTTAATGAATATGGTGTAATTTTTAGCATGTTAAGGTTTTTACATATTCGGAATTTTTTGTTAATCTGATTAATTTTACAAAAAAAAGTATATACTGTACAAGAAATTTTTATTACAAAAAAATTTTCCTAGGGGTCCACATCAGCATACGATATTTAAAAAGCCTCTCTTCGGTCTATATTTAAGTAATTTGTAAAAAAAAAAGTCCTACAAAGAAGAGTAAAATTGTTTTTTGTTTTGTTTAAATGTTTTATTTTCAGAAGTAAATCGAGCCACACCATGTCAATGTCGCTCATGTAGTAAAAAACGTTCTCTTGGTTTTATATGGGCAAATTACAAAGGTTCGGCATCTTTTGAAATTGTTTTTTTTTGCGATTCCAATTGATTTTCTTTACAAATCCAATTAAGTTTTTTAGCATATTTCCTAATTGGATTTGAAAAAAAGGTTTAAAAACGGATATATTTTACCAAATTTTTTGGGGAATTTGCTCAATTTTCCACTGTTTTCTCTCAGTTTCCGAACCTTTGTATTCTGTATATAATTTTATTTGGCCGCTGCCGGTGTTGCAATCTCTATACTTATTCTTCCTCTATGATCGAGCTAAGTACAATAATTTTTCATATAAGCGCTGGTAAATTGAAATCATTAAATGTACTAATTAATCAGTACCAGGGATGGAAAATATGTTTTCTGTTATTGTACCAACCAGACAAACAAATTTTACTTTTTCGATCCTCACGGTACCAAAATTTTTTCCGATTTTTTTTAACAATTTTATCGTATTGAGTCAGATTTGCTTAGGCACTAAAAAGACTTAAAAAAATTTAAATTGACCGGGTGAAACAAAATTTATCGTTAATTTTATGTAGTCGTATAATTCCCACAAAACTTTGTAAAATTTTACTCTAATTTTTATGTAACACCTTTTTATTATGGTTAACCTTTTCAGGATTTGCTATTAAAACATTTTAAGGCATTTAATAGCTTTTTAACAATAATACACTTTTTTATTATTATTTTTTTTTTTGTTTTGAGAGGTAATTTAAAATCAGCTGTTCAATGTTGCCACTTCCGAATATTTTAGTACAATGTGTATGGAAACATTTGGTAAATTTGATGTGACACCAATTTAGAGCCGGTTCAACTTAAAACTGACTTTATTTTTACTATAGGAGCTGAATAAATAAAAACAGGTCTTTAAATTAAAGTTGCTTTTAAAAAAAGTCGACTTTTTGTTGTGGTTTTATCAAGTTATAAATTGAAAATTTTAAAAAAATTTCAAATTGTACTAAATGAGCCGCGGTAGTACTACGGTACCAACCAAAGTAAAAATGTACCAAAAAAAAGTATAATTGTACCATGTTTTCCATCCCTGATCAGTATGAATGGTCATATAATAGGACTAACAGTAATTGAGCGTACATTATACCGTACAAGAAAAAAGTTCGAAATTCTCTTTTTGCCGAATGTTTGGGTCGCCTGTTTAATTTTTTCGTTATATCTTTGGCATTTACAGTCAGATCTTAAAGTGTGATATTGTCGCCGCCCGGTGTTTGCTTGCATGCCCGCGTTTAAGCTCGGCTAGAGCTCGCCGGTTTTGGGGGTGGTACTTTGTCAACCTCGGCTCGATTTGGCAGCAACAAAAAGAAAAAAAAATACATGCCAGTCTTGCAGAACGGAGATGGGGTGTTCTAAACAAATCAACAATTTTTAAAGTTGGGCCCGAAGTGGTGTGTTCTTTCAAAGATAAAAAAACAAAGGGAAATTATGAAATCACATGGTTTCGGTCATCCCAAAGTTGCCTCCAC
The DNA here is from genome assembly GCA_949748255.1 of Eustalomyia histrio. Lineage (NCBI taxonomy): Eukaryota > Metazoa > Arthropoda > Insecta > Diptera > Anthomyiidae > Eustalomyia > Eustalomyia histrio. The sequence goes on from OX456525.1 coordinate 18,888,151, forward strand.
TTACCCTGGTTACCCCACTACCACTTCATAAAGAAAATTTACTCACTCATTTTCAATGTGAATTCTTACTTTATTTACAAAATTTCATTCCCATTTGTAACTCATTATTAAAAGAAAATATATGAAATATAAAATTTAAATCATCAACAATATAAAATTTGAATTATAAAAACAAGAATTAAACAAATTTAAATTAAAAAAAATGAAATATAAAATTTGAACTATAAAAAAAATTAGCCAAATTTAAATTATAAAAATATAAAATTTGTTTTATACCAAATAAAATTAAATTATCAACAATATAAAATATAAAATTTGAATTATATAAAAAAAGGAATTAAACAAATTTAAATTAAAAAAAAAAATGAAATATAAAATTTGAACTATAAAAAAAATTAGCCAAATTTAAATTATAAATTTATAAAATTTGTTTTATGCCATATAAAATTGAATTATAAAAAAAAGTATAAAATTGGATTAAAAAAAAAATATAAAAAAATGGAATAAAAAAAAAAGGTATCGAATAACTAACTCGATATGACTTTAGGAATGGGCTTTAGGCTATGGGTGTTGCTGCCCCAGTGGGCGTCTTCTCCTTGCAGGTTCCTCAGAGGTTTGTCCGTCCGTTTTCAGTCCTACAGGTAAGTATCCTTCCAATAAAAACACTCCTAAAATATATTTATTCTCCCTTTCGGGAGGATTTCCGGGGAAACAATTGAGGTCGTTTCGGGCTACTGAGCCGGTACACCTAATTCCTAATAGGAATGAGCTCACCCTACAGGGACTAGAAGCCCCTACCGTTTTCCTAAATTTTCTTCCCTACTAAGAGCAATATATATATTCGTATCTCTTTTCAGAGGGGGGTCACGTTCGTTTATTTCCGGGTCACAAAAAAGGTCCTATTCGTCCTAACCCCTATTGAAATACCTGATATTGTTGCTATTGCTGTTTCCGTTGCTGCTGCTACTGCTGTTTCCGTTGCTGCTGCTCCTGCTGTTGCTGCTTAGCGATGGTGGCTCGTTGTTGAACGCTGCGTCAGGCAGTGGTGGGATGGTAGATTCCCGATTTAACTTTTTCCTTGGCAAATTTTTTTTTTAACCAAATTTATTTTTTGTATTATTATTTAATAAATTTTTAAGAGGTTATCCCATTTCCTCTTGTTGCTTTTTTCCAACCAGAAAAAAAACGGCATAAAAATTGCTGCACCACCTGCCTGACGTGAAAATCCAAAAGGAAGAAATTTTTCCTTCAGAATTCTAATAAGAATCTGACAAGAACTGTCTGTCACTCGATTATCTGCTGTTCAGCGTCGCAAATTCCCTACACTTTTGTCCTTTTTTTTTCTCTTCTTCTTTTTTCTTAATTTTCTTACAAGCATTTAACCCCTTTCGGGGTGGACATGACAATAAATCGATGGTTTTGTTTTGAGGGGACCAATGTTTTACTCTAAGGGACAAAACAACGATGTATCATACTTTAAGATGCGACTGTAAATGCCGAATATATAACAGATTTTTATTATGGCATCTCTATTTTAATACACTCCACACTATTGAATCAAATTACAGAACAAAGATGCCGCTCACCCCTTTTCTTAATTATTATATGAACATAAAAGATTTGGGAATGGGAAATTTGTTTTGAAATTGTGGAAATTTGTTTTGAAATCAAAAAATCCACTTTACTTTGAAATCGGTGATATTTGCTCAGAACAATGAAAAATATGTTTTGAGTTGAGGGATGTTACTTAATTTTTCTTGTTTTCTCTTTATATATGGAGCCCTTTGAAACCTGCACAAAAATTTGATGGGGCACTGATCATGATGATATCTCTTTAACTTATCCTTCCTCTATGATGAACTTTAAAGAAGATGTTATTTTTTATCGACATTATTTCAACTAATTTGTCATACAACCAACATGTTCAGGCATTCACAAATCTGCACCCTAAGGTCAGACAAGAAAATAGCCTAAATTAAACTTCTATACACAATTTACAATAAAATTATAAACGCATGCACGTGACTACTACTACCACTACAATAGAGATTTGAAGGAAGGGAATATGTTGCACAACATCATTATACATTTTAGTATAAAGAAACTTTAGTCTAGTGAAACGAATTTTTATGAATTGAGTCTGTCTATAACTGACAAATCCATAAGTTAAGCTATATAATTTATCAAAGGAATCGCAAAGCAGCAACAACGGGAGAAGCTTAAAAACTATCCCTCTTCTTCAGCTGCCTGAAGAATTTTCATACACTTAAAGTCTTGCGTGACTGTGTGTTTGTAAAAAGAAGAATCTTTTTTTTGAGGCTCCATATAGCTTAACATGTGCAAGCAAAAAGTATATAATTTACTATAGAGTATTTTTCCCGCTCTACCAGAAATTCAACATGGTACAGAGTTCAGCGGCAACATTTTTAAATGAGAGCGCAACATTTTCAAAGTTGCTAAAGTGTTAAAAAACATTAAATTTGGTGTATGCTGTGCTGCCACATAAACAGTGTAATTTTTAATCCCAGTTTTTGGGATTTTTAACTGTTTACTAGTTTTTTCATGAAAACAATTTTTTTTTTTAAATTATTGCATTTTTTTATAGGTTTTTAGTTATATGTTGCAACAATTAATAGCATATTTATTCTCTTTATTATATATTTTTACCATAGAAATGGGAAAAAATGGATATAATAGACATAGTTGGTCAATGTGTGTGTACACACTTTAATACTTTTCATGTCACAATGTTATGTTTGAATTCGTAACTATTTTTTAACACAATTGCAAATTTTTGTTGTATTTTTTTACTTTATTAGACATGTCTAATTTTAGTAAAAATAAATAGTTTTTTGAACAAATATTATATTTTTATATGAAAAATCTGAAAAAATACATGAATAAAATAAAAAAACATTTTTTTTATGAAATAATCTGAAAAATCTCTAGCATCCCAAAAAACGGCAAAAAAAATATTTAAAATTGGTTATATGGCAGCACCGCTAAACACTACTAAAAGTTGCCGACCAAAACTCACCTTTGTTGCCGCCAAACTATGTTCGTGTTCTAAGAGAGTACTAAAAAGTTCGTGAGAGGGAAACATACTCTATAGAAAATTATATTCTCTTTGGTGCAAGTAACACTGTAATTTGCCTGCTTGCAAGATAAAAAGAGTTAAAAAGAATACGAAAAATATTGAGAAAAATAATAAAAACTGCCTTTATGTTTTAATGTCTGTCCGCATATTTGCTACACACGTAGGCGCACTCATTGTCAGTTCCAGGAATATCCATGCATGCATAAAGCCAAAGAGTATGTACTTAATAGAGAAACGACGCTACTCGTGGTCCTCTCGATTGTTAACGAAGTCGCAATAAAATCGGGCAAAAAGGAAAATATTTAAGAAAATTTATTCATGAAAAACGCAAAAGAAGCATAGCTCACTGATAAAGCCATATACATTATTTACATTCACATGCAATTCAATCTCATCTCTGGCGTGCAAAGTAGTTTTTTTGTTTTAAATTTTTTATTTGGAATAGAGAATCTAAAAATGTGATTCTCAACTCTTAACCAGGGTAGTCTAGACTTTCCTGATAAGAAATGAAAATGTCCATGTGTTTTTTAACCTATAAAAATACGCTTTGAAGAGTCCTTATGCGACTCAAAAAGCGTCTTTTTGCTCTCTTTTGATCGTGAAGGTACAATGAGTGGGTCGTAGTTTCAAACGGTCGTCGGAATCGGAAGTGATACTCTGTATCCCGCCGATTGATGGCGCATGAAGATTTAAAGATCTTGCAGACACAGTGTGTTGAGTGGCTTGTACTGAAAGTACTATTCAGAAAAGTGAGATCTAGTTTTTAACATGCGGCTACAAGATGAAAATGAGAACAGAGTTGGAAGTTTCTGAGCATCCATATCTACTACTATATTTTCCAGTTTTGGCATTTCTATACCCAACACGCTTTATGCAAGAAGAATGAAAAGTTTTTAATTTTGGGCTGCTAACCAGTATTGTTATTTAAAAGAAGCCCTTTGATTATGCGCTGGAGCATTGCTATGGGAACGAAGAGAAAAAGGTTCGATATCTATTTTTCGGAAGCCCTGGAGGGAAGTAGATATGTCTCAAAACATCTGGGGTATATATTCTTGGAAGATATGTTTGCACAGAATGAACATGTAGTCTATCTGGTCTCACGAAGTTTGTATGGTATTCTGGGTGATTTTAGATCTTGCAATTAGTCTTAATATGAGAAAAGGGAAGGTTTACGAATGTATTCGCTTAATATCAGGTAATAAAAACTCTATAATCCTGTACTATATTATTTATATAATCAAATTAACTTGTACCAAGCACAAACTAACGAAACTAGTGACTTATTTTCCCAAGGCATTAGGAGGCATCAGTGCATTTGTAACTTTATCCACGTTCTCCGTTTTTTTATTTAAATCCGTGTTTTAAAAAAAAAAAAATCAATGACTTCCAAAAGATCATTAATATATATCGCCGACAATACACGATCTAATAAATATTTGGACTGTAGGATTAAATGCTTTATGATATAGTTGATATGGCTACAGTTTTTAAGCTAAAGGTCTTGGGTTTTGCGCCAGGCTGAGCAAACCAAAAAACTACGCAATAGAAACATTTCGGTCTACCTGAAGAAGTTAGTATCCTTTCAGTTTTCTCAAATCAACCCCCGCAAGCACCACAAATTATAAATAAAAAAGTCCCCGTGCCAATACTTTACCATACTCCTTGCGAACGCCGGAGAAAAGCAAAGAAAGAGTTTTATAGTCTCATTGCCCTCCCCACAGGCCCTACACAACACAGAATCACTGCTTCCGCATTTTGAAAGGTGTGATAATATATAGAGCGGCTGGTTAGATTAAGATTCTTCTGGTCCTGCCAAGATCCGGTGCACCCCACAAGACCTCTGCAATCGCACCAACATAATGCTAGTGGTCTATTGTCCAAGCTCCGTTTTCGTCATCCGAAAAGGTCTCTGATTTCTGAGGTCAGTCCCCTTATTCCCCTCCACTCCACAGTATCATATCAACCAATCTGTTTTAGTTATGAAAGGAAATATGTTTCATAAAACTTTATGAAATTGATGACAAACGATTTATGAGATGTATTCATCAGTATGATGAAAAATTTTCCCTGAGTGTATTTTGTAGTATTTAATGTTATGGGTGCCATTATATTACTATAGTTCATCATTTATGGAGACTTTGTGTCTTAATGTGTCGAAATGAATTTAAATAACTTTTTTTATACAATTTCTTTTACTTCTCAACAAACACTCCTTTGCTCCATGTGCTAACCCAGTGGATTTTGTATTCTATAGATATGGCAAATCTAAAGGAACACAAAGAGAAGGAGTTTTTTTATGCTAACCAGCTGCTGTTGTTTGAGTTCGTTCGATTTAGCCACTGTCCATATCAATAAATTTGTCTGTTGTTTCGTTTGGTTGAGTTCGTTGTTGACTTGGAATAGTTGTCTGGTATATTACTCTCTTGGTTGTCAGTTTTACTTTTTATAGTCGGCTTTTATTGTTTGAGGTTGTTTGTTGTTGCTGTAGTTTGCTGCCACTTTTTATTCAGTGTTTGTTTCAAGTTTGTTAAGAATAGGGAATGCATCCTGCTATGCTCGTGAAACTAAGTTTTATTTTCCTGCATTCCTGGGAATTCTGATCGCGAATTATGAGTTTTATGGAAATATAAGCACTTCAAATCGCGCTTAAGCGTTAAAATTGTTTTACTGTACATTTTTCTGATCATGATATTTTTAAGTTTAATGTTATCAATTGGTGTGTGAATGACAAGTTCGATGCAGAAGAAGAATGAAGTGTACAATGTAAAAAGCAATAATTATAACGTTGGACAAAACCAAACATTAATTACTCTAACAGCCGACAAAATAAAAAAAGACTTTTCGTAAAATTTATAGGAATTTATTTTTTAAAATCAATTCTTTAATTTAAATGATTTACTTTTCTAGAGGAATCCTTGAAATTTCAAAAAAAAAAAAATCCCGCTTTCCCGGTAAATCAAGAAAAGTCGGGATTTCGCATTCCCTAGTTAAGATTCTTCCAGTTGTCTGTCTGTTGTTTGCAACTGATAGCACTGAATATGAGATTATTTAAAGTAAAAGGGTTCATTAGCTTAAATTTGTTTTAAATGGAGCATAACTTTAATGTGTATAGTAAAAATTGCAAATTATAGGTTGTTAAGTTATTCAATAAAAAAATATCTGCTATTATTTTTTTTCATCAATTTATGTAATCTATTAAAATATTGATTGATTTTTTACTTTAGGTAACGTTTCCAGATCACGTTTTGCTTTAGACGAACGAAAATACAATATAACAAAATACATGCAATACACGAACAGAGATGTTTTTGAAAGTGTTTTTGAAATCTTTTGAGGCGACAAGTGCATAGATAGCAAATAGCTGATTTTGGAAATATGGCGGACAGAAAATAAGTAAAATGAAATGCCAAATTTAAGAAAAAACACAAAAGAATATTACCAGCATGTAAAGAAACCTATACACATAAAAAACAGAATCATTGAGACAACTGAATTTCATGCCAATCGAATGGTTTGGTTAGCAATTTGTTTGTGGCGACCAAAATTCGGCTAATACAATAGAATTTCGGTTGAAAACGTATATATTTTTTAGAAGGAATAAATTTGGTTGCGAAAACTTTATGATTTATTTGCCACAACCAAACCCTTTAGTTTGCAAAAATTAGGTTGTCACAATGAATCTGTTTTCTCTGTGTACGGTTCGGAATTACATTTTTGACATCTGTCATTGGTAACACATCTGTTGTTCCAGTATATATGGTTATGAGCAAAATTCGAATGTAGGGTATCCCCCTCTATCCTTTGCCAGTGGGGCACATATATCTTATATTAAATTTCTCACATGTAATCACAGATTTATATATTTTTTGGGGGGTGCTAAAAATAATAAAAAGCTGGGACATTTTGCAATAAATTCCTTAAATCGTGTGAAAAAAGATAATTTTGCATCATGACAACCTATTTCTGACTACTTTAAATAACAAGGTGACTACAAAATTATTTTTCTCAAAGTCATGCACCTCCTCAGAAATGCATAGGAAATATTTTATTCCAAGCTCCCAAAAATTGTATAAAAAACATTCGCGGAAAAAAAGGAAAATATAATTTTTTGAGATTTCCTTATACAGGGTGGAGCAAAGCCCATAAGTTTTTTTTCTGTCTCTAACTTTTGTTTAAAGTAAAAACTCATTTAGTTTTTAATTATTCCAACTTATAAATTTTGTGTCAATTAATTGTGGGAAATTATGTCCAACAAATGACCGCTGACGGCTCTTTTCTCATAGATTTTGCAAAACTGTGAGCAACAAATGTGGTGTTACGTTGCTAAATTGCTCTCGATTATTGTTTTTTAACTCCTTCAAGGTGCGCCAACGTCTGCAAATATCCCCATAAAAAGAAGTCCGTGACAGTCAAATCGGGAAATCTGTCTAGCCAAGTCAAATCACGGAGAAGCGAGCTACACGCGCTGGGAGCACATCCTTCAAAATATACATTGTGTCGCACGCAGTATGACAAGTGGAGACGTTTTGTTGGAACCACATATTCCTCAAATCCAGATCGTCAAGTTTTGGTAAGGAAAATTCAGTGAACATGGCTCTATAGCGGTCGCCGTTTACCACAATATCGTTAATAAAAAAATATGTTTAAAATTCTGATTTTCGGCCTAAAAAGTAATTCTGGGTCAATTGGTACACTAAAAAGTAAGTCTATGTGCAATATTTTTTTTGAAGAGAAGCAACACTCAGAAAATTCTTCCTACTTATTAATGTTGAAAGTAATAGAGCAAAGATGAAATGTGGTGAGAGTTAAAGGTCTTTAAATATGGCAACACTGTAATTGCACGAGATGATAATTCTTAGAACAGTTATTTTACTTTGCTAGGGTTAAGTGCTATAGGAATACCGAAGGAGGACTTTAAGATATGTGTAAAGGATATAAAACTCATACATATTAAATTTCTTAATTGATATTGCAGCCGCTGGCGATCGAACCTGCAACCTTCTATGTATAAGTCCAATACGCTAATCAATACACACTAACTCATCTACCCTGTCTATATAGTAGTGTAGGATATAAATAATAAAATAAAAATAAATTGAATAGCCTCAACCAAATCCTGTCTACTATATTACCATTTCTTTATCTTTCAAAAATAAAATAAAAATAAATTAATAGACATCTGTTATCTTAAGTAAATTTAACCAAGCAGTTATTATAAAGTGAACATTTATTTTAGTATTTTTCCAATAAAAAAGTAACCAAATATGCAAGTTTATGGGTTTAATCTAAAATTGCCACAATTTTTTTTTTGCAAAGTGATAGCTTATCTTTGTACAAATCAAATTAATTGATTGAAGATTTAAGGGAGAAATTGCTTAAAAGTTTTCAAGTGGTTTTAGCTTTAAAACTTTGATATTTTGCAAAGAATATTATAGAAATTTAAAACCCTTTACGTTAAACAAGAATGACATATCTTTACAGTGAAATCTTATACAAATCTCATGATAGTATTTTATTTATTTTTTTACATTTTTACTTAAAGAAGAACCACCCTACAATTTGCAAACAACACGCACCTTCTGTATTGTAATCTTTTTTTAAAAAGAAGCCTTAGTAATAAACACTTTGTTAAATTACAAAGTTACAACTACAATTGTATTTACATGTGTCACTTGAAACTACATAAAAGCTTTGACAGAAAGAATAGCAAAAAAAGAACTACAAAATAAAATGATAATTACAAACGGTAAGTTAAAGCTTCTTATATGGCTTAATTTAATCTTATTTTTCTTTCAACTATTTTATAGTTTTTCTAGTCTTTGTTCTGACTATACTTTTCTTGTAATGGATTAAGTTACAAAAAGAACAAAGCGTTCAAAATGCTAGATATTATTTTCTTATGGTTGGTCTCCTACAGCAGGTTTGACTTAAACTTAACTTTTGAACAAAAGCAAATGCCCGAAAATTACATACAAAACAACCACAAATTTTTGGGTTAACTAATAGTTAACTGAGTGCGAAACCCAGCGTTACTAATCAAAATATCTTGTCAAAATTGTAATGCATAGGAATTAACAAATAATAAATGTTTTTTAACTGGGTAACCCTGAGTATTTGTAATGACAATATTAGTGCCAACCAATGACTGTCTATAAATAATCAAACATATTGGCCCGTAATCATAGTCCCGCACTAAAGTCGGCTTTTTTTTTTAAACAACTTTAAATTAAAAACTTGTTATTATCTATTTTGCTATTATAGTCAGAATTAAAGCCAGTTTTAAGTTGAACCGGCTTTCAAATGTACTAAATGCCCGCATACATTTTGTACTTAAAAAGAAGCAGGTGGCAACATTGATCAGCTGATTTTATATTTGCCGAAAAAATGAAAAGTGTGTAAATAAAAGATTTGCAATTGCAAAATGTAAAAAGGAAAAAACTTTATAAAAAAGGATTTAAAAGTGTATTTTTAATAATAAAAATTTATTAGCTTAATAAATTTTATGAAAAATATCGTATTTATTGATATAATTTTCCTTTTAATAATTGCAATTCAAACATTTTTTTCACAAAAATTTTCTTGGCGGAAAACAGCTGTTGTGTGTTGTTAAATTGGATAGAGTCAACTTCAGCTAGTTTTAATTTTAAAGCAGACTTTAGCGATTAAAGTATACTTTTACTTGTCTATAGTATGCCTAAAGTATACTTTTAAGAAAAGTCGACTTTAGAACTCTTAAAGTATACTTTATTTTAACTCTGATTATGCGCCAATGTTTCTAAATGCATTTTAAACTGGGATTTCCTTTACTGTGTATAAAGACGAAATTATTTACATTTTATACAAAATTGTAGATCATAAATAAATGGTCCTTCGTACACTGCTGAAAACATACATATAAAAACATTAAATTACTTCTCAAATTAAATCATGCATATGATTAGTTTCACAGAATTTCTGATCTTAAAATAAACCACTTACAATAGCCAGAACTTCATGTTTTGATGGTATTCTTTCAAAACTAAACTAACAAAACCACCACTTAAACAAAAGCGGCATTATTTAAACCATTGTTAAATACAACAAATGAAAAAAAAATCAATGAAGCAGAAATCTATTCAGAATATATTTTACTTTCAAGTAGAAATAACATATAATAACATAAGTACTTCACAATTTCTAAAGAGCTTGTTAATAAAAAATTCAAATGAAAGGAAATTTTGCAAATAATTTGCCAGTTCCATTTTTCAGTCGTGGATTTATTTAAGTGTCAACTAATGAATAGAAATGGGTGGCTACCTGAATTCATTGATTGCCAAAGAACAAGAAAGTCTTGAACAATAGAAGAAAAATTAACCAGCATGTGTAGGAAGTTGTGAAGGTATTGTTTATTTTATTTTGAACTCTTTGAATATGTTTTATTATTTATTTCCCAGCTGAAAATTGTATCTTGTAGCATATTTTTAAGGACAAGTCAGCAGGTGTATTGATTTACCAAAGACATTTTAAAGACATGTCAAATTTTTTCCTTTTTTAAAACGACGCTGACTATCTGACTATTTGTCAGCATTATAATTTAGATTATTTCGCTAACGGAATTTTAAAAATAACGTATTTTATATTCGGAAACCATATATAATGTGTTGCTTTTAGGGTTCGGGAATTCCCAGGAAAATTTTGATGGAAATTCCAAGGAACTATTTTCAAGGAAATTTAACTTTATTTCCTGGGTAAACGGAAAACTATTAAAATCTGAACAATCGTGTCTGAAATCGGAGTTGGCAAGGAACGGCTGGGTAAATCCAAAAAGTTTGAAGATAAAGAATTCGAAACATTGCTCTATGTAGACGAATTCCAAATGCTTAAGGAGTTGTCAGAATTATTGGGAGTGGATGAGTGGACAGTAAGCAAACTCCTAAAAACCATGGGATTGATTGAAGCCACTCGAGGTCGAAGGGCGATTTTGGCTTGTAAACAGCTTCTGGAATGCCAAAAAATGAATAATTTTTTGCATCAAATTGTGACTGGCGATGAAAAGTGTATCCATTACGGCAACTCCATCATACAAAGCCGAATATTCATGGCATGCTCTGTATTTGGTGGGACTGATTGAAACGATCACGGGGGAACCCTTTTAGACCCAACTCATACGTTTGAGACGCGCACTGAAGCACTGGTCATGACCTACTTGGAAATTCTACCCCACCTGCCGTATTCTCTAGACATCGCTCCTTCCGACCATTACTCGTTCCCGTCAATGACACATGGCCTGTCGCAGCAGAAGTTCACTTCATATGCAAATTGGAACTCTTTTGATTAAATTTTTGATAACTGGGCGCTGTTACTGTCCTTGAATGGTGTTCTTTAACTCGTCCAAGGTGCGGGGCTTGTTCGCGTACACCAATAACTTAAAATATGACCAAAGGAAGAAAGCTAGGGCAGGGAAGGAATCATTAAAAATACGCATTGTGTCGCGTGCAGTATGACAAGAGGCTCCATCCTGTTGAAATCACATGTCCTCCGAATTCAGGTCGTGATTTTCTGGTGAGAAAAATTCAATCAACATGGCTCTATAGAGGTCGCCGTTTACCATAATAACGTTACCGCCAGCTCATTCGAAAAAATAAAGTCCAATAATTTTTTACGTCTTAACTGCACACCACACGGTGACTTTGAGAGGATGCATTGGTGCTTTCGAAATTATGCATGGATTTTTTCTCCCCAAAAACCGAGAATTTTTTTGACTTGGCAGCTGAGATAAAAATGAGCTTGGTAGCTCATGATCAATCTTGATGGAAAATCATCCACTTCGTCGTTGTCACAATTATCACGCATTCTTGAGTCGTTTCATAGTTATTTACTATAAATATTGCACGAATGTCAAAACCAAATTAGCATACGATGTCATTTGGGTGATACTTAATGCCTGCCCTTGTATTTAAAAAATGGTGCGCGAAAGGTGTTTAATATACACAGAATTTTGTGTAAAAGAGCTTATCTGTAAAATAATTATAAAATTGAAAAAAAAAAATGGCTGGAAGGCTTTAGATAATTGTTACCTGCGTAAGGTTTTCCTTCTAAATTTACTAGTAAAATAAATTTTTTCTGATTTTTTTTAATTTTCCTATATGTATATGAAAAATTTTCCGGAATTACCGGAAAATGAATTTTTCATTCTCGTTTCCCAGGAAATAAAAAAGTTCAGGAAATCTCGAACCCTAGTTGTGGTACAACGAATGGGACACACAATAAATTCGTAAATATTGGAGACGAAAGCCAAATAAGTGATTGTTTCATAAAAATATACTTTTTTATTTTATTCAATATTTTCTAAAATTTGTTTAGATTATTCTCTATGACGATGGAATACAAATTAATTTTTTCCAAATATCATTTGCTGTATTTGTTTAAAAAGTTATTAGGTTTTTGTTTAAATGAAAAATTGTAAAAAATTCATTGATCCTGTGAAACCAACCCGTTTAAAATATTTTTTTTTAGCAAAATACAATTAAATAATTTAATTTTTCATATTTATATTAAATTTGCTGATATTAAAGTCCAATGCCAAAAAAAATATATGGCAACTCTATTTTTGTATTATTCCTTTTAGTTAATATTTCCTCGTTTTTCTAGTTGGTCTCGCAAAAGAGTTTGCTCCCGTTTAATTGATAATTTATAAAAGAATAAGTGCTTTATAATATATGAAAAGTGTAAAATTTATTAATTTAAATGTAAAATTTAATTAATTATTTAAAGTTATTCAAAAAAATCTATTAATATTGAATGCTAAAAGTGATTAAAAAAAGAAATTATTACAAGCAGCTTAGCAAATTCCTCAATATAAAAAAGACAAAGTTTTATTTCGCATGTATTTACTTTTTGTTAGTGTTTTTGCATAAAAATGTTTATTTTTATCTCTCTCCCTCTGTCATTTCTTTTAGTTAATATTATTTGTTGTTGTTATTGAAAAAAAGTCAATAAAGCCCTTATTAGTGCGTGTGTGGATATTAATAAAAAGCAGAGTATAATAGTATTAAAGCAATTAAGACTTTCTAATAGTGTGGGAAAATTAGTAATGTGTAGATCGCGATTATTATGTTATCGTTATCGTCCAAAACATCGACAAAGAGGTTAAATTTAAAATTAATAATATAATGAAGCAAAGTAAATAAAAACAATGTAATATTGAGGTAAGTTTTATAAAAATAAGTAAAAATTGTTCATATTATTAAAACTTTAATATTAAGTTTTAAACCACATAATACCATCACTTGATAATAAATAATTAAATTTGAATAATTGAAAACATGTTTAATGTAAACAACAATAAGGTTGTTCAAAATAAGGTTTGCTAATGCCTATGTGACATTATGGTATTTTCAAGCAACGTTGTCTGGGATTCTCTATAAAACGTTTTAAAAACAAATCGGAATTAAAAAATTTGAATTTTTGATAGATTACCCCTGTTAAAGTGGCTTGAATTCTCCTTTAAATAAAATATAAAACAAAAGATCATGGGACGATACATCAATTGTAGCTACATATGTTAAGTTTGATATGTTGAATTACACAAACATAAAAATACTACTTAAATTATCCCAATTAAAAATTTTGTTTAATAACTTGGCCATAATTACTTTTTTTCTGACTTTAAATCACATGCTAAAGTGGGATTTAGTTATATAATTGGTTCAATTAAAAAATTGTCAATATTAACATGAACTGGTCATCATTAGGCTTCGAGAGGTTGTGAAAATACATTTTAATTGTCGTTAGCTGGAGATGAACGTTAACCAAATTTGCGAATGAACAAAATTTGAAACAGAAAAATGGCATCGATTTTGCATATTATACAATACTATAATTACATATTCTATCACATTTTGATACATATTTATTTTGGTATATACACGCACCAATAAATCTGTAATGGAAACTGAAAATTTTGCTGTTATTACGGGAAATTTTGCCGTATTTTTTTGCTAATCTTTGCAACACATGTCTGCTGACGTGTAGTACAATGAAATTTATAGAAAAAATTAGCTGCCGCTACTAAATTTTAGTAAACTTTTTGTAAAGTGGAATTTAAATTTTGTTTGCTAAACTCAGCAAAAAAAATTTACTAAATATTATTAATTATAGTACAAAATTTCAATTTTTTTTATCGAGCATCAAATTTTTTTTTTATTTATTTTTTTCAAAAAATATTTTAGACAAAATTAAAAAAAATCAAAGGCTTAAAAATTGTAAAAAAATACACGAATTTATCATTTTGTTTTAATTTGGTAATTTCTGTTTTGAAAAATATTTTTGTCAATTTTTTTATTTTACTTTTAAGGTAAAATTTTAATTGTTTTTAGGGTTGATTTTTAGAACTAAAAAAACTTCATAGTGCTATTTTAAGTGGATGTTCTATTTTTGGACATAAGTCGGTATAGTAACTTCCGATCCCTTTTTTAATCTATGTAAAATTTTAAGGCAAATTAAGTTTGTATGGGTAATTTAAAATTAGAAATAATATTTCCTTCAATATTGACTTTTTTAAAATTAGTAATTTTATTTTTGCTAATTTTAGCAAATCGGTTTTTAAAAATTTGTAAAATGATTTCTAAAATTAGCAACAAAAATTTGTAAATATTCTGTAAAAATTCTATAATTTGTAAAATGTAAATAGCAAAAAGATTTGCTAAATAATAATTTGCTTACTAAAAATCTGTATACAAATAGTAAAGTGGGATTAAAACTGTTTACAAATTTTCCTACTAACTTTTTTTCTGAGTGTATTTATGCATATTTTGCAAAAAAAAAAAAATATGTTTATCCAGTGAAACATGTTCATATATATTCAAATATGATCATAGAAAAATTAACCTACATTTCCATATGTATATTGGCATATATTTATGTCCATATATTATCTTATATATATTTCATGTATTATCATCTACATTCTAAAATATATAAAATATATGTTTACCTGTGTTATTTTATAGTTAACCGTATTTTAAGTTATATCGTTAGTGGTGTTTTTCAACCATGGTACTTTGTTAAAAAAATTCTTTCGCGTTTGAGAAAAATCTTTGAAAATCTATGTTGCGTAGTTTAGTATTATTTACAGGTGTAAAAAAAATTAAAAAAATACTTAGTTAAATTTGGAGAGGGTGAAGTCAAAATTTTGATTATTTTGGTTTAATTATTGTGCATTTAATTATTTGCAAAAATATATTTCTTGGTCAAGATTAAAAAGTTTCCACCTCTTTACTTACTACATTTACTCAATCTTTAAGAAAAGAAAACCAATAATATGTTTTTTCCGAAATAAAGACAGAAAAAAACAGAAAATTAATATTGCAAAACATTTAATTTAGCAAATAGTTGTATATTAGCTTACGCAGATATGCATCATTTGAGACAAGCCTCACACCAAACGTAGTGATCTTCATTACCGTCGTCAGCCCCATTCAGATTGTGAGTGTGCGCGTAACAGTTTTTGTTGTTGTGGTAAAACTGCTAACAAGGAACTTCTGCGGAATGGTTCGCTCCGATTTTGTTTCAATTTAAAGGAGACAAAAAATAAATAATATAATAATAAAAGAATAATAAATAAAATAATGTAAAGGAGACAATATTAATGAACTCTTATTTTTATCGGTCCATTGTCATAGAACCGAATTATGGAAGGGTAAATACAAAATATTGGCAGAGAAGTTATCTCCTTCAAAATTCACTGAGATTAAACAGAGGGATCACAATAGATCTACCTGATCGCAGTGCAAGAAGGACATACAACTCAATCTAGTTACATCGTTAAACGTAATGTTATATTTACTGACTAAAACGTGTAGGAGCATGTTTGAAATTTACAAAGTTTAAATTTAGTTGTATCTAGCTTTAAAGTAGTACTCTTTAAAGCAAAAATATTTATACTCATATTACTTATGGCATACAGAGTTCCTAATTTTTCGAAATATTTAATAAACAGGCGAAAAAACACTTTTGCAAAGTCACCTGAATAACTACAAAAATATCGCAAAAAGCCGAGACAACCCTCGCTTTAATCGAATGGCGAAGAAAATATGTATATACAAATTTGGTTTCTTCCCTCATATACTTCTGTATTTTTTATATGTTTTTAGCAAGAACTAAAACCCTGAGCACAATGGGTTCAGGTTCGGGTTAATCGAAATAAAAAGTTCAGGTTCGGGTTGAACATTTAAAAAATGTAACAATGTTTTATTAATAGAAATTTATTTATTTTTCAAAGAAATTGTCGTTAAATTTTATAATTAAAATATTTTTTAAGTTTTCCTCTTTTGAATTTGTTCCTTGTGGCGACAAAATGAATTTCAAGGCTAAAAAGGCACTCTCTTTGATTTCGAAAATCGTTCCTTCTTTTTAAGAACTTGTTCCAGCATATCTTCATCATCGTCTGAAGAACAAGATATTGATTCTGTCATAAAATTATGTTCTTCTCTTTCGATTTGAAATTTGTTAAAAATTTTAATTGTGTTTAAAATATGTTTTTTTAGGATTTTCAACATCTTCGGAACTCAGCATTAATTTAAATCCGCTATCTAGATATAATGCTGCAATCAAAAGTGAATTATTAATAAAGTGTTTTTCTCTTTTTATAATATTTAAATGTAATTCTTGTGAAAATGTTTTTGTTTTGTCATCATTTGTTAGCTCTAATTTAAAACTAAGCTAAATTCTATAAAAATCGCCTAAAGTCATCTGTTCTTCTTGTAGTTAATTTTTTAACAGATGCTTAAACTTCCACGAATTCTTGACAAATATTATTATTCATAGTTAATGTAGCATCCAGTAATTCTGAACAAAAACTTCTGTATTCCAATAAGGCTTAAAGCATGTCATAACTGGGGTTGCATCTAGTCTGAAAGTCTAGTACGGCTTTTTTCAAGTTTAGCTTTTTAGCAAAAGAAGAATTTTTTTGTGTTCGCAATGTTTTGCAAATAGCTCTGCATTGATAAGGTATTTGCTTAAAAAAGTGGTTCCCAAAAGCTTTCACTTCACGTACCACTTGAGACATTTTTTCTGGCTGAAGGACCCACAAATTTTTTAATTTTTTATATATAAATAAAAACATTTAAATTCGAAGATTTTTAGAAAAAATAGTAGTAATAAAAAATATGACAGATGGAATTGTAGAATTTTTAGAATTTAAAAGATTTACTAGATAAAATTTTTGGAAGAAACTTTCAATTAAATTACCCTAGAAAAACTTAAAAACTCTAGGATTGTGAGGTGTTTTTAATAAAAAAAAGCTTCTTTGTATCTGTGATTTTTTAATAGGAAAAATTGATTCTTAAACACATTCTGATGTTTTGTTTAGCATCTTAGAAAGGGTTTTATATAATAAATAAAAAAATAATGTGTATACAATTAAAGAGAAAAAATTCAGGAGCCTGAAAAGTCTTAAGAAGTTGAATACCACAACTTTTTATCACTTTCCTTTTTTGATTTTTTAAATACAATTATAGCAACTGATATGGAAGATTATTTGTTATTACCTTCCTTTTTTTAAGAATTTTTTCAAACTCTTCCCGGACCCCTTTGGATGCAGCTACAGACCCCCGGAGGTTCGCGACCCACCATTTGGAAACCGTTAGCTTAAAATAACTAGATATGCAAATATTTCTCACGCCACGAACAGCTAGAATATTTTTTATATTTTTGAACCCTAACCTGGTTAAATTTTTGGGTTCAGCAGGTTCGGGTTCCAAGATTTTAAAAACAGCGAAACTGAACATGTTTTTTGGGTTCGGGTACGTTTTCAGTCCCTGGTTTTTAGTCATTACATAAAAAAATCCAACATGGTAGTGGATCTTTTGTATACCTTTCATTTGATACCCAATTAGTTGTAGTTGCTTTGAAGGAAATGTGAAAAATCTTAAGAAAACTGGTTTACCGTCCTTTGTTTCCACAGCACATTTTAGCCACTAAACATGTGGCTGGGCTGCTAAAAAATACGTGTTTATTAATTTTGACTCTGCTATTAAATCGAAGTTGACCACAACGCCGACCTTCCTTGCAAGTAATGCCGAAGTAAAAGAATGAAAGTCACAAGGTAAAATTATTTAATAAAACCATTCAAAATTTAAACAAAATTACAAAAAAAGATCTCAAGAAAATATTTATATTGCTGTACTACTACGAGCCAAAGCAATGAATAAACGATCAAAAACAACACTGCTAAATGCAATAAAGTGATGTTGTTGCAGTTGTTGGTGGATGTTTGTGCCTCTGGTGGTGGTAAATGTTGTATGACTACGAATGTATGTATGCATGTTGTTCGATACAAGTTATTAAGCGTTAAACAACAACAGTAATAACAACAATCAAATCAAAAGCAATATGAGAATATACCTACATAAGTGGCGGTTATGGCCGATCATAAAATACCCTTACGAGAATTTCAAATTTGTAAGAAAGAATTGGTTTTCAGCCCCATCTATTTTTAAGCATATTCCATTAGTATCGATTCCATACACCTCTGCACTTCTGGCAACTGTTATTCAGAAAATATTAATTGACATTTGGAATTTCAATTTCAGAAAATATTCATTGAAATTCAAAATTTCCATTTAAATTTTCGAAATCATCACTTGATAAAAAAATTAAAACATCAATTTAATTTAGAAAATTCTATTTAAATTTCAGAAAATATCAATGGAATTCCTAAAAGATTTCTGATTTTCAATTGATAGTTTCTTAATTTAAATTTAAATTTTTCTAATATCACTTAAAGTTATCTGAATTTCAAATGGAATTTTATAAATATACAATAATTTGATATCGGACGAATTTTTAGAAGAAAGCGTAATTAAAAAAATATTGAAAGCTCATAAACCATCTAGCAATAATAAATGGAAGTGATTCTTAAGGAATCAATTTTTCATTGATTCCAAAGTATCATTAAGTTCCAAATACAGAATGTCCCGTTATAATTTACAAACAGTCAAACACAAGCAACAACAAATGTATCAATTGAATTTCCATGTAGAAGCTAACGGGACATTGTGAAAATAAGGCCAAGGACCGATTACCGATGTCCTGTTAAAATTTAAATAAAAAATTCAAAATTCATTTGGGAACATGAAAAGATTTACAGTCATATGCATAAAGATATTTTTGGATCTTATAACAGTCTTATACATAAAGAAAATTTATTGTTGTTTCACATGTTAATTTTTTAGTGTGTTATAAAAATGAATAAAATTTTTTTGCATATGGCTGTTAATTTTTTACTAAACCCTAAGAATTGCTTTAGATGCAATGAAAAAGCATCATAAAAGAAAACTTCCACCCTATGACAGCCCTATGTAAAAATCATTGGTTCCGATCCAAATTTTCACGACACTGGAATTAAAATCACTGCTTCTTTTTTCTTCTTTTGCTACTTTTTTTTTTTGATATCACTCCTTTCTCACTCCAGTCTTTACTGCTTCTCTTAGGTACTCAATCAGTACTCTTTATATTTTGTTCGCGTTTTTCTGAATAAGTTTTTTTATTTGTTTTTTTTCTTCGAGGATAGTTCGCAAATATATCGAGAGAACCGAGAGAAGCAAAATCTCTATTTAAATTTACTATTCAATGGTTTTTACTCCAAAAATTTCTTCCACCAAAAACTACTATTATGTTTATTTTAAATTTAGAAAATTATAAAATTAAACGCATTCTTATGTGAATCGTTATTAAGTTAATCAATAAAAATATTTCTGGTGTTTGTACCTTTAAGTTAAATTTAATTCCAATAAGGCGATGTATAGAGTACAATAAAAATAAATTTAAAAGAAGTGAACAAAAAAAAAAAAAAAAAAACAACTTCAAGAGAATATGAGCGCACGTTTTTTTATGAAATATTACCCTGAGGGCGGTACAATTTCGATGCATTTACAATGTCCAGGGTGTCGGTAATTATAGGGAGTTTATGTCTGCGATTTCATTATAATACCTTTTTGTTGTTGTTATTATTGTTGGTTGCCATTGATTACTGAATTAAGTTGAAAAATGGACAGACAGCCAGAAGACGAAAGGACAGACGAACGAACAAGTAACAGCACTAAAAATGAACACAAGATAATAAAGATCGAACATATTTTGATTTTTTCCACACATTGATGTATATGAATTTTTATATTTTACGAGATAAAACAAAAACAACATGACGTGTAATCTTAAGCAAAACAACGCAAGTATTTTTCAAATCCTTCTTTTTTTTTGAAAGAAAGGTGTGTTAAAATAATAATTATGGATATTCAGCAATAACTTAACGAAAATTTCCTATGTGTTTATAAACACAAGGGTTTAAATGAAAATTATTAAAAGTCATTATCATTTGTGTTAATTATCATTATTATTGTCTTACTAACTTTTAAAAGCCAAAAATTCTTCAAACTCTATTTGCATAATAATAAGGTTTCACAACACACTTGTCGGTAATATTAATTTAAATAATCTTATTTTATTTTTTTTTATCAATTTTTAAAAATTCATTTAAGCTTAATATATGTTATAAAGATAATTTTTTTTCTCTTAAATTCAATTAATTTCGCATCCTCACTGTAACAGTTGACTCATACAAATAATTTGCCTTAATTACTTTCATTTTAAGGTGGCGTTTAAAGATCAGCGCCCGATAGTGTCAGCGGTAATACTTGACAACTACAAAAGGTGTTTTTAACTTTAATCAAACTTAAGTTTGTATTGTTGTTGGCTTATTATTCATCGCAGCATTTGTGCTGCAAATGAAATGTTGGAAGTTGTGAAAAAAAGAGGGATGAAAAAAATCTCAAAATTTTAATAGACACACAAAAATTGTAGGTAAAATTTTTGCTCCTAGATTCTTATATAAAAATATAAAAGACAAATTCAAATAATCGAAAAATTTTTGTTAAAGAGAAGACATCTTAAGTTCCCTGGTCTCCTGATCCAAACCGCTTCGGCCAGAAACATGAAATGTAAAATATATGCTATAGAAACATTAGACAAAGGAATGAAATGAAACTGAATGGGTGTATTTGAAACCTCAGACAAGGGGAACGAAATGGAATGGAACGGAATATGCGGAATTAATAGACTAGACAAAAGGGAACAAAATGATATAAATAAAGGGTGGTCCAACCATAATGCACGATGTTAATTGTGAGTCACACCTTAGCGTCAAGTTTTTTGCCCAACTTAATTTGACATTTCTTTGTTTCAGTGTGTGACAAATTCAACCATGGAAAGAAACACAATTGAGCAGGGCGTTAAGATTGTTGAAGCCTTTTACGAAAATGGGCGTTTAAATCAAAATGCACTTCGTAATTTTATTGGTCAGCGTAATCTACCAAATGTGTCCACAATCGGGAGAATCGTGCGCAAGTTTCAGCAAACCGGGTCTATAGGAAATGTAAAAACACGTGTGCATGCTCGCCCAGTTAGTTCCGCGGAAAACATTGCTCATGTTCGCGATAGCTATCGCGAGATGATAACGGATTTCTTGTAGCAAGAAATTTAGGATATTTACCTGGACGATATGTGGTTGCAACAGGATGGTGCCACTTGCAACAAAACAATGGTCCTTAACGCGAAAAATTCAATGGACGTGTTATCTCACGTCGTCTTGATGTTAATTAGCTGCCACTATTATGTGATTTGACACCGTTAGACTTTTTTCTTTGGCGACATTTAAAAGAAACAGTGTACGTCAATTAGCCAAGAATAATTCAAGAGCTAAAGGATCAGATAATTCGGCACATTAACGATATTTAATCTCAATTATGTCTCGAGAGTCATTTAAAATATGGATCATCAGACAGAGGTATGTCACCGAAGTCGTGGTAAGCATTTGGCTGATATATTGTTTCACACAAAATTGTGGTGTAATGGTTAACGCGTTGGACTGTTACACACAAGGTTTCAGGTTCAATCCCCAGGGAAGGCAACATCAATTAGAAAAAATATATGTTCCCATAGCACTTAACCCCACCGAAGTAAAATAATATAACAGGGCTATGAACTAAAAAGCTTTTACAATTCCGCCAAACTCTTCATCAGATGGCGGGCGACAACTGTTCAAAGAATTATGATCTCGGGTAATTACGGTGCTGCCATATTTGAGGCCCTTCATCTTTCACCACCTTTCATCTTTTCTCTATCCCCTTTCCAAAGAAAGCAACACATTAATTCTTTGAAAACTTTTTGTTTTACTTACAATTATCATCGTACATTATGGTTGGACCACGCTTTAAATAAAATGAGTAGAGTTTAAGTATTGGACAATGAGAACGAAATGAAAAGGAACAGGAAACAAATGGTATCGAAACAGTATATAACGAAAACGGAAATAGAACAGAGAACGTTAAGAATTAATATACTAAATGCGAGGAACGTAATGGAATGTAGTGCGATTAGATATTAGTTATATTTATCTCCATTTTTAAATTTTTAAAAAATTTTCGAAACGGATAACCAAAAATAGAGCATGTTGAAATTATCATAAATTTTCAACAAAATCCATTTTGGTGTTATAGAAAAATATTAAAACAACCTAAACAACACCGTGATACTGTTTCCAAAGGATATGGAAAAGACATAATTACTTCAAAAAAAAAAGAAATAAATTTTCCCAGGTGAAAATGCTCATATATGTTCATATATCATCATATATGGCTTCATATATGATCGTACGTGTTTTCATATATGAGCATATATGAACATATATGTCATGTATGGAAGCATATATGGGCCAATACATTTAAAGATGAAGTTCATATATGGTAATATATGAATCTATATATGGCAATATATAATAATATATTGCATATGTTGGTCCATATATGCCATATATGTTCATATATGAGTACATATATTATTCCATATTTGAAGTAATATATATCCTAATACTCTAACCTAGCACTAGCAACGAAGGCTTTTGGCTCGTTGTAGCGAAAACAGACCAGAGTCTCTGGTGGGAATCGAACCCACGACCCCCGCACTGATAAGCTAAGCTAAGCTAAAACCCATCTAAAAATCGAAATATATATGAGCATACATGATCTTACATGGGCCTGTATATGATCATACATTGGCATAAATGGTCATATACGTCCATACATTGTTCAATATATGACCATACATGATCTCATACATGATCATATATCTTCGGATCCGAAATTTGAGGGTATATGGACGTATATGATCATATACTAGCATACGTGAATAATATATGAGCATGTATGATAATATATGCACATATATCACCATATACCCTCAAATTTCGGATCCGAAGATATATGATCATATATGAGATCATGTATGGTCATATATGAGATCATGTATGGACGTATATGACCATGTATGCCCATGTATGATCATATACAGGCCCATGTATGATCATGTATGCTCATATATATTTTGATTTTTAGATGGGAATTAAAAATTTGTATTTCCAAAATTTTGTTTGATACCAAAACAAAGCTTAAGTCACTTAAGCCAAATGTAGTCGGGTCTTAAGACTATTAATAATTTTCAGTCTTTTTTAATATTCATTTATTCTATTTTTAATACTATTTTTTAATAATAACAAGAAAGTTAGAATTGTTATATAAAATGAAGTTACTAGAATCTAAAAATAATATTGGTACTCTTTTCCCAAAATTTATGTGTGTTTTTTTACATTAAATTTTTTGCATGTAAATATCCCTTTTTCCCTTGAATTTAATGTTCATTTAATGTTACTTCATTTAATTTTAATAAAAAAAAGCAATATTTTTGTTTAAAAAAACATTTTTAATATACCGCCATATAGAAAAAGTACTTATATATGACCATATATGAACACTCATATATGTCCATATATGACCATATACGGCCATATACCCTCAAATTTCGGATCCGAACATATATTGAATAATATATGAATCCATATATGTAGCCATATATGACCATATATGAATATTTTCACCTGGGTTATTAAAATTTTTAAATTTTATCTGAACTAAGTTGCATGAAAATTTTCCTTAGTTCCTTTATAGTTCATCAGTTTCTAAAACCAAATAAATTTGTATTATTACATTGAAAAAGATTTTTCCTTTTTGGTTTTAATTGCCTAAACTAATTTTTAGAAAACAATTCTTAAAAGTTAGAAAGTGGTTGACTTAAAATCTGAATTAAGAAATGGCTACTAAATAGTAGTAAATCATGTTATATTTTTTGAACTAAACTTAATTTTATTACATTTTAGTATGCAAATTTCTAAGAACTAAGATGTTTTTCCTAAAAATTGATACATTTTTATTTAATATACTTGTTTTTTCACCTTAAACCAAGAAATATTACTTTAGAAAGGAATGAAGTACATAAACTATTTTGTTTGAACCCAAACATAGGATTTTTTTTATTCATTTAAAAAAACTTTTTTCCAAGTTTTAATAAAATTTGACTTAAATTAAGAAAGATTAAACTACTTTAAAGGAAATTTTGGATTAATTTTAAGTTCATGCCATTTTTTTGAGTGTAATATATATTTTTTTTTGTATTCAGGTAGTTCTTGTGAATAATTGAAAATAACTTGGCAATTTAACCACGATTATAAATATTTTACTCGATTCTTAGAAAATTTTTTATATTTGGTATTTGAAAATATAAAAAATTTTCAAAGTTGGTAACATTATTTTGTTACCAACTTTTTTAACTACGAGTATTTCTGTAGATTTTTTTTGAGTGTATCAAAATTTTTTGCAATAAAAAACCTTTTAAATTCAAATGTAATTATTTAACTATTTTACACACAAAAATCATATATTTATCTTATTTTTTTTTATCTGTTTAAAAAAACGTTTTATAGTAAATGACTTTAACTTTAATGCATTTCGACAAGCATCTGTCTGTTAAACTATGAATTCAAACTGGTGACTTATAATGACACTACCATTTTTTCCTATACTCACGGTTGCTTTTTTGTTTCAAATCAACTCTAGTGGACAACAAACCACAAAAATTAAACATACGAACAACAACAATAAATTGTTTAAAATAGATATGAAATTGTTGGTTGTAGCATGAATGTGATAATGTTGCAAAAAAAAAAGAATATAGTAAAATGCCGCTCGTAAAATTGATGCTGATACAAACTGTCATCAGAATTCATTTAAAAGTTTGTATCTGTTTTTTTTTTTTTGGTTCCTTTGTCGTACTGTCGTATTTTTAAGATAAACATTTAATGACAGACAGCTTAAGTTGAAATTAAAAAATTTTGAGAAAAAAAAACGAAATGAAATTACTTAAGACAACAAAAATGGTTATGATTTTTGAATATTTAAAATTTGTAAAAATCTTTATGTATAAAAAAAAAATTTTTAGTATGTTTTTGGTCGTTTTCGGTTGAATTTACTTAATGAAGTGTTTGTTTTTCTTATTTCACAAGTTTGTTTTAATTTTTTTGTTGTTTAATATTTGTGTGAAAAATAAACAATACAGACAATGATAACGTACGTTGAATACAGAAAATAAAACCAACATGTTTTATTTGTTATATTTGTATTATCTTAGATTTGTTTGTTAAACATTTTCTTTTATTTTTCAGTTTTTTTTATTTTTTTTGAGTGTTAATTTAGCAGAGGAGTTTTATTTACCTGACAAATGATGATAAAAACAAAAGATCGTAAAATGTTAAATAAACCCATCAAAAAATTGTTAAGTCTCCATTTTTAAATAAAAAAAAATATATTATTACTTACCAACATGGTTGGCAAACACTTACTCTGAAATATGATTACCGATTTAAAACCCTTTCATTCAAAAGTAATCACCCTTATTTTAGTTGTCGTCATCAACACAAGACAATGTTAACTTGAGATTTTTTTTTTAAATTGGTATTCCCGTTGTCGTTTTTGAA
The DNA here is from genome assembly GCA_949748255.1 of Eustalomyia histrio. Lineage (NCBI taxonomy): Eukaryota > Metazoa > Arthropoda > Insecta > Diptera > Anthomyiidae > Eustalomyia > Eustalomyia histrio. Next base: position 18,914,148 of record OX456525.1, read on the forward strand.
AATAATTGATAACTGTCGACAAGTATTTGGTATTCTGTAAGAAAATGTGACGACGGTATTGTCTTGAAACGACTCTGATTTTGTCGACACAATTTTTAGTAACGACTTGAGGAAAAGTAATGACTGAAAAAAAAAACGGAAAAAATGGGAAGAAATATCAAATTTATTAAATGCACTTGGCCCACCGAGAATAATGTGAGATGGATGGCAGAAGGTAAAGAAAGCATATATAACAAAATTTATTTATAGGTTTGGCGAGACTTAAAATTTAAAGTTAAAAAGAAAATGGTAGCCAACAAAGCCGAGTGTAATGCTACAGGTGGCGGAACATTAAAGCAATTTATATTGAGCCCGCTGAGGAAGCTGTGGCAAACCTTCTACAGTTTCAGAAACAGCTAAACCCTAAATTAAAGTCGTTTCCAACACTGAGCTGGTACGGCCCCTGGGCTAAAAATCTTAATGTAGCTGCCAACTTTATTGTTTTGGAAATAAATGTGGACTTGATTCCGGTTTTAAAATTAGGTGCTATTGTTTCCAGCACATCTTTGAAGGCTGTTTTATTCAGCCGAAAGTAACTTTCAAACCTTTTAAAAAAATTTTTAAAGTAACAGACTTTGATTTCACTACTCACTTGTTATCCGGCAGACTAAAGATATTGGATTTCTGTATGAGAAGTCTTCTTTCCAATACTAGATTTTCTTTATTATCTTCATCACTGGTATCAGAATTTAAATTACACATAAAAAATATTTTTTCGCAAAAATAATAAACAAAATAAATCTGCCGACTCAATTTTTAGAGATGTGTTTTTGTTTAAATCGATAAACTGTCAACGTCGTTACAACACTGTTTTAGAATATCAATGTGGTGTCGAAGTGATGTCGACGTCGAAGCAAAGTGACGACATTGATAACGACAACTAGAATAAGGGTGAATATTGTTGAAGTTAAGATTGCACTAACGAAATAACTTAAAATACCGGTAACCATAAGTATCCCAAAGAAATTATTTTAAATACTGTTAACCTTAAAATACTAAAATAAAAAAGCTTTAAATTTTCTATTTTCTTCTCCCAAACAGACCTTGAAAAACATAAATCTTTTAATTTGTAAATCAGCCAGTTGATTCAATCAATTTATTAAATCAGATTTAAAATCATTGTTGATTAATCAATTTCATTGGAATCTTTTTTAATTCAAATAATTTCAATCATTATTTTTTTTTTAATTAATTAAAACAAAATGAAAAAAAAACATTAAAATTGACTTTCAAGTCTCGTTTAGTTTTCTAGACATTCGCCATTTTGTAATTTTGGTAATTTTTTAAAATGACCGGTATCTCTAAAGTTAAGCGAGATAGGACAAAACAGCCAACATTTTTGCTCTAGTTGAGTATTAATATACTGCGATAATAAAAATAGGCTAGGTCCAGAAGACATCCCGAGGTATCTATTTTTATAAAACAGCCACAGTGTGACCCATTATTATACTAACGAAATGGAACCAAATGGCTGTTTTATAAAAATTCCATAAAACTCTTTGGAAACGTACGAAACTATTCTATCGAAGGGTGACTTTTGTCGAGAGTTGCAAAAAATGTTGTCCGCTTTGCGCTATCTCGCTTAGTTTCCGATATACCGGCCATTTTATAAAATGGCGATTATCTCAGAAACTAAGCGAGATTTTTGCTCTACTAGAGTATTTATATACTGCGATGATAAAAATGGGCCAGCTCCGGAAGATATTCTGTTTTATTAAAATTCCATGAAACCCTTTGGGTTCATAACTTAATTAATTGTGATTAAAATAAATATTTTAATTCGCGAATCAAATCATATTTGAGAATAAAAATAATTATTTTTAATAGTGAAGGTTATATTTTATAGTTGATCTTTTTAATACTTATATGCATGAAAATTTAATAAAAATATTAAGAAAATTTCATCTAAAATTAATAATAAAAATCAACTGTATAACATACATAAATCGCTTTGATTTGTGAGTTAAAGAGATATATTTACAATTGACACGAAGAATGCTGATGAAAGTCGTAGCGGACTAGAAAATGCATTCCATTCAGCTTGTGTCTAATAACTTTTTCTGTCTATTCTCCATGATTACTAAATACAAATAAGGAAAAAAATTCATTTGGAAAAAAAAAAAAAATTTTTTTTCTATGATCTCGAACCAGACTAATAAAAATACATTTTTTTGATTTGCGATTCAAATCAAAATTGATTTTATTCTTTAATTTGAAATTGAATTATTTCGTTTTATTTATAAAAAAAAATATTTAAATTAACTTGATTCTTCTAATAAGATAAAGATTAAATTATGGTAGTAAATAATTCAATCAGAAAAATAAGGTCGCTAATTAATTCGTCAAAATTTAAATCAAATTTGAAAATTGATTTAAGGAATTATATTTTTAAAGATTTGCTCTTAAAAGCCTCATGAAATTATATTTAAACTTTAGTTGTTATTGGCCAGCTATTGCTGTTGTTTACACACACATACACAGAATAAAATTACAAAATTATGTTTGTATAATTGAACATCGCCACAAAACATTTTTGTAAATACAAAAAAAAATATTTTTTAAAAAGTCACCAACAATGGAATTTGTAAATACAAAAAACTTTTTGTTATTATACCCTTCACCATAGGTGGAAGGGTATATATAAGTTTGTCATTCCGTTTGTAATTTCTACAATATTGATCTTAGACCCTATAAAGTATATATATTCTGGGTCCATATGAAGAGCGAAGTTGATTTAACGATGTCCGTCTGTCCGTCTGTCCGTCTGTCCGTCTGTCCGTCTGTGTGTTGAAATGGGTTTTCCGAAGAACCCAGACATGATGAGGACTTGATTCTTTTTTATTTCTGTTACATGTGATCCATTTCTGTTTGCTATTAAAAATCAGACAGATCGGTTAATAAATGGCTGAGATATTAGCAAAAAACCAGGACTACCTCTAATTTTTCCAGTAAAATCCCTTTGTTTAATAAGAGTGTGAAGATAAATACGTAGGTTAAATACGTTTCACAACTATTGTGAATGATATAAATAAAAAACAAATAGTAGTGTCGCCAACTTTTTTTTGCCTAGAAAATGCCAAATTTGACAAGAAAAGCGCTGAAACATATGGAAAAATATAAATTTGAGATTTTACATGACATATTATTTTGGATTAAAATTTTTGGACATTTAAGAAAAAATAAATGGGGATACCGCTTGTTTGTGGAGAGCTATGAGGTAGTAGATTCCAACGATGTATTCATCTCCTTCAGAATCACTCTAGGTTTCGAGTTTTGCATTTTAAAGAAAATTTATTTTTGAAATTCCACATAACATTATTTAAAATTAAAATTTTTGGACATTTAAGAAAAAAATAAATGGGGGTACCGCTTGTTTGTGGAGAGCTATGAGGTAGTTGATTCCAACGATGTATTCATCTCCTCCAGAATCACTCTAGGATTCGAGTTTTTCATTTTAAAGAAAATTTATTTTTGAAATTTCTCATAACATTATTTTTTAAAATTAAAATTGTTGGACATTTAAGAAAAAAATAAATGGGGTTACCGCTTATTTGTGGAGAGCTATGAGGTAGTAGCTTCCAACGATGTATTCATCTCCTCCAGAATCACTCTAGGTTTAGAGTTTTGCATTTGACAAGAAAATTTATTTTTGAAATTTCTCACAACATTATTTAAAATTAAAATTTTTGGACATTTAAGAAAAAAATAAATGGGGGTACCGCTTGTTTGTGGAGAGCTATGAGGTAGTTGATTCCAATGATGTATTCATCTCCTCCAGAATCACTCTAGGATTCGAGTTTTGCATTTTAAAGAAAATTTATTTTTGAAATTCCACATAACATTATTTAAAATTAAAATTTTTGGACATTTAAGAAAAAAATAAATGGGGGTACCGCTTGTTTGTGGAGAGCTATGAGGTAGTTGATTCATTCATCGTTGGAATACATCGTCGGAATCTACTACCTCATAGCTCTCCACAAACAAGCGGTACCCCCATTTATTTTTTTCTTAAATGTCCAAAAATTTTAATTTTAAATAATGTTATGAGAAATTTCAAAAATAAATTTTCTTGTCAAATGCAAAACTCTAAACCTAGAGTGATTCTGGAGGAGATGAATACATCGTTGGAATCTACTACCTCATAGCTCTCCACAAACAAGCGGTACCCCCATTTATTTTTTTCTTAAATGTCCAACAAATTTAATTTTAAATAATGTTATGAGAAATTTCAAAAATAAATTTTCTTGTCAAATGCAAAACTCGAAACCTAGAGTGATTCTGGAGGAGATGAATACATCGTTGGAATCTACTTCCTCATAGCTCTCCACAAACAAGCGGTACTCCCATTAATTTTTTTCTTAAATGACCAAAAATTTTAATTTTAAATAATGTTATGTGGAATTTCAAAAATAAATTTTCTTTAAAATGCAAAACTCGAAACCTAGAGTGATTCTGAAGGAGATGAATACATCGTTGGAATCAACTACCTCATAGCTCTCCACAAACAAGCGGTACCCCCATTTATTTTTTTCTTAAATGTCCAAAAATTTTAATTTTAAATAATGTTATGAGAAATTTCAAAAATTAATTTTCTTGTCAAATGCAAAACTCGAAACCTAGAGTGATTCTGAAGGAGATGAATACATCGTTGGAATCAACTACCTCATAGCTCTCCACAAACAAGCGGTACCCCCATTTATTTTTTTCTTAAATGTCCAAAAATTTTAATTTTAAATAATGTTATGAGAAATTTCAAAAATTAATTTTCTTGTCAAATGCAAAACTCTAAACCTAGAGTGATTCTGGAGGAGATGAATACATCGTTGGAATCTACTACCTCATAGCTCTCCACAAACAAGCGGTACCCCCATTTATTTTTTTCTTAAATGTCCAAAAATTTTAATTTTAAATAATGTTATGAGAAATTTCAAAAATTAATTTTCTTGTCAAATGCAAAACTCGAAACCTAGAGTGATTCTGGAGGAGATGAATACATCGTTGGAATCTACTCCCACATAGCTCTCCACAAACAAGCGGTACCCCCATTTATTTTTTCTTAAATGTCCAAAAATTTTAATTTTAAATAATGTTATGAGAAATTTCAAAAATAAATTTTCTTGTCAAATGCAAAACTCGAAACGTAGAGCGATTCTGGAGGAGATGAATACATCGTTGGAAGCTACTACCTCATAGCTCTCCACAAATAAGCGGTAACCCCATTTATTTTTTTCTTAAATGTCCAACAATTTTAATTTTAAAAAATAATGTTATGAGAAATTTCAAAAATAAATTTTCTTGTCAAATGCAAAACTCGAAACCTAGAGTGATTCTGGAGGAGATGAATACATCGTTGGAATCTACTTCCTCATAGCTCTCCACAAACAAGCGGTACTCCCATTAATTTTTTTCTTAAATGACCAAAAATTTTAATTTTAAATAATGTTATGTGGAATTTCAAAAATAAATTTTCTTTAAAATGCAAAACTCGAAACCTAGAGTGATTCTGAAGGAGATGAATACATCGTTGGAATCAACTACCTCATAGCTCTCCACAAACAAGCGGTACCCCCATTTATTTTTTTCTTAAATGTCCAAAAATTTTAATTTTAAATAATGTTATGAGAAATTTCAAAAATTAATTTTCTTGTCAAATGCAAAACTCGAAACCTAGAGTGATTCTGGAGGAGATGAATACATCGTTGGAATCTACTCCCACATAGCTCTCCACAAACAAGCGGTACCCCCATTTATTTTTTTCTTAAATGTCCAAAAATTTTAATTTTAAATAATGTTATGAGAAATTTCAAAAATAAATTTTCTTGTCAAATGCAAAACTCGAAACGTAGAGCGATTCTGGAGGAGATGAATACATCGTTGGAATCCACTACCTCATATCTCTCCACAGACAAGCGGTATCCCCATTTATTTTTTCTTAAATGTCCAAAAATTTTAGTCCAAAATAATATGTCATGTAAAATCTCAAATTTTTTTTTTTCCATATGTTTCAGCGCTTTTCTTGTCAAATTTGGCATTTTCTAGGCAAAAAAAAGTTGGCGACACTACTATTTGTTTTTTATTTATATCATTCACAATAGTTGTGAAACGTATTTAACCTACGTATTTATCTTCACACCCTTTTGTTTAATATGTATGTAGAATTTTGAGCATAACAACACATCCATGTGTTAAAATTCTTTTCTCTCTATTGACGATGATTTTGTGTGAGCTTCAATAGCTCAGTTGTCTAGACGCTGTGTCACAAATACTTTTTTTTTCTCTAAGGCCGTGGGGTTCGAAGTTCAAATCTCGGTGAGGTCAATTCACTTTTTTTTTGTACATTTTTTTTTATTATTTTCTTAAGACTTTTTTTTTTGATTATTTTTGTTTTTTTTTTAACATTTAATAATTAATTTATATAAAATTTTATATTAATAATTAAAATTCTTTTCTTTCATCTCCACCTTTTATATACAAACAACAAACACATATAAAGATTTGTCATTTAAATAAAAACTAAACAAATCTCTAATGAACGAAGACTTTTATATATGTACCTCTATTGACGATGATTTTGTGTGAGCTTCAATAGCTCAGTTGTCTAGACGCTGTGTCACAAATACTTTTTTTTTCTCTAAGGCCGTGGGGTTCGAGGTTCAAATCTCGGTGAGGTCAATTCACTTTTTTTTTTACATTTTTTTTTTATTATTTTCTTAAGACTTTTTTTTTGCTTATTTTTGGTTTTTTTTTAACATTTAATAATTAATTTATATAAAATTTTATATTAATAATTAAATAATCCATAAATAGGCTAAAAACATCAACATTTTTATAAAAACCCTCTGATACAAACAAAATACAAACGTTTTTATACCTTTCACCACAGGTGGAAGGGTCGCGGGTTCGTTAAGATTTTTTTTTGTTTATTTTTTGTTTTTTTTTTTACATTTAATAATTAATTTAAATAAAATTTTATATTAATAATTAAATAATCCATAAATAGGCTAAAAACATCAAAATTTGTATAAAAACCCTCTGATACAAACAAAATACAAACGGTTTTATTTCTATTTTTTGCACCGATTTAAAAGAATTTATAAAAAGATTTTTAAACCATTTTATTTCTCACATATTAAGAAAATTTTATACATAATTTACCTTTGAGTGCAACTATTTTAGGTCATAACTTATAATAATTTATAAAAAAAATTATAAACTATTTTCCTTCAAATTTTTAAAATTAAGCTAAAGAAATTACAAATATTTCTAATAAAAAAGCGAAATAAAATCCTAAATGCAAATTTGCCAGCTAAATCAAACTATTTTGTAGAAATAAAACACATGCAGTTCTAGTGATTTCTTTTAACGATTTGTTGAAATTCTTTTCTTTCACCTCTTAACCTTTTATACACAAACAACAAACACTATTCTAGAGCTGTATTATGACCTATGGATACGTCTTATATAGCAAAAGATCGAAAATCTTTAGTATAACATATTTGCTGAAAAACTCGGAAATATCGGTTCAGATACAAAAAAGTTATGCCCAAAACATACATTTTTTTAAAATACATATTTTCTGGAACCATAAATCTTCCCGAGTCCAAGTTTTATCTCCAAACTAAATGGTTAATTTCCTCTTAAAGGCGTCCGTATATAAATCTGTCCATTTCATATATGTCCATATATAAACTTCAGTTTTTTCCCAACCATGGTGAAGGGTATATAAGATTCGGCATAGCCGAATTTAGCCGCTCTTACTTGTTTTTTTATAACTTCAATTTTTATTTTCAAAGAATTTTCATATGAAAAGTAACAATTTACAAACCTTTCAAACAAAAAATTGTTAGAAATCGAATTTAAATTTTAACAAATATTTTTAATTACTTAGATTTTTGTGATATTTTTTTCTGTGTACATAAGGCCGTGAGGTGGTCAAAAATAAAAAAAAGATTTATCGTTAACCTTAAAATACAAGTAACAAAAGAACTTAAGATACCGTTAACCTCAAAAAAACTTAACATTTTAATTTTTAAAATACCGTTATTATCTGTAACCGTATAAATCGGTTGCCAACCCTGCTTACCAACAAAATTTGTTTTATTTAACATAATCGGAGATGTGTGAGAATGGTGTATGAATATTTGTAAATGCATCAAAATTTTGTATAGTATTTGTAATGAAATACAGTAAAACCTCCCTTTACACTGACTGGCCACTAAAAAATTTTTATAAATGATAAATGGGCTTGTATCCCTGTAGGAAGCCTGCGGTCAAGTGTCTACAAGTCACCACTTTTGTCGACTATCTTGATGACATGTCCACAAAGCGTCTATACTATTTACATTTCTTTTTTGCAGCTGCAAAGCTGTGCTTGTTCTTGATTTTTTTATTAATTTATTTTGTTGAAAATACATGTGCATAGCTGCATGCAAAATTAAAGTTTTTAATAAAAATATAAAGAAATATGAATTTAAAAGGTAAATTTACAAATTTGAACAAAATATAAGGTGAGCAAAAGAAATAACAAAAAATTTGTGAAAATAAACAATCAATTTTGAATAAAAATAACAAGAAAGAGGCAACAATTTTTAGTGAAAATTGGAGCCTGATGAAGATTTTACGGAGCCTTTGGATGATTTTGTGTAGTCTTTTGAAGATTTGTCTACTCCAAAATAAAATTTGCAAGAACATTTTTTTACTTTAATGAAATTTATAAAAAAAATTTTATTAATAAAATATCTAATTTAACGAAATAAATGCACCTGGTTAATTTGTTTCCTAGTGTGGAAATCTAGTAAAAATTTCCAAAAGTGTAGACTAGAATTACTAAAATGTACTAGTGAATCTCTGGTTCCAATGTCAACACCTAGTCAATAGTTGTGTAGATTCGCAATGACACGCACATATTAAATGTCTACAGCAGAAAGCGTTGGCTGGGGCAAAACTAGTCAGTATTACTGGTGACAAAGTCAATACACAGAAAAAAATATCACAAAAGTCTAAGTAATTAAAAATATTTGTTAAAATTCAAATTCGATTTCTAACAATTGTTTGTTTGAATTGTTTGTAAATTGTTATTTTTCATATAAAAATTCTTTGAAAATAAAAATTGAAGTTACAAAAAAATAAAAAAAGTTTTTTGTATTTACAAATTCCATTGTTGGTGCCTTTTTAAAAATATTTTTTTTTGTATTTACAAAAATGTTCTATGGAAGATGTTCAATATAACAAATAGAATTTTGTTATTTTATTCTGTGTAGTAAATCAGTACAGTTTCACTATCGACATTTCCTACAGGGATGTGATCATATTTGGGCATACATTCTCATATACGTCCATACATTACTCAATAAATGAGCATACATGATCTCATATGTGACCATATATCTTCAGATCCGAAGCATACACGATCATAAATAACCATATATAACCATATACGGTCATATTCCTTCAAATTTCGAATCCGAAAGTATATGATCATATATGAGTTGATGTATGGTCATACATTGAACCATGTATGGACGTAAATGATCATGTATTACCATTTATAATCAAATACATACAAGCCCGTGTTTGATTATGTAAATTCATATACATATATGTATATTATATTTCAATTTTTACATGGATTTTCCAATAAAATTCTTTCTCTGTGTAAGCTGTAAAGTAATAAAATTTATTCACACAAATTTCAAAAGATTTCAAACAAAAAATTACAAAATTAGATTATAAAAATATTTTAAAACAATACCTCTGGGAAATATTAACAAACAAATTTATGATAAAATCTATTCATTCAATTCACACCACATACAAATAAAATAATAAAAATATAAAAACTTCTTACATATATTGATCAGACTGGCACATTTATAGTAAACATTACTTATTAAGACTTATTTAACAACAGCAATTAGTTTTAAATTGCCATATTAATATGTTTTGACTTAAACACGTAGTCCAAGCAAACATCCAGATAGACGGACTATAAAAAAACGCACAAAAAATATTGTATAAACAATACGCCAACATACAAAAAACAATTTATGGCTTAATATTCACGTCAATAAGGTTGTGCGCTTGCGCATAAAAAAAAGAGTAAAATAAAATAAATGATTTTTTTTTGATCTTAGCGCTGATATGTGAAAAATCAAAATAAAATGAAGAGGAGTACAAAATATCTTAATTACTTTTAGGGAGGAAGAAAAATTAAAAAAAAAACTTAAAAAATTCAAAACGTAAATAGTTTGTAACACATTTTATTAAAATAATAGAGGCATTCGGCCTGAACAGATCGTGTATCCTTTTAACAGCAGCTTGAGAATATAACTATTTATTTGCTTTGCTTTGCAGACTGTGTGAATTGATTTTTTTTTTATTTTTTTAACTTTCTTTTAAAATAATTTTTGCATAACATGTCTTTTAATTGTCATAAATTAAAACAAGTTTTATATTTTATTAGAAATTTAAAAAACAAAACGTATCAATATCATTAATAAATGTCTCAATGAACTTCTGTTTGGCATAAAAAATGACTACCCACACATATTATTTGTATATTTTATGCAAATTTTTATTATCTTGTTTCCATTGTTTTCCCTTTTAATTGTCTTTATCTTCTTCTGGTTTTATTTGTGATTCTCAAAAATAATATTAACATCAATTAATTATGTTAATAGTTTTTGTTCATTTTTGTTGTTGTGTTCAATGGCAAGATTAATTTGTCGTCTTCGTTAATGATCTATAGAAAATGTCATCTATATACATTTTTCATTGGTTGTTGATTGGTTTTTAAATATTTCATTAATATTCCAAATGTCACACATTCTTCGATTTAAAAGAAAAAGAAAAAAAACATGTTATGGAACTGAATGTGTATCAGTTCATGTGGTTAGTATTTTTAATACTTATATATTTATATACAGTGCGTCCTCGGTTAACGGGAAATTTAGAAGGTTATAAAACAGGAGTCAGTAATTTTCTTAAGAAAAATGTGATAATTATATATTCAAATATTCTTTTAAAGGATTTACAATTAAAAATTATGACCTTTGCATTGTTTTGTCTATTATTTTATTTTAAATTATTCATCTCGTTAATGAAAATTATTTAAAGGGGAAACCAAAAATTAAAAATTGACAAATTTTGTTGCTGTGATAACCGAGGGCTGGCGTTATGGAAAGTGGCATTGTATATACCAACCACGATGTGGAATATGAGGGACAACATCGACAAGGAAGTAAGTTAGGCCGGAATATTAATATTACCGGCGACGTGCTTGAAATATCTGTAATAATTTTTTTACCCTTTTAAGGCTGCAGGACTAGAAAAGATCTTTCCTGCTCTTTTGCAATAGAGATTGATGTACATCTGGCGAATTTATTCTCTTTACATTCAGACAAATATAAAGGGTGGTTAAATTTAAAAGGCCGATGTTGATTTTGAATAAAACACAAATTATTTAGGAAATTATTGTCATTTCTTTTTATTATGATAATATGGTATGGTTTAATTATGTATGGAACTAAATATCGGCCAAATAGCCGCCTCGACCTCGGCGGAACACCTCCATCCGATGGTCCAAATTTTCGATGACGCTGAGGCATAATTGAGGTTCTATGCCGTTAATGTGCCGAATTATCTCATCCTTTAGCTCTTGAGTTGTTGCTGGCTTATCGACATACACCTTTTCTTTTAAATAACCAAAGAAGGAAGTCAAACGGTGTCAAATCACATGATCTTAGCGTCCAATTCACATCGCCACCACGTGAGATAACACGGCCATTGAATTTGTCGTGCAAAGGAGCTATTGTTTCGTTAGCTGTGTGGCAAGTGGCACTGACCTGTGGAAAGCACATATCATCCAGGGTCATATCCTCAATTCCTGGCCACAATAAGTTCGTTATCATCTCGCTGTAGCGAACACCATTCACGGTAAATGCTTGACCGACCTCATGACACACTATCGCGAACAACAGCAATGTTTTTCGCGGAACGAACTGGGCGAGCATGCACAGGTGTTTTCACAGACCCAGTTTGCTGAAATTTGCCCTCAATTCTCCCGATTGTGGACACATTTGGTCGATTATGCTGACCAAAAAAAAATCACAAAGTGCACGAAATGCATTTTGATTTGAACGCCCATTTTCATAATAAGCCTGAATAAATTTAACGCGTTGCTCGATTGTGTATCTTTCCAGGGTTCAAATTGAGTTAGTCTGATATTGAGAAATGTCAAATGAAATGCAGAAAAAAAACTTGAGGGTTAGGCCCTTAAATTTTACCACCCTTTATAAGATTAGCATACACACCCAGGTTATGGCAGGAAGCAAAAGTTGTTTTTATACCAAAGCCGGGAAAGGACAGCTATGCAAACCCAAAGGCTTACCGACATAATTTTTTATGGTTCGAAATCAAGTCCCTGCTTAGATTCAAGCATCACGCGCACCTAAAGAGACGTTCAGTAGATACTGCCATTTGTGATATAGATGGATTATTTAAAATGTCTCGCCCGAAACGCTTGACCGAGCTCTTGTAGACTAAATCGGTGACATGTTATGGAACCGATGAATTAACTGCCAGGTCAACGGCATCAGTATTAGAGATAAGGTGTGCCGTGGAACCCCACAGAGTGGCATTCTTTGAACATTGCTATAGGTGATCACCATGAACGGTCTAATAAGGATTTTAGCTAATGATTGCTTCCAACCTGTCTGCTATCCAGACGATGTGGCAATACTGTTTAGTGCAACAAGTCCTAAAAATCTTAGTAAGATGGCTTCAGAAAGTCTCGAATCGTAATACATCTGGGTGAGTCCGCGGGGACTTAATGTGAACCCAGACAAAACTTAGATATGACTTTTCATTTGGAAGACAAGTATCATAAGTAAATGATGAGCCTCGTTTTCTAGGTAAAACCATTTGTGACGCCTAAACGGTGAAGTATCTAGATGTAATTCTTGAAAAGAAATTATATTGGAAACAACACATCGAGAACTGGATCACAAAGGTTCACCAGACGCTTTGGAGCTATAGGCACCAAATGGGTTTTTAAACACGAAACCCATAGTTGAAGCCTTTCATCTTTCATTAGCGTTCTCTTCTCTTCCCCAACTCATTTCCAAAGAAAGCATCACCTTAATTATTAGGAAGAATATCCGGTGTGTTGTTTCTCTTTAACAAAAAAAAAAAAAAAAACAGAATTTATTACGATAGAATCCCTGAGGGGTCAAAAACTGCAAGTTGCTGTGTACGAATCCCGAGCAGAGAATATTGGTCAGAAAGTAACTTTTTGAAGAAATTTCTGGCATTCACTTCTAAACGGATGGTTCGAAAATGGTTTTAAGGGGCTGAATGTTGTTTCTATAGTGCCGACCTCCCGTATCATACCGTCTTCAGGCGGAGATCAGGGCAATTACGGAATGCATTAAATTTATTAATATAGAAGGGAGTATCGGAACTATAAGGATATTTAGGGATAGCCAAGTAGCCGCTATCCTCAGGTGTAAGGAGGAAATTAATAACTTCCCAACCAATTAAAGGAAACAACGCACAGTGGCACCTGTACAACAAGTGAGGTTGCAAAAATTTTATGTGCCCCTAAAAATATTGAATAAACCTATTTTATAGCATCTGTTGTTCCTTTGCGGCTAAAATCTGATGTTTCCTTACACTGCCAAAATCGACGACCGTCATCAATACATTATGGTCAACCAATAATGTTTCAGTTTACAAGAGAATCGCCGGAACTCATAAGGACCACAGTGATAGACATTTAAGAACAAATAAACAAGATTAAACCCACAAAGTTCGAAATCAGTGAATCATTGAATGTAGTTACGAGTTCCACCTGACCATGGTTGACGGAATAGTCGGAAAAGAACTTCGGCAATTTAAACGATTTGTATTTGTATTTATTATTAAATTGGATTTCTAATACAACAAGACAAAATATCTTATAAATTACAGTATTAGAATCAGACTAGTTATAGATTGATTAAAAAAACAATTAAACTTAAATTAAATATAAAATAATACAAGTATAATTAATCAAAAAAGTAAAAAAAAAAAAAATTTACATATTTGTATAAAAAACATTTAAGAAAAATATTCTAAAAGTAATTTCCTAAACCTTATTGCGTTGACAGTAGTTTGCAAATTATTTGGGAGTTGGTTCCAGAGGCGTATGGTGAATATGAAAAATTGACATTCGGAAGCATGATCACGATGCCAAAGTTGTGTTATTGCTTTGCCTCTTTGGGATCTCGAGAATTGTAAACGATTATAAAGATATGATGGCTGCTTTTTTATTATAATTTTATGAATAAAAATAATGTTTTTAAATTTAAGGTAGTTAAAAAAAGACATATTAAATAGACGACATGAATACTGGGTAACGTGGTCCATTCTTTTTAATCCGTAGATGTAACGTATGATATTGTTGAAGGTTGTGGTAAGTTTTCTCATATCCTTAGAGTTGCAAGCTGTAAAAATTTCCGACGCATATAACAGTGTCGGTAACAGATATGTTTTCGCCAACAGGATTTTTACTTTTAAAGGCGTAAAATGTTGAGTTACCCATAGATTCCGAAGCATACCATATGTTCTGCCACTGGCCTGGTTAATATGATTTGACCATGTTAACATTTTGTTAAATGTAACACCTAAGTTTTTAGCCGTGTCCACGATATCAATTTTGGTTCCTCCAAGAAGAATATTTATTTCATCATCAATTTGTAAATTTTTCCTCCTTATTATTATGCATTTTGATTTATTTGGATTGAGTCGCAAACCATTTACTGAAGCCCACGTGAAAATTTTATAAAGATCAGAATTTAATTCTTGAGTTTTTGGACAAATTAACTCTTTGGAGCAACTAAGGTATAACTGAATGTGATCAGCATACATCTGTATGTTCGAATACTGAAGTTGTTGTGGAAGATCATTAGCATATAAAGAGTATAGTAGTGGTCCAAGAATAGAGCCCTGTGGGACACCTCTTGTTACTTGTAAGGGGCGTGAAATAGATCCACCACTAGTAACAGATTGGGATCTATTTGACAGGTATGAGGACAGCAACCTTACAGAAAATCGAGAGAAGTAAAATAATTTGGATAGCTTCAGGCATAACATTGAATGGTGAACAGTATCAAAAGCCTTGGAGTGGTCTAATAATACCAAAAATGTTAATTTTTTCGCTTCCAAGTTACTTCGAATATCTTCTATTACATCGGATAGTGCTGTAATACAACTCCGTTGAGGCCTGAATCCAGATTGACGATCCGTAAGAAGGTGATTGTCATTAACATACTTATATATTTGTTTGTGCAATAAGTGTTCAAAAACTTTAGAAAAATAAGGAAGGATTGCAATTGGACGATATTCATTCTACAAACGAAGAGAATTATGAATATGGAATCCCAACATTGCATGCAAGAATAAATTGTATGGAGTTCTTGTTAAAGCTTATACGCTTCCACAAGAAAATAAATCAAAGATAAGAAAAGGATCAGAAAGAATCGAATACAGGATGCGTTTTTCAAACAAGTTGGACTAAAAGTAGACTGCCCCAAGTACGGATACGGAAACTCGAACGATAGAATAAACAATGAAATCGTTAAGAGATTGGGAACGATCTTAAATCATTTAAACAGCAAGGAAAAAGTTGATTCTGAAAAATATGCAGAATATGCTTCGAAAACTGCATCACTTTTAGCAGAATTATAAACCCCAGAAAAAGTTGACCCCCACAGTTCATAACATATTGTCGCATGGCAAAGATATACTGAATATCACACTTTGCCAATTGGAGAGCTTTCTGAAGAAGCACAGGGGTCCCTAAACAAATTTTATAAAAAAATTTAGATTGCTGAAGACTTTCAAATCATCAAGGGTGAGACGAAAAGTGGACCCCTTCAACATGTTAGCAGTATCTTCCGATCCACTGCAGCATGTAAAGTCACGAAAAGAGTTGGAAAATTATTATAGTTCAGAAATGATTAGTCTTTTAGATATATACGGATTGTAAGCAATAATATCTCATTTGGTTCTAAAGTTATAATTTTTGCAAAGAAAAAACTCAAATGGCGCCACTGTGCGACGTGGCTCACGAATTGGCCAAAGAAGGTTTAGTAAACTTGGAAAACGTGAAAGCATTTCAGGCTTTTATAGCCTGATAGGGGAGAAACTAAGGGATAGGGGAGAAACTAAGGGATGTTTAAAGTTCGGTAAAAGGTAACTTGGTATATGGATAGCAAGTATTCTCACCGGACATTCAGCGCTGAGGGCACATTTATATCGAATGGACCGTGCTGACTCGGTGATTTGTAGAGTCTGTGTGGAAGGATGATGAAACCTAAGACCACAATCTTTACGGCTGTTTGGCTTTTGCTAGGATTAAGGTTTACCACTTATCTGGCGAAAATATTCTCATTATGGGCGACCTTAGTGGAATGAGTTAGAGGAGACTAAGGAATTTCGTCAACAAAATGCAGTTCCTGGAATAGATAGAAACGGCTTAAGTGTATGCCATTTTTTTTTTGGACATAAGTCGTTTGTAAAGATTATCTTCACTTTTCATTCCTCCTTTTCTACCTCACCGATCACAATTAAAAAAAATCCGTTATAAAGCTTTGTCCGAACATCTGTTGATCGAGGGATCGGTTTAAAGTTTTTAGTCTCATAATTTGGTGTTAACATATAAAACTAATGAACTTATTAAAAATACAGTAGGTGGTCGGATTTTAATTGGGATTTATAACGAAAAAAACAAAAGGCTTAAGACACAAACTTGATTAGTTAAAAAGCTTGTTCTACAAATTCATTGATTTTGTTTATCATTTAAATTGTAAATTTGACATTTATTACAAAATTTAAAGTTTCCAAAAATATTCAGAGCTTAATCTATGTTGATTGTTTTTAACTTTCGGCATTTTTTTTTAGCTATTTGAAGTGATTTTTATAATAGAAATTGAAAACATCTTTATTGTTGATATTTTATTTATAATATAATATTCATAAAATAATTTAATTTAACTTAAATGAATTTTAAACAATTATATTTCAAACCCAGAAATGTTTTTATATTTCGTTTGGTTCATAAGAAAAAAAAAACCCTCAAAATTTCCCACCTACATTTACTGCATATTAAGTGGTTTTAACTCTTTTTTTAAGATTATCCTTTTATCTAAAATCTTTTTTTTTTATTTCTTCTTCATGCATTTGGCATACCTCCTAAAAAAAATAAGAAAGAACTAATGCTAAGGAAAGTGTTTTTTTGAACAAAGTCCACCACCAACCATATTCACAGTATGTTGCATTTCAACATAACACTAATATTCGCGTATTTATATGTTTTTAATATGTAATCGTGTGTTGATACTTTGAAAATAACCGCACTGAACCTTACTTGGTCAAAGTGAGATTTTTATCACATTAATGTTATAAATGTGTTTGGAATTTATAATTACCTTTTTTTATTTATTTATACAATTTTTTTTTATATATAAATTGCATTAAAATGTGCATGAGGTATATAAATGATAGGCGACTATTTTTTTTTTTTGTAAAAAAAAAATGCATATATAAACAACAAATAAAAATATTTATTGCTATTTTTATTATGCAAAAGTGATTACATTATATTCGCGTGCAATGGGAATAAAAATTAAATATATTATTTAAATAAAACGGCAATGACTTTTAAATAGTTTTTAGGATTCCATTTGTTATGTATTTGTATTCCAAACCTGTGATCATCTGTCAATTTAAATTTTGTAATAAAAATACAGGTCGCTGCTACTGTTATGGTAATGATTTATAATTTGAAAAATTAGTCATTATTTTACAATAAGATATTGGATGTTTGGTACAGTTAAAAGTTCACGTTGAAAATATTTGCTTTACAAGATAAATGCTCCAAGTTAAAATGATCAAATTTCGATATGTCACAAAAATGGATAACCAACCTGACTAAGTGAGCCATCTGGAAGAATAAGAGGTAACTTTGAGTTGCTTTTTTTTTTGTTATTTCTCTAAGGAGGCAAACAAAATTATTTCTTTTAAATCTCTAATCTTCATAACTTTTATTTCCTCAATAGAATTTCTATTAACTTTAATATTTCTTTTAAATTAATTAATCCATCTTTAACAAAATCCTATAAAATTGGCGTTTTTTAAATTATTAATTTCACCATCGACTACATTATTTTCTCAGTTATGATGAAGACATTTTCCCCTTTTCAGTTGTGTTCACCGAATTTGTTGCTAATCCTGGCGGTTACGACAACTGTTTTCATATTAAATTATATTTTTAGTTGTGAAAGCCAGGGATGCGAAATGAGAATTTAAATTTCGTACAAAATTCATTACCAAATTGTACCTTTTTGGACTCAATTGTACCATTTTAAGTATAAAAAAACACCAACTATAAAAAACTATTAAAAAAGATTTAATATTTTTATTGTTAATAAACATAACAAAAAAACTGTACTGTAAATTCAGTTGTACATTAAAAGTATATAATAAAAATATGAAAAATAAGGTACAAACATCCATGAGATGAATATCATATTTAAGTAGGTAACAAACTATTTGTTATTTTAAAATTATAGAAACAAGAATTCGATGAATGAACCAATTTTTCGTTTGGATTAGACTGGACACTATTGACAATTTATACGATGCAATTGATTGCGTGCAATTTTCTTAATTCCCTTTTCAAAGTTGCTTCCAAAGTTATGTCTACTTATACGGTGGCTTTAATTGCACGAAAACTGAATGTGAATTAAGCAACAAAATAAAAGTATGTAAAGGGTGTCCCAAGAAGAACGCAATTTTTAAATCTGGCAACATTCGAAGTGTCATTGTTTGACATTTGAACAATTGTTATTGTTTGCTAGTAGAAGGTACGAGGTTAGTAAAAATGGAGCGCTACACGAATGAACAACGCATTCTCATTGTGAAATTGTTTTACCAAAATGGTGAAAGTTTTGCGGCTACATTTGGGGTCACAATAATGCTCCAAAAGAGTCAACTGTAAAGAGATTAATGGATAAATTTGCCGAAACTGGGTCTGTTAGTGATGTAAAGACAACAACGCGCCATCGACCAGGTCGATCGACCGAAAATGTCGCAGCTGTACGTGATGATGTCGCTCAAACTCCATCCACCTCAATTCGACACCGAGCTCAGCAAATTGGTGTCTCCAAATCCACTTTGCAGCGAATTTTGACGAAAGATTTGCATCTTCATGCATACAAAGTTCAATTGACTCAGGAACTGAAGCCAGCTGACCATGGACAGCGAAGGGAGTTCGTTAATTGGGTATTGGAGAGACAACATGAAAATGCTGATTTTGCCGATAAAATCATCTTCAGTGACGAGGCCCATTTTCATCTTGATGGCTTCGTCAATAGGCAGAATTGTCGCATTTGGGGTGAGGAAAATCCTCGAGTGATTCACGAGAAGCAAATGCATCCTCAACGTGTCACTGTGTGGTGTGGTTTTTGGGCTGGAGAAATCATTGGACCTTTTTTTTATGAAAATGAGGCAGGTCAAGCGCAAACAGTCAATGGTGTTCGGTATCGTGAAATGATAACCAGTTTTTTCTTGGCTAGAATTGAAGAAATGAATGTGGAGGGCATGTGGTTCCAACAAGACGGCGCCACATGTCATACAGCCAGAGAAACAATTCAATTGCTGCATCAGTCATTTCCCGGTCGTGTTATTTCGCGTTTTGGAGATCAGAATTGGCCGCCTAGATCGTGCGATTTAACACCATTAGATTTTTTTCTTTGGGGTTTTTTGAAGTCGATGGTTTACGCGAATAAGCCGATGACGACTCAAGCCTTAAAAGAGGAAATTGGACGCTGCATTAATGAAATACCACAGCATTCATGCAAAACGGTCATTGAAAATTTCATTAAAAGATCGCGTGCATGCCAGCAAAGCCGCGGCGGCCATCTGCACGATATATTGTTCCATACATAACCTCATTCTGTCTACTTTACGATACAATAAAGTTTCGCGATTTTTTTTTAAATATCTGTGTTTTATTTGAAATTTAAAAATTGCGTTCTTCTTGGGACACCCTTTACATATGAGTGTGAAAGAGGGATAACAGAAACATGCACGAGAAACGAAAACTGTGCCTTTTTTTGTTACCCCGCTTGCTTCTCTATCCCGTTCGATAACAATAAAAAATTGCAGGCAATAATTATATGCAATATAATATAAAAGATATTCGCAAAGATGTGACAGCAAAAATAAATTGCCAAGAAAAAGAGATTAGGATAAACTGGGAAAATTTAGAAATTGTATCAAATAAACCGTGGGAGTACCATCGCACTTTTAAGACCCAAATCGTACCAAAAATGGTACAATTGTACCAACTTTCGCATCCCTGGTGAAAACCAATATTCAGTTGTACAATTTAATATCTATAATCCACGGAAATATTATTACGTTCCACAAAATTTTATTTAAAAAAAAGTTTATTTTAAAATTTTTCCGGTATTGAACCTGTGCAATCAGATTCACAGTTCACACTCTTGCTTACTGCAGCACAACTAATTTAAATTTTCTTTAATATATTTGCCATTTAAAGATTTGAAAGTTTTATTTTAATTTAAAAAAAATATTTCTTTTAGTTTTCTTCGATCTTCTTGATTTGTGTAATATTTTTTATTGAGCTAAAGATCTTTTATTTATAAAAAATGAATTAATTAATGTGGTGCCGAAATATTTGGATAAATAAATATTTAAAATTAATTTTTTATAAATAAAAGTTCTTTAGCTCAATAAAATATATTACATAAAAAAATATTTTTTAAATGTTTGCCGGGATTTAAACTCTACCTACTACACCACAAACACTTATGAATTTTTATAGCTAATTTTGAAATTAAACAATTTGTTAGAAAAAGAAATGTTAGTATAAAATTTGTTTATCAAAATCAATCATTAGTGACGTCTATTATCAATACAATCCACAATTCCGTTGCTTCTACAGAAACCCTAATTAAATGATATATTTGACCCGAATAACCAAACTTGTAGTTACCACTTTTGAATATCGACAATTTTTGAATACACGTACATTGGATAGATTGTACCAAATTTCTAATACATATATTCACTATATAAATGATTGCTTCTACCGCACACAAATACTAAACGAATTTTATTTTTAAAGTTAATTGGAAATACAAATATTTGAATAATAGGATTGATTTTTGGTTTCTTTTCCCCTTTTTTAATTTCCAATACAACATTCTTGCCCTATTAATGGATTTTATGTTATTCCAAATAAAATTAAATTCTCACAAATAAATGTTAACGGTATTGATAGAATTCGAACCAATCTTATCTCTTAGTGCACAGTTTCCCTTTTTAATGGTTGCTCAAAAAATATATTGAATAACTTTTGATAATCAATTTATTAGTTAACTGTCTACAAAAATTATAAAAACTAGAAAATTGGGTAGATTTTCCTTTTTTTGGGGTGTTTTATTACGAAAAATAACCGATACTTAAGCACAAAAATTGGGAATTAGCACCCAAAAAAATTGGGAAATTTTTCGTATAAAATCGCAATTAAATTTTTACGAAAACATTTTGGGTGAGTTTTATTATTTTTTTTTTATGTAACCAAACAAATAAATCGTCAAAAAAATTAACAGTGTGGAAAAATTAAAGAGTAAATTTACCAAATTTGTGGGTATATTTTATACAACTGTGTTGAAAATTAAACAGCCCAAAAATGTTTGTTTTGTAAAAAAAAAAAACAATAAATTTATTGTTTAGTAATTCACAATAATTGATGTATTTAAAAAAAAACTAATAGTTTAATTTTATTTTTAAAAATTTTTTCAATTTAAAAATGTCATAATTTTTTACCATTATAAGTTACAGTAGTATATTTAAAAACTTTGTGCGTAAAATTTGTATTCAACTAAATAATTCTAGTTTTGGGCATAATGTATTCAATTGTGAAAGCATAGTGACTAAAAATACTTTGTGTGTGTTTTATTCTATATAAAAGTTTTACGCATTTGGTGTTTATATTTACCGAATTTTCGAAATATTACATAAAACTTTACCCATTTTATAGTAGTAAATTTACAAACATTTTTTAGAGTGTACTTTGAGTATTCCATATAAGAAATATATTTTTGGTTTTGTAAAAAAGAATATTTCTAAATATTCAAATCTGAAATATCTGGATAACAAGTTTAAACAAACTTTTATGTTCTTTAGGTTTAGGTACCTTTTTTTCTTTTCTTTTATTAAACATCCTCCCGAGCAGTTTGGTATTTAAAATGAGCAAAATCGGTCAAGCGGTTCAAAAGTTATGAGTGAAAATGTGAAGATACCTCCAAATTTTCCATACAAATTGGTACAATTTTTCTGTATCTATTTTTTTTCTGTTAAGTAAGTAATTTTTCTGTTAAGTAAAAATGTTAAAGTCTCTAACAGAGCAGACCTCTGTAAATAACATTACTAAAACTAAATAACAAAAGTTCTGTTTCATAAATCAAAGACATTAATTTGTTAAAGAAACTATTTCCCAATAGGTGGCGCATCTGAAAAAAAATTCTCCCTAGCATATTCTGCTACAATATACAACAGGGTATTATTGATTTTCTATTTCGTTCGTAACATAAAAGAATGTTTGCCAAAAGCTATGCAAAATATATGTTTTATGTGTTTAATTTTCTAAATCAATATTCATTTAGATGTTTAAGAGCACAGTATTGCAGTTTTTCGTATGTGTATTTATTTTTTTTTTTTTAAATTAACATAAATATGGATTTTCCAATGCCTCAATACTTCAAAATTATACAAATTTAACGAAAAAATACCATTTTGATCGATGAAAATTTGTTTTTTGTTTACAGAAAATGTGAAACAAATGCTTTCATCACGTCGAACATTTCAAAAATTTACTTTAGTATTTTGAAATAAGTCTGCTAGTGACAGCTTAATGTACTAGAATTTTAAATATGTATTAAATCTCATATCTGTGGTTACTAAGACAATTGAACGTCAAATCCAGGGCCATGCGACCTAGGCATGGCGCAGGGTTTTGTTATCTATTTACTTAAGCGCCATCTACTGCTAAGTATAGACACTAAATCAATTATGCATTTAGCTCTATCTTTATGTACAAATGTCTTTGGCCCCATGGCTAGGTCCAAAGAAATTTATATATAAAGAAAGAGCAAACTGCATAATTATTTTAGTGGCGCTACTTTTGAATAGGTGGCGCAATATCACATTAAAACTATATCCTGCCCCATGGCGATATAGCCTTGTATTAGGCTTTCAATAAATTTATTTACCAAAAATATTAAATTAACTACATACTTAAAAATTATAATGCATTCAGATGTTATTATTCTCTCCATTAGGCATATTCAGCTGCAGAGCTAGTTCCCATTAGCCGGAACAAAATCAAGTATTTGACAAAAACTATGCTTTAAAATGTGTTTTTTGTGCAGTCCATGTTTAAAAAAACTAGTGAAAAGGTAAAGGTGCCTCTAAATTGCCCATACAAATTTAGTACAATTTCATAGTAGCGACTGGTACATAACATATTTTCTCATATTTTTTCACCAGTCGCTTAGCAGTTAATATTTTGTATTTGAGGTGAACATTTTTCCACCACAAAAAATTTTTTCACCTTAAAAATTTTTTTTCACCTCTAATTTTTTTCCACCAAAAAAGTTCTTTTCACATCTAAAAAAGTTTTTCACCTCAAAAAATTTTTTCACCTACATAATTTTACTTTTAAAGTTTTTTTTATATCATTTGTATCAAAAAGATCGCGTGCATGCCAGCAAAGCCGCGGCGGCCATCTGCACGATATATTGTTCCATACATAACCTCATTCTGTCTACTTTACGATACAATAAAGTTTCGCGATTTTTTTTTAAATATCTGTGTTTTATTTGAAATTTAAAAATTGCGTTCTTCTTGGGACACCCTTTACATATGAGTGTGAAAGAGGGATAACAGAAACATGCACGAGAAACGAAAACTGTGCCTTTTTTTGTTACCCCGCTTGCTTCTCTATCCCGTTCGATAACAATAAAAAATTGCAGGCAATAATTATATGCAATATAATATAAAAGATATTCGCAAAGATGTGACAGCAAAAATAAATTGCCAAGAAAAAGAGATTAGGATAAACTGGGAAAATTTAGAAATTGTATCAAATAAACCGTGGGAGTACCATCGCACTTTTAAGACCCAAATCGTACCAAAAATGGTACAATTGTACCAACTTTCGCATCCCTGGTGAAAACCAATATTCAGTTGTACAATTTAATATCTATAATCCACGGAAATATTATTACGTTCCACAAAATTTTATTTAAAAAAAAGTTTATTTTAAAATTTTTCCGGTATTGAACCTGTGCAATCAGATTCACAGTTCACACTCTTGCTTACTGCAGCACAACTAATTTAAATTTTCTTTAATATATTTGCCATTTAAAGATTTGAAAGTTTTATTTTAATTTAAAAAAAATATTTCTTTTAGTTTTCTTCGATCTTCTTGATTTGTGTAATATTTTTTATTGAGCTAAAGATCTTTTATTTATAAAAAATGAATTAATTAATGTGGTGCCGAAATATTTGGATAAATAAATATTTAAAATTAATTTTTTATAAATAAAAGTTCTTTAGCTCAATAAAATATATTACATAAAAAAATATTTTTTAAATGTTTGCCGGGATTTAAACTCTACCTACTACACCACAAACACTTATGAATTTTTATAGCTAATTTTGAAATTAAACAATTTGTTAGAAAAAGAAATGTTAGTATAAAATTTGTTTATCAAAATCAATCATTAGTGACGTCTATTATCAATACAATCCACAATTCCGTTGCTTCTACAGAAACCCTAATTAAATGATATATTTGACCCGAATAACCAAACTTGTAGTTACCACTTTTGAATATCGACAATTTTTGAATACACGTACATTGGATAGATTGTACCAAATTTCTAATACATATATTCACTATATAAATGATTGCTTCTACCGCACACAAATACTAAACGAATTTTATTTTTAAAGTTAATTGGAAATACAAATATTTGAATAATAGGATTGATTTTTGGTTTCTTTTCCCCTTTTTTAATTTCCAATACAACATTCTTGCCCTATTAATGGATTTTATGTTATTCCAAATAAAATTAAATTCTCACAAATAAATGTTAACGGTATTGATAGAATTCGAACCAATCTTATCTCTTAGTGCACAGTTTCCCTTTTTAATGGTTGCTCAAAAAATATATTGAATAACTTTTGATAATCAATTTATTAGTTAACTGTCTACAAAAATTATAAAAACTAGAAAATTGGGTAGATTTTCCTTTTTTTGGGGTGTTTTATTACGAAAAATAACCGATACTTAAGCACAAAAATTGGGAATTAGCACCCAAAAAAATTGGGAAATTTTTCGTATAAAATCGCAATTAAATTTTTACGAAAACATTTTGGGTGAGTTTTATTATTTTTTTTTTATGTAACCAAACAAATAAATCGTCAAAAAAATTAACAGTGTGGAAAAATTAAAGAGTAAATTTACCAAATTTGTGGGTATATTTTATACAACTGTGTTGAAAATTAAACAGCCCAAAAATGTTTGTTTTGTAAAAAAAAAAAACAATAAATTTATTGTTTAGTAATTCACAATAATTGATGTATTTAAAAAAAAACTAATAGTTTAATTTTATTTTTAAAAATTTTTTCAATTTAAAAATGTCATAATTTTTTACCATTATAAGTTACAGTAGTATATTTAAAAACTTTGTGCGTAAAATTTGTATTCAACTAAATAATTCTAGTTTTGGGCATAATGTATTCAATTGTGAAAGCATAGTGACTAAAAATACTTTGTGTGTGTTTTATTCTATATAAAAGTTTTACGCATTTGGTGTTTATATTTACCGAATTTTCGAAATATTACATAAAACTTTACCCATTTTATAGTAGTAAATTTACAAACATTTTTTAGAGTGTACTTTGAGTATTCCATATAAGAAATATATTTTTGGTTTTGTAAAAAAGAATATTTCTAAATATTCAAATCTGAAATATCTGGATAACAAGTTTAAACAAACTTTTATGTTCTTTAGGTTTAGGTACCTTTTTTTCTTTTCTTTTATTAAACATCCTCCCGAGCAGTTTGGTATTTAAAATGAGCAAAATCGGTCAAGCGGTTCAAAAGTTATGAGTGAAAATGTGAAGATACCTCCAAATTTTCCATACAAATTGGTACAATTTTTCTGTATCTATTTTTTTTCTGTTAAGTAAGTAATTTTTCTGTTAAGTAAAAATGTTAAAGTCTCTAACAGAGCAGACCTCTGTAAATAACATTACTAAAACTAAATAACAAAAGTTCTGTTTCATAAATCAAAGACATTAATTTGTTAAAGAAACTATTTCCCAATAGGTGGCGCATCTGAAAAAAAATTCTCCCTAGCATATTCTGCTACAATATACAACAGGGTATTATTGATTTTCTATTTCGTTCGTAACATAAAAGAATGTTTGCCAAAAGCTATGCAAAATATATGTTTTATGTGTTTAATTTTCTAAATCAATATTCATTTAGATGTTTAAGAGCACAGTATTGCAGTTTTTCGTATGTGTATTTATTTTTTTTTTTTTAAATTAACATAAATATGGATTTTCCAATGCCTCAATACT
This sequence comes from Eustalomyia histrio, assembly GCA_949748255.1. Classification (NCBI taxonomy): domain Eukaryota; kingdom Metazoa; phylum Arthropoda; class Insecta; order Diptera; family Anthomyiidae; genus Eustalomyia; species Eustalomyia histrio. Next base: position 18,940,914 of record OX456525.1, read on the forward strand.
TCAAAATTATACAAATTTAACGAAAAAATACCATTTTGATCGATGAAAATTTGTTTTTTGTTTACAGAAAATGTGAAACAAATGCTTTCATCACGTCGAACATTTCAAAAATTTACTTTAGTATTTTGAAATAAGTCTGCTAGTGACAGCTTAATGTACTAGAATTTTAAATATGTATTAAATCTCATATCTGTGGTTACTAAGACAATTGAACGTCAAATCCAGGGCCATGCGACCTAGGCATGGCGCAGGGTTTTGTTATCTATTTACTTAAGCGCCATCTACTGCTAAGTATAGACACTAAATCAATTATGCATTTAGCTCTATCTTTATGTACAAATGTCTTTGGCCCCATGGCTAGGTCCAAAGAAATTTATATATAAAGAAAGAGCAAACTGCATAATTATTTTAGTGGCGCTACTTTTGAATAGGTGGCGCAATATCACATTAAAACTATATCCTGCCCCATGGCGATATAGCCTTGTATTAGGCTTTCAATAAATTTATTTACCAAAAATATTAAATTAACTACATACTTAAAAATTATAATGCATTCAGATGTTATTATTCTCTCCATTAGGCATATTCAGCTGCAGAGCTAGTTCCCATTAGCCGGAACAAAATCAAGTATTTGACAAAAACTATGCTTTAAAATGTGTTTTTTGTGCAGTCCATGTTTAAAAAAACTAGTGAAAAGGTAAAGGTGCCTCTAAATTGCCCATACAAATTTAGTACAATTTCATAGTAGCGACTGGTACATAACATATTTTCTCATATTTTTTCACCAGTCGCTTAGCAGTTAATATTTTGTATTTGAGGTGAACATTTTTCCACCACAAAAAATTTTTTCACCTTAAAAATTTTTTTTCACCTCTAATTTTTTTCCACCAAAAAAGTTCTTTTCACATCTAAAAAAGTTTTTCACCTCAAAAAATTTTTTCACCTACATAATTTTACTTTTAAAGTTTTTTTTATATCATTTGTATCAAAAACAGAAGAGAACATCTTTTTAGGATATTGGTGGAGGGTATTCAAAGATTCGGCACAGCCGAATTTAGCCCTTTTTTACTTGTTTTTCTTTGATTTTCTTATTCGATATTTGTTAGGGGATCGCGTATATCATTAAATGATCTTATGGGATTATTCCGTTACTATATGAAAAGTTGTCACATCGAACTATGCAACTCTATCATATTTAGGATAGGGAGAGTCATATAATGTTTAATTTTCCCAAAGGTATATACAAAAATTTGCTTAAATATAGTTTTGATACATATTTGAACGTGACAAATTTTGAAGTAGTTATAGAAAAATCCCATTAATTAAGTTCATGTAGTTTTTTTTTAAATCGCCTGTCGCCAAAATTGTGTTTCATAAGAAGCGATATCTTTTATAAACATTTTGCTTTCGAATTTAATTAATATTAATGAATTTGTTAAATGTAATTGTTAAATATTTATTTAGTTTTTTATCTTGAGAGACAAAATAAAATAGAAAAAATTAACATTGTTGCCCCTCATAACTTAATTTTGTGATTGTCAACAAATTTATGTATATTAGGGTGACAGTAATTTCCTTTATGGCGAATTCCGAGGAGGCCAGGGAGGTATTTGTAAAACATTTTGTCCAAAATATCTATGCTGAATATGGCGGGTTTTCTAACACAACCTCGTATCTCAAAAACTATTACTTTTGAGAAGAGACAAAAAAGTTTAAAATAAACTTGTGACATTTTTTTCAATAATTTTTTGATGTTTGAAATTTGAAAAGTAATGAATTTTTAATTTCAAAAAGAAAAAAACTTAAAAAATGTCAAGCTTATTACAGGGTTTTTCAACAGGGACGCTACAAAAGTAGAGCGACAGGGACAGCAAACGACGCCATATTTCTTGCCGCTCTTTTGACATTTCTCTTCAGTAAGGTTTGCTATTTCATGATGGAAAGATATACGAGCCAACAACGAGTCGAAATTATTAAAATTTACTACCGAAATTCGGAGTCAGTGGCCTCAATGTTAAGAGCGCTACGTTCAATTTATGGTCGTCATAATCATCCTAGCAGGTCAAAAATTAAGCGGCTAGTGGAAAAATTTGAATTCACAGCAACACAGTACAAAATGTTCCCTTGCCAGTGAGACAAAGAAGTGACGGAGTGTCGAGAAAATTGCTGCCGCTGAGGCTTCAGTTGAAGAAAGCCCTAATGTGTCTCTCACACGTCGTTCTCAAGCGTTGGGTATCTCTGTGACGTCATTGTGGCGAATTTTGCGAAAAGATCTTGGCCTATATCCTTACAAGATCAAATTGGCGCAAGAACTGAAGCCGCTTGACCACCAGAAGCGTCGTATGTTCGTAAATTGGGCTGAGCAACAACTTGAAAATGATTCGGATTTTCATCGAAAAATCATCTTCAGCGATGAGGCTCAATTCTGGCTGAGTGGCTTCGTCAATGAACAAAATATGCGTTATTGGTCAGACAGCAATCCACAAAAAATTACGGTTTGGTGCGATTTATGGGCCGGCGGCGTCATTGGGCCGTTCTTCTTCCGTGATGATCAAGACCGGCACGTTACTGTGAATGGGAATCGCTACCGTTCAATGATAACCGAATATTTTTGGCATCAATTGGATGATATGGACTTGGAGGACATGTGGTTCCAACAGGACGGCGCCACAAGCCACACAGCGAATGTCACAATCAATTTATTAGAAACGAAGTTTGGAGAACGTGTTATCTCACGAAATGGTCCAGTCGATTAGCCGCCTCGGTCGTGCGATTTGACGCCGTTAGACTATTTCCTGTGGGGCTACGTCAAGTCTATGGTCTATGCCAACAAGCCAGCGACAATTGATGAACTTCGTACGAATATCGAACGTGAAATTGCAGCAGTATCGGCCGATGTATGCTTGAAACCGTCGAAAAATGGGTTCAGCGTCTGGACTCCTGCAAGCGTGCCCGTGGTGGCCATGCAAAAAAAAAAAATCAAGTTCTATACATAATGGCATCGAACGTACTTTTACAGGAATAAAGAATTTCATTGATATCCAAAACCGTTTTTGTTTTATTTAAAAAAACTTTTGTAGCGCTCTTATTGAAAACCCCTTTATAAATGTCAGAACACACCAAAACTCAAAACTTAACACAAAAACCAATCAAATTCTAGATTGCTCATCAGATTTCTAGTCAGATTTTGGGGTGACCTACATATTAGGTAGGTGATCCCAAAATCTGACTTATAATATGAAGGTCATCCCAAAATTTGACTAGAAATCTGATGAGTAATCTAGAATTTGATTGATTTTTGTTGTTTTTTGTTGGTTTTGGTGTGTTCTGACAGAGATTGTAGAATTTTATGGCCAACATTTTTGTAGAATATTTCATCCCCGTCCTTCCCCTTTTTCGGGGTGTTTTTTACAATTTGTTAGAATCAAGTCAAAAAATGCCGTTATGAAGGGGAGTTAGAGGGTTAATATGTTTTAGAAAAATATTTTCCATACCATTATCTACAAAGTTGCTGAACATACCCTACACTTCGGATGTAAAGAAAACATAGTTTTATACACCGATATGCTGCAAGAACAGGCCAGAGCTGGGAAATTTTAGCAGCGATCTATCAAAACGCCGACACACAATCAATCGTCGGAACCCCGTATTTTTTTTTTTTTGTGTTGAACTGTGTTATTTTAGTAATGAAAATATTAAATAATTAAAATCGGGCGAACGGTTTCTCTTTTAATTATATACAATTCTTAGGTTAATATTTTTGGGATTTAAATTTCATTTCATATTCTTGTTCAACATGCTCAGAATAATTTGAAATTATATGTTAAAATAAATAAAATAAACCTCGAAAAGCGTTATTTTTAATTTGGTCGAAAATCCAAATTTTCAACCATTGTGTGCCTCAGGTTAACTATTTTGGTCGGATTTTCCAATTTGTTCCAAATTTTCAACATCCATAGATATTTTGAACCAACTGCCATCAATTTTTCCATGCAAATAGTTGTCACCCTAGTGTATATGTTTATATGACCGCAAAGTTTAGATTTATCATAATGTGCCAACAAAAACAAAAAAAAAGTTGCTTGTTTGTTACAAATAATACAACGTTACTTGTACATACATACGACGTTTTAAACGTCTGATTGTGAGTTGTATGTTCCTTTTGATTCTCAAGTTTTTAACGTTTAACGTTTTTGTCACTTGAAGTGCATGAAATGAGAACTGTCACAATTTTTAATGTTTTAGTTTTTTTTTTAAACAAGTTGCCGACAAAACTTGTCATGATTTTTTTTGCTATATCTCTACAGATAATTAAGATAAAAATAAGTAATAAATATAAAAAAATTTTATTATTATTATTAATTTAAAAAATAAAACAACTTATAAATATCTTCAATTGTTTTACAACTACTGCTATCTATCTCTTTCTTGTTTACCTTTCCTCTCTTTGAAAAGTTTTTTAATTGACATTTAATGTCATTGTGTCAATGACAATCTTATAGTCACTATTTTTTCTTTTAGTTGGATTTTTTTGTGATTTTTTTTTTTAAGTAAAACTTCTTTTTTTTCAACTGTCATTCAATGCCAATTGCCAAGTTTTTCAAATATATCCAAACCAATTCTGGTAAAATATTTACCGCTTTTTGTTGTTGTTTTTATTGTTATGGTAGATAATCTGTAAGAAAAATCTACTTGTAACCCTCCCCATTACACAGACATCTAGTCGAAACAGACGAAGAAAAAGAAGCTGAAAATCTGCATTCAAATGCAATTGAACTTATACAAATGTACTGTTTAAACTTAAATGACACGTGATATCAAAAAGGCTGAAGAAAAAAACTTTTTGTGCATTTACCTACAAATTTGGTATACAGAAACAGTGGTACGGACTCGGTAGCTTAAACTATAATATAACTTCAGACCAAATTAAATGTCATCTTATTATTTAAGCTTCGAAACTTAATATATCATTAACCCTTACAGACTTATAAAGTTCCTAACATAAATTTCCTGATTTAAGCTGCATGCTTTTTTTTAATCTTTATCATATTATTTCACTTTTTCGTCGTTAATACCTACTATATACATGGTGAGGCAAAAACCATATTCTGATTTTCTTTTGCTATAACTTTTGTTTTAAGTGAAAACTCATTTGGGTTTTACCTGATTTTTATTTATTTTCATTTAGAAATTGTTCTTCAAATAATTGTGAAAAATTATGCCCAACAAAATAGCCGCCGTTGGCATTGATCTGGGATCTTTGATTTACATTTTGTTTAACGATGCGCAGCTGCCGGACTTGTTCGAGTACACCAACGACTTTAAATTCCCCAGAGGAAGAAGTTTGGGTTAGTAAACTCGGGAGATCTGGCTGCTAAAGCCAACTCACCGAAATGCGATATTACACGTGCTGGGAAGGTATCATTTAAAATGCGCATTGTGTAGCATGCATCATGACAAATGGGCCTATCCTATTAGAACCACATGACCAAATTCAGATTGTCAACTTCCAGTAACAAAAATTAAGTCAGCGGTCGCCATTTAATAACATATGTGCATACACTCAGGAAAATAGTTATTAGTAAAATTTGTAAACGGTTTACAATCCCACTTTACAATTTTTGTACTGACTTTTAGTAAAAAAAAATATTATTTAGTAAATTGTTTAGCTATTTACATTTTATAAATTACATAACTTTTACAGAATATTTACAAATTTTTGTTGCTAACTTCAGAAATCGTTTTACAAATTTTTGAAAACCGAATTGCAAAAAAAATTACTAATTTTAAAAAAATTTGAATATCGAAGGAAATGTTATTTCTAATAATTAAAAACATGCAAACTTATATTGCCTTAAAATGTTACATAGGTTGAAAAAAGGGGTTGGAAGTGAAGATACTTTTCACAACTGACTCATGTCCAAAAATAGGACATCCACTTAAAAAAGCAATAAAAACTACAATTGACTATTTCTGAAATACAATTGACTATTTCTGAAAGAGAATGACTATTTTTGAAATACAATTGATTATTTCTGAAATACAATTGACAATTTATAAAATACAATTGACTAGTTCTGAAATACAATTGAATATTCTGAAATAAAATTGACTATTTCTGAATTACAAATGACTATTCTGAAATACAATTGACTATTTCTGAAATACAATTGACTATTCTGAAATACAATTGACTATTTCTGAAATACAATTGACTATTCTGAAATACAATTGACTATTTCTGAAATACAATTGACTATTTCTGAAACACAATTGACTATTCTGAAATACAATTGACTATTTCTGAAATACAATTGACTATTCTGAAATACAATTGACTATTTCTGAAATACAATTGACTACTTCTGAAACACAATTGACTATTCTGAAATACAATTGACTATTTATAAAATATTGACTATTCTGAAATACAATTGCCTATTTCTGAAATGCAATTGACAATTTATGAAATACAAGTGACTAGTTCTGAAATACAATTGACTATTCTGAAATAAAATTGACTATTTCTGAATTACAAATGACTATTCTGAAATATAATTGACTATTTCTGATATACAATTGACTATTCTGGAATACAATTGACTATTCTGAAATACAATTGACTATTTCTGAAATACAATTGACTACTTCTGAAACACAATTGACTATTCTGAAATACAATTGCCTATTTCTGAAATGCAATTGACAATTTATGAAATACAATTGACTAGTTCTGAAATACATTTGACTATTCTGAAATAAAATTTACTATTTCTGAATTACAAATGACTATTCTGAAATATAATTGACTATTTCTGAAATACAATTGACTACTTCTGAAACACAATTGACTATTCTGAAATACAATTGACAAATTCTGAAATACAATTGACTATTCTGAAATACAATAGACTATTTCTGAAATACAATTGACTATTCTGAAATACAATTGACTATTCTGAAATACAATTGACTATTTCTGAAATACAATTGACTATTCTGAAATACAATTGACGATTTCTGAAATACAATTGACTTTTTTTGAAATACAATTGACAATTTCTGATACAATTGACTTTTCTGAAATACAATTGGAAAAGGTGTAGCATTAATAATGCTTAGTAAATTTTTTTGCAGATCTTAGCAAACCGATTTTAAATTCCACTTTACAAAAAGTTTACTAAAATTGAGTAGCGGCTACTAACTTTTCTACTAATTTTATTGTACTACACATCAACAGACACGTGTTGCTAAGTTTATCAAAAAATACCGCTGGGCTTAAATTAGCAAAACTTGCCTTATACCAGCAACATTTTCAGTTGCCATTACAAACTTTTTTTGGTGAGTGTACAACATGGTGACTTTGAGAGGATATAATTTTACTTCATGAGTTATGCGTGAATTTTTCGTCACGTAGAACTGAGAATTTTGCTTATCGTGTCCGTTGAGATAAAAATGAGCCTCGTTGCTCATAATCAATTTTGATGCAAAAACATCCACTTCGTCGTTGAGTTCCAAAATTTTCTGGCTGTATTCTAAACGGGCGCCACCCACAGTCGTTTGATCACCCGACTTTGTCAAAATGTGCACTTGTAGAGCACGCCTGTCGGAGTTTCCGCACTTCAAATTGGGTCGTCATATGTCGAATTGTTTGCGCTGTGGGCGCTGCATTCTTGAGTGAGCACTTGCCAATATTGTCCCACCTTGCACTCCTTTTGTCTATATTTTTTACAATTCTCCAGATTTAGTCGAAATCCTTTATTGATGTGTTGTGATGATCAATGACAACAGATTAAGTTTAAATTTTATGTGTTATATTCAACCCTATCATTACCAAATTTTTGTTGCTGGAAATATCACTATTTTGACTTCAGGTTCTTGTTGAGGGTTTCAAATTACAGTAAAAAATTAATTAATTTGTTTTACAAAGCTGTTGGAAAAATGCACAAAATAAAATGTGGATTTGCATTAAATACTTAACGTTAATAGGTAAGAGAGACAGTACAACTACAATATTTAATAAAGGCACTGTGCGAGGTAGGTGGCTAAATAAATTCAAAACTAAATTGACAAAATGCTTATACATAAAATAATTATTTAAGAAAAAGCAAATATTATGAAACATTTAAAGTGTTTATTCCACTGTGCAACCTGTACTACCTTATAGAACGTGTATTGAAAATAGAGTGCGCTGAATATTAATTCCTTAAAAATTAAGTTAATATAAGTTTTTTTTTTAAATTTTGATAAATTTTAGTAAATAATAGTCAATAGTAAATTAATTGGAAAAATTTTAATTTTTCTTAACCCTTTCAAGTCCAAATTTTAATGGCTGTCAATTTTTTTGTTGATTGTTTTACTCAACAGTGTTTTTTATCGCAAATATTTGGAACTAAATTTAGAAATTTTGCTTCAGACAATGTTAAAATTTTTTTTTTTTGTACTTTTCTGTCTCAAAGTTGTATAGAAAATTCAAACAATGAAGGTATTGCCTATTAAAAGTCAAAAAGATATCTCATGATATGTAGGATATGCACCTTCATGCTCAAGAGTTTTTTTAAATTTTAAAGGGTTTTGTTTGGGATTCAGCTACAAAATATTTAGTTTAAAATCGGCCAACTCTAATGTACAATGTATTGCATGCAGCACATCAATTTATGTGCAATTGACATTCTTCTTTTAAAAAAACAAAATCTCGTTTTACTTTTTTTGCTTGGTTTTTTTATATGGTGTTGTAAAACAATTGAAAGAGAATTTGATACTAAAGAAAAAAAGGGTTAAGGGTCCATCTACTTAATGTGAAGTTGTTGATTATATTTCTTTTTCACGATACTTATTTTTGAGGTTTTTTGCATTTGTGGTCAATATTTTGAAAGTTAATTTTTTTCTTGAAGTTTGTTTGTTTTATAAAATGACATGTAGCAGACAGATGTCCTTCTTTGTGGTGGTGTTCAACTTCAAGTTAGAAAAAATAATAAAAGGAACAACTAACTTTGGTTTGGAAATTGTGAAATTTACAATTTTATGTTTGCTTACAAAAAAGTATATTATTAATTTGTTAAAAAAAACTTTTAATTTCCAATTATTCTTTGTTTTATCCTCAAACCATTTATTGGACAATTTTAATTTAATAATAACAATTAATAAATGTTCAAATATATTTTCATTTATAATAAATTATGTGAAAATATTTCTGTTACTTCTTTGTAGTGTAAGATGTCGAAACAAATTCTTTAACTCTTTCACACGTCCGCACATAAATACATACAAGCGTGCATGTACATTCAATACGCAGAACTTCAATAAAAAATTGCAAAAATTGTGTTTGTAGTTTAACAATTATTTTCACACGTTCTGTAAAAGAAACGCCATAAACTAAATAACAATATAAAAACAATTTGAAATGACAATCTATTAAATAAATTAAAAAAAATAAACAAGTTTTCTTTAATCATTTTCCTACTACCGTTTAATAGAATCTTATTTATGAAATTGTTGATGATTAAAATATCAAAGAAAATTGTTTTGAAAATTAACATAAAAAAAAAAAAAATTATCTGTAATTGAATTTAGTATTTTTTTTAATACCCAGGTAAAAATGTTCATATATATATTTTTCCATATATGCTCGGATCCGTAATTTGAGGGTACATGATCATGTATGGACATATATGAATGTTCATATATGTTCACATTGGAGTATTTTTCAGCGCGCAAATAAAAAACAAGGTTGGGGCAATCATATTCGAAGAGCATCATATATTTTTGGGTTTATGGTTGTGCCAACCATAGTAGTACTATAAAATGGGTATGATATTATGATAATAAAATAACCACATTTTTACCATAAAATGGTCCCTACAGTTATATTATGATTAAAAAATTACCATATTATGGTCCTAAATAAACATGTTATGATATTGAATTTATCATAATATTATCGCACGAAATCATAGTATTCTCAAAATGTTATCATATTATCGTCCCTCATAACTATATTATGATTCCTGGATTATCGTTATATGATCGCTTATCTAGGAAAACTTCTTAAAGGAAAAGTTCTTAGAAACCATGAAAAAGCTCTTTGAATTTAAGAATATTTCCTTTAGATTTATTTTTTCTAAAAAAAGGTTCATATTAAAGACTTTTTGAAGAAATTTTGTTAAGGAAAAAATCATAGACTCTAAGAACTTTTCTTTCATGAAAACTTTGATTTTGTGGACTTTTTTAAGAAAAATACTTAATATTTTTTTTAAATTCTTATGACTTTTTTAATAAAAAAAACTTAGATTCTAACAACATTTTTAAGATTTTTTTTAGAAATTTTTCTTTAAGAAAGATTTTTGAAAGGATCTATAGAATCTAAAAATATTTCTACTAGAAAAAGTCCTTAGAATTTTAGTATTTTTCATGATAAAAAGTCTTCAGAATCTATGAATTTATCTTTAAACGAAAAGCCTTAGGATCTAAGTTTTTTTTTTGAATATTTGAATCCAAGAAACAGTTTGGAAAAGTCCATAGAATATAAAAATATTTTTATCAGATAAATTTGTAAATATCTATTATTTTGTATAAGAAACCTTTTCGCCAAAAAAAATCATGGGTTCTACAGACTTTTTCTTATAAAAAATATTTTATTAATATTTTGAGATCTTTCTACACGAAATGAATTAATAAACATATTTAAAAAAAAAAAATGTAATTGTTTTTATTGAATAGAATTTTCGTTACCACAGTGTGGTTACAGCCAATCATGTTATATAATAGAAGGAAAATATTTACAAATAATGATGGTAACGACCAGAGAACTGCAAAATCAACTTTTATCTTGATTTAATCATACACAAAAATTCTTGTTCACATTTAATAACTCAATAAAATTCACTGTAGAATAAAATCAGCATCATGTTCGGATCAGTTTGAATCATCGATTATGTTTTATGCAAATTTAATCACTCAACAAAAAGTCAGCGTTGAATAAATCAGAAAAAACAACAAACAACGCGTTATTTTAAAGTTTTTTCTGTTTTTATACCCTACACCACTGCGTTATCAGAGTAAAATGATTAAGTGCTGGTGTTTGTGGCAAAATGTTGGGGCCAACCCATCTTTTAGTGTACTGCTCAAATGGGAATCAATTTTTGATTTCGATTTAGCGATGTCCGTCTGCCCATGTATAAGGTGACCCTAAATGTATCACCTGATCCGAAGATCTTAAAACTTTTGCATATTACGACGACAACTGGAAGATTTGTGTTAATATTTGTAAATAAATCAGACACCGACTAAACGTCACTATGGAACTCTATACTCCACAAGAACGCGGAATACTTTGCAATATTTTTGAATATTTTGCAATAATCCAAATGTATCATGAGCGACTAGATAGATTTTCTTCTGAACGGATGCGCACACAAACAAAATTTGTGACTTTAACTGCAAGATGCGCCAAATACGTTGGAGGTGTCATCAGGTGGCACAATTTCTGTGACTGGTGAGCGCTACAGAACCTTGATCAACGAGTTTTTATTGCCGCAACTTGATCAATTGGTTATAATAGATCGGCTCAACTGAACACACAGTTCGCGCGACAATGGACATTTTGAAGGATAAATTTTCGGGTTTGCTAATGTCTCGTTTTGACGATTTTCAGACTTTTTTTCATCACAAGTGAGCGATATCTTATCGCCCGAACATCTCTCCAGAACGATAGAAAATGCGGTAAAAATATCCCAAATGATCATCAACAATGGTGGCGCCCTCTTGACTGATATAACCTAATAAATGGAAAAAAACTAAACGTTTTGTTTCCACCTAGTGTCCATATAAAGATCCTCTGAAAATTGGGTCTTATACATATGAACTGTGAATCTCCCAAATATTCTCATATTATTGCAATTGTTTAAATTAAAACTAATAATAATTTTTAATCATATTTTCGGAACAAGAGGGCTTTTAAACTTTATTGCAATAAAAATATACAATTTTTGAAGTTTTCATTTTGCGATTTTTTTCTCTTCATATTTGCTTAATTTAATTTATTTTTCTTTTATTGTAACCACCATACAAATAATTTTATAGATGGTAATTGTATATTTGTCTATATGAATATTGGCTTTTAATTTTAATTTTTGTTATTGTTGCTGTTGTTTGGTTTGCGGTGGTATCTCCTCACATTTGATTTGGTAAGTGTGCTTGTCGATAATGTCGGCATTTTTGTTGTGTTTTATTTCAAAAAGCCAACCAACAAACAAAACTACCGACCGACTAGTCAGACAGTCAGTCAGTCAGTCAGCTAGTCATTCATTTAAACATGTTGGCTGTGTGTGGCAAGCGTTAAATAAAAAAAATCAAATTGCTGCAAACAAAGTGCAGATCAAAGTGCAATTGCCGACATTAATTTCGTTAGTGTTTTTTTTTTTGTTTTTTATTTGTTGCTGCTTTGATTTTCACTAATATGTTTAATTTATATAATTATGATTTGTAAGTGTTAGATCTTTTTCTTGTATAATTATTTAATTTTTTCTTAAGTGCTACCAATTGTTTTAAATTTTTAGATTCGTATACCACTACTACACAATGGTAGCTATTTGTGGCAGCTAATTTTCTTCCTATAAGTACAAAATCATTGTCAAAACGATTGAAATTGCACAATTACAAAAAAAAAAATAAAATTTTTCTTGTCTACACTCAAAAAAAAAAATAAAATAAAAATGAACTAGAATTTAGAAAAATTAACTTATTTGGTGGAAAAATTGAAATGAAAACGCAGCCAAAAACAGAAAAATTTCCTCCTAATTAGTTCGTACACCATCCAAAATTTTACTGTTAGTTAGGAAATGCTTCCTTGGTTTTAAGAAAAATTTTATTTTATTTAAGTTCATTAGATAATTGTTTGTTACTAAAAACTAGAAAAATCAGAAAATATTTTCTAACATCAAGTTAAATAGCACATCTTTTAAGTGAAAATTATCCTTAAATTTGATAAAAATTTTCTAATAAATATGATACTGTTTCAATGGTAAAGGTAATATTTTTACCACATATCTTAAAGTATTTTACACTCATTGTGTAAGCATTTTACCACTCTCGGAGGTCTTCTGCTTTGTGAGGACACTGCTCTTCACAATCATTTTGCAATGCATTTTTGTCTTTAAAATAAATTGAATTATACTAAACTGATGTATCTAAAATATAAATTTAATTTCATTAGCAAAAAGGTAAACAAATTAAAAAATATATACTGCAGGATATCCTGAAACGTAATAAATTATGACAAAGTCAGATCCTTTTCTTAGTTAATTAACGGTTCTGCTTGAGAGAACTACAAAAAGGGACACCCTAAGTGACACACGGCATCTATGGCTAAGAAACACTGGGGGTCCTTTGTCTTCTTAAATTAAATAATTTAAGGAAATTGTTGCAAAAATACAAAATATAACAGTTACATTTATTGTTACTATTGGAAAATGTCATACGTTTATTTTATGTCTTTTTTTAGCTTAAACTTTTATTAACATATACAAATTTTAACTTTTTTATTATTAAGTAAAAAAAAGTTTCAGTGTCTTCGATATATATAAAGTTTAATAGGCGCAACGTCAATTATAGGAAAGCCATTTTGCCGCAATGTATAAAATGTGCTTGCAATATTTTGTACTGTAGTTAGCAAACAAACTTATTATATAAAAGCGCAAATTCAAAATGCTTTACATTTGCTTACAAAATTTTAAAATATATTTTTAGTAATTTTAAGTTCAATATTTAAGACTGTTAAGATTAGAGATAAGCACATTTTTGACTTACGCACGAACCAAAAATTAAAATCATGCACGGTAATTTTTTTAATTAGTTACTTCAATATGTTTCCTTTAATAATATTTTCTCTCTAAAATTAGGAAATCTAACTAATTTGTTTTTAATTGATTGTTTTTTTTTTTTTTTGAAAAGAATATTGAAAATAATTTAAACGTTTTTCAACAAAAAAATCCTATACCTTTAGTTTATTAAATTTTAAAAATTAGAAAACTTTTACTTGAAAAAAATATTTTATTAAAATTTATCTGAACTAAGTTGCAAAAAAATTTTCTTAGTAATGGTTCATCAGTTTCTTAAATTAAATATTTATTTATTTATTTATTTATTTATTTATTTATTTATTTATTTTATCTATTTATATTAATTATATAACTACAAGCCCCGGTAGGCTAGTTGGTAGCGTGCTAGCTTATCAGTGCGAGGATCGTGGGTTCAATTTCCACCAGAGGCTCTGGTTTGTTTTCGGTACAACGAGCCGATACGCCTTTTTTGCAAGTGCTCGGTTAGGTATTTAGGATATAGGTTGTAATTATATGATTTATCTAGAAGTTTGTTATTTGGATAGTAGCTTTAATTAACATTTACATAACCGAGCCCTCATGGCTCGGTTATGTAAATGAAGTTTAAAAAAAAATTATATCCTAATACCCTAACCGAGCACTAGAAACTCGTTGTGGCGAAAACAGACCAGAGCATCTGGAGGGAATTGAACCCACAAAAACAAAATTTTCTCACTTTTTGTTTTTAATTGCCTGAACTAATTGTTAGAAAACAATTCTTAAAAATTAGAAAGTGGTAGATTTAAAAACTGAATTTAAAAATGGCTTTCTAAAATTTAGTTTGTTTTAATACTCGCGAGAAAAGAATTAACACACATTACTTCCTCATTTAAAGTTACACATTTTTTGAACTAAATGGGAATCAATTATGTTCTATTTTTTTTTGTTTGAACTTAACTTAATTTTATTACATTTAAGTATGCAAATTTCTAAAAACTTAGATGTTTATTTTAAAAAATTGATAAATTTTTATTTAATATACTTGTTTTTTCCTAAAATCAAGAAATATTACTTAAGAAAAGTATGAACTATTTCTGAGTATATAAACTAATTCATTTTTACCCAAACATAGGAATTTTTATTCATTTTAAGAAATATTTTTGATAAAATTTTACATAAATTGAGGAAAATTTTTAAACAATTTTAAAGGAAATTTTGGATTAATTTTTAGTTCATGTCTTTTTTTTTTTTTTTTTGAGTGTACTTAAAAATGTGTTAATAGTTCGACTGTTTTAATTATTTTTTAACTAATTTTTGGGGTTTTGTTAGAATAATTAAAAAAAAAAAGTAAAAGCAATAAATGTTGTTCACTGTTTGGAATAATATTGTTCTGCGGTCTCCAAGGTTATGGGAGACCTGATGGCATTCCTTTGAAGTCGCATTCAATAGTGTGTGGCATAGTGGCATAAAGCACTCTCTTGCTTTTGGTGTCGGTGGTAACTTCTCTCAGGGATCGCATCATAAGAGTTGTTATAGATGGGGTCTCATCCGACGAGCTTCATCTGAATTCGGGGGTACCACAAGGAAGGTTCCGTTCATTCTCCATCACTTTTCTAATCTTATCTTTTAGGGCAAATTTCTAATCCTATCTATTATTTTGCAGATGACAGTAACATCCTTTGATGATAGACCAAGCCTTTTGAAGGTTGAGGGCATGAGGCAAAATATGAATGACACACTCAGTATGGGCCTTTCGACAATCTCTAAGTGGGGTCGTGTAAATAGGGTCGAGTTTAATGCACGCAAGACCCAATGTTGTTTGTTGAGCCATTAACGGGCCGTGGGATCACCAATGCACTATGTGCTCATGGGGGAGTGTCGATATTGAGGAATCAGATGCTCTTGATGTGTCAGCTGAAATAATCAAAAGAAGCATTCAAGTGTTCAGGTTTTCCTAACCGGTCAAAAACTATTTCACTTCATCTGATCTTCCTCCTTACTATTCCACCTATATTCGCCAAAAATGGAAAACAAGTCCCGTACATGGCCAGGGGCTTCAAAGTCTATTTTGCAGCTTCTGGACCGTGTTCAAAGGAAGGCGTCGGCGCTTATCCATCACAGTGGGGTTACTAGATCAATTGACTCATTGGAGCATCGTCGGAATATGGGTTGTGTTACACTGTTTTATCGATATTACTATGAGAGGTGTTCTGCCGAGATAAGTGAACTTATACTCAGGGCCCGGGTTTTTGTTTGAAATACTCACTTATACAACAGAGCACATCCGTTTGTTGTAAATTGGTCAGTGGATCGTACAATACTCTCCGTGAAATTTAAGTCAAATGTTCACAGACACTACACCCTCTTTCCTCTAGCCTCTACCCTAACTTCCTTTCGACAACGGAATGCTGCAACCAAAATATTTAGTTGGCATTAGTAGGGGCATCACCTGTGTGTTGGTTAAAAGTAAAAAAAAGCCCGTGAGACACTTACTAAATTTCGAATTGATTTTGTATAGACGAAAAATTGATGAATATTCTTACGACAAAGTGATGAATGTGAAGAGTTCAACTATAGCGAATAAATCAGTATCTGTCAAATGGATGTCGATAGGGCAGCGCTTCCATTTTTTTCAATACAAATCAAATCTAGTGTCATAAGGGATTAACAGTACTAGAACTAGTATGATATAGAACTAATATAAAGAACTAGTAGTTAACACTAAATTTCTTTTCGAAACGATGTGATAGTGATGAGCGTACAGGAACCAAATAAAAAATTATATCGATCAATCGTATTGTTTTGACGATCATCATTTTTTAAATTATAGAATTGTTGCCCTGTTTTTTTTCACGTGTAATGGTTTTATCCTAAGAAATTTTTATTGTCGGGAATTTAAAATAAGAACAAATCCAAAAATTTTTAATATGCAGAAAAAAGTGATTATAAAAATAGGGTGAAGGGTGAAGTAGTATTACCGAATTCTTACTAAATATTTAATCTCTATTCTCCTGAATTAAATATCGTAAGCATTTTTTATCTAAAATTAGTATGATTATGAATTTAAACACAAATTCGATTTCAAAATTTAATAAAAATTTAAACTTTAATGCACGGTATTTATATCCTACCCCAGGTTATAATAAGTATTTGCTATTATTTATATCAACAAAAAAATATTGGGCCAATACCCACATTTTTTATTTGTCTTAAATTAAATAAACTTCGCCTGCAGGCGTTCTTGGCGGCTAGACGGTTGGGCTTGACAACACATCTTAAAACTTAACTACAAAAATATGAAAACTAAGCAAAAAGTATTGGTGACAAAATCATGCGACCTAAACAGATATTATAAGTTACTATTTAATATTACAAATCAAATCGGATTCTCATAAAAAAAAGTACCTTAAAAAATTATCTTTAGTCACACATTTTGTATGAAAAGCTATGAATAAACTAAGACTCAACAACTACACTAAAAACAAAAACAACTGCCTAATGGATTTTTAAAAATTTCAAGGTGTTGTTCTTTTCTCGATTCTATTCTTATACATTTTTTATTTGTTGTTTTGTGAACATTCAACAACAAATTTAATACGCTTGAATGCAACTTGCGGCTTAAAACTAAAGACAATGACTCTACATCCAGTGAGGTGGATGTAGTAGAGTCAAGACAAATCACACCTAAGAAAACACCAGAAACATGAAACTACACCATTTCTATATGGAAAATTATAAAAGGTACACTGACAAGACAGAGAAAATAGATTTGTTGTGACAACTGAATTTCTTGCCAACTAAATATTTTGGTTGCAGCAACCAATCGGTTGTCGCATATATTCCTGTTCTAATCGAAATATATAGTTTCAACCGAAAATCTGTTGTATTAACTGAATTTCGGTCGCCACAAACAAGAAATCCGGTTGTCAC
This sequence comes from Eustalomyia histrio, assembly GCA_949748255.1. Taxonomy (NCBI): domain Eukaryota; kingdom Metazoa; phylum Arthropoda; class Insecta; order Diptera; family Anthomyiidae; genus Eustalomyia; species Eustalomyia histrio. Next base: position 18,958,661 of record OX456525.1, read on the forward strand.
AATGAATCTGTTTTCTCTGTGAGGGAACATTTCTCAAACGCTAAATTTAATTTTTTAAATACATTTTTTTTTGAAAACCTCTAAATTAAATAAATTTAAAGCATTTCTTTTATAATTTTGTTTAGCTTAAGCTGGACATAGTGTAGTCTAAGAACATTTGCCGCCACATTGCTGTACTTGAATCGAACAGCAAGAATATCAGGCAAACAAAAAGCCTATAATTTGTGCATGACTATAAGTATATATGCGATATACGAATATATATCTATTAGACATCCTAAGATTGCGTAAAAAATGCTTAATTATGATTAATGATTTGGCAGAATTTGGTTTTTGTTTTTTATTCTGTGTCTTTATAATAAAATTGTAAATGAAGTCAAAGAAATAAAATCATTAGGGTAATATTGAAAGGTGTATTGAAATTCTATTCAAGCATTTTCATTAAAATACAATCCATAGTTTGACACTTTGCTATTTTGTATTAAACGGATGATATATTTATTATCTCCAACCTGGAGGTATTTTTATTTTCTTTTCTTAAATAAAATAAGAGCCAAGGAAGCAGATATTTTAAGTTTGACTTTGGCCCGTAAACCTAGAATTACTTTTCATTACCAAGTAATGGGTTGGGTAATCTAAATTAAAAATCTCCTATTAACTATCTAATTGTTCCTATTGGTAATTCAATAAAATTGTAGTGTTTTAAAATAAAAAACTTGTTTAAAAACATAACAAGACATCACCGTACCTTTTGATGAATTTGAAAAATTAACAATTACTTTTGTTAAAAAAAAAAATAGGAAACCAAAATAAAATTTCGTTACTTTGCTTTCATTAAGACTATTTTCGTAATACATAAAGATTTCCAACCGAAGGGGTTTGAGAGGACATTAAAATGAAATTTTCAGTTTTTGCTAGAGTATTCAAAAAACCGGCCTTTTGAAAAAACCGGTTTCGGTTTTCTTCGAAAAATCGAATTTTAAAAAAACCTGTTTCGGTTTCGGTTTTTGCAAAAAAAACCGGTCGACCGGTTTTTTTGGTTTTTTTTTTAATTTGAATAAAAAGCTTATATAATTTGTTAATTGTTTTAATTACAAACAAAAAAAAAAAGAGAAATTTAATATATAAAGTAATAAAAATAAAAAAATACATTTATTTATTCATTTAAATTTAATTTTTTTATTGTATTGTATTTCATTTCAAAATTTTATTTATTGGTTTTAATATTTTTTAATATAATATCTTAAAAATTAATATTATAAAACTATATTCATATCAAACGAACAGAGATCATTAAGTTTGTAAATTGGGTAAAATAAGTACGTTAGTAATTTGAACGTTTAAAACGTTTGGCATTAAATAAATTTTTTTTATATTACATTTTAAAATATGTAAAAATAAAATCTATTTTTCACTTCTAAAATAATATTAGAAATAATATGCAATTTAAATGTTTCGTTTTAAGACGATTTTTTTGTTTGCTTTTGATAAAGCTAGAAGTGGAAAATACTCTTTCACTAATAGTAGATGTTGGACAAATAGTCAAAATCTTTTGTCGCATTTATCAAGATACATGAAATCATCATATAATGATGAATGATTTTGTACAGTCTCTTTTTTAGGATTTTAAATACTGTTTGTTGTGTTATTTAGATCAGAAATTAAACTATTTGAATTTGGAATATCCAAAGTTAAGTCTTCATCGGGATCTATTAGGCTTACATCTAAATCTTCATAATCAAACAAACGATTATAAAAGTGTTCGGAAAAAATAAAAGAGACCAAGTAACCCAGTTGGTGATATAATTAAAAAAACCGGTCAACCGAACAAAAAAGACCGGTTTTCGGTTTTCTTCGAATTTACAAAATATTCGAAACCGATCGATTTTTAAAAATAAAGAAACCGGTTGACCGGTTTTCGGTTCGGTTTTTGAATACTCTAGTTTTTGCCCCTCCTCCTTAAAATTTCCCAAAAATTAGTGTTAGTGAATGCGGAAGCACTTAGATGCCAAATTTCAAGTTTCTCCATCTACCGGTTTGTTTTAAGTGATTCTGGGGTTACTTCTCCCCAGTTTTAAACTAATTTTTTCCACGTTCCTATTAGAAATTCCAAAAATATCTCTGCAGTGAATAAGCCCTTAGATTAAATTCGAAAGGCCCTATGCACCGCGACCAAAAGATGTTGATCTTATGTGCAGCCTAATTCTCTGCCCTAAATATTGAAGCTTCCAATGAAGGCAGTCACCTTACTAGGCACATATTTCCAAATTTTCAAGGGGGATAAAGTTTATACACCAAGAAACTGTAGTCTCCTGCCGCGAAGCCTAGGACAAACGCAGAGTATATATATGCTCCGCTGTTTCAGCGTCCAATTTACAGAATCTACAAGTATCTGAGTCAGACAGACCCCTGATCCTCAAATGGTATCTGAGATTACAGTGTCCAGTGAAAAATTCTGTTAAGGCCCTTAAGTCCTTCCTGTTCAGAGAAAGAAATCCACTAGATGAGATGATGAATCCAATGGTAGCTTTTCAGCACTCAATGGCCTTGGATTCCCTCCAAATCCTAAATTTTTCTCTGATATAACCCATTGGTACACCACAGAAAGGTTCAGGGCTAAAGAAGTGACGAAGGGCCCCGCAGTTGGTTAACCTGTCGGTCCGTTCGTTGCACGCATGCCCCTCTTGGATACACCAAGTATATTGAGATACTCAATGCAGTCCAGGACAAGCTTAGATAACACGTCATAGGACAACAATTCCCTTAGTGCCAAAATAATATAAATAAATGCCCCCCTTGTAGCACCTCTAAGACACTTTGATGCGCATACAAAGATGGCAAAGATTTCCGTCTGGAATATGGACGGATACTTGCCCATAGCACGGGAATTAGCCCTTACCAGAGGAAACACATGTTTTAAATTTCAGATATCTAGGGGATAGGTTTGCGCAAGACTTTAAGGGGATGCAAGCCTACATCCCCTTTTTATAAAGCGCTCTTTATAGTTCAGCTCCTATCTGTGACCTAGTTCGCTCTTCTAGTTCAATAGCTCTTCTAGTTCACATAATTGTATGCAAACATAATTGTATGCAAACAAAAAAAAATGCCTCAGCTGTCTTAAAAATTTAATTTAGAATTTAATTTAACGTTTTTTTAAGCTTTCTTAAAATCATTTGCTCCTTTTGCATTTAGGCCTTTGGTCACTGTCTTTTGTAAAAATGAAGATATTTTTAAAAATTGTAATTGATTTTTTTTATAAATATTGAAAGATGTTTATGTTTTCAAGGAACTAGCTTAAAATTTCTTCAAAGAAAGAAGTTATGAATAATGTCTTCATTTCAAATAAAGCAGGATGTCTTAAAAATATCTAGTCTGGCAATTATGAACAAGAACGACTATAGCTTGATAGAACATGAGAACTTGAGCTGGCCACACTAAAAAACAGCTAATTATGAGAATGAAAAGCAATTACAAATAGAACGAAAAGGGCGAAAGGCCTAAAAGAGCTGGGTACTTAAAATAGCTAAAGATCTTAAAGAGCTGAAGATTACGAACGAGATCACTAGTTTAAAGTAGAGAGTAGTTCAATTTAACTAATTAGTTTACGAACGCTACAACTTTAAGGTGATGGCAACAAAATTAAAGTTCTTAGCTCCAGACGTCTGAAATGGGTGATTAAGAGGTCACTTTTTCTTTCCAAATGGAATCTCTTTAGTAAATAAGGTAATACTTCAGGAAAAACAAGTTTTTAATTTCATATTTCTAGCCAAAAGGGGTTGGGCCGAACGTTAAGGGGGAACCCTTTCTCCTCTTGAACATTTATTTTTTTTACCATGTTTCTGGCGAAAATTCCAATAAGTTCTTTGTCAGTAAATACGCCCATATTCCAGGAAAACCATATTTTAAATTTCAGATTGCTAGCCGATGGGGTTTCGGCAGAACGTTAAGGGAGAACTTTTACTCTTTTTCCCCTGCCTGTAAAAGTTTTTCAAAATCTCTCCTAAGTGGATGTAAAAAAAAAAATCCAAATAAAATTTTGCAAGTCCGTTCAATTTCCGTATTGCTATTGTAGTCTCCGAGTTTCGGAATATGGCATTAATTTCTAACTGTTATATATATACCGCGTATTCAATTTTGGCTGAACATGATTATGCCAAAATTTTTAACATCTGTTAAAAATGCTGAGGAATTTGACAATTCCATTTTTGATGAATTTTTTATAGGTTAGGTTAGGTCGAAAGGAGGATGAAGCATCGTTACGATATACACCTAGGCCTCTGCTGGGACTGTTGTGCGCTCCTTAAGAACATGGAGATTCATTGTTAACTTCCGGTGTTCTGAAACCTGGTTTTCCGGACGTAACTCCTCAAGGTTTTCCAGTCGAAGTTCCTCAGGAATTCTAGGTCCGATATAACATCGCTCCCGAGGTGCCTGGATCTTAATTCTGTAAATATCTGACAGTGGCACAGAACAAATAACAAATTCTATTTTTGCCACTAGCAGAAACAACGTACCAACATTAACTTGAAACAATATATTATATGATATTAATTACATATTAGAAATTTTTAAGATTTTTCGGAACTCGAAAATTGCGATGACAATGTGGAAACAGCAATAGTAAATTGGTTTTTTTTCCCTCATTATTCGCTCAGTATTCAGAGTAAAAAGTTTTGATTACTCTCCTATTTTGGAGATTAAATGCATGATTGTTTTTTTTAAATTTCTTTCCCACACTATTGTAACTATTCACATACATTAAAAACGCAGCTGTATAATTTCAATGGTTCATCAATCCAATAATAGACTTTAAGTCTGCACTATTACAATTAATGCTCAATGTAATTTTATCTGTTTACACTGTAACAAATTATATTTAACTTTTTTTCTTACAACATTTAATGTCGTATACGATATTTGTTCCTTTTGTTTGTTGCGAAAACTTTGTTGTTGGCATGATTGTAAAGTTGCGGCAATTTTCCGCTTGTCAAAATGACAAGTGCACACAAAAATGCTTCAACGATCACATAAAATGGCTTAAAGCTGTCCGAACAAATATCATCGAATTCATTTCGGTTTCCTTTTTATTTCAGTTGTTGTTGTTGTTGTTGTTGCTGCAAAAGCAACAACAAACGTTTGTGCACGTTTTAAACATTTGCTGTTGCCAGCCATTTAACGTTTGCTTTTTGTAGTCCATCCGTCCGCCATCGATGTTGTCGTTGTTGTATATTTGTATCTCCGTTGTTGTTTGAATTTTACATTTATTTGATTTTGATTTGTTTTCCACTTCAGTGAACTCTATTCGTTTCATTTGCTTGTTGTTCATTTAAGCGCGCTGCAATAGATAAAGTTACATTAATTTTATTATTTATTTTATGGTCATTATCATGACGACAATTTTTTTGTTTTTGCATTTATCTATTTTCAACTATCCGTCCATCCATACCCCATACATTCATTTACTTTTTATACTTTGATTATATTGACATTTGCACTTTTGCGGTTTGTCTCTTTCTAGCTGTTTTAGCATACCGCCACAATATGAAGTTTTGCCTAGATGGCGGCTTTACTTCAAACGTTGGCCATAAAATTGTTAAGTTTTTTTTTATAGGAAGTAATAATTTTAATTTTTGTTTTTTAAGATAACAACTCATTAGTTGGAATATTTAATGTTTTTATTATGACAAAATTTTCATTAAACTAGAAATTTTTATAAGTATTATGAATAATATTTTTAAAAGTGAAAAAAATTGTGAACGACTAAAATATATTTATGATATATTCATATAATATATATGTATTACATATTCAGGTGTGTATGCTAAATTTTGCGTACACTCAAAAAAAAAAAATACATAAACTAAAAATTAATCCAAAATTTCCTTTAAAATAGTTTAAAAATTTTGCTCAATTTAAGTAAAATTTTATTAAAACTTAGAAAAATTTTCTTTAAAAAAATAAAAATTCCTATATTTGGGTAATAACGAAATAGTTTATATGCTCAGAAATAGTTCATACTTTTCTTAAGTAATATTTCTTGATTTTAGGAAAAAACATGTATATTAAATAAAAATTTATCAATTTTTAAGAAAAACATCTCAGTTTTAAAAAATGTGCATACTTAAATGCAATAAAACTAAGTTTAGTTCAAAAAAAGAAATATAGAACAAAATGTACTCCAATTTAGTTCAAAATATGTGTCTAACTTAAAATGAAAAAGTACTTGAACTTAATGTGTGTTAATTTTTTTCGCGAATTTTAGAAAGCCATTTCCAAATTCAGTTTTTAAGTCTACCACTTTCTAATTTTTAAGAATTATTTTCTAAAAATGAGTTATAATAAAAATAAAAATAATAAAAATTTATTTGGTTTTCGAAACTATTTTTTTAAATATTTTAAATAAAATATTTTTTTTAAGTAAAAAATTCGTGATCGTGCGTGAGTCAAAAATGGCTCACTTGCCTATCTCTAATCTTAAATATTGAACTTAAAATAACTCAATTTTGTCATTAAAAGGTAAAAAATTTCGAAATAATAATTTTGTTTGTTGTAGTCAACAGAAAATATCACAAGCTCATTTTATACATTACGGCGTAATGGCTTTCCTATAATTAACATTACGCCTATTAATCTTTATATAAAACCATTTTTTTCACTTAATAATAAAAAAAAAGTTAAAACTTGTATATGTCAATTAAAGTTTGAGCTTAAATGTTTAAGCTAATGTCAGAAAAAAACTTATGACATTTTTCCATTCTCCAATAATAACAAGAAATGTGACTGTGATATTTTGTTTTTTTGCAAAAATATGTATCCTTAAATTAGTTAATTTAAGAAGACAAAGGACCCCCAGAATTTCTTAGCCATAGATGCCGTGTGTCACTTAGGGCGTTCCTTTTTGTAGTTCTCTCAAGCAGAACCGTTAATTAACTACGAAAACGATTTGACTTTGTCACAATTTTTTACGTTTCAGGATCTTGCAGTACAATATTTTTAATTTGTTCACCTTTTTGCTAATGAAATTTAATTTATATTTTAAATAAATGAGTTTAGTATAATTAAATTTAATTTAAAGACAAAAATGTATAGCAAAAAGCTTCTTAAAAGCAGTGTCCTCAACGCGGAAGTCCTCCGAAAGTGGGAAAAAATATATTACCTTTAACATAGAAGCAGGATAAGGATGATTTTCACTTAAAAGAAGTGCTATTTAACTTGTTGTTAGAAAATATTTTCTTATTTTTAGGGAGTTAAGTCCTACTTTTTAGTAAAAAAATTATATAATGAACTTAAATAAATTCTTTCTTAAAACCAAGGAATTATTTCCTTACTTACAGTAAAATTTGAGTTGATGTATTTATGAACTAATTAGGAGGAAATTTTACTGTTTTCTACTAAAAATTTAGTTCTCAGTAGTAAAATTTTTCTTTAATTTCGAAATTTTGACTAAATTTTTAGTAACTTAAAGAATATTTGCCGGATCGTGTGTGTACTTGAATTTATGTACATTAGCAAAAAAATTTTAAAATCTCAGCTGCATATAAGCCCTTAAGTTATTAGCTCCAGTGGATGGGCTGGGAGATTAAGAAGGCCGCTTTTTCTATTTAACCCCATTTTAACCTTTATATTATTGAAATTATATACATATTTTAAATTTAATATTTCCAGCCGATGGGATTACAGCAGGAAGTTAAGGGAGACTTTGTTAATTTTTGCTCCTTTTCGTTTATATTGGTAATACTAAACAATATCCCTTTGTGTATTATTTCAGATTTCTAGTCGAGAGGGTTTGCACAGCAGTTCAAGGGGGAGATTTTTACCATATTTGTTGTCTCCACAAAATTGGAAACTTAAATCTACCATAATTGAAGTTCCTACCCTGTGGGAAAAATGGGGTCAGTTGAGAATTGGAACCTGTCCCGGGATGGGTGAAAACTGAACCGGTTCCGAAAAAACATATCACGGGATAGGTGAAAAGAGCACCGCTTAAAGTACCTATTATGTGACCGGTTTAAAAGTCACACTTGTCCTTTTAGACCAGCCCTGTGACATGTCACAGAGAGCAATTTAACCACTCCTAGGACAAGCCCATGTTAAAATGGTCGGTCCCTTGACCGGTCCTGGGATAGGTCCTTTTTCCGCAGGGTAGCTTCAGCGGGATCCATTTTACTGAGTTATTTTTAGAATTTCCAAAACGTATATTGTATTTTAAATTTTGGGGTTTTATGGGAGAATATTTTAGGAAACCCGTTAAGGAAGAGATTTTTCACCCCCATTCCCTTTAGAAAATTCCAGTGCACTAGGCTATTTTTCAAATATTTTATATTTTGGGTTTTTAAACAATTCGGTTTGGGCAGACCGTTAAGGGAGCACTTTTCCCCTTTGGCCTTAAAATATTGCTTTAGTTGAAGTCTATGCCAAAGGAGGAACCTACATAACATATTTTAATTTCCTATCTCCAGCTGCTTAGGCAGGGCGATGTTAAGTCAGTGAATCAAATTCAAATTTCCAGTTTTTAGCCGAATCTGTGTGGGCAGCCCTTTTAAGGGGGCACTTTTCACCTTTTTGCCCCTTCCGTAGACAGTGAAAGAACATATGTATGTACGAAATTTCAACTTCCCAGCTTTAGCGGTTTTGGGCAGGACGTCTCTGTCACTCTCTGTTGAATTTTCCAAAAATTACGTCTTAGTTGTCTAACGGTTTGTTACATTCTTGCTAAAATATTATGAAAAGCTGTAACAAATATATTTAAAAGAAACCAATCAATCGTTGGTCAAAGTTAAAACCAAATATAGCTAAATGGCTTGCTTATAAATAAAACTTTAAAACAAAAAAAAAAATTTTTGGAGTCTCTTGGCTTAGTCCTCCTTTGAACCAGTATTTTTAGATTAAAACACAATTGACCAAAAATGTATGCTGGAACTTTAACATTTTCAGTGACCTGCATACTTATCCATCTCAAGGATAGTTAGAATTTTCCACAGATTTATTTGCAAATTAATTTTTCTTTAACTCATACTTTTTCCCCAAAGAATTTACCAAAACTCTCTAGAGATTTAAGTGGTATTTTTTAAATTTTCGTTAGTAGATTTTTCATTCTAGACTTATATTTATTTTTTTTTTTGTTTGTTCATTGCCAATTATGGACTTGAAATGAAGTAGTTTTGTCCATTTATGTAATTGTGTGGTATTTAAGTGTTTTGTTTACATTTTTTCCCCAATTCATTGACTTTGTAAAGTCATACGACCGATAAATGCGAAAATAGTTACTAAATTTTACAAAATCTAAAAAAGAAAAATACATACATATAAAGTAACATAAGTAAACTTATGCTTGCATGTTGTTGAAAAGACTAAATGTATGAAAAAAAAATACATTAATATGTTGTTTCTTTTTTGAAAAGCAAAAAATACATGTTAATATTGCTAACTTAAGATGATGATGATCGCTACAGCATTATCATCATCTTTATGATCATCACATGCTCAAAAACCCACCCGTTGTGCTTAAAACTCTTAATGAGTTTAAGCAACAACTATGACTGACATATTCGGCAAATGCGTTCGACGAATATTTAACAGAACTTTTGTAATAATAATTTGCGAACACATGCCGAGTCATTTGGCTTACTAGTCGTCAACGAAGACTTCAACAACAGCGATGACTAAACTAAACTGAGCCAATGAGACGACCATTGGGGTTACCAGATAAATTTGTTATGTTTATGCCAGTTTGACAGCAAAAATCTCAAAATTTAAATTTATTTTTAATAAATTTTTGTTGACATGACAATTAACCTTTAACTGTGGAGTCTCTTAATATGTTTAGTCTCTTAACATGTTAGTTGTTTTGTTTTTTAAGAAATTTTTTAGTGAAATTTTAACGGGTAAAATTTACGACCAAGTCACTGACTTTGTCCAAAAAATTTACCTCCGTAGTTAAAGGTTAAGCTTGATAAAAAACAAATGTTAATTTACACTTTATATAATCTTATGATTATATACCAATAATCTCCAGCTTGTACAATGTAAGGTTGTTTGATAAAGCTTTTATTGGAACTATAAGAAATCTAGAACTTTAGCGTTATTTTGGACTTTAAAAAGCTGTATAAATTTGATTTCGACTATAAAACTTCAACCAATGTATGATATATTTAAAATAAATTAAGCTTTAGTTAGGGTTTAAGCCAAAAAATTGTGCTTTTATCGGAAAATTATACAACTGATGTGAGCTTTATCTAGATCTAAGAAGCTTTTAAATTAAGCTTTAATTGGGTCAGGGCTATAATTAGGCATTGGAAGCCTTCAAACTAAGCTGACACTTAGGTCCGGTATTATTGTGAACACTTAAGTAAAATCTAACACTTAAATGAAAATTTCGAAATTTTAAATTTTTTTGAGCATTACTTACAATTGCATACTCTTCTTAGACCATGCAGCTTGAAAAAAAAAATGTTTCAAAACTTCACTTAAGTGGTCTAAATAGTATACTTAAGTTTAAGTATATAAAACTGACACTTAGTTTAAAAAAGAGGAATCGGAAATGAAGATGCTTTTCCTAACTCACTTATAGTCAGAAATAGGTCTTAAGCCCAAAACTACACTGAAAAAATATAAAATAAATATTTTAAATGCTTTTTTTTTAATTTTTTTAATGCGAGTAAAAATCCACTCCTCAGAAATTAGCAGTCAACTTTTTTTTAGCAAATATTTCTAAATTTAACTTATATGTAACTAAAGTTTTTTTTAATATAACCGTCTTTTCGGATCGTATTTCATTAAATTTTAACAATCCATCATCTTTCCGATTAAATTGTATTTTGGGCTATATCCAATAAAGATGATTGTATTTTATACCTGATTAAAGTATGCTTACGTAAACATTTTTAGAAAGTTAAATGTCAATAACTTAGTCCCAGTTATGGCAATGGAAAAGTTCCGTTACTTTTTAAATTCCTTGTCTTCAGTACTAATAAAAAACAAACACGTGTTTAGCCAAACATAAGATTTTAAAGCGATGGCATTTTTTGGACACTTTTTTAAACAATCCAACGGCATCACGTGCGACTACACGAAATGTAATTAAACGATTTCGACAGACCTAGACCTACTCCAGAAAACCAGGATCAGGACAAAAAAGTGGATTTACGAAGACAAAATTGGCTAAAGAGATAGTAAGAAACATCAAAAAACCCTAGCCTCTCTGAACGGGACTTGGCCAAATAAACATAACGTGTCGCCTGGATATGTGCATATAGTGAAAAAGAAATTTAATTTAAGATCTTTCAAAGTTATAAAAGTCCCAAACAGAAATGATGAAGTAGATGGAAGAGCTAAAACCAGAGCAAGAAAGTTGTTAATCTCCGAATGGAATAATTTCAAAGGGTACATTTTGATGAATGACGAAACGTATATTAAAAGTGACTTTCAGCAAATCCCCGGCGTTCAAATTTATACAGCTCATGTCAGATGTGGTGTAAAGAAGAAATTTAAATATAAAAAGGTGGACAAATTTGGTAAATAATTTTTGCTATGGCAGGCCATATGCAGTTGTGGACTTTACACCAAGCCTTATGTTCTTCTTGGAACTTTAAACATATATTTACACATAAATGAATGTCTACAAAAACGTTTTTACTACCCCTGTATAAGCAGCACTCAACTCCACCGTTATTCTGGCCAGATTTGGCTACGATTCATTACGCTAATCAAACAATAGAATGGTTTCAGCGTAGTAATGTAAAATATGTACCAAAACTCTGTAACCCACCGAACTGCGCTGAGCTTCGACCAATTGAAAAATTTAGGGCACAAGTGAAAGGAATATAACGAAACACATCCAAGGCGGTTGTTACTGAAAAAATTTACCTTTTCTTGGATTAAGGCAGTGAAACAAGTTGGAAAAAAAGGTGTGCAAACGCTTATCAGAGGCTTAAAGGCATAAGTGCGTAAGTACGTAATAACGCCGTTCGAAGATTAATATTTTTTATATATTTAAAGAATTGGTACTTATGTTCTCATTATAAGATATGAATCTTGAATTTTAAGGCTATTGTTTTAAAGAAATAAAAAAAATAAAATGTAAAAAGTTTTACGTGAGCATACTTTAGTTTTCTTCAATGAACAGTATAGTACTATGCTTCCAAAGGGGTCCTGACGTCATTTCTCAACTATTGCATCTCCTTTAGTCCTACAAGGAGACTCTATCAAGTGAGAATTCGTATTTTGCATAGCATTCCAATTTTATGTTAATTTATAGCATATAGTAAAGAATAAAGGTACAAAATGTTAAATTATTTCGGAACATGTCTTAAGGCACAACTAATGACTTAAGTTTTAGAAATAAAAATTTTTAATTTAAACAAAATTTAAAAATTTTCTTTACATGCCTTAAGTCGCTTTAAAATTTATTTATTTCAAATTAATGTTAAGGGTTAACCCATGATGTCGTATGGCATCATGGTGATTCCGTTAAATTTTTACTTCGGCCGCGTGCTATAAACACACTCGAACATGTTCGGCTTGAAAAATGTTTAACTAATCTTTCCCCTTTCTCCAACCAACAAAATTTCATTTTTCACTGAATTTGGATTCGGGACTTTCTATAGACCATGCAAACATGTTTGGCTTAAAAAAATATTAAAATAACTTTTTACCTTTTACTTCCTCAAAAAAAAAATCAACAAATTTTATTTTTTATCGGATTTAAAATCGGAACTTTCCATTGACATTCTCCACTAAAGTTTTTATTATATTCTTAAAATATGTCCTGACCGGTATTGGGTTAAAGTACTCCGTTAGAGCAAAACACCCATATTGTCAATGAATTTAGAGCAAAATATAGGTGCGATTCTAGAAAAAAAACAAATTGCACGAATATCGAAAAAGTCCGAAACATAACCTAGCTTACATCGATTGATCTATTAAATATCTAAGTATGAAGATACGTGTCTTGTATACCGCAAGACATCTTTAGGAAGAGCCTTTCATTTCACACAGAAATACCTGTTGTTTTGAAATATACATGAAAATTATTAAACAACTTATACGAGGGGTACTTTTTATATTTCGGGAATAGCAACCCTGCTGGAAAAGGACCTATCCCAGCACACGGGACCGGTCACTTTAACATGGGCTTGTCCAAGGAGAGGGTCAATTGCCCCTTGTTACATGTCACAGAACTGGTCTAAAAGAACATGTCATGAATTTTAAACCGGTCTCGTGATAGGTACATTAGGAACCGGTCCTCTTTTCACCTATCTCGTGATATGTATTTTTGGAACCGATCCAGTTTTAACCTATCACGGTACAGGTCTCAATTCCCAACTGACCCCTTTCTTCCGGCAGGGAAACAATAACAAACATTTTTAAATGAAAATGGCTTTATTGTTTTTCGAAATATTCCCCTTGATGATCAATACACGTTTGCATTCATTAAAACCATTGGAATAGCAGTTTTTCCATTCCTCTTGAGACACCTCCAAAACATTGTTTTTGAACACTTCAGCTGCTTCTTCGGCGCTCGTAAATCGTTGACCACGCATTTTACCTTTGATATTCGGGAACAAGAAGAAATCATTGTGTGCCAAATTTAGGACTGTACGGAGGATGAGTCATCAATTCGATGTTTTGACTGCTCAAAAATTCACCTGTTTGACAAGATGTGTGAGAGTTTGCAATGTCATGATGCAGAATGATTCGTTTTCAGCGGTTGGTTTTATAAATTTTTCCGAAGATTTCCGGCAAGCAAAAGGTCCTACGTTGCTCAAACGGAACAGTGGCCACATTACCCATTCGGACGAAAAAACAGGCGACCATTTGCTTCGCTGTGATTCTTCTACGAACAACTTTTGTTATAGTTAGCTCGTCTTGGAATACCCAAACGGTCGATTCCTGTTTTGTTTCCGGCTCATACGCATATATACATGATTTGTCACCTGTCATCATTTTATACACGTCTTTTGAAGCACCACGGCAGAACTTTTTAATCATTTCCTTACACCAATCGATGCGAGCCTTTTTAATAAATTATTTGATATTCAACGAGAACAAATTTTTTTTACAACTATGGCTGAGTTCTTAGGATATAGATTATCTTTAAACTCAGTTTATCGCAGTTGTAACTGGAATATTACTTTTGAAATTCGGTTTATTTTGTTTCAATTGAGACCAAAATTCTATGGAATGAAAAGTTGTTCCGATAAATTTTTGTTAATAAATTTGGAAACAACAGACAAAATTCGTTTTCGGTTTAACTAAACCAAGTTAAATCACATCCAAAAAACTCGGCCTAAGTGTTCATGCAAAATCGAATGTATTGAAGTGGAACTAATGTGCAAGGATGCCTCTACCTCACAATATGTCACATGACGATCTTGCATTATCAGTTCACGCACTGTATAGATGTTTTGTGACACAACAACCGATTGTGGACGACCTTCACGGAATTCGTCGGCGACTGAACTACGATTACGATTGAATTCACTACACCAGCGATATAATGTGGGTTTTGATGGTGCTTTATCGTCATACAAAGAACTGAGCTTATCTACACATTCTTGTTGAGATAATCCACGCCGGAAGTGGTGAAAAATAATTCAACGAAAAGCTTCTCTTGAAATTTCTATTTTTGGCCAAATTGATTTTCTTTACTCACTGTAAATAAAACAAATATCACTTGTACATCAAAACGTTGTGAGTACGTTTATGCTAAAAAATGTCAAACTTTATTATGTTGTTGCCAGATTTTGGCTATTGACATTAGTGTTGCCTGTTCTCGTAACCACATTTCCTTTGCCCTCTTTGAAACTCTAAATATGAGAAAATTAAAATATGTTAATTTCATTTCCGCGAAATGTGAATATTCGAAAGAGAGAGTTGTCCTGTAACAGCTGCCTTAGCAGCTATGTCCTTAAAAAGGGTTTATAATTTCTGTGGGATATATCTTAAATCCCCCAAATATGGTAACTTCACTGACATTTAAACTCAAATGCGTGCGCCAGCCAAATAAAATTATTATTCTCAATGACTTTTTCGCGTGTTTCTTTATAAAATAACATACAATACATACACGTACTAAAAAAATATGATGTGCATTTTTAGCAAGAAAGTTTTGCGTGGTTGTATGACTGGCCCAGCCTGGCTACATTAAGCCATCCGTATAGTTTCAATGGTGCTTTTCAGTTGAACGTTTGAATATTTAAGTAGCTTCTGTGATCATATGGTTGATTTGTTTAATATCTTCTTTATTTATGTTGTCGATATTGTCGACAAGTATTTGAGATGATGAGTTGTTGTAGTAGTAGTGGAAGTTGTTGTCGTAGTAGGTACTTGTTGTAATCAGCCTAGCAGAAAATATCTGCTAACATAGCATCCTTATGTTCCATTCCCAGCATGTGGCACATTATTATTGTTGTCAATTACTCAGTTGGTTATTTTTATGTTAAATAATAATCATGCGATTTGGGTTGTTCTTGTTATTTTTTTTTTTGTAATAAAAATGAATTTTTAATATTGCAAAAAAAAAAAAAAAATTAACATGTAATTTTAATTAATAAAAAATAAGTGAAAATAATGTAATTTGCATGGTTTGTTAATGGCGACAAGATAAAAATTTACAAACACTGATTTATTTTGTCAACAAATAATATTAAATATTAACACAGCTCTAAATGCCATTTGATGAATATACCTCATAAGAATGATTCGCAGTTAACTGAACCACAAAAACGTACGTACACACATCTCTGCCTGATTTGAGATCACCTAAGTAGCAGACTACTTAATTTTTTTAATGCTTTAATAATTTTTTATTATTTTTTTATTAATTCTTTTATTCACTTTTGAATTTTTAATTAAAATTGATTGGTAATTCGAGTATATCATTATTTTCGAATTCATTCGCAGGCTTCATTATTTTGTTTTCTCCGGCGCCCCGGTAGGCTTGTTGGTAGCGTTCTAGCTTATCAGTGCGGGGGTCGTGGGTTCGATTCCCACCAGAGGCTCTGGTCTGTTTTCGCTACAACGAGCCGAAAGCCTTCGTTGCTAGTGCTCGGTTAGGGTATTAAGATATAATTTGTAATTAAATGTTTAATAAAATAAATTAATAAATAAATAAATAAATAAATAAATAAATAAATAAATACTTATATTGTGAATGAATTCTCTCACAAATACATAACTCGATAATTCACTTGATTCATTAAATAATTTCTAAATTCAATTCTATTACAAAAAGGCAGAAAGATTTTCAATTTTTCATTATGGTTTGCATCTATATTGCAAGGTGGCCCAAAATGTATCACCCTATTGGAAGATGTTATAACTTTTTAAATGACTGCAACTGCCAGTTTAGTTTTAATATTTGTGAAGTAAACAGATAGAGATTACGTAATAATTCTGTCCAAATTTTTAATGAGCTTCAATGCCCATTTTCATCTGAACGGAAAAAATTTGAGCTTCCGGGGTACTGAGAATTCACGTATTATTCACGAAGAACCATTAACTCAAAAGGATAACTCAAAGTCACTGCATGGTGCGCATTTGCGTCGGAGATATCACTGGGCCTTATTTTTTTCGAGAACACCGTAGGTGACACGGATATTCAACGAGATTTTATGAAGTCGGATGGATGATATTTATAAATTGGTATGGAAGATATGTACTTCCAACAGGACGGCGTTTTGAAGAATGTATTTTCTTTTTTGGGTCGCCAAATGTCTTGTTTTTGTGTGGCCAGTAGGATCGCCCGTTTTAAACGCTCCAGACTTTTTCTTTGGCCACAGACTCTGGAAGCTTTCAAATAGAATATCCGACAAGAGTGGGAGAACTTATAGTCCTATCTTCTCTCCAGAACGGTGGAAAATGCGGTAGAGCCCAAATGATCATCAACAATTGCAGCGCTTACTTTACCGATACAGCCTTTTTAATTATGTCGGTTAACATAAAACCCTTTCGATCCGGCATTAGAGACGTTTAAGCTTTAAGTGGTAAACATGTGTACCATCCGGGTCGCAAGGGTTAAAATGTAGCAAAACAATGTTTTTAAGCCTCCCTGTATTATCTTTCAGTTGCCCTATACGTTGTATCTAAAATATTAATATTTGCTCCCTAAAATATGCTGTATTTTCATTTAATTTTGGATTATCAACTAAAGTAATCTTTTACAAATTGAGTGGACGGGAATTTTAATCGGACATTTTGTAAGAGATTTGACTTAAAAAAAAGATAATAATTCAATTTGATTGTAAATCGATTAGGAATGAGCTAAAAATTAATTCTATTATACGCAAAAGTTTACTTAAAAAAATAAATCAAAAATAAAAATTCGGAAATAAAAAAGATTTTTTTTCATTATTGTGTTTCGATCTTTTTGACCTAGCTGGTACCAGGGCATCGGCCCCCTTAACTACATATAAAAGAGTTTAGTCAGATCTGTAACATTTTACAAGGGGTCGATTTCCTCACTCCTAACACAACGCCATTTACAGATTACAAGCCCATTTCATAAACCAATCGGTATTGTGCCACTTCGTGTATAATTCCCGTGGGGTAATTGTGATTACAATGTATTAAAATAAGATTGATCATATATATACTCACATAAACTTTATCCACAGTAATTAATAGCATTAATTAAAATTATATTGCAAAAAGACACATGCTGTCATCATAATTATCATAAAATTTTTCATTTTCATCTTTTTCTTTAGTTTAATACGTCAACAGTAGCAGTCGTAGGAAAGATGTTAGTACATACTTTCAACAATTACCGCGCTTAAATGCAATGGGAGAACAAAAAAAAAACAACAAACATATTAAATCCATTGGGGGCTACAAAGGCGTATAAATTGCACAATCGAACCAGGCAACTGCAACATTATCCAGCCACTAAACTACGAGTAGGTACAACAAACACTGTCGTCATATTCATCATGAATTTAGTGCTGCATTTTTTGTAGCTACTCTGGCAGTTGCTGCTATTACAGTCGAGTTTAAGTGCAGTACATTGAAAATGATGGACATCACTTTTAAAGACTTCATCCAACAACATGCTCGCTCATCTTTTATGATCCTCAATTTTTTTATCAGTATTACTATCATAGTCTCACGGATGTGTTTAAATTAATTACACCGGTTTTCAAATTTTGGGCTAAAAGGAAAGAAAAAAACGAATAAAAAGAAATTAAATAAAAAATCGCCTTCGACTGCTACTGCAATTGTAATTTTTTTAATATTTACTTTTCGCATAAAAATCGTTTATATGGTTTGTGAGATAAAAAAAAGTGATGATAGCGTGACAGTAGCTAATGATGGGTGAATGTTGAGTTGTGGTCTTTAGAGTGGGTCGAAATCAAATGAAATACTTGGTAATGAATTATTAAAATAAATACTCTATCTGTATATTCGGTCTTTATAATCTGTCCATCATTGAAATTAAATAAGATTTAGGTTGAGGTTAGGTTAAAAAAGAGTTATCAGAAGTAAAAATACTCTTCACAATTGACTCATGTTTAAAAATAGAGCATACACTCAAGCCCGAAACTCAGCTACTTATGTGCTTAAATAAGAATTTACTAATTAATTTTTTTCGAATATTCCGAAAATCCAAAATTATGAGCGCAATACAGATAAATAACATAAAGGCCAACTCTAAAATATTTGTATTAGCTTGAGTATCTTTTTTTTTGTCGGACAATTTATTTTGACCCACCCTAGAGGCCAGGCAAAAATGCAAACAACAAAAAGAAGTTTTTTGCACAAAAATATGCTTGAATTTTATACTGAAAGAATTGGAAAAGGCGGAGGTTTATAGTATGTAGTACGTATAAAACTTCTACTATCGATAGTGGCGAATTATTATAAAAGGGGTCAGCAATTAAAACTAATGACTGTAATTGAAAATTAAATTTAAAATACAATGTGTAATTACTTTATAGCATGAAATATGTTTTTTTTTTTATTGGTTTTATTTTGAATAAATTTCTGTTATCTTCATTTATTCATGAAATTTAATTTAAATTTATTTTTTCTGTCAATTTTAGTGGGTTAAACTAGAATATTATATCTAATCGAGAGTGCTATAACTTTAATCAATCCCATTTATCGAATACGATGAATATATGCTTAAAATCTATTATAAAAAAAGCATTGAAGCGTTTTTTTTGAACAGCTGTTACTATACGATTGAGTTGCCAGATCGAAATAAAATTTAACGTGGGTTCATATGACAGATGGAAGTGTCCATATCTGTTCCATATCTGTTCCATATCTGTGTCAGGATAAGAACATTTCATAAGACCCTAGTACAAGGTGGCGCAAAAGTAATCCTCCTATCAGAAAATGCTTTAAATTTTGCGATTGGCCCCTAATGTCAGTTCTGTTTTGACATTTGTGTAGTAAACACATGCGAAATACACGTTAATAAACAATGTTACGCTACACTGCTTCAGAACGCGGAATATTGGAGACTATTTATTTGAGCAATATTGAAGATGATTTTTCATCAAAAATAATCATGAGTGATGAGGCCCATTTCCATCTTAGCGGTTACGTAAATAAGCAAAATTTACGCTTCTGGGGCACTGAAAATCCGCGTGTAACCCACAAAGAGCCATTACACCCGCTCAAAGTCACTATATGGTGTGCTGTTTTCGCTGGAGGAGTCATCGGACCTTTTTTCTTTGAAGACGTCGCGGGCCAAACGGTTACTGTGAATGGTGAGCGCTACAGAGCAATGATCAACGAGTTCTTTTTGCCGCAACTTGATGAATTGGGATTGGAAAACATGTGGTTCCAACAGGACGGTGCAATGCCACACACTGCACGTGCCACAACCGATATGCTGAAGGATGCATTTCCCGGGCGCCTAATCTACCGCTTTGGCGATTTGCACTGGCCAGCAAGATCGCCTGATTTGACCGCTCCAGATTTCTTTTTGTGGTTCTTTTTGAAGTCGCGGGTTTATGTCAACAAGCCTCAGACTCTTGCAGCTCTTAAAGACAATATCCGTCAAGAATGTGAGGACCTATCGCCGGAAGTTTTGGCCAAAGTGATGGAAAATGCCATAAAAAGGGCTCAAATGACAATCAACTGCGGCGGCGGCCATTTACATGACATTATATTCTCGAGTTGATGTAAAAAAAATTAAAAGACCAAATAAAAATAATCCACAAGAAGAATCAAAGTTTTTCATTTTTTTTTTTTTTTTAATTACAGCCAAAAAAACATCGGAAGGTTATTTTTGCGCCACCCTGTATGTGGTTAGACGAATTTTCGTAGTTTTCAAAACCACTGAATGAAATCGTACCTGCGCGAGAGAATTTTCTTAAACGACATATAAAAAAATCAGTAGGCTAATAAGGTTTTCTTCACAATGTGAGTGAAAAATTTCTTAAATTTTATGAAAAAGCTTCATATTTTTCATATGGTCTCATTGAGTGTATAAAATTTTGAATAAATACAATAAAAATTGATCATAAATAAAATTAAATTTTTCATAAAATTTTATTACCTACTAAATTAATCTAATGAAAAGTTTCAATAAGCGAGTTTCAATGAAATTTTATTGGTTGAATGCAAAAATTCATTAATACATGCAAATATTTTGCTCACAAAAAAAGAACCCCAACTTTAACATTCCGATTTTAATGAAATATGGATATGTGATTGAAAGAAGAAATCTTGAAATTTCGAAGTCTTTGGGTTGAGGTTCTTTACATTTAAAAAAAAAAAATCTTAAAAATTGGTTAAATTATTTTTCTATTTGATGATTATTTTCATATAGGATCAAATTTCGTAAAGTTACGAAAAAACTTTCGAAGTTGTTTTTTTTCGTGGAATATACTTGCGAAACTGATGAAAAGCTTTCGAATTTTTTGTAGTTGCTTTCGGAAATAAGACTTACGAATTTCTGTCAAAATTTAAAAAAATTTGGAACTTCCATTGCGCTGGATGCACTAGTAAATATGGATATGTTAGAGACAGAGATAACTAACCAATAATTTTTATAGACTGAATTTCAAAATTAGGCGATACAAGAGAAAAGTCAGACATTTTTGGTTTATGACATTAAAGTACTCTAAAACAAATTCTATCAGTCATACGACTATCTAATAGACCTAGAAAAAAGAACTTAAAACAAAAATATGTAAAAAATATTTTAGGTTAAGATGAGATAGATTTCTACTATGGAGGAAAAATCAATATGTAATTGTGAAAAAAATCGTGTTTACCTCTGGAGCTTTTATTCTCTAAACAAGAGATTGTATCGCTACTCCAAAAAAAAATTGAACCAGAATTTAAATAAATTAACTTACTATATAGGAAAAATTGAAATGAAAACGGCGTCAAAGACACTCTTTTTTACCCATATTTAATAAAATTTTCCTTGAAATTAAGAAACAAATTTTACTTAAAATTTGGTTACAATTTCTAAATTATAAAAATTTTTTAAATTTTTATTAGAAAACAGTATCATTTTCTCCTATTTGGTTCATATACCATCCTAAATTTTACCGTTAGTTAGGAAATATTTCCTTGGTCTTAGGAAAAATTTTATTTTATTTAAGTTTATTAGATATTTTTTTTTTCGAAAAACTGCCTAAAATTAAGAAAATATTTTCTAACATCAAGTTAAATAGCACTTATTTTAATTGAAAATTATCCTTAAATTTGATAAAAATTTTCATTGTGTAAGTATTTTCCCACTGAATTTAAAAATGGCTTTCTAAGATCTAATTAATTTTACTACTCGTGAATAAAATATAAACACACATTAAGTTCAAGTACTTTCTCATTTTAAGTTCGACACATTTTTTTGAACTAAATGGGAGTAAATTATTTTCTATTTTTTTTTTTTTTTTTTTTGAACTAAACTTTGTTTTATTACATTTAAGTATGCATGATGTACTTGTTTTTTTTCTAAAATCAAGAAATATTACTTAAAAAAGTTATAAACTATTTCTGAGTATATAAACTATTTCGGTTTTACCCAAACATAGGAATTTTTATTAATTTTAAGAAAATTTTCCTAAGTTTTAATAAAAGTTGACTTAAATTGAGGAAAATTTTTAAACTATTTTAAATAAAATTTTGGATTAATTTTAAGTTCATGTCTTTTTTTAGTATAAAAAAAATACTAGTCTGCAAATTTTTGCAGTAATAAAATTTCGATATAATTTATGGTTATATACATATTTTAAAAATATATATTTTTTTTGGTTACCAAAAGTTTTGTACATTTAATTTAATAGTTTTATTAAAAAGTAATTTCATAATGCTAGTATTATATTTGTGATGAAAAGTTTCATAAATTTAATGAAACATTTCGCTGAATTCGTTGGCCAAAAACTGTCTCTGTGAGAGAAAATACTTAAAAATACGGAAAAACAAAAATAACGAAAACTTTCGTAAAATAAACAAATTTTTCGTTAATTTTACGAAAGTAGTGTAGGTGACTTTTCCCAAATCAATTTGTTCACAGAAGAAGGTTGGGATAAACAATAAATGTAAAATTACGAAATTACCACAAAATTCCGAATTAAATGTACAAATATATCAATAGTGTGGAAATTAATTTAAATATCGTTAAATTTGGATCCTTACAAAACGTCAAAATTGTTTACTTTGTCCTTTTAATCCATTAAATTAATATTATTAAACTTCCTTCGATTTATGCTAAAGAAATACTAAAAGAAAATACCTGCAAACAAAAAATTTAATGAACAAATTTAAGGCATATATTGTATTAGATCAGGTTTATGGTTCGATATATGTTTGTTTTTTTATTTCGATTTTAATCAACATCTCACATAACATATCCATAACAATTTTGAAGACATCTTTTGTTATATAAGAATAATTTGCATACAGCATGATACGCATGAACCTAAAATGAAATTGATATGGCAAATTAGGTTTTTTGTTCGTTTCTGGCATGCAAGCGTTTAAGCTTACTTCCGTTTGGAGAGTTTAGAAATAAAACAGACTACTTATGTATAAAACAAAGATCAATCGAACAAAAGAAGAACTCCCTTTTAAAAGAAAAAAAAAATACTAAAACTAAATAAGAATATTCAAGTAAGCGTAACAAGCATAATCAGCAGAACTCAAATCATCATTATATTGTTTTGTTGTTCTTGGCAGAAATAACACAAATGATATTGTTAAAGGGAACATAATAATAACAAAAAAAAAAAAGATGACTACCTGGCAATTTTGAATAGAACAAAAATTTAATATTGTCTTTTAAAATCGCAAAACATTCTGCAAACCTAAACCATGGCTAATCATGTACATGAGTAATAACACTAGTTCACAGTAATTGTTTGCATTAGATATCACACAGTTTTTTCACACATCTTTTCGGTAAAAAAGGTTATTGCGTTGTATAAAATTAATAAAATTTTCACTCTTAAAAATATTTAAAAATGTCGAATTATTCAACATAAATAATTCGAAAATCGCCGAAATGAAAAACAGAAAAAAACGGTTTATTGAACAATTTGGAAACTAGTTTTTAAAACTCTCTTTGACAATTTTCTCCTACAGAAAATTTCTCAGTCATTTACGAGGGTGGATCAATAAGTCTGTGACTTTTTGAATGAAACACAGTTGTTTTTGCAAAAAAAAAATATATATATTTTTCAACATAATCTCCTTTTAGCTCAATACACTTAGTCCAACGTTTCTCAAATTTTTGTGTCCCTTACAAAAATAAGGCAGATAAGGAGGTCCTTAAAATATGCATTTGTTTGATCAATAATTTCATCGTTAGAGCTAAATCTCTTTTCACCGGGCCAATAGGAAATAGTCACTGTGGGCTAAATCCGGAGATTATGGCAAAGGCATTGTTTGTTAGAATTTTAATATTTTTTAATTTATATTTTTTATACCTTTTTTAATAAACTAGATTCTGAATATATTTTATATTGTTGGAAATGATCTGGTTTAATTCAGTCTGCCATTTTCGGATAAATTTGGATCTTACTGAATACCTTAATATATTGCTAGATCTAATTAGATCTGACATTTTTCGTATCAATTTATATCTTTCTAAATTCCTAAATATATTGCTGGATCTTATAAATCTGCCATTTTTCGGATCAATTTAATCCTACTAAATACCCAAATATATATATCTAGATCTTATGTGGTTTGACATTTTTCGGATCAATTTTTATCTTACTTAATATCTTAATATATAAAGGGTGTCCCAAGAAGAACGCAATTTTTAAATCTGGCAACATTCGAAGTGTCATTGTTTGACATTTGAACAATTGTTATTGTTTGCTAGTAGAAGGTACGAGGTTAGTAAAAATGGAGCGCTACACGAATGAACAACACATTCTCATTGTGAAATTGTTTTACCAAAATGGTGAAAGTTTTGCGGCTACAGTTCGCAAATTGCGATCAATTTGGGGTCACAATAATGCTCCAAAAGAGTCAACTGTAAAGAGATTAATGGATAAATTTGCCGAAACTGGGTCTGTTAGTGATGTAAAGACAACAACGCGCCATCGACCAGGTCGATCGACCGAAAATGTCGCAGCTGTACGTGATGATGTCGCTCAAACTCCATCCACCTCAAATTGGTGTCTCCAAATCCACTTTGCAGCGAATTTTGACGAAAGATTTGCATCTTCATGCATACAAAGTTCAATTGACTCAGGAACTGAAGCCAGCTGACCATGGACAGCGAAGGGAGTTCGTTAATTGGGTATTGAAGAAACAACATGAAAATGCTGATTTTGCCGATAAAATCATCTTCAGTGACGAGGCCCATTTTCATCTTGATAGCTTCGTCAATAGGCAGAATTGTCGCATTTGGGGTGAGGAAAATCCTCGAGTGATTCACGAGAAGCAAATGCATTTTTATGAAAATGAGGCAGGTCAAGCGCAAACAGTCAATGGTGTTCGGTATCGTGAAATGATAACCAGTTTTTTCTTGCCTAGAATTGAAGAAATGAATGTGGAGGGCATGTGGTTCCAACAAGACGGCGCCACATGTCATACAGCCAGAGAAACAATTCAATTGCTGCATCAGTCATTTCCCGGTCGTGTTATTTCGCGTTTTGGAGATCAGAATTGGCCGCCTAGATCGTGCGATTTAACACCATTAGATTTTTTTCTTTGGGGTTTTTGAAGTCGATGGTTTACGCGAATAAGCCGACGACGACTCAAGCCTTAAAAGAGGAAATTGGACGCTGCATTAATGAAATACCGCAGCATTCATGCAAAACGGTCATTGAAAATTTCATTAAAAGATCGCGTGCATGCCAGCAAAGCCGCGGCGGCCATCTGCACGATATATTGTTCCATACATAACCTCATTCTGTCTACTTTACGATATAATAAAGTTTCACGATTTTTTTTTAATATCTGTGTTTTATTTAAAATTTAAAAATTGCGTTCTTCTTGGGACACCCTTTATTTGGATCAATTTAGATCAGCTAGACGTTAAGTTGGATAAAATTAAATATTGCGCCAGATCAATTACTTTTTACTCGGGTAATGGGATTGTATATGATCATACATGTACAGACATGATCATAAAAGTTAATGCATTGTTCAATATATGACCAACCATGATCTAATATAGACCATATATCTTCGGATCCTAAATTTCTGGGTATATGCACATACATGGTCATATACAGCCATTAACATACGTTCATACGTTCGGACAAATAAAATAATATATGAGATCATGTATGGACATATACTGAACTATGTATGATAACGTACGTCCATGTATGATCATATACAATATGTATATGTATATATTTAAATATTTCGATCTTTAAATGGTTATAAAAAATTTCATGAACTCAATGGTAAAGTTTATAAAAATCATAAAGCTTTTCGTTAATTTTATGAAAAAAATTTTTATAATTCAACAAAAATTATGAAATTATGAACATTTTTCAAAACCAAAAATTGTAATTTTTGTAATCATGGAGAATACACAAAAGGAGAAAACAAATTCGTGATGAAAACCGAGTTTTAGGTAGTGAAAATAAAAATTTTCGGTAGTGATAATAAAAAATCAGTTTAAAACACAGTTATTTGACTATGACTACAGAATTTCAGCATCGTAAACAAAAACTCGTTAGCCATTAGTCAGTTGTATTAACCGAACTATTCGAATGGTCAATAGATTCGGTTACCAGCACGAAACTGAATTCTGACCGCAAAAAAAAATTATTAGACACTAATCGAATGGAATGGATTTTAGTGTTAGCTACGACTTTCATCAACAATTTTCTCCTCTTATAGTGTTAATTGTAAATCTCTCCTATTTAATGGAGAAAGGTCCATGAGAAATGATTCTTATTGATTTGCAGATTCAATTAAACTAAGATAGTGTTTGTAAGTTAATTTCATCTATTTAATATTTTATTTTCAACTATTTAATCTTAAAACATTTCCCCAACTGAATTTCCTCAAAAGACTAAATTTTATAAATCCTAATGGAAATCTAAGAAACAAATATTAGAGCGTAACGTAATTTGAGGTTGGACATCTACTGTTATATCTTGAATTCTTAGATATTTCTTGTTTTCCTGAATTCATATAAATTTAATTAGGTTTTGAAAAAATTTTATCCAAATGCAAATAAGTAAATTTTTTTAATTTTCTGTAAACTAGTGTAATAGAATAAAAGAAGTTTTATAAAAAAAATCTATTTCAATATTTCTTTTTATGATTTGGTTATTGCTAATTTGAGATGCTTTAATTTTTTTTTTAGTTGAGTTGGGAATTAATTTCAGGTAGCATATGCCGAGTTCAATGAACTGTATATAATTTTTTGGCGGCAAAAAGAAAACTTAAAAAATAAAAACCAAATTTCAATTCATATTAATTTGTCATTGATTTTAAGATAGTCTTCGTTTTATTCAAGCCAGCGTAAATAAAATACATTTTAATTCTACCCATTTCAATTTCCTTAAGATAAAACCTCTTTATCTTCTTTTCTACTCTGCTCCACTTGGACATCCATATGGGGTTTTCTTCTTTGTGTGTTGTGTGTCTTTCCTGTAGTCTTCACCGCCACGTGTTATCTTAAGTAAAACCAAATGTAGTGTATAATCTTAATATTCCTGGCTCTTCATATAAATTTTCAGTTTTAAGCCACCTTTTCTCTGTTCCTTTGTAGCTGTTTTTTTTCTACCAAGTCTTAAAGGTTCAGACACTTTACTTACTGTGTGTGTGTTTTTTTTTTGTTTTGTACTATCCCAGCAAAAACTTTCATTACCACATAAGTGATTATATAATGACATCAAGGCGATTACTATTTATAATTTGAAGCCAGTTAAGCTTACGATCGAATGTGTTATTAACTAATTATTTATTTAATAATTATTATGTGTAAGCTATGTTATTTACGAACTTGTAACCACCTACTTGTAAGTTATACGAATAAATACTTATTAATAACTACTTTTTTTATTATATGTTTGTAATTCAGCGGGTAAAAAAGTGCTACAAGTTTTGTGTGTTTTTTCGTGCAGTGAAACTAACAATTACCTTGTCAAAAAATAATAATAATGATCTTTGACTGCGAATTATATACAGTATACCCCAATTCTACCGCTTGTTATATTAGGCACCCTTTACTAAGACTTTGCTGGGATATTTGCTAGTTGGTAAGTAAAAAGTAAAAATATATTGGAATATACTCGTACTCTCGTATTAATACAGTTGTAATCTCTACTGGATCTCAACTAATTAATTGACTTTTGGTGTTTTTTAAGTCAGATTGTATACATTCAAACATTATTTAAAGTAAAAGAAAAACAAAAACAAAAAACCGAACATAAAAGGAATTAAATGATGGAAATGAAAATGTATTTGTATACAAGTGTAACAATCATTCAAGTAATAAACCCTTAAGAACTACTAATGGGGCCGAGAAATTAAAGAAATTATATTTTATTTAAAATGGGTTTCGCAGATCAGGGATCGTTCGTTTTATGATATTATCAATGATATGTTAATACTTAAAATGAATTTTTAAATAACTTTTTTTTAACTTTTATATTTTGTAATGTCGCGTTAACTGCTAATTGCAAATTTAACTGACACATTAGTTGTGTTCCGGTATTTTTTGTTTTGGAAAAAGCTCGGTTAAGCACAAAATCCTCTTACAAAATGACGAAATCGTCCAATGCAAAAAGCCACTGTTAAAAATGTTTATGCTAGAAAATTTTCCTTTGCTTTGACATTTTGTGAGAGAATTCATGCTTTACCACACTACTTAAAAATATCACAATCACACATACATATTTATTTTTAAATTATTATGGTCAGTTAATTATTATACCCTCCACCATATATGGTGAGTTTCTCATTCCGTTTGTAACATGTCGAAATATAGTTCTAAGACCCCATAAAGTATATATACTCATGATAATAAAACTTAATAATATTATATTCACCAGAAATATTTTTCACCTCAAATATTTTTTTCCACTAAAATTTTTTTCACCTCAAAAAATTTGTTTCACCTCAAATACTTTTTTCACCTCAAATCTTTTTTCACCACAAAATTTGTTTCTACATTCAAAAAATTCTTTTAACTCAAAAAATTTTTTCCACCTATATACATAAATTCACTTCCTTAGTTTATTACATTATTTGTATCACACAGAGAAAACAGATTCATTGTGACAACCGAATTTCTGGCCAACTGAATAGTTTGGTTGCAGCAACCGAATTATTCGGTTGTCGCAACCAAATGTATTCCTTGTCAAATTGAAAAATATATGGTTTCAATTAATATTCTGTTGTATTAATTAAATTTCGATCGCCACAAACAAATATGTCGGTGGCTCCATCCAAACCATTCGGTTGGCAAGAAATTCGGTTGCCACAATGAATCTGTGCGCAAGAACATTAGAAAACATTTTTTTAGAAGATTAGTGGAGGGTATTTAAAGATTCGGCACAGCCGAAATTCAAGCCTTTCTTACTTGGTCGTTTCCTATCCTCTCAAAAAATTATTAAAATCAGCGCACACCCAGAAAAAAGATTGGTTACAATTCGATCAAAAGCATAAACATTTATTTTTAAAAACTTTATTTTATTTGGAATAACCTATAATTCATTATTATTCCAAAAATATGGCATTGGGAATTAAAAAGATGGAAAAGGAACTAAAAAACAATGCTATTATCCAATTATTGGTATTTTCAATCAACTTTACGAATAAAATTCGTTCAGAAATTGATTACAGTAGAAGCACAATCTCTCAAATTTATTAATAAATTGTCGATTTTTGAAAGTGGTACCTACAAATACCGATATCCTGATCAAAGGCATTATTAAATTAGGATTTCAGTTGAACCAACCGAATTGTGCATTGTATTGATTAAAGGAGCAACTAACGATTGGTATTTATAAACGAATTTTCTTTTATATATATTTTCCTAAAAACTTATTTAAACTCAAAATTAACAAACTTGTAAACAACAACACAATTAGACTAACATCAACGAAATTTAACAATTTATATTTATCCTCTATATTTTACAGTTTTTTGTTATGAACTTTAATTCTTAAAGTATCAAATAACACAGCTTATATGAAGCATTTAATATCAAATGTTTGTCTTAATCCATATTAAATCTACAACTTAATCTATGTTGATAGTTAATGAATAGACAATATTTTGAATTATATTTTGCACTGTATCCTTGTGTGTAAAGTAATGGAATTTTATGAATTGTTGATCTGTTATTTTGTAAGTGAATAGTATAGTAGGATTTTAAGATCATATCATATTCTTTTTAATTATTTTTATTGTAAAGAAACATGAAAATTTTTTTTTAAATAAAATTTTGTGGAACATAATAATATTTATGTGGAATATAAATAATAAATTAAACAAATGAATATTGGCTTTCACAACAAAAAATATAATTTAATATGCAGATAGTTGTGGTAACGGCCAGAATTCGATTGACAACAAATTCGGTGGCCACAACTTATACTGTTTTCTGGGTGCAGCAGAAAGTGTTCCGTACAAAATGTTACATTTTTTTGGTTTATAGGCAAATTATTTTCACAACAATGAAAAGGATATAAAAAAAAATAGTGAAAAAAGAAACATAAAAACACTTTCAGGGGCGCTCTCATTAAAATTTATAAGTGTATTTGGGCTAGTGGGTAGAGATCTAACCTAGTACTCCTAATTTCCGAGTTCAAACCCCGGTAAAGGCAAACATTTAAAAAAATATATTTTTAAATAAAAATAAAATACTCAAATGTTTAAATAACAAATATGTCAAAGAAAATTAAATTTAATTGTGGTGAAGTAAGAAAGAGTGTGAATTATAAATCTGGTTGCCTAGGTTCGATACCAGAAAAATTTAAAAATAAATTTTTTTAAGTGAATAGTATAGTAGGATTTTAAGATCATATCATATTCTTTTTAATTATTTTTATTGTAAAGAAACATGAAAATTTTTATTAGTAAGTTATAGAGAATAAAAATTGAGAAATTCCACTGAGCCAGCAGGATAGAATACTTAGTATTTTCGGTTGGCGCTACCCAACCTTGTCAATATCCATGCTCTTCTTCTCCCTTTGCGGTCATTGCTTGTTGATGATTGTCTATTTTATATTGAGTGTTAGGAAACAAATTAACAAACTTGTAAACAACAACACAATTAGACTAACATCAACGAAATTTAACAATTTATATTTATCCTCTATATTTTACAGTTTTTTGTTATGAACTTTAATTCTTAAAGTATCAAATAACACAGCTTATATGAAGCATTTAATATCAAATGTTTGTCTTAATCCATATTAAATCTACAACTTAATCTATGTTGATAGTTAATGAATAGACAATATTTTGAATTATATTTTGCACTGTATCCTTGTGTGTAAAGTAATGGAATTTTATGAATTGTTGATCTGTTATTTTGTAAGTGAATAGTATAGTAGGATTTTAAGATCATATCATATTCTTTTTAATTATTTTTATTGTAAAGAAACATGAAAATTTTTTTTTAAATAAAATTTTGTGGAACATAATAATATTTATGTGGAATATAAATAATAAATTAAACAAATGAATATTGGCTTTCACAACAAAAAATATAATTTAATATGCAGATAGTTGTGGTAACGGCCAGAATTCGATTGACAACAAATTCGGTGGCCACAACTTATACTGTTTTCTGGGTGCAGCAGAAAGTGTTCCGTACAAAATGTTACATTTTTTTGGTTTATAGGCAAATTATTTTCACAACAATGAAAAGGATATAAAAAAAAATAGTGAAAAAAGAAACATAAAAACACTTTCAGGGGCGCTCTCATTTACCCCATTTTAGGGCTCGCGAACGGTTTTTGGTAAGATCTTAAAAGAAACCAAAAAAGTAATAGCCTTTAAAAATGTCTTTATACCACTTTTGCATACGGTTTCTTTGGATAAAATTTTATTTAAGGTAAAAGTAGAAAAGTAAAAATTCATTTAAGACCCCATAATACACTTTATGGTTAATACAAATGCATCTTCCGTTTATTTGTTTTCATTGCGGTCCTTAAAAAATATAAAAGAAATATGTTAAAAATTACCTTCAAATGTTATCTTTTAAACATTTTTTGTTTACTTTATTATTCCCTCTTAAGTTGTTGTCCTCTTTCCCCTTCACATGCTGCTGCTGCTGCTCCAATAAAAAAGATTATTAAAAGCCAGTTTTAATTTTCTGCATTTTAGTGTCTGATGCACTTTGGCATTTTTTGTTCAAAATCATTCGTACCTGAAGTCATGCAGTCAGTTTAGTAAGAGTACGTAGTACTTGTAGATCTAAATGCATCTCCGCATATCTGTTTGTAGGTCTGTCTGTCCGTTCATCCGCAACAACAGCGATCGTTCGTTCGTTCTTCTTCAAACCGAGTCAGTCATACATTCCAGAATTGCTCTACTTAGTTGCCTTAAACATAAGATTTTACTTTTAAAACCATACATGTGTGTGGCTAATATTAAATGTCGGGCGGGCAGGCAGGCAGACGATCGGTTTGTTGGTTGATCGCATGGTTGGTTGGCTTTCTGTTTCTGGTTACTTTTTTTTATCGCTGCATTTGTAAGATTAGCTTTTTGTGAGTTAAAACAAAATTAAACGCTTAGTCAGTTTCTATCTAAAGATACAAAGACAGACAGCATCATTGGTTTGGTTTGTCTTGACTGTTTTTTTTTCTGTTTTGCCGTCAACATCCATCTCAAGTTGCATTGGTTGGCGGCATCTGCTTGTTTTAGTTTTTTATTGCAACTCTATAAATGATAAAAAGTCTATTTGCGATTATTCAATATATATATATATATATATTTTTTTTTTCTCTTTCAAGTACTTACATACAAGTCAGTTGCTACAAAATGAGTTTTTCTTATGGGGAGGAAAGATTTAAACTGAGGTTGTGAAATTTTTAAATAGCTTTGTAAAAAGTACTAAAATGGATCTGGTTTTGAAGAGTTATAAAAATAAAATTAACAATTTGTACACGGATGCAACAAGGTTTAATAAACTGATCATTTGTGTGTAAAACTTTGAAATTTCTAAGATAAAACAAGTTTTGTAGGTTGGGCGCCATAATTTATTCGTTGAAATGGAAGTTTTTTCAGTTCCATGTTGGGCGCCATAACTAATATGATCGAACAAATTTCTGGAAATAGTATTTCTTAAAGCGGTGAAAATTTTCAATAGCAAACAATTGCATTAGCGAAACCTCCAGATAATGGAAGCAAAATTTAACAAACAAAATTTTTGACTCGTTAAACTAAAATTTTTCTATGAATTGTCAATACACCTTAATATATTTTTATATAAAATCATTTTTTAAGTAATTTTTGTTTTATTGGGAAACAGAAAGTCATTTGAAACACCAATACGAATTAATGGTTTATTACAGCCAAATTACTGATGTTTCAACATGTAGTTGTTAAATGTCGATACTTTTGAATACTCGATACTATTCAATACTTCTCAAGTATGAAATCGATAATATTCAATACTTTTTACATTTATACAAAAACCTGGCTTTATTTTCATTCTAAAGGAACAGGGTTGTACTTTCATATTGCTTTTCAGGGACAAATTACGCTTATTTATAGAAAAATATAACTCTGGAAGTATTAAGTAAGTGCTTATAAATATTGCGTATTCCTAAAAGGTTTGCAATTGACTACTCAATTTCCCAATACTCAATAGTTTTACAATTATGTTTTAGCATATTGACGGATGCAATCCGACCAAAAAGAATGGTGAAGACTCCTAAAACCAAATCAGCGGCGCCTTGGTTTTTTTTTAGTATGTTGGTTCCTGTACTAGCCTGCCTGTCAGCCAATGTATTCTTGTTCGCAGTATGCAAATATGAAGATAATTGGGTACACTGTCTCATATCTGTACACGGACAAGGAATATTGATTTTGTTAAAAATCGGTACATGCCCATATAAACATACTCTAAGAAATTGATTATTGTGATTGTTCCCACGCTATATGGTGAAAATAGAAAAATATTTCAATTAAATTGTCTACACTGCTCACATGTGTCCTAAGGACCATATTTAGACCTGGTAACCATATAAAAGTCATTTCAAATGTGTTTTAATACGATTTTGCTTACAAATTTCTAAGTATAAATCTCATATTTGATAAATAGGAGGGCGGGTCAATATGTTCGTGAGTTTTTGAATTTCCCGTCTCTTAACTAAAATGGCAACTTTGATTCTGTAAACAAGCATCTGCCATTTGATTCCTGTCAAAATTTGAACAGGCTGCGCCATTTAGTTTGTGTTTGAAAGCCATTGATGGCAGACTACCGCGTGATTTGAGGAGAAAATGGAAAAAAGTGAATTTCGTGTGCTTATTAAGCATTATTTTTTGCGGAAAAAATAATCACTCAAACCAAGACTAAGCTTAATAAATACTGTGGAAACTCTGCTCCATCAATTTTAATGGCAAAAAAGTGGTTTACTGAATTTCTTTGTGGCGGAAGATGCTGAAAGTTCTGGGCGGCGAAACGATCGAAAAAAATCACGATATAGTGTTGGCTGATCGGAGATTGAATGTGCGAGAGATTCTAGATGCCTTAGGAATCTAATATGGCTCACTGGTTTCAATTTTAAATGATCACTTGGGTATGAGAAAGCTTTCCGCAAGAAAGGTGCCGCGTTTGCTCAAAATCGACTACAAAGATTCGTGAATTATGATACGGCTTGCGGACTTAGCCCCGAGTGACTATTTCTTGTTTCCAAACCTAAAGAAATGTGTTGGCGGCAAGAGATTTGACTCTAAAGATGAAATCATCTTACAAACATATATGTACCTATTTTCATGATCTCAAAAAATCTTATTTTTTGGAAGGGATAAAAAAAATTGAGAATCTTTGGACGAAGTGTATGGAGCTGGAAGGAGATTATTTTGAAAAATAAAATAATTTTTTATCCAAAAAAGTGTGTGTTTCATTCAAAAAGTCACTGACTTATTTGCCCGCCCTCGTAATATCTGACAAATAATCACGCAGAATAAGATCTTTGGATCTTATTTTGCGTGAAACGGACCATATTTCCTATTTCCTTAACCCTCTAGTGCATGGCCCCACCAATAGATGGGGTATATGGAAAACCCGAATTGATGTATAATTTTTTTAATTTTTAAAATTCCGACTTTTCGAAAAGCGTACTTGAAGCTTTAAGCTACTTTTCTGCTTTTTCAGATTGACAACACTCCTTCTAGCTTTCGAGTAAAGTCAATTTGAAGTCACAGCTGATTACGTTTGCACGGTTTTTATTATTTTTGCAAACACCTCAATTTTTACAAATAAAAAATATATATATTTTGTGACAATTTCATTAAAAAAATAATAATGTGTAAGAAATTTCACATGCCGCCTTGAGGTGGTCTCATGCATTGCGAAGTTCATGATTGCGATTTCGATACTGGCGATGACGATCCTAAATCTGTATTGTCAGAGAATGATTCCATCATTAATGGTATGCTTAACTCTTTGGAAATGATGGCAGATCTTGAGCAACCTACTTAAGTTACTGCAACTGAACCGTCGACAGTCACGCGTTGCAAACTGCGAACATTTGAATAACAAGAAGAAATTGTTGGCTTACCCACTGCAAGTGATATTAGAAATTATATACCTGCTTTGAAAGAAATTATTTGTAAGAAGTAACACCAATATTCAATTTTTTAAAGTAAAGATCTTTTTTTATAAAATTTCTTATTTTACTTTCGATATTTCGCTAACAATTTGTTAGCATCTTTTGTTTTCTGAAGATGCTAACAAATTGTTAGCGAAATATCGAAAATAAAATAAGCAATTTTATAAAAAAGATCTTTAACTTAAAAAAATTGAATATTAATATTAAAATAAGATCAAATAAAGTTATATTATTTTCAAAGAAGTAACATCTTTAGGTGCATGCAAACGAGTTGGGTTTTCAAGGTCCCGAGGCCTGATTATTTAAAATGTTTGAAAACACGCTACGATCGTTTTGAATATTTTGTGGATTTTGTGGTGGATTTCATAAAGAAACTTAGCAAATATAGAGGTAAATTGTCCAGCTATTATAAAAAAAATACAAGCATATGGGTGGTGAGGATTTGTTTGATAGACTGATTGAACGATATCATGTAAAAATGAAGACTAGAAAGTGGACAAACCGAACATTTTTTTTTTTGTAAGGAGAAGCAACACTTGATAATGTGTTACTTTCTTCGGAAAGGGGATAGAGGAGAGATGAAAGGTGGCAACACTGTAATTGCGCGAGGTGATAATTCTTAGAATAGTTGTTGTCCGCCCTGTTTTGTTATTTTACTTCGGTGGGGTTAAGTGGTATGGGAACACCGAAGAAGGATGTTGCGTTATGTATAAGAGTTAAAAATTCATACATATTATTTTTCTAAATTGATGTCGAAGTTAGGGATCGGACCCGCAACCTTATGTGTAACAGTCCAACATGCAAACCATTACACCACAACGCCCACTTTTTATCATATTTTGGACGTTGCTATGGTAAACGCATATTGTCTTTGTAATGGACTGAATGAGCGCGTCTCAAATTGTTCACTTCCTAATATTTCAGAACAGAAGTGGCAGAAACACTTTCTTTGATTCGCTCGACTCACCCTGCCAAACGTTGTCGTCCAACATCTTCTACACCCCACCAAAGGTATATCTGAGTGGGGAAAATATTAGTTAGATAATTTTTCGGACCGCTCTGGCAAGAAAATGTACAAGTTTTTAGGATGCAAATCGGAAACTCCAGCATTTTGCGTTAAATGTAAGATTAATTTATGCAATTACACAAAAAATTAATATGTTTTTTCAACCTTCAGAATCAAAACTTTTAACTTATCTTGATAAAATAATTCTGTTCAAAATTTAAATCAAAATTTACCTGTCTTCTAATTTAAAACTTAAATTCATAGATCCACCTCAAGACAGAGTTGGCATTTCTATCTGTAAAAGGTAAACGAAGCATCAAATCAAAAAATAACTTCAGATTCATGATTAATTTTTGTTTTCATATCATTCTATTGATCTAAAGATGTTCGGCTATCATGGGATTTTGAGATATGCTTAACTCAAAGGTAAGACCGCAGGGCATCTTCAAAAATCTTGTCGAAAATCCTAGGTCATATAAATGGTATTGGTCATCAACGTAGCGATTGTCTGTGCAAACTAATATCTTTGAAATCTCTACCAAATCGCATCATATATGTATCGTTTGAAGGAGAATGATAATGTATCTTGAGAAGGTGTATTGTGGTCTGAGATATTAGGGGACTTAATATCAATTACATTTCATTCATAGACAAGTTGTTTCTTATTTAGATACAATTTGTTCAACTTTTTAGTGGGGAAAACATATTGAACAATCAACCGACAAAACTTAGTTTCTTTTATTTTTTTTACAGCTGTGCTTATTTTAACATACATACTTTTGAAGAAAAAAAAAAACTCTGTAACGAATTTCATATACTGATACATAATTTTCTTTAACCATAAAGAATCAATTGCAACAGTCAAAATAAATAATTATACAATCTACCACAAATCAAAGATATTGTGCAAACCGATTGGGAAAAAAAAACTTAATAAAATTTATAGCCGAAAAACCATTACCACACATTTTCAACATTATACTTGCAGTGATGGACTTTTAGCACTTGAATGTGGCGATTATTTTTCTACATCTTTACAATTCATGTTCATGTATCTTGTCTTCCAAACGATTCAGAAAGCAATTAGCTTTTTTGTCGTTGATAATGTTTACACTTGCACAAAACGTTCGTTGTACATTGTGTGTTTATAAAAACACTTATAGAAATTTATTGTTCTTGGCAAAATGGTCTTCAATGTATTTTTTGTTTTTGTGTTTTTGTTTTTCTTTGCGAATTGTGTTGATTCCAAGAGGATATGGTACAGATGGATGTGTGTAGTTGTAGTACATACTTGTATATCATGTAGTACGTTCGTATGTATGTATGTATGTATGTATGTATGTATGTTGGTATATGATGCGCGCATGAGCATGAGGCAAACGGTTTTAATCGCTTTGATCTTTTTGCGCAAACGTAGAGTTAATTGCACGATTGCCGCATTTTAGTTTGGGTTGGCATGTTGTTGTATTTACTGTTTTTTTGCTGTTTTTGCTTTTGCTGGTGTTGTTGTAGGTAAGAGCATTTTATTCGTGTTGTTGGTTATTTTTCTACGCTATGGATCAAGTATGACCGCCTTAATGTCAGTGTTTTAAAAGAATTTAATTTGAAACAAATCACAAACAAGTTCACATTATGTATCCAAAATAGTGAAACTATCACCATTTGCATATGAAAATATACAGGTTGGTTGAAAAGTTCCTGCGATCAAAATGAAAGAATACTGTTTTTGTTACGAAATATATTTTTTTACTCAATATAATCTCCTAGAAGCTCAATACACCTGTTCCAATGATCTTCCAATAATTTTATCCCATCCTTATAATGGTTTTCCAGAAGCTCTGCAAAATAACCTTCTACGGCTGCTATGGCCTCTTCATTCGACGAAAAATGCTTTCCACGAAGGAATTGTTTAAGATTTCTGAAAAGATAGTAGTCACTGGGAGCGAAATCTGGTGAATACGGTGGATGTTCAAGCAATTGGTACTTTAATTCTTTGAATTTAGCCATCGTCAAAACACTTTTGTGAGCAGGTGCATTGTCTTGATGAAAAATGATTTTTTTCTTCTTTAAACCAGGTCTTTTCAAACGAATTTTTTCATCCAGCTGATCCAAAAGGCTGCAATAATATTCAGAGTTTATTGTTTTACCTTTCTAAAGATAATCATTCAACGAAATTCCTTTTGCATCTCAAAAAACTGATGCCATAACCTTCTTTGCTGATCGTTGTGACTTCACCTGCTTTGGAGCTGAACAACCAGCTTCAGTCCACTGTAAACGTTCTTGTTTCAATTTAGGATCATGGTGGTAGATCCAAGTCTCATCCATAGTTATAAAACGACGCAAGAAATCGGTTTTATTCGGCTTAAAACGCTCCAAATTACGCTGAGAAATTTGTTTTCGATCCAGTTTTTGTGGAATTGTTAATGTGTGCGGCACTAACTTTCCAAACAGTTTTTTCATACGTAATTCTTCATGTAAAATATGGAGTACTCGTTCGTCTGAGATGCCTATGGCATTTACAATTTAACGCTTAGTCAAACTTGGAACTTCACTAACCATATTATGTACCTGCTCAATGATTTCTGCTGTGGTTGCAGTTTTTGGTCGTCCTTCGCGTGGATCGTCTTCAAAGCTGGTACGACCACCTTTAAAATTCACCAGCCCAAAATTCAACGGTGCATTTTGAAGGTGAGGACTCCTTATACACTTCTAACAATTGTTCATAAATTTCCTTTGCTTTTAAACCCTTCAAAACAAAGAATCTAATGACTGCACGATATTCAATTTTTTTCATATTAAAAAAAAATCAATGACACGTGAATTTCAAATGGCTTGTAAACAAAGAAAGAATTGACAGAATGACTTGCAACTTTGCATGTGTTCTCAGGACAGTTATACCAACTTGAGAAAAAAAAAGTTTGGAGCTTGCAGTGCCATCTCTTGGTGAGCGCAGGAACTTTTCAACCAACCTGTAGTTTCCGGACTCATTGCCGTTTGAAATGATTAATCCATCAGTATAAAAAGCATTAGCAAAATCTACCATTAGTTCAGTTAGGTTGTATTAATCTACCCTATTTGGAGTTATAAATCTGAATTTTACACCGAATTCAATGCCAGCCTCTCAATGATAAGGTAATGTTGCAATCCCTGTCTCAAGTTTTATTCTTTGGACGCATGCATAGAGATTTTATAGTCTCGCCCTTTATATCACGATCCAGGTAAATCATATTCAACATAGCATAAGAGGAGACTCCAGGTGTAGTACTTGAACCTAGACTGACCGACACTGACAGAAAATATACAGTCAATGTTATACGCTTATGCTCTGTCGACATCAGTTTGCAGTCTAAAGTTACCCCTAACATATAACTTCTGGGACCACTATGTTTAGTCGTACGCTTAAACAAAGCAAATGTAGATTTGCAAAAAGTATATTTCTATTGCGCCAGTCGTTCGTCAAGTTTATAATAGCTTGTATACACTGTTCTAAGATATCTTCCAGACACTAAGGTGCACACTAGCGTAGGTTAAATTAGACGTTTAGTCCTAGGGCCAGGTAGACAACTTGTGATAATATTTTCAACTTGCGTCTCTCATCTAAAATTTTCAAATTTTTTCTTAGAAATTAAGATTGTTT
Organism: Eustalomyia histrio; assembly: GCA_949748255.1. Lineage (NCBI taxonomy): Eukaryota > Metazoa > Arthropoda > Insecta > Diptera > Anthomyiidae > Eustalomyia > Eustalomyia histrio. The sequence continues at coordinate 18,998,484 of OX456525.1, forward strand.
TACGAAATATATTTTTTCTTTCTCTCTTAGTAACAAGAAATAAAAATAATAATTTTTGTAAACTCCCCATTGAATTTTTCTGAAAAGAGTAAATTTGCACCACTTTGAGCGATTCTGAAACTTAGATTCGATGTGAAGACCGTAATTTTTTTTATCTTTTCAAAAATTTCAGATTTATTTTTTACATCTATTTCCATCTTGTCAACGTCAGCTCTAAGCGAAATTTCTCCAAAAGCTGAATACGATCCACCCTAGTATACAGCTCCTCCGCATAAGCCTGCATGTATACAACAGAGCTTGAAACTTTAGCAGAAGTCAGTCGTTCAGGAAGCATCTCAGCAAGTGCTCTATACTAACCTCAACTTATATCTTTGTGACTGAGTGATTTTTAATGACCAACAACTTATCGATTACATTAAGTGAATATATTTAACAAGATCTGATTCTATGTATTGCAAGCGCTTCAGCTGAGTCATAAGTAGTATTGTTAAAAGCCACCTTAAAATTTACAAGACGCAATCGAGGACCTTTCGATTTTAAAACAATATCATAATATCCCCACGCACAGAATCAACCGCTTTAATATCATGCTTTTGACAATTTGTAGAGCTTTGATGAAATTTTACCAACCGAATTTATTATAAACTAAGCAGTCTAAACCTTTTCTACAAAGTATAGTCCTCCTGGCTTGGAAATGAAAACAATCACGCCAAGCTGGTTTCAGAGTCTAAGAACTGTCTCCCCCACTCTTGATCATCAGTGGATATATAAGATTAGCCGTTGGGGATTTAAATGTTGAAAAGTCATACATGGATTCATTCTTTCTTTATTATTGGCTTTTCCTTGGATTGTTATTCGTAAATGTACAATCGAATTCTTTGAAAAAAACCTTGCAGATTCCAGTTGTATCTCTTGGTCCATTTACCTCCTCACAGTTTGGTGCAAACCGTGATTCAGTAATTTTTCTAATTTTTTCAAACCACTTTACAAAGGCATCGGCTAGCTAGAATTTTTTTATTTATTTATTTATTTATTTATTTATTCATTTATTTATTTATTTATTTATTTATTTATTTATTTATTTATTTATTTATTTATTTAATTATTTATTTATTTATTTATTTATTTATTTATTTATTTATTTATTTATTCATTTATTTATTTATTTATTTATTTATTTATTTATTTATTCATTTATTTATTTATTTATTTATTTATTTATTTATTTATTTATTTATTTATTTATTTATTTATTCATTTATTCATTTATTTATTTATTTATTTATTTATTTATTTTTATTTTAAAAATTATTTATTTATTTTATTAAACATATAATTACAAATTATATCTTAATACCCTAACCGAGCACTGGCAACGAAGGCTTTCGGCTCGTTGTAGCGAAAACAGACCAGAGTCTCTGGTGGAAATCGATCCTACGACCCCCCAACTGATAAGCTAGCACGCTACCAACTGCCTACCGGCGCGTAATCATAGTCAAAAATATAGTATACTTTAGGAGTTCTGAAGTATTCTTTTCTTAAAAGTATACTTTAGGCCTACTATATACAAGTAAAAGTATATATCGTTAAAGTCTGCTTTAAAATTAAAACAAGCTGAATATATTTTTAACAAATTTAACAACACTTACAACAGCTGTTTTCCGTCGAGAAAATTTTTGTAAAAAAAATGTTTGAATTGAAAAATATTGAAAGGAAAATTATTCCAATAAATAGAGGATTTTTCATTATTTTTGTTAATTAAATAAATTTTTATTAATGAAAGATACACTTTTTTATAAAGTTTTTCTTTTCACATTTTGCCATTGCAAATTCTTTTTTTACACCCTTTTCTTTTTTAGATAATATTATAACATCAGCTGATCAATGTTGCCACTTATTTATTTTTAGCACAAAATGTATGCGGGCATTTGGTACATTTGATGTGGTAACCACTTAAAGCCGGTTCAGCTTAAAACTGGCTTTAATTCTGACTATAATAGCAAAATAGATAACAACAGGATTTAAATTTAAAGTTGTTTAAAAAAAAGCCAACTTTAGTGCGGCACTATGATGACGCACCATTGGTTTTATTTTAATATTAAGAAAATGGTCAAAAGTTGCGAAAAAAATTATGCATCAAAAATCGTTAAAACAGTTTTTTAAAGTTTTTAGGTTTTTAAGGTTTAGGATTATTGGAGAGGGATTTTTGAGGGCTTTTTACTGGTCGATTTTTTTTCGGTACTTATATTTTTTTAATTTGCCGTTATAAAAGTTTAAAAAAATTTGGGTACTTTATATCGTTATTACTGCCAACTTCACATATTTTATTGCTTATTAAATTTGTATGCTATTTTTATATAGAATTTCTAACGGTTCCGATATGTTGCCGAACAAAATAGTACCTAAAATTGTCCGAATTTCTTTCTAGATTCCCAAAGTAGTCGAAAATGTGACAGAGGTCGTTTCTTTCTTCTTACTTGTCAGTGGACTACCCTTATGCACATTTATCCCCGTAAGAATATCATCTCTATCCATAAAAAATAATTGGGTGAAGAAAATTTTATGAAATGCCTCATATCTAAAAATTAATTATCAATTAAATATATTTTTTTTTGATTTTTTGTTGATTTTCAATTAAAAGTTTAATCATACCAATTAAATTTTTAATTTATAATAAACTTGGTGTAAAAATATTCTAGTTTACAATAAACACTATTGACAACATATAAAAGTCATATATCTTAACTTTTATAACAGTTATTTAAATTGAAAAATTGCATCTCAAATCCCTAAACAAAAAAAGAAAAACAAAAATATTTATTTATTTTTGTATTAAGTATTAATAAAAGCGTCATAATTTACTTTGTTTTTTTTAAAGAGAACCTCACTAATTGTTTAAATTTACAAAAACAACATAATATATGTGCATAGTGTCATCAGGGTTGCCAGATAAGGGGATTTGGCTTCAGATTTGAAAATTTATTGATACAAAAATAAATAAACAAATTTGGTTATTTGAGTTGATAAAATTTTATCAATTTGATTGATTCTCATCAACAAAAGCATCAACAAAAATCAATATTGTTTCTCTAAATAGGATATTAATTGAATAAAGTAGAAAATTATTCAAGCAATAAACATAATTTTGTAAATCAATTCGTTGAAAATTGAATCAGATTTAAAAATTAAATCAAGCGATCATGTTTTTAAAGATCCCTTTTAAAATTTTTTCTGGAATATTTATATTTAATTTTTAGCAAACAAAATCTTTGAAAAAAGGAAATTTTGATTATATAACAATATGTTAAAGATTTTTGGGTGTTTAAACTTTGAAAAAGGGAACATGAGAACAAACTTTTTTGGCAACACTGCGGATACGCATGCACCAGTTGTGATAAAGTTGGTGCCATAGTATTTTTTGTGATGCTATTGGAACCTCAAAATTACTATGATACTCCAATGAACTATTTGGTAAAAAGTAGAAATTTAAAAATTTTTATGCGTTGATGAATTACACACAAACATGTATATTTGTTTAAAAAAATATTGAAAATTTGATTAAAATTTTAATTGATTTAAATCTGGAATTTCAATAAAGAATTTTATTAAAATTTTAATGATGCTGGAATTTTAATTAAAAATTGATTTTTGGTTAGAACTTTAATTAAAGTTTTAGTTGATATAATTGAAACTTTAATTGAAAACGTTGAAGATTTTTGATTTAAAAATCTAAAAAAATTAATTGATATAACAAATACTTTTGCCAAGCAAAATTCATTAAAATTTTTTAATTGTAATTACAAATATTTGAATTGGAACTCGATTTAAGTTTTTTTCCGTGTATTTGCTTTAAATAAATACAAAATTTAAATAAATTTATTCAAAAAGAATTTCTAATTTTAAGCTCTGCTTAACGTATACAATGTTTTTTTAGTGTGTGAAGAATTAAAGAATGATTTTAGTTTTATTTTTTCGTCCGCTGACTTGACTGACTGACTAAATATTGCTAGAAGGGGCTTCTTGATTTAACACAAATAGCAGTATGTATTAACACTGCTAGTACTCACTTGTATAGTGTTAGTTGCTACAAATATACACTGCCAGTTTTTTGTTAAAATTTTTGTTTTTGTCGAGGGGGGATATTCAAAAGCGGTCTTTTTTATTTTATATTTTTTGTATGTGGATTTTATGTATGTTCACGAAAAGCTAATTGCTCGTCTCGGTGGCAACTTCAATCAATTTAATTGTTTTTTTTTTTTTTTTGGTAAAAGGGGTCGCCTAAATTCACATTAAACAACACAATACCTAAGTAAAGCCGCAAACAAAATTATGCGAATTTACATTAAAAGCAAACAAACAAAGACAGGAAAATATTCGTCATGGTTCAAGTGTAATTTAAACCATAAAAATATTTAAGATTATAATTGCTGAAATAAAACTACTAGTTATGGCTGAATAATATTATCATTTGCAAGAGTGATATATTTTAGAATCTATGGATCCTCTATAGTTCGTTTGTAAATTATTTCATATTTTAGTTGTACTCAAAATATAACAGAGTTACTGCTCTACATGTTCTATTCTTATTTAACCTCCAATGTAAAATCTAAGCCCACGTTATTGACAAATTAGAACATAAGAGCCAACAATTAATAATAATTTCAACACTTGTACAAACACATACAACAAAGAAAATCCAGAAGGATTCTTCAGGCATCATTTCGCACATCTTCGAAGTATTTTATTTATATAATTTTATTCCAAGCTGGTATAACACATTGTATCTGGCATCGTAACAACAGAATCATCAGCAGCAACAACAATAATAACATCGAAAATAATTACAAAGATGCCGCTGTAATAATACTTGAAATACAATAAAATTAAAAAAAAAAAAACTACGCGAAATTAAGTTTTTTTTTATATAAAAATAATGCATTGTCACTGTATTGTCTTCGTGTTTAAAGTTCTGTTCATGTCATGCTGTAAGTAGCAATTATTATTATTTTCTTTGTTAAACTTCGAAAACACTCCAGGTGTCCATCAACGCCAAGAGCAGCAAGAACAGCGCATAAGTTAATGAAAGCTACAGGGCTTCTGAATATTCTTATTGTGAAAGATGAAGTTGATAAAAAGATAGATGTTTATACGAGTTCATACTAACTCAAGAATTTTTAGGTTTATTTATTCGATAAGTTGTGCAAAATAAAGTAGGCATTAATGTACGAGGGAGGATCAATAAGTACGTGACGTAGTAATATTAAATGCAACACTGCTCACATCAAGCACCACCTTTTAATAGACTACTGTCAAATTTTAAGCAAGTTCCAGCATTTACTTTGCTAAACGCAAAGCAGATTTTTCGAGGTCCATAAAATAGGCATTTGTTTGATCTATAATTTCATCGTTGGATCTAAATCTCTTTCCACCAAGCCATTTCTTTAGATTTGGAAATAGGCCAAATCCGGAGAATAAGGCGAATGAGAAGGCAATTCGTAGTCTACTTCATGGATTTTTGCCATGGAAACTAAGCTGTCACACTATTTTGTTGGTGGTCGATTGTGAGCAAACGCGGCAGCCATTTTGCGGAATGCTTTCTCATACCCAAGTGATCGCTCAAAATTGAAACCACTGAGCCATGTGAGATGCCTATGACTTTCACAATCTATCGCACATTCAATTTCCGATCGGCCAACACCATATCATGAATATTTTCAATTGTTTTGGATGTAGACCCCTCATAGTATTTATCAAGCGTTTCCTTGGTTGATTAACGGGGTTTTTCGCAAAAAAAAACTTTAATGAACAATAGAAATTCACTTTTTTCCATTTTTAAAAAAATGCACGAGGTTGTATGTTTTGAACAGCTGTTCAACGCAAAGTAAATGACGGAACTTGCTGAAAATTAGACAGTAGTCTATTAACAGGTGGTACTTGATGGAAGCAGTGTTGAATTTCATATAACTACGAGGGAAGTTCGAAAAGTCACGGACTTATTGACCCGCTCTCGTACAACTGCTTTATTAACTCAATAGATATTTTAAATATCAAAATGGTTTTAAATTTGTATGAAATGAATAGAAATTCTTTTCTAGGAACAAGATTATATTTATCCAGCAAAAACAGACATTACTAAGTAATTAAGGGAGAAAGTAGCACACAATTGGGTTTTACTTGTTACCAGGGTTTTTGCTTGCTTAATAACTTTTGTTCGCGATATCCCAAAACTCATGCGTGGTCATTACCCACTCGCGTACAAAGTAAGTGAGAATAATGCGTCACCACACCGAAAAAAATGTCAATTTTCATCTGAAATTTGGTTTCTACTACTGAAATCGGTTGTACAACTAAATATTGGCTTCCAAAACAAAATTCTGTTAATACAACTGAATTTTAGTTGCAACACCCAAAATGTTCAGCAATCACATTTGAATTTGGTTGCGTTAACCGAATTTATTGACTGTCGCATCCAAAATATACTTCTCAATTCGCTTGGCAATTTATTTTTTTGTGTGCACCCAAGTAAAAGACCTATCATTACATAGTAATCCACAAAGTAATGACATGTTATTAACATGTTTTTGCTGAGTATATTTAATACTAAAAACTCGTTTAAAACGAATTCTCGGTTAATACGAATTTAAAAGTACCTCACTCACTTATTCACTCACTTACTCCCTCCATCACTCACCCATTCGACATCGCTCAGCCCAAACCGCTGGAGATAGGAAGTTGAAATTTCGTACATAGGTTCCCCGCACCGGCGCAGATATCTACTCACACGGGGTTTTCGGAAGGGAGACAAAAGTACTCTCTGAAGCTAAGAAGTTGAAATTTGTTATAAAGGTTCGAAGATTTGATTCATTAGTTCAATTTTAGAATTGAAATCTCACGAATTAAATCGAACATGACCAATCATTGAATGATTGTTCCCGTTCGATTTGTTGTGAATACAATAAAATCAATTAAAACAGGTTGTTTCATCAAATCAAATGATTTAAATAATTTTTTATAAATCGAAGGAAGAAAAAAATTCATTAAATTTATCAACCGATCAGTGATTTAAAAAAATATTTATTTCAGTTCAGTGATTTGAAAATTTTTCATCCGTTCAGTGATTTAAAATTTATTTTTTACCGTTCACTGATTTAAAAATGATTTTTTACCTTTCACTGATAAACTATTGATTTTCATAATAGGGTTTTATAAGATTTTAAGTCACTGAACGGTAAAAAATGAATTAAATGAGTGAAAAAATAAATTTAAAATCACTGAACGGAAAAAAACTTTTTTAAATCACTGAACGGAGATATATATTTTTTTATATCACTGAACGGTTAAGTGAACGGTTGATAAGTTGAACGAATTAATTTTTTCGTTCGATTTATAAAAAAAATAAACGCGTTTCTAGTGATTTAAATCATTTGATTTGAAAAAACGAACTATTACAATATTTTCAAATCTTAAATCAATATTGCATTTGAACACATTCAACTAAATGAATTCACTTGATCTTAAAAAAAATTCGTTCACTTTAGATTAAATTTTAACTCGATTTTTGGTGAATTTAATAAAAAAAATTCATTAGGACGGGATTTTTGAAAAAACCTACAGTGGGGGGGGGGGCAAACAAGGGGAAAGTGCTCCACCTTCACGACCTGTTAAAACCGCTGGAAATTTTACGAGTAGGTTCCTCTTCCTGCGTTAATATCTACTCTGATGGGATTTTCGGAAATTCCTACATCAAAGGGCAAAAAGTGGAAAAGTCCCTTCCTTGACGGCATGTCCAAACTTCTTTGAAATGCATGTTCGCTAGAGTCAGCCCATACTCTAAATGCAAAGACGGAATATTTGGACATCCATACGGCGAGTACTTTTTAACCATTTTCATTTGGCGACACCGGCAATCCTGATCTTTTGCCTGACCAACATTTTTACATTCCTACACTAACATTGTTTCTACACTAAAAGCAAAAGTTCACACAATTTTCCATTTTCAATACGAAATTCACAAAATTTGGATTTATTTTTCTAAAAATTTTTAAAATTTTACAAAATGATCAACCTGAGTTATTTTCCTTAACTCTTCTGTCTCTTTTTAAATTTTTCCCAACTTTATATGTTTGTTTAGGTTAAAGTGGCTCAACTTTTAAATCATTAAAAGCAGGCTTTAATTTATGGGCTTGTAGAGGACGTAAAAAAGCACCTTTGTGGATTTCTATCCCTGAGCAGTCTATAAATTTCTGGGATGTGTGATTGATGGCGCACTTTTCCCTTTTTAATCCAATATTTCAACTTTTTATTGGAAATTCCAAAAAAGTATTTCTGTAATGACTTAACCTATTCTTTTAGGAACGCATATTTTATAGTTGATAGGTTTTGTTCCTGACTATTTTACCCCAGGTTACTCCATTATATTTCGTTTCCCCTGTCTAGTATTTTTATGTCTAAAGTTTCAATTCAACTAGTTTCCCATACCAAAAATTAAATTTCATGTTCCCAGCCATTAGAGGGGCACATTTCCCCTATTGAATTTCTATTTTACCATGCGAAAATTCCAAAATGTATATTATTAGTGATTTAGCCGACTTTAGGACACTTGATTTAGAACACTTATTTTAAATTTCAAATCTTTTCGTTAATGGGAAGAAGTTTTCCTTTTAAAACTACGTTCCTGGCATAATTAAAAAAATACTTTATTAGTAAATTAGCCCATACTGCATGGCACGCATATGTTTGATTTATATTTCTAGCCAAAAAGGTTTGGGAAGGCTGTTAAGATAGACAATTTTTCCTCTTAAATGTCTCATTTTTCCCCTTCCACTCGTTAATTCCAAAATGTTCCTTATCTGTAAATTAGGTTTTCATGTTTAGGTTTCTAGTCAAAGAGGTTTGGCGGGCCCTTAACCCCCTTTTTACCACGTTCCTGTCGAAAAAGAACTATTTCAGTAGATTAGCCCATACTCCATGGAGAACTTATCCGATGCGAGTTGGACAGATCGTTAATTGGGAGACTTTTCCTTTTCCCGTTTTAGCGGATGTCTACGCCGAAGAAGGAACCTATATATCAAGTTTAAGCTAGACGATGTTTTGTCAATCATTCAGTCACGTTTTTGTTTTATAAATCGTGCTGGAAAAGGACCTATCCTAGGACACGTCACTGGTTAGGGCACCGGTTTTGTTTTTATTAATTCTTCATTTACATAACTCACTCATTGGGGCTTTATGTGGTTAATTAAAGCTACTATCTAAATAACAAAATAAATATGAATAGGAAAGGTCACTTTAACATGAGCTTGTCCTAGTAGGGGGTAAATTGCCCTCTATACAATGTCACTGGACTGGTCTAAAAGAACATGTCACACAACTAACTCCAAAGAACATATCGCAGAATCAACGCAAAAGAACAAGGGATGATTATTAAACCAGTCACTTAGAAGGACTTTAAGAACCCGTCCTCTTTTCACCTATCACGGGACAGGTCCCAATTCGCAGGCTATAGATATATAGAAATAAGTGTTTCGCTTTTCGGTTTTTCGATTACTGGCCAAATTTGTAGGAAGCAAGCAACCGATTAACAATCTATAAGTTAAATATTTACCCAGGTCTGGTTGTACCACATTGCACATCACATACCACAGTTAAGTTCTTTTGGGTACGCGTTGAAGACAAATTCATTTTGAAATATTGGCCAACTGAAAGGTTTGGTTAGAGCAATTGAATTATTTGATTGTCGCATTCAAATATATTTCTAGGTGAATAGAAATGTAACGCTTTAACTGAAATTCTTTTATATTAACCGAATTTCGCTCGCCACAACCAGAAACATCAATGTCGAATATCGATGGCTTCAACCCAACCATGCAGTTGACAAAAAGTGCAGACGTCACAATGAATCTTATTTTTTATGTTATCTTAAATTTTCTTATAACTTTTGGCCCAAAAATCTCCCTCTCTGCCTCTTCGTTGTGTTAACATAATGACAATTAAAAAGACATTGTTAAATTATTTTGAATTAAATAATTTCTTTATTTTGAAAATATATTTTCGTAATTTGTTTTGTTTTTTTACTAACAACTAAATACTTTTGTGTAAATTATGCAGACTATATATACAATTTTTAATTTTATTTTAAACAATACTTATTAACTAAATATAATACAGAGAATGCAAAAAAATAATAATAAATTAAATAATTTAAAAACTAATAACACAAAAAATGCAATGAAATGTTTAATTTTTTTTTGTTTGTTTTCATAAAAATAATAATATTAACGAGAACCTTGCAAGCAATGCAAATTTGTTTTGCTTAAATATACAGTTTTTATATTAAACTATAACAAACAAATTAAAAAATAATAATAACTGGGAAGAGTTTGTCACGCAAAAATATTTCAATTATAATTATATAAAAACAACATTCGAGTCTTAATTAACAAAATATGCAAAGTAAATTATATTTACCACTAATTATTTATATTTACAATTAATCATTTAAATATCCCTAAATTTTATATACACCCGCCCTTAAATTAGTTTTTGTTTTCAATAATTTCAGGCTACACTCTCGGCTGTTGTAGAGGCGAAGTGGTCGTATACACTGGGACATTGTGAAAATTTATACCACTATAAAGAGGGGCACCTATTGTCGATTTTCCCGATGTATGTAAGTGTTTTTTGGGCAATGAATTGGCAGATTTGATGGTAGTATTAGTCATGGAAGAGGTGGGTGTGGGTACTAAACGACTTCTGTAAGACTCACAGGTCTTACGAGACCATACCCACATACCAGTTAAAGTACCGCCCACTAATTGAAAAAATAATCTTATTAATGTAGGCCAAGCTGGCATTTGATTTGGAGAAGCACAATCTTCTCGGGTAGAACATGTGGGCACTGATTCCATGCTAGGTTCAAAAAATTTTGATACCACACCCGCCAAAGTGGGTACAAAAAATATTAGAGAAAATATTAAAAATCGTTTGCGTATTTGTGAAAATCTCTGTTGACCAAATGTGGGCAACATTTGTTGTTGTAAAGTATGCAGAGATCTGGAAGCTCTAAGGGTAAAAAATAATCCCAAGAGTAATAAAATAATTGTAGGGATTTCAACAAAACCCGGAGCTGAACACATACCCGTTAACTCATTTGGTTTTACCTTTTCCAATAACAAAGCAGCTATCGGAGGAGCTAATGGAGGAACCCATGCTAAGACATGAAATAAACCTGATTTCTTTTCCAAAGCCTCCGAGGACCATTTCTTATGGGAAGATAAATAAAAACATAGTGCAAATATAAGCCACCAGGTGGCAGCACATAAACTTAAGTAACTAGTGGTTATGTAAGAGGCCAAACAGGGTGGTGTTAAGGAACAGGGTAAAATTTGAGTCTTACTCAAGGGATCCTCTAGCATAGCAAAAGCTCTCGAGGAATTATGAAAAACAATACGTTCTAAATAACAAACCGAAAATAAATTGTAACACAAACATAAGAACAACACTGGTCTTTCGGGATAACCAAAACGTGTAGGCTCAGCCCAAAATGTAACCAAAGAAAATAAAGTCAATACAAAACAGACAGCCGAAAGGCCCAAAATTAAACTCTCTGCTACTTTTTTCTGCTGAGTCGTATGAAAAGCATCACGATTACATTGCGCTACACATTCATCCGCATTCGAAGGATTAACAGTGAAATTTAAAGGACATATAGCCGTGGGCTTAATAGCTTTGCTAATATGTGGTGTCATCCAGGGCCAGTAGAAATGATGGCCTGCTGTATTTTGAGCTTGTTGTACTTGATGTGGTATTTGTAGTTGTCTTGGCTGTTGATGCTGCTGCTGCTGATGATGCTGCTCTTGTTTGCCATTTAACGGTATTTCAGTCTTAACTTCATCCACATTTGCCGACATTTTTGTGGTTTCCATTAATGTGGGAATTTGCATGCACAATTCCTGTCTTTCTGGACTGGGTAAGTTTTCACATTTTAAAAATTCTGGCCATAATTGCATTAAATCTGTTTGCGAGGAACATTCGCGCTTAACATGATCACACAGTGAAGTGCACGCTGTTACTGGCCTGGGTACATCGGGTGTGCATAGAGGAAATAGGGCTGAACAAAGTAAAAATCTGATGCGATTTGAACAATGTGATTCGATAAGTGGTAATAGTTTAGTGATCTGCAATGAAAAAAAGAAAAAATTTCAAAAATTAGTTTAAGGGTTTGAGTTTTGAAATTTTGTAAATTTTGTAAAATTTTAATTTATTTAAAAGATATTCAAGTAAAGTAAATGATAATAAATTTTTCTTCCAAAGAGCAATTAAATTCCTTAGATATAATTTTTTTTATTTACGGCGAATTGTAGGTTCTTATGTTTACACTCATAAAAACTTCTAGTTCAGTTGAACAAATTCTCTGTGTTAGTTTTGTTTAGATCATTTAATTAACTAAAGTTATTAATTATCAATTAAAAACAAATTTCAGTTGTACCTGAAATTATATTCAGAAATCTGTATTTCTCAATTTTAAAAATGTTCTTGTTAATTGTGGTTCAAACACAATTAATTTCCAATTATTATATTTTTGTGTCAGGCTCACATACAGATGGCGGCATTTTCCTATATTTTTTTATATAATCATAAAAAACAGTATTTTGAAAACTGTTATTGTTAATTTAGTTTATTTTATTCTATTTAACTTTTAAAATTGACGGAGTCACTAGAACTTTTTTGTGCCAGATACGAAAATATTAATTTTTGTTAAAAAACAAATAAGTACTTTCGACCAATGCTGCACGTAGGGTACATGGTACTGAAATCTACATTTTTAATTATTTTTTAGCTTATTTTTAAGGTAAAAAAGAAAGGAGAATTTAGTTAACATTATTTTAAGAAAAAAATTAAAAAATTGAAAATATTTTTTGAAAAATTTGAAACTGGCGATACGAAGAAGATTCCTCAATCGTATTGCTTGGTATTCCGGAAGATACTCAATTTGGTAGTAAACGTGACCCAAAAGCAATACATCTAGGCAATACAAAATCGATTTCTCTAGAAGATAAAAAGTCGATAGAATATATATTGCTAAAATATCATTTGGAAGTTACGAATAAGATATTGCCTTTATATCATTCAAAAGATAAAAATGTTGTTTCATTTTATATACCCTCCACCATATATAGTGGGGGTATATATCAGTTTGTCATTCCCTTTGTAATATGTCGAAATATGGGTCTAAGATCCCAAAAATTAAATATATTCGTGATCCTTATGCAATTTTAAGTTAATTTAGCGATGTCCGTCTGTCTGTCTGTTGAAATGACGATCATTTATTGGACATCCCCCCGCGCAGTTTAGTATTGAAAATAAGCAAAATCGGTCCAGCGGTTAAAAAGCTATGAGTGAAAATGTGAAGATACCTCCAAATTTTCCATACAAATTGGAGTATTTTAGTACAGTTTCCTTTTGTGTTTTCATCAGTCGCTTAGAAATGATTAATATTTTGTATTCACCTCAAATATTTTTTACCTCAAAAAATTTTTTTCACCACTAAAATTTTTTTCACCACAAATAATTTTTTATAACCCCAAAAAATTTTTTCATCTTCAAAATTTTTTCACCTCAAAATTTTTTTCCACCATAAAATTTTTTTTCGCATCCAAAAAATTTTTTCACCTCAAAAAATGTTTTTTACATCTATAATTTTACTTCAAAAGTTTTTTACATTATTTTTATCAAAAACAGTAGAACAAATTTTTCTAGGATATTGTTGGAGGGTATTCAAAGATTCGGCAGGGCCGAATTTAAACCTTTTTTTACTTATTTTTTTTTTTTTAAATTTAAACATCTTTTGTTGCAAATAGAATAATAAATCATAAAACAATTTTTTTTCTGAATTATATAATCGCACCTGATGATACCTTGCTCACATTCCGTATATATCTTTTGCCACCTCAATGGTAATTTAGTCTAAAAAAGCAAAAGTTTAGTTTTTTTGCAGTGACTTTTTAAATTAATGCAATTCAATGTTACGTTCCATAATATTAGCATTTTAATTCAGAAAACAATGTATAAGTCTTTCCGTTTTTAAATTTTATTCTGTGTTTTAAAATATTCCAAACTATAATTTTTTTTCAAAATTACACAAATTGTTTGACAATATCACCGATATATCTTCTAGAAAATAAAAGGAAGATACTCGTAATTTAAAAACTATTTTTGAATATTACTTCTTAAAGTATTGGTAATATTTTTAAATATTTTGGGATATTTATCTTTAGATAAGTAATTTCTATTGGGCAAAAAAAGGCGGAGCATAAAATTATTTTTTTTTTAACCATTGTAATATAAACATTTTCTCTAGTTATAATCTAGTCATAATTGAGCATTAATTATAATAATGATAAGCCTCAAAATATTTTTCAACCTTTAGGTAGTTGACTTAAACACTCTGTATCTTTGACACACACTCCTCCCCTTGGATTAATGGTTTAATCTGTTCAAATCGCTAAAAAAAAATATTTTTATATTTTTTTTATCTGTAGTATGATTATCAGGTTTACATCGGCACAGGGACAGACGGCGGACAAAGAAATTGATTTAGAATCAATTGATATGCTATAAACCTTACACTTAGGAAAAAAAAGTTTCATCATTTTGATAAATCGTTTGTCATTAAATATTTGTCATTTATGACAAATATTTTATAAAGCTTAATTCATTATTTTATAAAAAAATTGACAAAATAAAATTTTAAAAATGACTACAAATTATTTACTTTGGGTGCAAAACACTACTGTATGTAATTCTCATTTAGTTTAGATTTTTCTTTACTTAATAATTTGAAAATAAAAGAAACATATTAAAAAAAATTCATCATATTGTTGAAGCATCTTAATAAATATGATGAAATTTCTTTATAAAAATTGATGAAACTTTTTCATAAATATGGATAAACTTTATTACAAATATACAGAAGTATTTTATAATTCGTACAATTTGCATTTTTGTTAAACAGCTTTATCATATGTATGAAGTGTTACACTGGACAAAAATCTATTAAGTATTTCATATATATGACGAAGCTTTTCCCTGGGTGTAGTCCGGTATTTTTTGCGCTGAGTTAATCCGGTACATTTTGTATAAAGCAATCAATTTATATACCTTACACCCCTAGTTTTTCGCTATCAAAAATAAGGGAGTTACACGAAGAGAAAAAACATGGTTGGGACAATCATATTCGAAGAGCATCATATATATTTGGGTTTATGATTGTGTCAACCATAGTCGTAATATAATATGGTTGTCATATTATGATAAAATAACCATAATTTTACCATAATATGATCCCTACAGTTATATTATTATTCAAAAATTACCATATTATGATTCTAAAGAAACATATTATGATCTTGAATTTATCATAATATAATTACATGTAATCATAGTATACTCAAAATGTTATCAAATTATGGTCCTCACAACTATATTATGATTCCTGGATTATCATTATATGATCCCTACAATAATATATATATGTATATATATACATGATCCTTCTTATTATATTATGATTATTAATATACAATATCATATTATGGCATATAAATAATTAATTAATAATTAATATAAAATCCCAGCCTTAAACAATATATGATTATTTTTTAAGACATTTTGTAGTTGGTTAGAAAACCAATAACATGGTTGTGACAACCATATCTGATTGCAGCAAGCACAATATATTAGCAGTGATCATGTTGCAACCATGTTTTTTCTCTGCGTGTAGACGCCCGTTCAGTATATCAAAGACTCAGACTCGCTTTCTTATTATATTTAAGCTGCCAGCACATCCGTACATCTACTCCTGTGCTATTTGTCCAAATCGATTGGGCTTAAATGATATTTGGACACACAAAACATATCTTGTGGATATTTTAATTGTAAATATTGTAAATATTCACCCACCTTTCCAGTATTAAATTAAAATTTTCGGCAATTTTATTTAGATCTGCATAATTTTTGTCTTGTGCATAAAATGAGGATAATGGCCTTTTCTGGAATTTGAACCGCTTTCCGAAATAATACCCTAATTATGTATACTTGGTGTAGGGTATCATGTCGACTTTAATTTTCTTATCTATTGCCACTGTAGTTAAACAACGCCGATCATTAAACTTTTATTGAAAATATAAAACCAATTCTTGTTTATATATAAAAACATTTCTGACATTTCCGTTTCATAAGTCAAAAGTAAAATATTTTAAGGTTCGTCATTTTTTTAAAAAAAGGGGATCAAAAAGGAAATGCCTAAATTTAAAAGTAAAAAATTATCTACAAAAAATATTTTGTTGTTTTGTAAATCAAATTAAATCACATGAAATTTCAAAACTTAAAACCGTGATATAAAAACTTTAGCAGACAACAAAAGAATGTTGACTTTTTTATATAAAAAAACAGAATACTTAAACCTTTCCTAAGAAATATTTGTATACATAACAACCAACAAAATTTAAAATCAACAAAACAAAAAATAAATATATATATGTCCAAAAGCAAACTAAATTTTGGGATAAGGATAAACTTAAAAAAAAAAAATTCATAGCCAAGCTTAAAAATAAAAAACCACACAAGATTGATATTTTGACTGATGCAGACTGACATTTGATGAAAGATCAAATATTTTGTAGCCAAAAAAATAAATAAAAATATTATACTCAAGACAACTTTGCAAAAGTTTACAAAAACTCGTTAATATTAAACAACTTTGTAGCTTTTGTTAAAAACCGCTTAACATTTAAACCATGATCATAATATAACAACAACAAAAAAATGAATATAAAAATTTCATGTTTAGAAAATTGTATTTTCTTTTAACTTACGAGTACGTATTTCAATTAAAATTATTAAAAAAACCAGTAGTAAAGTATTTATCTTTTAGCTTAGGTAAGCTTAAAGATGTTGTTTTTTTTAAAGAATTTATGCATTTAAAGTGTACATACTTGTTTTTTTTTTTTTGCATTTTAAAACAGATAACACTAAAGATGAAAACCACCAGGTATTTAATTAATGTTATTAAAGTTTAGAAAAAACATTATTCACAAATGGTTTCCTCCTTTCTGACTATAAAATACATTTAATTTCCATTCATATCTACATGCATGCCTGGAAAACTTGGCATTTATTATCATGGTGGATTATAAATAAAAATAAATGTTAATTAAATAAGAAATAAATATTCAGAAGAAAATAAAAAATGAGTATTATACAAATATTACAGAGAGAAAACATTTGTTTGTTGACTCATATGTACAGGCTGCAATAACAATTTTTAGCTAAATTTTCGATTCACCCTACAGATTAGAGAACAATTTCCTATATATATAATGTTCTACTATCGGTTTAACCGGTACGAAAATGTATTTTGAGTTGTTTTTTGTTCGACTTAAATCATATCTAAAATCAAATTTTAATTTTTAATATTTTTGGACAATTTTTACCCTCCACCATATATGGTTTGTCATCCTGGTTGCAACATGCCAAAATATAGGTCTAAGACCCCATAAAGTATATATATATTCCTAATCCTTACACAATTTTAAGTCGATTTAGCAATGTCCGTCTGTCTGTTGAAATGGCGATCATGAAGCAAAGACGCAAGCAGGGGTGCTCATTTTTATCTAATGGACATCCGATCGAGCAGTTTGGTATTGAAAATGAGCAAAATCGGTTATGAGTAAAAATGTGAAGGTACCTCTTAATTTTCCATACAAATTGGTGTATTTGAGTACATTTTTATAGTAGCGACTTGCAAGTTAAATATTTTCACTTGTTTTTTACCAGTCGCTTAGAATTTAACAATATTTTATATTCACTTCAAAATTTTTTTTTTCACCACAAAATTTTTTTCCTTAAAAAAATTTTGTTCACCCCTTCTCCATTTTTAATAACCCTACGGGGAATGATGAGTCAATTAACCTCGAAGATTCTATCTCGTGACCGGTCATGCGAGGGCATATAAATAAATGAGTACAAAGTATTTTAGTTTTTTTCCTATTTCCATTTTTTATCTTTTATTGTCTTGTAACCTTCGTTTTGTTTTTTCATTCTTTTGTAATTACGAAATATGGAAAACGCATTTTAACAAACCACGAAAGTGTTTGCAGTAACAAACTTGTGCATCAAATGCGTCTGATACAACGAAAATTTGTTAAAAAAAAGAAGATATGTTAAAAGATAGAAAAAATACTAAAAATGTAGGTCAGTAATTCGAGAATTATTTGCTAATAAGCCTTCTAACTTAAGCGTGTATCAACTACCTAAGCGCAGTAAAATTAGTTCAAAAAGTTTTTGCCATATAACGAATGTATTTGAAAAAAAAAATCAAAACAATAACTTAGACGGTACATTGTTTGTCTTGTGAATAGAACATTGTATGGGCAAACCCTAATCACACCCAGTCGATTTTTTCAAATTATTACTATTCTGTTTAAGTGAAAATATATTTTAAAGCTCACCCTCAGCTGTGACTTTTGCGATTGGTTTGTGGTTGTTTTTATTTACGTTGCTCTTGTAAGAGGTTCTTTTGCATTAGCCTGAGACAAATTCTTTGCGTCAGACATGACACAAAGCGCCTCCTCACCTCCTCCTATGACCGGCCTCTGTCATATAAAGAAACGGTCCTAGGACCGGTCCCTGTCCTGTCACAAGACCATCCCAAACAGGGTAATTAAAAAACAGATAATAAAATTTATATTTTAATTAGAAAAATTTACATTTTCTCAAGCATATTTGTACTACAGATTTCACTGATATGTGCTGGATCTATCCTGTTTTCACCGATCATGGGGCAGGTCAAAGGGTAGGTACCCTGCGGGAAAAGGACCTATCCTAGAACATGTCACGTGACCGGTTCATTGTGATAGGGACCGGTTACCGGACCGGTTTATTTGGGTCAGTTGGGAATAGGGACCTGTCCGATGATTGGTGACAACTGGACCGGATCCGCAAATACATATCACGAGATATGTAAAAAGAGAACCGGTTCCTAAAGTACCTACCACGTAAGCAGTTTAAAAGTCATGACATGTTCTTTTACGTTGGACCTGTGATATGTTCTTTGGGGTTAGTTGTTTGACATGTCACATAGGGCAATTGACCCCCTCCTAGGACAAGTTAATGTTAGTGACCGGTTCGTGACGTGTCTTGAGATAGGTCGTTTTCCCGATTATCAAAAACTTATTTATTTCATTCCATACACAGTTTTTTTTCTAATTTCATGTGCTAGTTTTTAATAAAATCCAAACCATTATATTCCGAAACGGTTATAATCGGGTCAATAATTTTTGTAATGATTTGAATATAAGTACAATGTACTTACAATGAAACTCTCCCTAGAAGAATTCCAATCTAACAGAAATTCGGATATGTGAGAGACAAAATCAACGGACCCGTATTTTTTCGTTTCTGCCTAATAGCATACCTAGGAAAATAGGGGTTTAAGAAATTCTTTGAATTTTATATTTTCATTTTAATTTGAAAGCTACACAGGCAAATGGGGTATCAAAAGAAAGGTATACTTCTGTGTTACTTCTGTGCCAAATGTGTGTTTAGATATATTATAAGTCACTTGATTTAAGCCAAAAAAATTTATCAGATTTTTTTGCGGGTATCTTCGATTTTTAGCAAACTTTTCGCGAAACGATATTTTAATATATTCTTTCTATTTCAAATGATTTATAAGCAATGTAGATATAAATTCTTCTTCTCTGAAGTAATCAAACTCTAGGTATAATTATAATTTTATTTTTATTAATCTGAGGCACACACAGAGAAAAATTTTAACAGTTTCCAACTGAAATTCGGTAATTACGACTTAATTTTATTGGTACAACTGAATATTAGTTTCCATCGCGAAATTCGTTTAATACAACTGAATTTTGATTGTAACACCCAAAATATTCAGCAAGCACATTTCAATTTGATTGTGCTAATTGAATTTATTGGTTGTCTCAACCAAAATATACTTTTCAGTTCGGTTGTCAATTATTTGTCTGTGTCAAACAAACAAGCAATTCAACTTATTTACCCCACCCTTTTTTCCCTAAAACATGAGACTAGGAAAAATATGGATCAAAAATTTGTATCTCATTTATCCAAATTTGAGCAACATATTCTAGTTTCTATTATCGATAAGCACAATAAAATAATGAAATATCATTAAACATTAACTTCCATACCGCGCAAAGAATCATAAAGAGGTACTTTTTTTGTTGTTTTCACAGACCAGAGTTGATAAAGCTAATACAATTGTACGTTAATTTTTTGTACAATTCGAATTTCCTAAGTGAAATAATTCAACTTTTGTAGAAATGAGAAAATATACTAAGAGTTGTTTTTTTTAGTTCTAATAGAATTTAAGAGTTTTTTTTAAAGATGTATACAGTATTTGAAAAAGTGTCTCTTAAAAATAATTTTAAAATTCACAATATCAAAATTAAGGTTTTTTTAAATTAAAAAAAACGAAAATAAGAAAAGACTTCTTATAAAATTTTCGTCAAATTCTAATATGATATTTTTATAATTTAAAATAAATCTTTCCCAAAAACTTCTATTAGAATTTTGCAATTAAAAGGGTGTTTTTTTGTTTTGGTACAATAGGAGTTAAAAAAGTACCATTCCAAAGATAATTAGTTTAAAACAAAATATTTTACTTAGGATCCCAGTTACCAACAAAGTCTTTTAAATTTCTCCTCTGTTATAAAAAGAGTTAAAAAAAAACAATTGCTTTAAATTAAAAATAAAAAACGTAAAACACAAAAATAATAAACACTTTTTGTCTGCACCCTAAGGGCTTTTATACCAAACAAAATCATAAAATTTATGCTCCATATACAGCAAAAATAACAATAGATATTGATTAAAAGTGTTCAAAAAGCTCTTACACCATTAACACTATTAAAGCCAGTACTAATATGCAGTAACCTCAAAATAATATAACATATTATTAACGTATTTTTGGAGAAGATGTAAAAAATGACTTGAAGAAATTTGTATGTACACAAAAAAATAATAAACCTGCTATTTGAAGATTTTAAAACATCATTAACTTTAAACATCATCATTGTCAAAAATCATTATATAAAAATGTTCATTGTTAAGAATCTTTGTTTTTCTTCAAGATTTTTAAGCAATTATCTTAAAAGCCTTACTTTTATTATACACTTAAAGGTGTTCGGTTTGTCTGTTTGTGGGTTTGACTGTTTCAAGTCAGTCAGATTTTAAATGTAGAGGTTTATATATTTTTTGTTATGACTGTTTTTGTGTTAGTTTAACCTTTTAAAGTTCAATTACTTTTTTTTTTCTTAATTTATCATTATTAAAAAGATGGAAATGATGCCCTTAATAAATTCAACTTTATTATTTAGGAAATTAATAACTTCGATTAAATGCATTCTGTTACTTTTATTACTTGTTTTTTTTCGGCTAACTTCAAATTTGCTTATTTGTTAATTTAGTTGTTTCCATATATCACTTTTCTATAATTTTATCCCTTGTGTTGGTTAGAGGGTTAATATGTGTTATTTTATAATATATTTCCATGATCTTTTTTTTAGTTTTTTATTAACTTCATGCATTTTATTTTTTTATTATTCTTTTTTTATACTTCTTTAAAACATATATTTTTTCCTGAATTGTAACGAATTGCAATATTTAATGCTTCAAGGTTTAATTTTTCAAATTTTTTTGTTGCTTTAACATAAAATTTAACTCTTAAGTTAAATTTTGTACAAAAATCGATTTCTATGTATATACATTAAAAAAAAAAACTATCACCAGTTTTAGCACAAAATTTTCAATTGATTGATATTACAGTTTTTACAGGACTGGCCAAATTAACATGCATTTTTAGGATAGAAATAACTAATTTAGGGAATTTCTCATAAAATTCAGATTTGCTTTTAATTGGATAATTTCAATTAAAATTTTCCTTTCCAAAAAGTTCATGCTTAGCAATTTCTAAAAAGTTGCTAACTGTAATCGTTTTTAATCGGAAAATTAGGAGTATTTTTATTTCCCTACGTGAAAATGATCATATATGTTCATGTATTGTCATATATGTTGTCATATATGAGCATATATGGTTTCATGTAAGAGCATATATGAATTTATATGTCATGTATGTAAGAAAAAAATACCATATATGACATTATATGATAATATATTGGCTCATATTTTGATTCGTATATGCCATATATGGTCATATATGAATGCACATATTATCCACATATGGGTAATATGTTTTCTTTTTTTATCAGATATGGCCATATATGAAGGCAAAGGTTTTTTTTTCAATTTAAACACTTGAACTCACGAATTAAGATCCGTTCAAATTTTTAAGCGAAAATTGGCGTAGACATAAGACTTTTAGTAATTTTCATTCTTTTTTTTTACATCATTTGAAAGATCTTTAATACAGTTTTCAAAATGTTTGTTATTGAAGAAATATTAATTTTCTAAAAAGAAGCCATTTTGACAATACCGGCCAGTCTCAGAAATCTCAAGGTCGAGAGCGCCAAAAAATTAATGTTTAAGTGTCAAAGAAAAAAAATCCATTATTGGTGAGTATACGCAACAACAAACTTTGTACTTTTAACAACATTTTTTTAAGTTTTCTATGGAATATGGCTAAAAAGATGGAATAAAAAAATTTAAAATCGACTTGTCTTGGACGAAAAAAAATTAAATTTTCGATTTTAATGCCATTTCATTAAACGTAGGGTTTGTGTTTAAATGTTGAATCAATTAAAATTCATAGAAATATATTTTTTAACTATTTGAATCAGTCATTTAAAACACAATTCATAAAAATTTACAGTCATTCTGGAGGAGTTAATATTTTCGGTTAAATGTAAAATTTTATCTTTTCTGTTTCTAAAAATAGAAATTTATGCAATTCCTTTTTGTTTTTTTTTTTTTTTGCCAAAATAGTTTGTTTATATAGAAAATTATTTCAATAAAAATTACAAGAAATTATTCAAAAATAGATACACACATAGAAAATAAAAATATATACATCTGTGTGTGTTGTGTTTTATAAAATTACATACAAATAAAAAAAATTTTAATTTGAAAATCAAACCACAAAAATTGTTTTTTCCTACTTTTTGTCAGTTAAAAATTGATCATTATTTTAAACGACTTTCGATTGCTTTTACTACTTTTGTCAATTATTAAACAATGATTTAAAATAAGCAAAAAAATGTGTTGAATATATTGAAAAATCAGTAGATCTCTTCCTGATTGAATTTTCGATTAATTTAATATGTATTTTAGATTATTTTTAACAAAATAACATTGTGAGTGTATCTGTATTTGGCTTACATGGTGTTTAGACACACAGAATCATAGATACGAGGGTGGGTCGAACTTCCCTCGTATATATATGAAATGCAACACTGCTACCATCAAGTAACACCTGTTAATAGACTACTGTCAAATTTTGAGCAAGTTCCGTCATTTACTTCAAAACATACAACCTCGTCGATTTTTTTTTTAATGGAAAAGTGAATTTCGAGTGCTCATTAAATATTATTTTTTGCAAAAAAAACCGTCAATCAAACCAAGAAAAAGCTTGATAAATACTATGGGGACTCTGCACCATCGATATCAATGGTAAAAAAGTAGTGGTCGCACAAGTACAAATGACGCTGAATGTTCTTGACGTCCAATTGAGTTCAATACACCCGAAAATGTCGAAAAAATCCACGATATGGTTTTGGCCGATCGAAGAGTAGAAGTGCGTGAGATTGTTGATGCTGTAGGCATTTCATATGGTAGTGTGTTTTCGATTTTGAATGGACAGTTGGACCATTTAAAATGGGTGCCGCGTTTGCTCTAAATTAACCATAAACGTAATCGTGTGACGTGTGTAGTCTTAATAGCAAAATTCCATAAATTGGGCTACGAATTGGTACCTCATCCGCACTATTCTCCAGATTTAGCCCCCAGTGACTATCTCCTTGTTCCAAACCCAAAGAAATGGCTCGGTGGAAAGATATTTAGCTCCAACGATGCAACTATTGATCAAACAAATGCCTATTTTATGGACCTCGAAATATCCTATTTTTTAGAAGGGATACAAAAATTGGAGAAACGTTGGTCTTAAAGGAGATTATGTTGAAAAATATATTTTTTTTGGCAAAAAAAAAACTGTGTTTCATTCAAAAAGTCACGGACTTATTGATCCGCGCTCGTAGTTTTAGACAAAAATCCTTTCAAGTGTATAAACAAATATGAAAATGTTATAAAAAATTAGTCGCATTTTTTTTTTTTGCAAAAAGTCACGGACTTATTGATCTGCCCTCGTATTGATCCGCCCTCGTTCTTAATATAAAGAAAAAATTTACGATATTTGTATTTAGTTGCCATATAAACCCACTTGAAATAAACCACCTACAATTTTGAACGATTTGGATACAATGAAACTCTGATGGAATAATAACACTACTTCTGGATGTGTAATTGTGCGGATCGAATTTGAACTTTGTTGGAATTTTGCTTAAGATAGGGGTAGACAAATCATAGGTTGATATATAAATATTTTTTTTTAAAGTTTTTATTTTTAAAAATTGATTTTTTCCGAACATTTCATTGCGGAGACAGCAAAATTTGTCCAATCAACATTTTTGTAATGAAAAAAAATTCTCGTTAATAAAAAATCAGCTCAATGTATTATTTAAAAAGACAAAAATGTTGCAACTCACCCCTCCTTCCTGCTGGAATTATAGGTTTTAAATTTATATATAACCTTAAATTTCTTTTTTGAATGGTGCTAATTATGAATGTACATATATAACAATAAAGTATGTATTCAACTATTGTTGTGTTTTATACTTTTTTTTATGAATCACTATAAAAAAATCATAGTTATATATAATCACTATCAAAAAATCATAGTTATATATAATAAAATAATAAAAAAAAACAAATCGGCTAAAATCAAACAATTTTTTTTTTTTGTTTTGTATTTATTTAAAGGTACTACAAAATTTGTTATAAGTATGGCAAAAATGTTATAAAAAGTTTTATTATACTTATTGGATGTTTCAAGTAATAAAACTTAATATATGGATTTTAAAATAATATATGATTTTATAAAGTAATATCCGGCTTAAAAAATATACAACAAATTTATGTAAAATTAAAAAAAAATATATAAAAATTTCTCATGCAGAAATTTACATTTAGTACATACAGAGAAAATTTGTATGTATTTCGAACTGAAATTTATAACTAAATATTGGTTTCCAACAACCAAATAATACATATATTTAAAAATGAATTTTATTTGTGAAAAATAATTTGTTGTAGGCTTGATTTTTGCCTAAGGAAATCATCAGGAGATGACTTTTTAAGAATTTCTAGAGACATTTGTTAGATTAAATTACAAACTAAATGAGAATTTTTTGTTGTCGTCTAGGACCGTTATTCGAGTCCTCAAATATCAAAGAAAAAACAAAAACAACACCGAAATATTATCGCAATTTGCTTTGTTATCTTCCAAAATACTGCTCTGATAGATGTAGCAATAACATTTAAATAAAATCTGTGCCAATCGAATTGTTTTAATCACTGTTTTCATTTTCAAATACAAAATTTCGGCTTCTTTTTTAAAATATTGTATTATTTTTTTAAAAAATTTTCGATTCGATCTTATAATCTATTTGAATATAATATTTTATATTATAAAATGTAATTGGCAGCATGTTTGACAATTAATCGAAGCGCTTTTTAATGGTTCAATCAGTCTTTTCATTTAACTTATGCTTCACAATTATTATTTTAAACAAAAGACTTAAGACAAAAACTTGGTACAGCTGTTATAATAGGTGTGTTCGACGTACGTTACCGCGGGTGCCCGCGGGAACCCAATCTTACCAGAAAGCGTTTCTTGTAACAAAAATTGGGTAAATGAGAGCGTTCATGAGAGAGTAATTGTGTTTTTCTTTTTACTAGAACTTACCCGTACTTTTTGTTTGGGTAAAATGGTAAAATTCTCAAATCATCAGCTGCTGCTAATAAATTAACCGTTTTGCATTTTAAAAAAAAAATTAAAGTTAAATAAAAGTTTACTATAAACACCTTTTTCTTCTTAATAATGAAAAATACATTTGAAAATGTAAATAGATATTTGCCATTTCAAATATATTTATTAATTAATCTGTTTTTTAATATGAATAAATTTGACGTTTAGTTTTGGGTATGAAATGTGGTTTTGTGCGTTCGCAGTATTTTGGGCATTTTTATGGTTTTGTGAGAGAATTTTTTGCTTACTCTCATTTTACCAGACTTTACCCAAAATTACCTCGTACAGACCTAATGTTAGCTCATTTTTTTTAACGCTTTGTTTACTTATTTGTATTACTGTTTGCATTTAAAAGATTTCCTTTTAAACAAAGTCAACTTTATAAGACCTAAAAAATTTTCACTTATTAAACTTTTCCCTTAATTATGATTCTACCTAAAAACTCCTTCGTTTTTATATCAATTTTTTTTTATATTTTTTTTTTTTAACAAAAATGTTTATAATCACCACTTAAGTAATGGATTAATTTTTCATAAAGAGTTTCGCTCTAAAATGCATTCAACTGTGGTATGCAAAAATATAACGAAAATGCATAAAGCTTAAGCTTCATGCTTTTAGCAAAAGAGCATCAAAATGTATGAACAACTATAAATGTTAACGGGCTTATTTTTAAACTTAAGTGATGACGACAGAATACAAACAAAGTTAAACGAGACTGGTATTATAACATGTCAACAAATTTTATGGACAATTTTTAAAGGCTTTTGTTAAACAAAAATCCATTGAAGTAATTTGTTTTAAGATTATTTTTATGATTTTAAATGAGACAGTTTTAAAAGGTAAGAAATAAAAATGCAGTTAAAAAACAATTTTTTTTTACCAAAAAGAAAAAGGGAAGTTTAACTAAATTTATGTTTTAAGAAAAAAGTAAAATTGTGTTTTAGTCTTATGTTAAAGAATATAAACAAAAACTTGTCGGCTTTAGGTTTCTTGTTAAAATTAAAAAAACAATAAGAAAAATCTCCAGCAGCGTAAATATTTCATAATAATTCCTTAAAAAAAATGTATTTCAAATTGACGAATAGTTTTCAATGATGAAAAAATTAAATTTCAAAAAAAAAACAAATCTTTAGCAAAAATGTATTATAAAGAATATAATAAACATTTTTTTGAAAAAAAAATAACAAAAAATTACAAAAAACTCAGCATGAAGAAATAAAGTAAAAAAACCAGGACACTGTATGAACATCTATCAGACGTCATCACATTAATCGTCATCATCAACAAAAAAAAACACACAGCAACAGTAAGAACAGTAAACACATTAAAAACGATTTATCTGCAAAAAGATTTCGAACCAAAAGAAATACAAATCACACACAGTAACAAACCCAAAAAAAAATTAAAAAAAAATCAAGACGAATGGCACAATAGCAACAGTAACTCAGTCAATTTAAACATAACAACCAAGTTAAAGTTAAAGAAACAAAAACCTACAAAACTGAAACTCAAATGACGAACTGTATGATAGACATTCATACATCTCGCAAACACAATTGTTGTCGATGGCAACCAACAATAGTCAGCAACGACGACAACAATAATAACAGCAGTGGTAATACAAGCCATTACAAACCAAACAACAATAATAATGAATACAATAACAAAAACAAAAAAAAATTGAGAAAATTAACCCATTAAGCTTTTTCTGTAAGTAAAGATGTTTTAAAATGAAAATTATAACCTCGAAAAGTTTTAACAAAAGTAGACTTTGGAATTTTTAAAATTCTACTTCAGCTTAAATATCGGGTATACAAGTTAATAATGTCGATTTCTTTATTTTAATAAAATAAATTGATACATTATTCAAAGTATTGTCCATCGTTAGCCACTACCTTTTCCCATCTCTCTGGTAGCATATGGATTCCGCGCTGAAGAACTGCTCCGGTTTCGAGGTAAATAATAAATCAATCCAATTTCTGATATCCTGTTCTGAAGTGAAGCGTATTCCAGTAAGGGCGTTCTGCATCGATCGAAACAAATAGTAGTCAGAAGGGGTTCGGTCTGAGCTATAAGAGCCAAAACTTCCCATCCACTGTTTTCCATATAGTTTTTGACCAATCTTGCAACATGTGGCCGAGCGTTGTCATGATGGAAGATTATGGCCTCGAGTCTGGTCGAATATTCTGCTCGTTTTTCGTTGATTACTTTCTTTAAACGAATCCATTGTTTTCGGTACAGGTCCCCTGTGATCGTCTGACCCGATTTCAATAGATCATAATACAAAAGACCCTTCTGATTCTACCAAATACAGAGCATTACCTTGGCGCCATGGATATTCGGCTTCGGCGTTGATTTGGCTGGTTGGCCGAGCTTTACATGACTTTTTGCGCTTAGCGTTATCGTAATGTATCCATTTTTCATCTCCAGTAACAATACGAAGCTAAAATTACTTCTTTTTCTAGCGATCAGGCAGCATTTCCGACATGCGAAATCGCATTGCAACGTCTCTCGGATTCAATTCATATGGGACCCAATTTCCTTGCTTTTGAATGAATTCCAATGCTTTTAAACGTAGGAAAATGGCTTGTTGTGTGACTTAACAATCTTCGTCGAGTAATGCTTCCAATTCCTGATCTTCAAACTTTTTTGGCTGACCAGGTCTCTCCTTGTCTTCTGTGTCGAAATCACCACTTTTGAATCGCGCAAACCATCGTTCACAAGTTTTTTGAGTTTGTTCATGTTGATCGTAAGCTCTTACCAACAATGGATAACTTTTAGAAGCCGTTTTCTTCAAATGGAAGTAGGTTATCAGACTTATGCCATCTGTTGTCCAAAGCGACATTATTAACTGGTATACCCAATACTATTTTATCGGATATTTCACTTCGATTTTTGTTTTTGGAGTGGTTCAAAGACTGAGACGAGTTGATATCAGATTATTTTTCTCTAACCGTGTGAAAATCGAAATATATATGAATATACATGGTCATACATGAGCTGTTATATGATCGTACATGGTTATACATGATCATACACGTCCATGCATACTTCAATATATGACTATATATTTTCATATATCATTGAAGATATATCGCCGCTTATGGTTATATATGATTATATATGCAAATATATCTATGATCACATATGACCAAAGATATATGAAAATATATGAGATCATGTATGAGATCATGTATGATCATGTATGCCCATGTGGGTTCATGTTAATATATATTTTGATTTTTACATATTAAATAAATTTTAAATATTATCAAAATTTTTCCTAAAGAAATCTTTTAATAAATCTGCCATATTCTAAGTTATTGATTCTTTAAGGAAAACCAAAAATCCCTGAGTAGATAAATTAAAAAAATTGGTAAAAATGTTAAGATTATTTTGTACAGAGAAGCCAGTTAAAATCGAAAGTAAAAAAAAACCTTCAAACCCCTAGAAAAGTCTTATAAGAAATTGGCAAAAAATCACCCTCATACAACTATAACTTCACATGAAAATTTGTTTACTACTTTGCCCCTTAAAGGGTTAATTTCAAAATATATATAAAAAAGCAGCAACTATGTATACAATACGCGGAACGTCATTATGTAAGGAATTTGGAATTTAAGGTATCTTCAAACCTTTGGTATTTTAAGAAAACAAAAAAAAAACACTATAATAACAAAAAGGAATTGAAGAAAACAACAACAATAATAAGAAAAACAACAAGGTATAAAATCAATAGCAACAAAGTAGCAAAGTAACTACAATCACGCAATTCAAACATCATCAAAACAAAATAAAATAAAACAACTTGAAGAAAACCAAAGAAAAAAACTTTATTGTAGCAAAAAAATTAATATTTCTCAAAATGTAGCATAAGTTTAATAAACAACTTAAATTTGCTTTAAAAAAAAAAGTCCCTAAAAATCTTCAAAACAAATGTAAATTCTTCTTCACAAGTTTGTGTCTTAAGTCTTATGTTTATGGTATCAATATTATTCCATTTCAGCCAGTATGTGTCTTAAGTCTTTCGTTTACTTTTGCTTAACATCTACAGCCTTAATTATTTTTGTTAAATGTTTGAGGGAAATGTGTTAAGGAAAAAAAAATACAAAATAGAGGTTCAAAAACAATTTTACAATTTAGCATTTTTTGCGATTTTTGTTTGTATGTAATTACCTACACAATTAACTTAATTGACCCAAACCCTTTTATCTTTCTTGTGAAATAAGACACATTAAAATTTTATATTTAATGGAATGAACAAAATAAAAGACAGCAAAAAAAAAAAAAATAGCAGATGTTTTTGTTTGCTTCAGGTAAAAGAAAGGATAATTAGTTAATACTGTAAATAAATATTTCTTGCATTTGTATAAAACAATTAAGCATTATTTTAATATTTTCGTTTTAACTTTCAAATTTTATACAAATTTTGTATCGAAAATTAAAAAAAAAAAAAACATATTTTTTGGGGTTCAGTATGAACGCAGTAAAATAAATTTTTATTTGGTTTAAAAAATCGTCAGTTAGTATATCCTGCCCGAAAATATGACTGCGTGGTTTCTTTTTTAAACCCACATAATTTTTTTTTGTTTTTGGAAAATTTAGTTAAAAAGAATACATACGAAAGTTTAGATATTCTAAAAATTTTGTATGAGAACAAGTGTGAAATTTGAGTTATTTAAATTTATTTAAAGCATTCGTTAAAATAAAATACACAGTGTTGCCATTTTTTAAAATTTTTTAAATAAAGGTGCAAAAAGAAAGTAGAAAAACATAGTTGCAACATGATTGCTGCTACTATATTATGCTTGTCACAAATAATTCACTATTATAGTAAATATTTTATTATTTTATGATTGGCTGTAACCATACTGTGGTAACAAAAATTTTGACTATGAAAAAAAATGATAATTATAAAACTATAAAATGCTAAGAAATTGACAGTCATAATATTGCCTTGTTTTTATTAAAAAAAATTACTCATGAAAAAAATGATGATAATATAAAAACATTTTCACCTGGGGAGTTTTATTTTTAAAAATGCCTTATACATTAAACATTATAATTTACACTAATAAATTCATTGTCGAAAAATGCATTAACAATTTTAAAGATTCTATATAAAAATTTTATATTTTTTTAATTCTTTTCATTAAAAACATTAAGAATTTTTTTTTTAAAAATTGTTGTTTTCTTGTAAAATATCAACTTTCTTGTGGAAAAAGTACTCAGAATATTTCCAGAATAAAAATTCTGCAGATTCCAAGAGTTGTTTTGTACGAACAGGTTTCTTATACAAAATGCTAGATTTATAGACATTTTTCTGATAGAAACATTTTTAGATTCTATGGAATTTTCCTTAAAGTAAAATTTTCACATTCTGCAAAATGTTTTTTATATAAAAATTCACATATTCTTCAAAAAAAAATTTGATTCTAAAAAAATCTCAGATTCTGAGGACTTTTTATAGTGAAATAGTAGAAATATTCTTAGATTCTAAGGGCTTTTTCTAAAAGAAAAATTCTGAGACTCTGGTTATTACGAGGGTGGATCAATAAGTCCGTGACTTTTCGAACTTCCCTCGTAGTTATATGAAATGCAACACTGCTCTCATCAAGTATCACCTTTTAGTACACTACTATCAAATTTTTGAGCAAGTTCAGTCATTTACTTTGCGTTTAACAGCTGTTCAAAACATACAACCTCGTGGATTTTTTTTAAAAATGGAAAAAAGTGAACTGTCAATAAAACCAAGGAAAAGCTTGATAAATACTATGGGGTCTGCATCATCAATTTTAATAATAAAAAAGTGGTTTACTGACTTTCGTTGTGGTCGCACAAGTACAAATGACGCTGAACGTTCTGGACGCCCAGTTAAGGTCTCTACACCCAAAACAATTGAAAAAGTTCACGATATCATGTTGGCCGATCGGAGATTGAATGTGCGATAGAATGTGGAAGACATAGGCATCTCACATAGCTCAGTGGTTTCAATTTTGAACGATCCTTTGGGTATGAATAGCTCCAACGATGAAATTATTGATCAAACAACTGACTATTTTATGGACCTCGAAAAATCCAATTTTTGGAAGGGATATAAAGATTGGAGAAACGTTGGACTAAGTGTATTGAGCTAAAAGGAGATTATGTTGAAAAATATTTTTTTTTTTTTTGCAAAAAAAACAGTTTTTTATACACAAAAAGTCACGGACTTATTGATCCGCCCTCGTATCTAAAAAAATCTTAAAAATTTCCTTAGAATCTAAGAATTTTTCAGTATCAAATTTTATTCTTTAGGAAAAACATTTTTTAAATAAATATTCTCAAATTTAAAGAACTTTTTCATAGTTTCGAATCATAATATAACTCTAGGAACCATATTATGGTAAAATTATGATTATTTTATTATCATAATATGATAGTTATATTATAGTACGTTAATGGTTGGCACAATCATAATCCCAAAAATATATAATAATCTTCGTGTATAATTGGCTCAACTATGTTTTTTCTCTGCGTGTAGAAAACAGTTTTCTAAGCATACGAAAAACAGTTAAAGACGTTATTACATGTCTTGCATACCATGATATAACTCGTTCGCATACATATCATTTGATCTTATTAAGCGCCCATTTGGTGGATTTAATTTGGACTTTGAAGGGAAAGAGTTAAAACAAAAATTATATTAGACAAAATTTGTTTTTGCTTTATTGAGTATTTTTCATTGTTTTTTTTTCTAAAATAAAAAAATTTAAGAAAACCTAAAAACATGTTGCTGTATCCTTAGTTTTGCGAATCACTGTATGCTTACTTAACAATGTTTAAAACAACAGATGGATTTTTTTAGCTGTATAGAAATAACTCATTGATCAATTTAATATGGAATTAAGTTAAATATACTGCTCTTTTTAGCTCAGTATAGAGTTTGTACAAACCTATATCGATTTATCCACAGAAATTATAATAGATCCGTAATTAAGTTTACCGTAAGATCAAATTAAAAAAATTATAAAATTTTCCCAAGAGTATAATAAATTAAGAGTTTTAAAACAATTTTTTAGAGTGTATAATAAATTTTAATACCAACTACTTATTTACTACTTCATACAATGATCAATTGACATTTGTAAAGATGCTACTTACAAATGTGGTAGTTGCATAAAAAGCGATATATACAAAAGATTAAAGAAATGCAGTGGTACAAAATTGAGCGCAAAAAAAAAAAGAAAACTGATCATTAATAAATGGTCTTTACAAAAAAACCGGTTTTTAGCGAAACCCTTCTTTCACAATAACAACAAAAAATAAAGCGGATTGAAGTATTTTTTTTGGTATGAAATGCAATTTTGTTAAGCTACAAACAACAAAATACAATCTCTAGAGGATGCAACAGACAACACAAAAATAACAAAATAAAACTTTGAAATATTGTCATTTTGTCAGATGTCAGATATCTGGGTATAGGACATAGAAGGAGGAGTACTGCAATAAAAGCTTATGAAACAAATTTTGAAACAAAAAAAATAAATTAAGGTATTTAAATAATAAACGTTGATTTCATTAATGATTAAATCATAACACTTTTGTTTCTTTCTTCGCAAATAAATATTATATATCATAAGCCATTCATTAGACTTATTGTTTTTAAAAAATCGATGATCATAAGTTGACAACACGTCATGTAATAGTTAAATTCCAACTTAAGTCTGCCAAACTACTTCTCCATCATACTGAGGTTATTTGCATTCTTACCTCAGACGATAATTTTATCATCATTTAAGAGTTACTAACTTATGACGAGCGATATTTGATTTTTTTTAACATCGTTTTTTCTCATGCTTTGCTTAGGTAGTTATTTTTATGTTATTGTATCTATTGTTGTTTTAAAATCAATAATAAAATGTTACAAATATTTTGCATAATTAATACTCGTATCATCTAATCACCACATAGATTAATATAATTTTGTTTTTTAAATATTCATGATGATTTTTTAAGTCCCTCCTTAAAACTAAAAAAAAACCTGACATCATCTTGACCGGTCTATAACATATAAACTTTTTCATTAATAAACAAATTTCGTTATTTAATCTCTTTTTGTTGAAAAGACAAATTTTATCTACCTATAATTTCGTTCATAATGTCTTTGAGTTATTGATAAGAATTGATTTTTATTTTAAATTGGAATATTTTTGTTTTTTAATTTTTCTTATCACAAATACCTAAAAAACAATTTTATTGGTTTTTATATGTATTTAATAACTTAATTATAGTTAAGTGAGTTGTTTTTGAATGAAGATAAGAAATTGAATTAAAATATAGTTTTAATGATACAGAGGTAAAAATGGCAAATTTATTTTCCTGGTGTCTGAAAAAACAATGAAGTTAATAAAACATTATATTACAGAATGTATTTCTCGATAAAGTTTTCGCAAAAAAAAACATGTAAAACGCAACTCTGGTCTGCTTTTTACAGGGCGAGTCACAGGCAATTAAATATATATTAATCTAAAGAGCATAAAAATGCGCTATATTCTTATTATTTCTCTATCTTATAAGAAATTTTGCAAAATTTAATGTGCCACAGCTTTAAAAGTTAGAAAGTCAGATACAGAAACGGATTGCAGGAAATACATTTAAGTTTTCATTGAATTTCTGTAATTTATTTTGAAAATTACATTTAGCTCAAAATCTAATCAATACCTACATTCTACAATACCTACAAGGTACCTACATTTATTTTTGGTGTGTTAACACTCAGGGAAAAAGCTTCATCTAATTTGTGAAGAACTTCATAAATATGATGCAAAACTTTATAAATTTTCGTTTAATTGTAATACTTAATAAATAAGATGAAGCTAATTCATAAAAATGTAAATGGATGACATTTCTATATTTATGAAATCTTCTTTCAAGATGAAAAATTTTTAAAAAAATATTAAATATTATCGCTCCCTAAATACAAAAGAGTCACAACTCAATATTTTCCAGAATTGACTTTTTCTATAAATAAATTCACGGTACACATTTCTAACTACACCTCATCACCAGAGAAGACAAATTTGATTTTTTTACTCATATTTCCTTTTTTATGCTTACTTGTAATTTCCAGTTTTGAGCTTTAAAGTACACTTAAAAAAATCTATAGATTTTCTTAAGATTTTTGTGATATTTTACACTTATTTTTTGCATTCTCCATTTTGTTATTCTCCAAAAAGTATTAATCCCAATTTTTTTCTTTCGACTTTTTCTAATTTTTTTTGTCTTCTCTGCTCATCAATATCTTCTTTAACTTGAAAAATTCCCTGTTGTCTGTTTTTATGTTAATTGCTAAAGGCCAACTGATATCTATTGTCACACATAAAGACCCGGCGGAAAAGCTAAAGATCTTTATTTATAAAAAATTTATTATAATTTAATTATAAATAAAAGATCTTTAGCTCGATGACAGTGTAATATCTGTCATCAAGAAGATCGAAGAAAACTAAAAGAAGTTTCTCAAGTATGTTTGGTAAACTATTCTCCTTCACAATTATCTTTTTATTTATATTTAAAAAACTATTATTCACTATAAATATATACTAAACATACTTGTCACATTTTGAATTTTCTCAACAGCATTGTAAGTAAAGGGTGTCCCAAGAAGAACGCAATTTTTAAATTTTAAATAAAACACAGATATTTAAAAAAAAATCGTGAAACTTTATTATATCGTAAAGTAGACAGAATGAGGTTATGTATGGAACAATATATCGTGCAGATGGCCGCCGCGGCTTCGCTGGCATGCACGCGATCTTTTAATGAAATTTTCAATGACCGTTTTGCATGAATGCTGCGGTATTTCATTAATGCAGCGTCCAATTTCCTCTTTTAAGGCTTGAGTCGTCGTCAGCTTATTCGCGTAAGCCATCGACTTCAAAAAACCCCAAAGAAAAAAATCGAATGGTGTTAAATCGCACGATCTAGGCGGCCAATTCTGATCTCCAAAACGCGAAATAATACGACCGGGAAATGACTGATGCAGCAATTGAATTGTTTCTCTGGCTGTATGACATGTGGCACCGTCTTGTTGGAACCACATGCCCTCCACATTCATTTCTTCAATTCTAGGCAAGAAAAAACTGGTTATCATTTCACGATACCGAACACCATTGACTGTTTGCGCTTGACCTGCCTCATTTTCATAAAAAAAGGTCCAATGATTCCTCCAGCCCAAAAACCACACCACACAGTGACACGTTGAGGATGCATTTGCTTCTCGTGAATCACTCGAGGATTTTCCTCACCCCAAATGCGACAATTCTGCCTATTGACGAAGCCATCAAGATGAAAATGGGCCTCGTCACTGAAGATAATTTTATCGGCAAAATCAGCATTTTAATGTTGTCTCTCCAATACCCAATTAACGAACTCCCTTCGCTGTCAATTGGCTTCAGTTCCTGAGTCAATTGAACTTTGTATGCATGAAGATGCAAATCTTTCGTCAAAATTCGCTGCAAAGTGGATTTGGAGACACCAATTTGCTGAGCTCGGTGTCGAATTGAGGTGGATGGAGTTTGAGCGACATCATCACGTACAGCTGCGACATTTTCGGTCGATCGACCTGGTCGATGGCGCGTTGTTGTCTTTACATCACTAACAGACCCAGTTTCGGCAAATTTATCCATTAATCTCTTTACAGTTGACTCTTTTGGAGCATTATTGTCACCCCAAATTGATCGCAATTTGCGAACTGTAGCCGCAAATCTTTCACCATTTTGGTAAAACAATTTCACAATGAGAATGCGTTGTTCATTCGTGTAGCGCTCCATTTTTACTAACCTCGTACCTTCTACTAGCAAACAATAACAATTGTTCAAATGTCAAACAATGACACTTCGAATGTTGCCAGATTTAAAAATTGCGTTCTTCTTGGGACACCCTTTATGATTATAAAAGACTTATTGCAAACAACAATTTCTAAACTCTTTGAAGTCTTGTTCTAGTAAAGTCCCGTTAATTATACCGTAAGTTCATTGTTGAATATTTTGTAGCGCGTGCATTGTCATTTCATTGTCATTCTTAATTTTGCTTCAAGAGAGTGCATAACTCTGAAAATATGTTTTTGATGTTTTTTTTCAGTTTTGTATTTTTTTAAGTATTTTTTTTTTGTATTTTTTTAATTTGATGTTTTCCATTTTTTGTTTTAGTTAAGTATTTTTTAATTTTAATAAATGTGAATTAAAAAAAAAATACAATAAAATGTGAATTTCTTATTTGCAAGCATAAGCTAATTCTACAATTGTAGCTATAAGCTTATTTCACGAGGGTTCCTTTCTGATTTTTTCACAATAATTTTTAAGTATTTTTCAATTGTTTCTTAAGTATTTTAAAGCTTAAAGCTTGTGCTCCCAAGCTTATTATAAATTTTTTCTAAAGGGTTTTCGTCTATTGCGATATTTCCGCAAACACAATTAAAATATAGAACAAATTATAGGACAATTTTTTACAAAATTGACCTTTGTTCATAATGGAAACATTTTTTTTAAATGTTACAATAATTTTGACATAAACAGTTTTTTGCCTCTCCTGAAAATTTGAGAATTTCAAGTTGTGACTTATTTGTATTTAGGGTACGATTTAGAAAATTGTTCTTCTTATTTATGAAGAAGTTTCTTGATATTAATGAAGAAGTTTTATAATATTGAGAAAGAAGTTTTCTCCCTTTTTGAAGACGTTTCATCATATTGATGAAAAAGTTTCTTCCATATGATGAAGTTTTTTAATTATAATAATCAAAATGCAATTTTAAGAGTTTTTTTATATATTTTTATATGATATACATTTCTTTATGAATATTTTTACTGAAATAATGTTTCATATACTTTTATAATTATGAAAACTTTAGAAAAAATATGAAGAACTGACATGGGATAGAGAAAATAATTCTTAGAAATACCTGTCTCATTTTTAAGGCAATCGCGGTTAAAAGGTTAAATAGGGTATTCATTTGTTCAGAAACATGTCAAAATATGCTTTTGAAATTCGATATTCAAACAACATGAAAATAATTTATTTGTTTGCTATGCATAAGGCAATATATTTTTCATAGGGTTGACAATTCGTTCTAAAAAGTTCCAAAAAAAAAACTAAAATGGATAAAGTACCAAAATTTAATTTTTTTTTTTGCAACAATTAAAAAAAAACAAAAAATCTTTTTCGAACAATGAAATGAAATGCAAGGTTTAATGAGATTAGGCCGCTACACTCTGAGAAAAAAAATTGGTAGAAAATTTTGTAAACAGTTTTCAATCGCACTCTACTATTTTTGTACTGATTTTTAGTGAAAAATTATCATTTAGCAAATCTTTTTGCTATTTATATTTTACGAATTACAGAATATTTACAAATTTTTGTTGCTAATTTCAGAAATCATTTTACAAATTTTTGGAAACCGTAAAACAATTAAAATTTAACCTTAAAAGTAAAAAAAAAAAATTGACCAAAATATTTTTCAAAACAGAAATTACCAAATAAAAACAAAAAATTAATTCGTTTTTTAAAAAATATAATCAAAATTTTTGATGCTCGATAAGAAAAATTATTTCAAAGCTTTTTACTAACATTAATAATATTTAGTAATTTTTTTTGCTGATTTTAGCAAACAGATTTTAAATTCCACTTTACAAAAAGTCTACTAAAATTAAGTAGCGGCTACTAATTTTTCTACTAATTTCATTGTACTACACGTCAGCAGACATGTGTTGCTAAGATTAGCAAAAAATACCGCTGGGCTTAAATTAGCAGAATTTCCCGTAATAACAGCAAAAATTTCAGTTGCCAGTACAGACTTTTTTTGGTGAGTGTAAGAAATATGTGTCTTGTCATTAAGCTAGGGGACAATATTCAACCCCGGATTCGGGTCCAATCGATTCTTTCAGTTGCTTCAACTGAAAATTGTGGGTGTATAGGTATAGTTTTCTTATTAGTCGGATTCGTCTTAGCGAACAAAAAAAAAAAAAAAACAAACACCAAGCATATTTAATGTTCAAATATTGATATTAAATATTGATTCAAGTTCAGCGACGACAAAAACCTTCAAGTAGTGTATCCAATTATTTGTTTTAAAAACAATATTGCCGTTCAATTCCTCAGATCTCAATTTCGCATATTTATATTTATTTATAAAGCTACAGTTATTTCTGTATAGTTCGCATCATTAATCAAATTTCAAAAAAAAAAATCCCACGGCATTTTGCTTTAAACTACAAATATTTTTTTAAATTCACTTCAAAATTATCATATCTCAAACTCGAAATAACCAAAAGAAAAATCCTCTTCAAATGTTTTAAAATAACACACTTGTTGTTACCCTTGTAAAACTACCAACGAAATGTTTTCAAACTATTAACGTGTTTTTAATGTATCTATGGCGGCTTTTTTTGTACTTTGTACTTTGTATTTTTTATTTTCTGTTGTTTTTTTTTTTGGTTTCTTAAAAAATATATTTATATCAATTGACATATTTCACGTCTTGTGGTAATTACCAAAACTAAACTACAAAACGAACAACAAAATGACAAAAAAAATAAACTAACAAGGCAAGTACCTCAACCTAAACACTCCGATTTTAGTGAAATTTAAGTATGTGATAAAATAAAAATCTAAGATCGCCCTGTCTCGGCTTTTGGACCACCTCTTAATTTCAAGGGGTCAAAAACGGAGTTCAAAAATGAGATTTTTTTTTAATTTCAGAGTTCAATTTCATCTTTTGATATTCGTGTTATTATGGATTTTAGCAAATTTTTCCTGAAGCTAGTTTTTGCTACTTTTTAGAACAATTTGACAACCCTATTCTTCTATATCAAACACCCTCTTCTGACGAATATATTATTTAAATTCACTTTTTATACAGAATTTCGATCGTTTCCGACATGCTGCCGAACAAAAACCCACCTAGAAATGTCCGAATTTCTTCCTCCGAAAAAGTGAGTCAGATTGTTTTTATCACATATCCAAATTTCATCAACATCTGAGTGTTTATGTTGGGGTACTTTTCTTGTAAATAAATTTTTATCCTTTAATATAACAAGTGGCAACAATGAGTCCAAAATTGCCCTTGTTAACAAAATAATAAGAATTTTTTTGCTCACTTAGTGGAACTATTTTTTCTTGTGCATTTTAACTACTTAAAGTTAAAAATCACAATTTAGTTTTTATTTTTATTTATTTTTGAGATTTTCGTTGGAGGGAATTTATATAAATGGTGTATATTTCGACCCAAGGGACACTCAATATGATTTCAGATTATAACAACATAAGGACAATCAAATAAAAATCAAACTTTATGAACATTGTTTTTAAATAGGTTCAAGGGGCATGAGTTATGAGTCGAGATAAATTTGCTTACGAATACGTTTTCCTTCATAACTCGGGAACCAAATGAGTCTCAACCTTAAAATTTTGCCACAAATGTAGGGAGGCCTTAGTTTTTAACATATATTTTTTCAGAATTAAAATAAAAATTGGATTTTTAGATATGTGTGCTTGAAAATTAAACTTAAAAAAATTATCTTTGACCTTTTAATACAAAAAAATTAGGACACCATTATGAAGGTAATATTTTCATCTTTAAAACGGTTCCAATAGGACAATTTTAGGTTGTATACTTAAGTTATGGGCGACTTTGTATGGAAACTTTTTTGATATTTTCACTTTTTTGACAATCGGAAGGGTTTCGGGTCGAAAGGTTAATGATTTGATAAACACTACCCATTTACAATATGTATGGCCAATTTCATTCAAATATAATATGACAAATCCGAATGCTGTGCGGTTTAAGCTGGGTTTGCCCAGCAACCGTATCATTAAAGGGAGTAGAACGTTGAAAATTTTTTTTGTAAATTTTGCAAAATCCAATCAAAAACAAATATGAATTATTTTTAATTTTTCTGAAATGCAATTGAGAAAACTGTTATTTATAATGCAATAAAGAGTATCCGGAGTAGGGAATCGTTTGAAAAAAGGGTTCCAGCAAAAAATGTTCTTTGCAATACAGCCGGAGTTGGGAAAAATTAATAAATTTTAAAAATAATATGTTTCAAATGTAGGAGTAATTAAATGTGCAAAAAATACTTTTTCAGCAGTCGCAACTTATTAAAGGCTCACCATATATTTGCACCATAGATGATGTGAACTAATTACAAAGAAGGATCATGAATTGGCTTCAAAATTCCATTTTTTTTGCAACTCTGACAAGAAATGTGTTTAAAAATTTAACAAATATAAAAATGGTGACTGCTTTATAAATAAAATTAAAAGAAAGCTGGCGGAAATAAATACAAAGAAGCTTGCCTTTTCATCTCTTCAAAGAGAAGGGGAGGCACATCGACATATTCATGATTTTGTTTTGCATGTTATCTTATGTATTTTATAGTGTTATGTATTATATAGTGTTTCCAATTCGTTTAACCGATTAATCGCCTCCATTTTGGTAAATGTCGAAACAAATAATTCGAACCTTAAATAATTATTCGACCCGAATATTTCGCTAAACTATATATTAAAATACAATCGAATTCTTTTAAAATCGAGTGAAAGACATCCTTAGTTTTTTTGGAAATACAATAGAAAGCTTTTAATTTTCCATTTCTGTAAAAATTCTTATAAATATAAATTATTTATTTATGGCCTTCACGACAAGGTTGGATTGTCATACAACAGATAATTGGCATTTTAATTCTGTACGAATTTTCACATCTCCCAAGAATATTTTTTTTACAATCAATTCCAACTAAAGAAAATTTAGCTGTTAAATTATTGCTCCAGATTATTGGATATAATAAACTTTTATAAATCAGATTTAAAACTTAGAATATCAGAAATTTATGAAAATTCATTGAGTTTATAGTTAACATTTAAAGCTTCAACTAGAAATTCTTATTATTATTATTTTTTCTTTTTAATTTACATATCTGTGGTCTTTTTGTAAAAACAATAGATCTCATCAGAAACCGAATAACCAGAATAACAACCTATTCAAACGTATATTTTGCTCCTTAAAAATCAAGCACTTGGCTAGATATTGTCCTAACAAGCACTATGACGTTACATATGTTATAAAATAATAATAGAAAATTGCTTTCAATTTCAAAATTTTAAGTTAATTTATTGAAGTAATAAAAAATTGGAAAAGGTAAAAAACTCAATTAGAAACAAGTTGTTCGTCAAAAATATT
Source organism: Eustalomyia histrio (assembly GCA_949748255.1). NCBI lineage: Eukaryota > Metazoa > Arthropoda > Insecta > Diptera > Anthomyiidae > Eustalomyia > Eustalomyia histrio. Next base: position 19,040,777 of record OX456525.1, read on the forward strand.
TAAGAATTCGCTATTTTGAATCATTAATTGCATAAACTCTGAAAAAATCGTTATAATTTAATAGTTTTATTGACTTCAAAAATCTTGGAATATTTTCATAAGTCGTCTTTTTAAGGGCGAGCTGCCTGTTTATTTAATTATTTTTTTCTAAAAACTCCCAAGATTCTAAGGCATGATTCTTTAAAGAGTCTCAGGATGTTTTGGATGATCCTGAACAAACAGACTTTATAAAACAGTGCAGTAGCTCTTTATTATTGGTGACAGATACAGATATTTTTCATTAAGCGATTAATCGACACAAATAACTAATTAATCAAATTTTGTCAGTTAACATGTAGGGTTAAATAATTGGAAACATTACTATTTTTACATAAATTTAATAAATCTTATCTTTAATAGCTCAGAAAAAGTTTTTATTACTCTTATAGGCTTTTTCCACTGACTTACATCTTTTATCAATTTGCAAAGATGTTAACATCTTCCCATAATTATTATACATGCCAAAAATTCTACATCTGCAAAAGATGAACCTTTCTCATTTAGTTTCATCATACATCTCTCGTTATTTAAAGTGTCATTTTTGAGATAGCGAAATATTGGATTAAAAATACATATTTTCTTTTATAAAATTGACCTTGGGCTTGAGTATTTATTATCCAGAATTAAAATTATGCGCCTTTTTATTTTATTTTTGACAGTTGAATAAATGACAGATGAAAAATGTTGCCAATGTAAACTCATGTTACACATTTTCAACATCTTCCATGCGTTTCACAAAAATGTTTTTCAGTGTAAAAAGCCTATTAATGGGTCAATTCATATTTCATTACGCATACGTTATTATTTATGCAAAAATTTCTAAAAATATACTATGTGTTTCGGTGCAGTATAGGATCCGCTAGGCTTACAATTATTCAACATTAAAAAAAAAATTTACATCGACAAATTCAGATTTAATTTTTAATATATTTTTCTTAAATTTCTAAATTGACTAAAAAACAAGTAAAAAAGGGCTAAATTCGGCTGTGCCGAATCTTTGAATACCCTCCACCAATATCCTAAAAAGTTGTTCTCTTCTGTTTTTGATACAAATAATATAAAAAAACTTTAAAAGTAAAATTATGTAGGTGAAAAAATTTTTTGAGGTGAAAAACTTTTTTAGATGTGAAAAGAACTTTTTTGGTGGAAAAAAAATTTAGAGGTGAAAAACAAATTTTTAAGGTGAAAAAATTTTTTGTGGTGAAAAACAATTTTAGTGGTGGTAAAATGTTTGAGGTGAATACAAAATATTAACTGCTAAGCGACTGGTGAAAAAATATGAGAAAATGTGTTATGTACCAGTCGCTACTATGAAATTGTACTAAATTTGTATAGGCAATTTAGAGGCACCTTTATATTTTCACTAGGGACAAAGACATTTATACATAAAGATAGAGCTAAATACATAATTGCTTTAGTGTCTATACTTAGCAGTAGATGGCGCTAAAGTAAATAGATAACAAACAATACCCTGCGCCATGCCTAGGTCGCATGGCCCTGGATTTGGCTTTCAATTGTCCTTATAACCACAGATATGAGATTTAATACATATTTAAAATTCTAGTACATTAAGCTGTCACTAGCAGACTTATTTCAAAATACTAAAGTCAATTTTTGAAATGTTCGACGTGATAAAAGCATTTGTTTCACATTTTCTGTAAAAAAAACAAATTTTCATCGATCAAAATGGTATTTTTTCGTTAAATTTGTATAATTTTGAAGTATTTAGGCATTGGAAAATCCATATTTATGTTAATTCTTTCTTTCAAAAAAATAAATATACATACGAAAAATTGCAATACTGTGCTCTTGAACATCTAAATGAATATTGATTTAGAAAATTAAAGTATAAGAAACATATATTAAAGTAATAGAAACATATATTTTGCATAGCTTTTGGCAAACATTCTTTTATGTTACGAACGAAATAGAAAATCAAGAATACCCTGTTGTATATTGTAGCAGAATATGCCTAATAGGGAGAATTTTTTTCAGATGCGCCACCTATTGGGAAATAGTTTAACTAATGTTCTTTCTTTAACAAATTAATGTCTGATTTATGTAACAGAACTTTTGTTATTTAGTTCTAGTAATTTTATTTACAGAGGTCTGCTCTGTTAGCGACTTTAACATTTTTACTTACTTAACAGAAAAAAAATAGATACAGAAAAATTGTACCAATTTGTATGGAAAATTTAGAGGTATCTTCACATTTTCACTCATAACTTTTGAACCGCTTGACCGATTTTGCTCATTTTAAATACCAAACTGCTCGGGAGGATCGCCATTTCAACAGACAGACAGGACAAACAGACAGACGGACATCGCTAAATCGACTTAAAATTGCATAAGGATCACGAATATATATACTTTATGGGGTCTTAAACCTATATTTCGACATGTTACAAACGAATTGACAAACTGATATATACCCTCACCATATATGGTGGAGGGTATAATAATGTTTATAGAGTTTGCTTTTTATTTAATATGTTTATATGCAAACCATCTATAAGAAGATCGGTGGTTCTCGGACGAAGATATAGTTATCAGGGTCTAAGGTTTGATTCCAACTGCAACTCATATATTTTTGTATCATTAAAAATATACTTATGAAAAGTATTATAAATTTTCTTTAAATTAAAAGATTTATCATATATGTTGAAAGGTTTTGCACATATGGTTATATATTTATTCAAATAAATTTCATTAATTTTTCTGAATGCGCGTTAGAGGGTTAATTTTTTTTTATACTTGTAATTGGTCAAGACACCACAAAAAATATACTGCATACTAGAGGCACATTGAATATTTATTTATATCTCACAGTTTTTGTTTTTTTTTTCTGTTTGTCAATTCAATACTTTGTGAATGTATAGTTTATGGTATCTTACATTTTCGGTTAAAGGTATTTTGATAGTAAAGTGCGTTAGACACGTTTTTTTCGCTATTTATTAAAGAAATACACTTTTTTATACACCAAAAAAAAGTAACAACATCTATACAGTTAAATACTTTTTTTCAAGTTGTTATCTCTTTTGTCACCATGTATGTCTTTTCGGGCTACTTTGTCGGTTGTTTGTATGAAAAAAAAAACACCAAATTTTTAGGATTAAATGGGTATTAAAAGTGTAGTTTGTTTTTATAGATTTGACTTTTTACACTGGTAATATTGTTTCAAGTTGCGTTATATATTGACTTATGAGTGTGTGTTATTTTATTTTTTTTTTTTCTTCTTTGTAATACCAGTAGTTGCTAAAATATGTTATTATCAATATTTTATAGATATATATTTTTTATTTATGCATGTGTCATTAATTATGATAAATGTGTTAAATATTTTGTTAAACATTGTATTGATTACATGTTATTAAATACTTAATTGATAATGGGTTTTAAACTGTGAATTTTGTTTTCATTACTATGTAGAACAAAATGTACTTATTAGTTTTTTAGTCATATCTTTCTGTTGAAATAACTATTTCACTCTCAATAAGTTAGCAAAAATTAATTTTAAAGAAAAATGTTTGTAATTTTTCTTTGGTATTAAAAATTAATCAAATCGGTGCATAATTTCTAAAGATCCGGTTTAAATCCGCATACAATCTAAACTAAATTCAGGATTCTAAATTTCTATGAAATTTTAAAATATTTTCCCAATATTTTTTTAAGAAACTTTTTTTTGCAATCTTGCCCAAATAAACATATTTTCTTGTATTTACAAAAGCGCAATCAGATCATTTTAAAACATTAAAATAATAAAAAAAATTACGGTATATTTGGCTTAAATATTTAGGAACATTTGTTTTTATAAGTCCCATATATTTTTCTTTCACCTAAATGGAATCAATCCCGATGTATTACCTCCCCCCCCCCCCCTACCGCGCAATATTCATGAAATCCCGATACAGCAATTTACGCTTGATTTATTTGCATAAAATGAGCGGTTTATGTAGCAATTATACGGAAAACCTATACTCTGTTAATTGATTCATTGACACAATTAAAAGAAACCCCTTTTATTGGACAGCATGATCAATTGAGCTAATAGCCAATTTTCACGGTGACTTTTTTGCATGCAGTTATTGCGCGCAATTCTTGTTTGTCGTAGAAAGGGGTATATAGGAGAAATCGGGTTAAGAAAAAAGCACGGTTTTCGTTTTTCGTGCTTTGTTTTTGTTATTTCTCATTCGCACACATGTGTATTCTTCTTTTGTTGCTTCATATTCACCTTCGACTGCAGAGCAAAAAAAAATCACCTAATAAATACACTCAGAATATTATGTAGTTAACTGTTTGTAGTTTAATAAAAAAGTTTTCCGTTCCATTTAAAAATAAAGGAACATACATTTATTTTTCAAAGAAAAATTTATATTAACTTTTTTATACATTTATTCGAAATAATTTACTATCATTTACCAATTTTTTTCAGTTTCATTTATTTTTTTCATTTGTTTGAAATTTAATAAAAATTTACCCACAAAACGGAAACTTGTGGTTTATTTGTGTGCGTAACAGTTATCACAAATTTAAATTTTGTTTGCTGTATGTTTCAAAAAAAATATTCAAAAAATTTCAATTTGTTTTTTTTTTAAATTGGTTGTATATATACAAAATTTTTAATACAAATTACAAGAACTTCATAAACACACATACATACACAAATACATTCACACAAAAAGTGTTTATGGCTTCATATCCATACATACATTTTGTATTGTACGAGTATATTAAAAAAAAAAAAATACAAAAACGGAAATAATTTCAAATAAATGAAAAAAACATTTATTTTTTAAGGATTGGTAGGTAAAATTTTGACATTTATTTTAACTGATTATATCATTTGTTTCTTACGAATGTGTCAGTTGATTAATCAACATTTAAAAATAAATAACAAATTGCATTTAATTTAAATGAAAATTAAGTAGACCGGTTTTTAAATGAAATATCATTTCTTTTAAATGATATTTTCAATTATTTTAAATTACAAACCATTTTAAGTGTAGACATAACTTTGGAAGCAACTTTAAAAAGGGACTTGAAAAAAGCATACAATCACTTTCATTGTATAAATTGGTGCTAAGCAATATTTAACATGATCAATTAAACCAAGCATCATTTAAATACAAACATATGATATTAAGAGCTGCCGCATACATATTTTTATTTAGATGTTCCAATTACCATTTTGGCATTTATGTAAGTGATTTCCGAAAAGAGTTTTTATTTTTTAAATCACTTTAAAAGGGTACTGCAATTTAAAGGGGATTATATTGAAAATTTTCATTGCCACTTTTTGAGGGTTATTAAGTGGGTAAATCAATTATGTGGGAAATAATTAAGCGGAAGCTCTTGTATATCATTTGGAAGACAAGAAATTGCCAAGTATGTTTCTACCGGCTCAACCTCACAAAAAAGACCTGGGGCTAATTCCAAATTAAATTTGGCGAAGTGATAAATAGATTAACATTTTCATTTCACAGTTACTTTTCACTTTATGTTTTCATTTAGACCGATTCCCATTCTCGTTATGAAAATTTTGTTATGATGACTATTTGTCAATTTTATTTCATTCCACTTGTTCCGTGAGTTTTAAAGCAAGATTTTATTTAAAAGCTTCAATTAATTCTTTTTTTTTTCATTAAAAAATAAACATTTAATATAAATAAATATCTTTATATGCGTTTATGCTTCTGGAAAAGAAACAAGAGCAAAGTTTTTTTTTTTTTTTTTTGTAGTGTTGCAAATAATCCATATATTAAAATAAAACGCGAATACGAGCGCTAACTTTGAAAAACTGCTATCAGTATTAAATTCAGCGTACTCGAATTAGCTTTACCAGTAGGCTGCCCAGCTTGTTAAAATTTGCGAACAGTGTATTTTTTTTTTAAGTAAGCAAAAAATAGATGTAATATATAAATACAATTAAATATTTAAAAAAATTATCGTCATGCCATGCAAAATATATACAAGAACACTCAGAATATTATGTAGTTTTCTGTTTGTAATTTAATATAAAAGTTTTCTTTAAAAATAAAGGAACATAAAAAAATAAAGCACTATATTTTTCAAAGAAATATCTATTTTAACTTTTTTCTACATTAGTTCGAAATAATTTACTATCATTTTTTTTTTCATTTTTTGAAATTTAATAAAAAATCTACCCACTAAACAGAAATTTGTGGTTTATTTGTGTTTGTTACAGTTGTTTTAAATTTAAATTTTGTTTGCTGTATGTTTCAAAAAACAAAATATTCTAAAAATTCCAATTTATTTTTTATATAAACTGTTTGCTTATATATAAAATTATTTCAATTCAAATTACAAAATCTTCATAAACACGCATACAGAAACACATTTACACAAAAAGTGTCTATAGCCAGCCAATGCATACATACATTTTGTAGATTAAAAAAAAAAACAAAAACAGAAACAGAAACAATTTCAAATAAATGATAAAATCATTTATTTTTTAAGAAATTGGTAGGTAGAATTTTAACATTTATTTTTACTAAATAATCATTTATTTTTAACGTATTTGTCAGTTGTTTAACAATGTTTAAAAATAAATAACAAAAGCCATTTAAATGAAAATTAAGTAGACCGGTTTTTAAATGAAATACAATTTCTTGTAAATGGCATTTTCTGTTATTTTAGCTTACAAACTATTTTAATTCTAGATTTGACCGCTGAGAAAAAATAACTTCTTAAAGGAAGTTATCTTGTTGAAGAGGTTATTCATTTAGAAGTCATTCCATTTTCTTTTTTTTGTTGGGAGTTTTATCATATTTCGTTATTCCTAAAAACAAACCCTTAAATGCAGATTTTTTTAAACGATTTCTTACCTCATCCTATTGCATAAAATACATTATTTCTTTGTAATGGATAAATTATGTTAACAGCTAAAACAAAAAAAAAATGGTACTTAATGTTGGCTATATAAAGCTTTACGTTTTTAAATAATACATTGTATGTTAATGCGTTTAGATTGCCTTCAAACTTCACTTCAAGCTATAGATGCTGATTTTTCAATAAATTTGTAAAACAACTCTTATGATTTTTAAAACAACTCTTAGTATAAGTAAAAAGCTTGACCCTTTATCTATATTTTACGAACTGACAACTTTTTGGCGCCCAACGCAGTGCGCCTAAAACTATTATATGTATTCATCGATTTTTTCATCTGTTTTTTATAACGCCATATTAGATGCCAAATTCGAGGAATTTTGTTTATTCTTCAATTCTGCATGTATTCAACAAAGAGCCTCACGTTGGGCGTCAACTGGTAAATCCCAAATTAAAAGTTTAATGATAATAACAACAGAATTGTTTGATGAATTCTAATTTTTTTTTTAATCAAGACACATGTTTTTGAAACAGTCTAAATGCTTAATTTCCATCAGACACCTATTTGATTCCATTTATTTATGCACCTGCAACAAAGTGTTTTTAGTTTTGATTCTTTGTGTGTTGCCTTCTTTAAAAACATTTAAAAAAAAATCGAAATCCTGTTTATTACCATACAGCATAAGTTCAGCGCAGTTTTTTTTTAAATGCACCACAAAGCCGAAAATTTAACTTTGTTGTTATTTAGTTTTACGTTTTAAAGCACGCGCAAGCGCACAAGTTCATTGTTCTCTTATTCTTACTTTGCCATATTATTTACGACTTGATTTTGAAAAATCGGATATTAAGTTAATATATCAAAAGATATACTTGTATTACAAAACAAAAAAAAAAAATATATATAAAAATAAATAAAATATAAATGAAACTGGAAAACATGAGGGTAATTTGCGTGATTTTAAAGATAATATTTAGTATAAAATTTTTAGAAATTTAAAATTCGACAATATTTTGTCAAAAAGTATTTCCAAACAAGTATTGTAGCTCAAATGAAAGGTATGTTTATCTTTTACGAAAATAGTGTAAACAATTAAAATTTACATTTACTTTCGTCATAAATACTCGTACCTAGGAAACAAAAATAAATAATTTTGTTAAGACCATTTTCGTAATTTATAAGCCAGAAGTATTTTTTTTTTTAAATTCTTCTTAATTAAATAATTAACATGTCTTTTTTGAAAAGACAACTTTATGTGTTATCTTTCTTTTTTATTTAATTAATGATATTGTTAATATCATAAAAAACCCACACCCACCCATCATATTCAGTTGATATATTTATTGAAACTGAAAATGTTGGCCCTCAAAAAAAAAACAATCTGTTAAATCAACAATTTAATATTACAACGTTTTTTTTTTCAAAAGAAATATTATATGACATTATAATCTTGTTTGCTGGTAATGCATTTTGCGGTCATAAACTGTATTTGTTGCGGCATTTTGTCAACATTTTACTTAAGTATATTTTTTTATACATTCATATGATTTTCAATGATACACCTAATCCTCAATAGACATGGTATCATATAAAATCAATATAGATATGAAGTCAATATAAATTTTCATATTAAGAATTTCTTCAGCAAATAAGGCCGAGTTTTTGGGATGTGACTTAAACTTGGTTTAGTTAAACCGAAAACGAATTTTGTCTGTCATTTCCATGTATATTAACATAAATTTGTCGGAACAAAATTTGGTTTTAAAAATTTTGATCTTCATTAAAATAAAATTAATTTTAAAATCCGTATGCAAATAACATACTGCGACAAACCGAGTTTAAAGATAATCTACATCCTAAAAATTCGGCCTAAGGGGAACAAATTGTATTCTTTTTAATTGAGTTAATAACTTAAAAATGCGGGATTCACAACACATAGCGTATCTTTTACCTATGGTTTGTGTCTTTAATAACTTATCATTTATTCTCACTTAGTCATTGAGCGAAAAGGTTTTTTTTACTTAGAAAATGTCGAATTTTGTTGCAACAAAGCATTATTTGCGAATAGTTTTGCTTTAATTCTTTTATTTAAAAAAAAGTTTAATTAGCACATCGATTGCTCACCGACATTGCGGAATTGGGACCTATTCCGTGATAGGTGAAATCTGGACCGGTTCCAAAAATACATATCACGAGATAGGTGAAAGTAGCATCGGTTCCTAAAGTACCAACAGCGTGATCGGTTTAAAAATCATGACATGTTCTTTTAGACCAGTCCTTTGGCATGTCACAGAGAGCAATTGACCCCCTCCTAGGACAAGCCCATGTTAAGGTGACCGATCCTGTTACCGGTCCATATGACAATAAACCGGTCACGCGACGTGTCCTGGGATGGGTCATATTCCCGCAGGGGAAGCTTATCCTGAATAAAGACCGGCGAAGACAGCCAAAAAAGTTCAAGGAGGACATATTGGAGGCATTTCTCTACTAGAACTGTTGTCAAACTCAAGAACAACTTGCAAAATCATTGGGAGAGTCACTAAAGCGGCAATTACAAAACGTTTGCAAGCAGCAGGATTCATTCAAAAGCAAGGAAATTGGGTACCATTCGAGTTGCAGTCGAGAGACGTTAAAAGGCGATCTTGCTGCTTGAACGCCATAAACGAATCATTTCTGGTAATGGAAAATGGATCCATTGTGATAACCCCAAGCACAAGAAATCATATGTGAGCTCGGAAAACTAGCCAAATCAACACCAAAGCCAAATTTTCATGGCGCCTGGGTGATGCTCTGTGTTTGCTGGGACCAGAAGATTACCTTCTATTATGAGCTGCTGAAATCGGATCACATAATAAAAGGGGAGCTGTACTGATCACAATTAATGCATTTCAAACGAGCATTAGCCCGGGCAGATGTTGTAAGACTGGTTTAAAACTATTCAGAAATAATGTGTGGAAAGTTTTGTCGAGGAGTTGCTCCGTCGGACTACCATTTGTTTCAATCGATGCAGAACGCTCTCTTTGGAATACACTTCACTTCAGAACAGGCTATCCGAAATTGGCTTGATTCGTTCTTGTCTCTAAAAATCAGCAGTTCTTTTGGCGCGGTATTTATATGTTGGCAGAAAGATGGGAAAAGATCATAGCAACGATGGCCAATACTTTAAATAAATGTAAATATATTATACCAATGTTTTGGGGGTAAATGATTCTTGCACTAGTTAAATATGTTAAGTAATTATAACAAATGCAACAACTATTTTTAGGCTGTGTTAAGTTTTATTTTTATGGCTTAATAACATTTTCATATCAATTTTCAGGAACACCAATATTTTTGGGGCTGTATGAGGACAGTTTGAGGGCTTAGGGAGGACAGTATGTAATTTTCATGAATAACACTTTTTCAGTGGGTAGATAATTCTTGATAATTTCCATGTAAAAAAAAAATTGCCTAAAATATTTTTTTATAAAAAATTTTTTCACTATAAAAGAATATTTTTTATAATTTGTTTAGTTAAAAAAAAAATCACTATTAAAATATTTTTTTTTTATAAAAATTATTTTATAAAAAATAATTGTTTCTCGTATGAAAAATTTAAAGAAAATTGTTTTTTTTTTTCGTAAACTAATAATGATATAGAATATAAAAAAAATAAAAAAGTAATTTTATGCCAAACCATTATTAAACAATTTGTTTTGCTTAAATTGTCTGTCGTTTGTTTTACAAACTGAAATTATTCTGAAGATTATTAGGTTTTATCGTGATATCGTTTGTTTTACAAATTAAAATTCTTCTGAAGATTATTAGGTTTTATCGTGATATATAAATACCCTGAAATAGCACTTGTTGAGTTGGAGTGTTTTTCTTTTACTATAAACCAAACCAATTCTTATTTTAGCGCAAGAAGGATTGTAATTGTTTTATTTTATTTTTGGGGTTTTTTTAAGTCTAAATGACGAAGCCACCGACGAACTGGTAACCCTTGAAAACAAACATCTGACAATAAGTACAGAATACATTGTCAAAATGTTCTACAAACCCTATAAAAATTCACCAAAGTCTTGGCATGATGAAGCCAAAAGCTAACATTACTTATAATTAGTTAATTTACACTGCAGAATAAATCTAGTAAAAAGTTATCTAACTGCTAATGGTTGCACTTAAATTAAGCAGTTAACTCACATTTTACAAGAACAACCTTCCAACCTAAGCGCAGGATTACACAAACAACTGTGATAAAGCAAATTTTTTCAATTTATAGACAAACATTTTAGTAAAATGAACAAATTTTTGAATTTTTTTAGAAACGCTATAGAAATGTTTTGCAATGAAAATCAAATTCTTTAAAAATATTCACGTAAATTGAGGGATAGTTGTATTACGGAATGGTATTTATAGTGGTAACTATAATGTATAGGTATGTTTTTTTGTCTACCATCCATATTTTGTGCGGGTTTTTATGAGTGGACGCGGTGGGTGAAGGCGGGGAGCGCTACTCATGATTTGTACTTGTGTTCATTTTTTTTGCGGCTTTATTTGTCGATTGTCATTTCATATGAAAAGTGTCAAATGCCGCTGCTTTTTTTTCATACTCGTTGTATGGTTTTTTTTTTGTTCTTGTGCTCTGCGCCGCCGACATTCCTTGTCATGTCTGTCATATCTTTTTAGGCCTGATAAAATACTCGTGTATACAATACATATTTGTTCAAAAAAATTAAATGATGACTGTAAAGTAGTAAATTTATTATAGTGTTGTTGTTATATTTGAAGTCAAAAAAATTGTTTAGAGGGTCGTGTCTGTATATTTCTATTATTTAGAACAGCTTGTAAAAGGGGGAGTATAGTTAAAATTTTTTTTTTCAATATTTCCCTAATTTTAAAATGATTGATATTTAAATATTTGATCTTTAGACAATATGGACTTATTAAATCATTTAATAATGTTTGCATACACGCCTAATCAGAGTATTTGATTTATTTGAAAAAAAATATAAAATTTGTCGTTAAAATTAACTGAAAATTACAGTTGCAACAATTTATTATTAAAATTTAAAGATTTATTTGATGTTGTAGACACATTGTTGAAACTACACCTTTTCCAATTGTATTTCAGAAATAGTCAATTGTATTTCAGAATAATTAATTGTATTCCAGAAATAGTCAATTGTATTTCAGAATAGTCAAATGTTTTTCAGAAATAGTCTATTGTGTTTCAGAATAATCAATTGTATTTAAGAAATAATCAATTAAATTTCAGAAATAGTCAATTATATTTTAGAAATTGTCAATTGTATTTCAGAAATAGTCAATTGTATTTCAGAAATTGCCAATTTTATTTCAGAAATAGTCAATTGTATTTCAGAAATTGCCAGTTGTATTTCAGAATAGTCAATTGTATTTCAGAAATTGTCAGTTGTATTTCAGAAATAGTCAATTGTATTTCAGAAATTGTCAATTGTATTTCAGAAATAGTTAATTGTATTTCAGAAATTGTCAATTGTGTTTCAGAAATAGTCAATTGTATTTCAGAAATTAAAAATATACACCCTACATTGTAAGAGCATATACTATGTTATATTACACATTTATTTCATTTCTCACTCTGTAAAACGTATTAGGGATTCCAATCGGGAGTGATGTTTTAAAATTCTGGGATATTGAAATTTTATATTTGGTTTCCCTAAAATGTACGTAGTGTTTTAAAAATATTTTTAATCTTATAATTCTATGATTTTTTCTTAAAATGCAAAACAAAACTAAATACAACAACTCCAAAACCTACGTTTGTACTGTTTTTTTTTATTTATGAATTACATTTGACTATTTCTGAAATACAATTGACTATTTCTGAAATACAATTGATTATTCTGAAATACAATTGACTATTCTGAAATACAATTGAAAAAGTTGTAGTGTCATAATATTTTCAATATAAAATTTTAAATAATTGTTAAATACATCATTTCAACTGCAAATTAGTTACTTTTTTACAGTCTTTAAAAATATTGATTTTTTAAAAAACTTACAGTTAAAATATCCAAAAAAAAACTTTAAAAATTATTTTTCCACCTAGTCCATAATTACATTTTAGCTTCAACAAGTTCGCTAACTCTCTATAATATGGTCACCTTTCATCTCCCCTCTATCTCTTTCCAAAATAAGTGAGCTAAATCATGAAAATTTCTTTGAAAAAGTTTTTTATTTTGTTTTTTTTTAAGTTTAAAAAAAAAACTGTTCTTCATTTTAAACACCTTTAAAGCGCGTAATGATAAATCATAATCCCCAAAAAGTTAATGACAATGAAAAATTCATATTGTATAAAAATGTTCAAAATGTATAATAAAAAAAATATTGATAAATCTCTAACAAAATTTAAAAGGTGTAAAATGTATGGTGTCTTATTTTGGTAAACGGTCATCAATCTTTTACAGGGGAATTATAAACAAATTAAATAAATAAAAATATCAGTAAAACAAAAAACCGCCTTAAAAGAAAAAATATTATTAAATAATAATAATTTTTTTTATCATTACAAAAAATAAGGAAAATAAAGAAAATTAAAAGTTATTTGAAGCTTTTTCAAGAATTTTCTTTTTATAAAATGATTAAAAAATTAATAAAATCTTATAAAAAGGTACGTGTTTTATTAGAAAAAAAGAAAAATCTGTGTTTTAGAATAGTTTCAGCTATTAAGTTAAGGGATATTATTTTAATTATTTATTATAAATCAATATCTGGCCCCACGGTCCGCACTTCGACCCATATGGACCTTTTGCACTTAGAATCATAAAACTAAACCAAATTCTGTATTATGTTCCCTATGAACTTTGATATAGAAGATGGAAAACAGTTTCTAATGTCTTTTGGATCTAAATATTCTCTATTGAAACTTTTTCTTCGGTTCCTATGCAATAAAACACACTCACACAAAATGTGATTGGTTGTTTCGTCTTCCTCCAGACATATTCGACACAGAGGCGATTCCAACAGATTCATTTTCCACAAATGGTAGTTAAATTCGAAATGTCCGGTAAGTAACCCTTTTAGTAACCTAATGTCGTTACTAGCAAGGTCCAAAATTTTCCCATTGGAAAAAAAGGCTTGACTAGTAGTTTTGTCTGTCTCATCCCCAAAGAATTGCCATTGGTAGTTCCCTCTCCCTAATCAGGGCTGCTATTGTGGATCACCAACGGTCCTTCCAACCGTGTGGAAGAACCCATTCCAGCTAGTTCGTCCTCTACCTCGTTACCATCATGTCCACGATGACCTGGTATCCAGTAAAAAGTAACCCTGTAACGCGTGAACAACTGTTGAAGGATATCAAAACACTCCAGAACTATTCTTGAAGTGAATATGGACCACGACAAAGCCTGTAGTGCTGGTTGGCTATCAGAGAAGTTCGAAATATTTGCGTAAAATTTAAATAAAAACATTTTACTATCATTTTAGAAAAGTGCCCATTAAAAGTCATATGTTGAGCTATCCATGTTCAATAAATAATTTTTGTTTAATTATATATCAATGTTACTACATATTAACAATGTTTTGTGTAAACGACACTTAAATATAAATATTTTTTATTATTTCTGTTATTTCATAGATAACTTTTTTTACAACATATAATTTTCTTTTATATTTTGAACATTACAAGTTTTTATTTTCTTTATCTTTAAAAATAATTATATATTTTTTTCCTTGTTACATTGAAAATCAATTAAATTGTTTTCATTTCAATTTTTTCTTTTTCATTTGTTAAGTATTGATAACATTATTTAAAATTCTTCATATTTGAAGTGGGTACTTGTTATTTTCATCTATCAATTGTTTGCATTTTTGTAATTAAAAAATACTTTTCTTTTAATATTTTTAGTTGGTTGTTATTTTGTTTATTTGCTTATTCACTAAACTGATAACAAATTTTGTTCTTCATTGTGTAGTTTTTGAATAGAGATAAATATTGAAAAAAAGTCCCCTAATATTGAAGTACAATGAACCCCTATCAATTTTAAATAATTATTATAAGGGTAGAAAATAACTAAGCAGAAAAATTAACATTAAAATTTGTGGTATACACAATTACAAAGATATAATTATGCAAAGTATTTCCTGTGAAAATAAAAAAGTAATTAAAATTAACAAACAAAATATGCCGACAATGAGTTTGGAAGAGCTATATAAAATAGTGACGATTAAGAAATTTAAATTCTTATACTTGTTGGTTTTAAAGCACATTAAAAAAACCAAAATCTTTATATAAATCTTCATTATTTTAACTGACAAGGAACTCCCCCCAATGCTTACACGCCTCTTCAGATGAAACTTGGATATAAAATAGAGAATCTAAATCCAATTTTTTTATTGCTATTTTTGGTGTTTTGGGAAGTGAAGACGGTGTAGAAAATGCCATTTTTTGATACATTTTTGTTCGGCAGCATGTGGAAAATTTTCGAAATTCAAAAAAATACACATAAAAATTATGTTATGTACTTTTCAAAATAGAAAGTCTTTTTGCCTAGAATTTGCACAGACTTGCCAAGTTTTTGAAAAAAGTAGTAAAAAAAAGGTGCTTCGGACAGAGAAAACAGATTCATTCTAACAACTGAATTTCTTACCAACCGAATGGTTTCATTGGAGCCACTAACCGAAATTTGGTTAATGCCACAGAATTTCGTTTGAAACCAAATATTTTAATTGTATCAGAAAAATATTTGGTGAGAACAACTAAATAATTCGGTTGATGCAACCAAACTATTCCGTTGCACAAGAAATTCGATTGCCACGATGAATGTTTTCGATGATGTTTTCTCTGTGCGGTAAAAGTTTGTTGAAATCCGAAAAAATCTCGAATAATGGATAAAGAAAAAATACGTGTTCGCTGAAATTTAATGGGGACTATTTTAAAAAAGATTTTATATGTTTTTAACAACAACTAAATAACAAAAAAAAAATTGTAGAAATTTTTAAAAAAGATTTAAGTAGGACATACCGTCTATATGATAACCTACACCAGGTAATATAATTTGGCTCAAATTTCAGGAATATGTCCAAAATTTGGAAAATGCACTGATCTTTTTATATGAACAGGGCGCAAAATATAGAGATAAATTTTAACAAAATTGCCTAAAAAGTTTTTTTAAACAAATACCAGGAAGGTGAGTTAACAATATTTGGGGACTAGATCTAAATATGGTCCAATGTTTATTTTAAATTTGGAAGCACTATTAATGATCTCATTTTCATTCACAACCCAAATTTCAACCAGATATCTACGGTATTGTGTGTATAAAAACTATTTAAGGGAAATATGATCTTCCTTTGGGAGGTAGGTCTAAAAATGGACCAATTCTAACCAATTTGAATTGGCTTCGTCCTTGGGCCAATAGAAACTCATGAAAAAAATATCATCCAAATATCCTCATAGCTGTGACCAATAATTTGATGACAAAATTTACATAGGCCCTCGAACATACAGGCATCATTAAATCAATTGATAAAGTGATTCGTAAGCCATAAAGTGGGTCTGAGTCCGACATTTTTTGTAGTTACGAACATAGGCACAAACTTATGATGAGAATTTTAAAAATTTTGTTTTAATTTTTAAATCTGATTTTTTTGATTGAATAATTTTTAACTTTATTCCATTAATACCAAATTCAAAGAATTATCTTGATTTTTGTGAATTCTGTTAATAAAATCAAATGAATTAATTCAATTTTATCAAATTATTTCCTCCAAAAATGCTGCATTTGATTTATAATTTGCGAATTAAATTTTAAAAAAAATTTTTCAATCAAATCAAAATTGAATCAATACAAATTAGACTCAATCATTATCTCACTTTATTCAATATCAAGTCATTGATTTAAAGTGATTAAAAATAATTCACTGAGTCATAAAATAAATAAATTTCGAATTCGAAATTGTTATGTAAAAAAGAATTATCTTTTCACGCTCTGAAAAACAAGCCCGCACACAATGTCGAGGCGGCGGCAAAGCCCAAAATTTTAGGCGGTGGCGAGTAAATCGGTTTGAGCCACAAGGCGGCTCATACATAAACCTATTAATTTTAAATTTAAAAAATATTTTTTGAAAAAATCTGATTTCGTTTGTTTGTATTTATCAAGCGGCTCAGCTGCCAGCCGGTTCAAGCCGCCAGATCGTCGGCTTGCTCTTTTGACTCTGACTAGGTAGTGGTGTAAGGTATAAAAATAAAAAAGTACCAAATTTGTAACCATTTTTTACCTCCTATATATCGTAGATTGCACATGATAAAACGGTAAACCTTAGTTTTTGTCTCTATTACATATACGGGTTTCATTCAAATCGACGTGTAAGTGTTGGGGAGATTCCTTTGTAAGTACGAATTTAGGCTTCTATTTAACTTACACATGTATAAATCTAAATAATATATAAGCATACATGATCATCATACATGGGCTGGTCATAAATAGGCAAACATGATCGTATGCGTCCATTCATAGTTCAATATATTTACATATATCTTAAGCTGCGAAATATGACCATAAACGTTTCATGTATGATCATATAAATGACCAAGTATGCCAATGTATGATCATGTTTGTTCATATATATTTAGATTTTTACATAGGAATTTAAAATTTCATAAGTTTTTGAAATATTTTTTATTATATTTTAAGATAAAATAATAAAATTTTGAACGCCCCGGTAGGCTAGTTGGTAGCATGCTAGCTTATCAGTGCGGGAGTTGTGGGCTCAGTTCCCACCATAGTCTCTGGTCTGTTTTCGCTACAACAAGCCGATAGCTTTTGTTGCTAGTGCTCGATTAGGGTATTAGAATATAATTTATAATTAAATGATTAATATAAATAAAATAATAAAATTTCAAAGTTTGTCTGACCCGACTATTTTAAACAATGCGATGCAGTGAAAATGATTTGTATAACAATTGAATAAAATTTTTAATAACTTTGTTTAAAGATCTGATCAATACTTCCTAATCTGTACCCGAATTGGCAAAAAAAAGTCCACATTAAGTGACAGTTTTAATATTAAATGCCATGCCTCTTGAAAGAAGGGGACGGTATGCCAAAAAGAATATTTTCATTTAATTATATGGATTGATGAATAATTGATATGATGAATAATTGAATGATGAATAATTGATATGGTGAATGAATATTTCGTTTCTGACAACATTTTTAAATAAATTTAATAAAATTCCAATAGTGTTTTAGTTTTGCCAAGATTTATACTTTTTTTACAGTGGGAATAGAGTTTATTTCATATTAATGATTTCAACTACATTCATAAATTTTTGTTCTATTGTAAAACAAATTCCGTAATTTATATATTCTTTTTAATACCGCTATCATTAAAAGAAAAACAAAAATAAAAAAACCCCAAAAAGTCCATTAACACCTTGTGTTGTTCCGTCTGCTACTTTTTCAACTTCACACTTTTAATTTAAAGATTTTTGTGTTTCTTTTTCTTACATTATGAATACAATTCGTTCTACAGAGCTCAGCTTGAATTAAAGGTTTTATTTTAAGAAAGAAAAGGTGAATATCGTCTTTATCATATCGCTTCTAGCAACAAAGTATAAAAAAAAATTCTTCAATGATTGTCAAAAACATGATTTTCCTCTTTTTATTCGGTGGTAGTTACAATTTTCAAATCATCTTCTTTTTCTTCTTATATTTTTTTATGAATATTTTGCATTTTAAATTTTAGTTTTTTTTATCTGTCTGTAGTTTTTTCTACCGGCTGCTTCTGACATTATTTTGGATTTTAGTTTTGTTATTATGGCTGCTTTTAACCATAAAAATGCATTTCAGGAATACCCTGCTGCTGTTTCTTATAATGTTTTTCTGAATATTGTTCTTATTATAAAACTACAAAAGCCATTAATTCTTTAACTGAATGCCAGTCAGAGTTTAGGCTGCTCTTCTGTGCATGTTTTACTGCAGTTTAATTCTTAGTAGTGTTAACGCCTATTATTTCACTTTATCTTGCTTTTTTATTTCTTTGATGCTTGGATCTTAAGTCAATGGCGTCTGTATTTTAATGTTTACACTCAGAAAATTTTAACCAATAGATCGTTGACTGTTAACAAATTTTTACAAAA
Organism: Eustalomyia histrio; assembly: GCA_949748255.1. Classification (NCBI taxonomy): domain Eukaryota; kingdom Metazoa; phylum Arthropoda; class Insecta; order Diptera; family Anthomyiidae; genus Eustalomyia; species Eustalomyia histrio. Next base: position 19,059,766 of record OX456525.1, read on the forward strand.
TGTTGTTTGTCCATTGAAAATGCTATTGTGGTCATAATAATTGGCCAATTTAGTTGTGAAATTATTAAAATAGTTGGTCGGTCGATTAAAAAAGCATAAGCATCCTTACATAAGGGTTTTAAATGTGACAGACAAAAATTACTGTAAATACGTAAGAGTTGTTTTTTAACTGACAATTATCAGATTAAAACTGCCATAAATTAAGGGTTTTCAGTAACAGTTTTTTTCTTTTAATTTTTAATGATTTGTAAATTGTTTTTATCTACAAAATTCTTTAAGTGTAACAGTTATTATAGCAGTATGAGTTGTATATTTTTTTCTTCCCCAAAACATCAGCTTAAAAACCTTTGACTGCCTTTTAAGAACTCATATTTATTTTTTTTCTCCCTTTTTTCTTTAATATTTTTTTACATTTCTAAATTAGTGCTTTTTGTTGCTCTTAAGTATTCACAGTTTTTTTTTTTTTAATTTAGTATTTAATAAAGGCCTTGGCCTTTATTTAATGTGTTTTGTGGTGTTACGTTTTTTTAAGTTTGATTTGGAGTTTTGTTTAAAATTTCTTGTGAATTTTGTTACTTTTCAAAAAAAAAAAAAGCATTTTTACGTTATTTCATTGATGTTTGATTATGGAGTTTTGGAATGTTTTATTTTTTTGTTTGAAATTAATTGAGATGTTGTTTTACTACTTCCTGGTATTTCTTTGGAGTGTAATTATTTTACTTCTGCTGAAATTATTATTTCTTTTATTATTGGTCATTAAATTATAGACATTTTTAAAATTATAATAATGACGTATTCAAGTGAAATAAAATAAAAAAATTTTGAATCATTAAGATAGCAATTTTCAATGTAATGCGTTGTGCGATCTACTGAACAGACGACTACAAACGGGTGTGATCCACTAAATAAGCGAGTAGTGCAAATATAAGACCGGGCTCTAGGTATCAGTACTCTTATCTCGGCAGAACGATTCCCAAGGTCATATCGATAAAACAACGATGCTCCCATGAGTCAATAGCGCCGAATACCCTACTGTTATTAATAAGTGCCGACACTCTCCTTTTTACACGGTCCTAAAACTCCAAAATAGACTTTGAAGATCCTTCCCCTATTTGGGAGTTATATTCCATCTTCGTTTTAATGTAGGTGGTATAAATAGTAAGGAGATCGAATGGGGTGAAATATGTCTTACAACGTTTTAGAAAACCAAAGCATCATAACATCAAGAGTCTCCACAGCCCACAGGTAAACATACAGAATTGGCTCTTGCATGTATTAAAAATTTCATTTTGCAAGGTATTTACAGGTTGGTTGAAAAGTTCCTGCGCTCGAAATGAAAGAATACTGTTTTTGTAACGAAATATATTTTTTTATTCAATATAATCTCCTAGAAGCTCAATACACTTGTTCCAATGATCTTCCAATAATTTTATCCCATCCTTATAATGGTTTTCCGGAAGCTCTGCAAAATAACCGTCTACGGCTGCTAAGGTCTCTTCATTCGACGAAAAATGCTTTCCACGAAGGAATTGTTTGAGATTTCTGAAGAGATAGTAGTCACTGGGAGCCAAATCTGGTGAATACGGTGGATGTTTAAGCAATTCGTACTTTAATTCTTTGAATTTAGCCATCGTCAAAACACTTTTGTGAGCAGGGGCATTGTCTTGATGAAAAATGATTTTTTTTCTTCTTTAAACCAGGTATTTTCTCACGAATTTTTTCATCTAGGTGATCCAAAAGGCTGCAATAATATTCAAAGTTGATTCCTTTTGCATCCCAAAAAAATGATGCCATAACCTTCTTTGCTGATCGTTGTGGCTTCAGCTGCTTTGGAGCTGAACAACCAGCTTCAGTCCACTGTAAATGTTCTTGTTACAATTTAGGATCATGGTGGTAGATCCAAGTCTCATCCATAGTTATAAAACGACGCAAGAAGTCGGTTTTATTCGGCTTAAAACGCTCCAAATTACGCTGAGAAATTTGTTTTCGATCCAGTTTTTGTTGAATTGTTAATGTGTGCGGCACTAACTTTCCAAACAGTTTTTTCATACGTAATTCTTCATGTAAAATATGGAGTACTCGTTCGTCTGAGATGCCTATGGCATTAGCAATTTCACGCTTAGTCAAACTTGGATCTTCACTAACCATATTATGTACCTGCTCAATGATTTCTGCTGTGGTTGCAGTTTTTGGTCGTCCTTCGCGTGGATCGTCTTCAAGGCTGGTACGACCACGCTTAAATTCACAGGCCCAAAATTCAACGGTGCGTTTTGAAGGTGAGGACTCCTTATACACTCCTAACAATTGTTCATAAATTTCCTTTGCTTTTAAACCCTTCAAAACAAAGAATCTAATGACTGCACAATATTCAATTTTTCCATATTAAAAAAAAATCAATGACACGTCAACTTCAAATGGCTTGTAAACAAAGAAAGAATTGACAGAATGACTTGAAACTTTGCATGTGTTCTCAGGACAATTATACCAACTTGAGAATAAAAAAGTTTGGAGCTAGCAGTGCCATCTCTTGGTGAGCGCAGGAACTTTTCAACCAACCTGTATGACAAAATAATGACTTGGTAATGCTAAGATGCTGACATTCTTTTAATATAATAATTTATAATAACCTTTCAAAAATATAATATTTTCACAACACTTTTAATTTAAAATAATTAAAACTCTAAGAAACACACACACGTTTCTTTAAAAAAAAAACTTTAACTAACTATTCCCTGCATGTAATATAAAATTATCTAAAATGTGCGAAAAACAATGTGTAATAAATATCACAAAACACGTAACTTCTACGAATAATTTTTATTGCCATACCAAAAAACAAAAACTTTAGTTAACGCTTATCTTAATATGAAAGATCTAAATTTAAAAATATTAAAAAAAAAGTTTTGAGGCCACTAACAAACTTAACTAATGGTGGTTTTCACATTATAAAAGCCGCACTAGTTTTTTCATTTTTTTTTATATTTTCTATACAAAAACTAGGAAGAGTAGGCAGAGTTTTGAACAACTAAATCTTTTTGGAATAAATCATTAAAAAATATGTATATATACATATATATTTATATTGATTAGTTTTTTAGTTGAAAATTATGAATCATAATTAAGGCAATTTACTTTTATGTTAAGCTCTTAGCATTAAATAAACTGTTACACTCAAAAAAAATATTCGTTGGACATTTTATAATCGAATTTTTTAATATTAAGACTATGCTTCATCAAAAAATTTTGTCACTAGACATGAAAATATTGGCAACCAAATTAAAAACTTTGATAGGATATTTATTCCAACTGTTGAAGATATTCAAAAAGTTTTAATTTTTTATATAAATACTTTTTAAAGAAAATTTAAGATTTTTTTTTGTTTTGAGTTAGCCGATTCAGTTTTTCTAAATATTAATAACTAAAGAAAAAATCCATCAAAAAATTACAAAAAATATTTTTTATTAACGATCGATAATTAAAAATATTTTTTTTTTATTTAAGACGTTAAATTATTTTATAAAGTAAAAAATTACAGCCATTTAAAAGTATTGGGTTGAAAACGATACAATGTGCATAATATGAGTTAACTCCCAACAAGTCACGCCACTGCCATCTGATAACGAAATCAACGAAATGTATGAATTAATGCAAAAAATTAACAATAAAATATAATAAGTCTTAACATTTGAGCGCGATTTTATAACGTAGATGTAGGGTTGTTTCATTCAAAAACAAATATAAATACTTTTTGCACGTCATTTAAGTAAATATTTGCTTAAAACAGCTACATATATCTTTTTGGATAAACAAATTTTCAACAAAATAACATTGATTGTCTATGCATATTTTGTTATAAATTCATACACTTAAAATAGTTTGTAAGTTAAAATAACAGAAAATGTCATTTACAAGAAATGATAATTCATTTAAAAACAGTATACTTAATTTTCATTTAAATTAAATGCCTTTTGTTATTTTTTTTAAATGTTGAATGAACAACTGACACATCCGTAAGATACAAATGATATAATCAGTTAAAATAAATGTCAAAATTTTACCTACCAATTCCTTAAAAAATAAATTATTTTATCATTTATTTAAAATTGTTTCCCTTTTTGTATTTTTTGTTTTTTTTTTTACAAAATGTATCTACGCATAGCTATAGACACTTTTTGTGTGAATGTGTTTGTGTATGTATGTGTGTTTATGAAGTTCTTGTAATTTTAATTGAAATAATTTTGTATTTATACAACCAATTTAAATAAAAAAACACAAATTGAATTTTTTTGAATATTTTTGGAATATTTTTTTTTAAACAGACAGCAAACAAAATTTAAACTACAAATATCCGTTTCGTGGCTAAATTTTTATTAAATTTCAAACAAATGAAAAAAATAAATGAAACTGAAAAAAACGGTAAATGATAGTAAATCATTTCGAATAAATGTATAAAAAAGTTAATATAGATATTTCTTCGAAAAATAAATGTATGTTCCTTTATTTTTAAATGGAACGGATAACTTTTTTATTAAACTACAAACAGTTAACTACATAATATTCTGAGTGTATTTTTGCATATTTTTCTATAAGTGCATATTTAGGCATATTGAATCAATAAATACATGATTTTGCACATTCAGCTAAAACAAACTCGTCACTCACTTTGAAAATACATTTGCAATATTTCCCAACGTTGTTCAAGTGTAAAGCTACTCATTTTGGTCCGCGGAGGTATGATACTGACTGATAGTCAATATTTTGTAAAGAAAAAATCTATCAATGTCAAAAAAACATAAGATTTAAAAAGATACCTATAATTTGACCACCCTTTTACCTTTCATCTGCATAAAAACATGTCGGAAAATATTTTAAGAATTCTGTAAGAATCTCGGAAATTTTCTTTTTTCGAATTATCCTTTATTCATATTAGACACTTGAGTAAAAAGACGATGGCTTTAACCTGCAGATCCATTAAGAAAATTCAGAAATATCTTAAAATAGGTCGACATTTTGCACCGAATTTATTAAAAGTAAATAAAGGTCTACACCCAGAGAAAATATTGGTTGCAATTCGATCAAAACCATTAACATTTAATTGTAAGGATTGACTTTTACTTGGAATAACCTAAAATCCATTAATAAAGCAAAAATGTTGTATTGGGAATTAAAAGAGAAAAAAAACTTAAAATCAATCATATTATTCAGTTATTGGTATTTCCAATCAACTTTAAAAATAAAATTCGTTTAGTATTCGCGTGCGGTGAAAGCAACCATTTATTTAGTGAATATATTAGAAATTTGGTACAATCTATCAAACAAGTACGGTTATTCTGATCAAATATATCATTTAATTTAATTAATTCAGTGGAAGCAACCGAATTGTGGATTGTATTGACAATAGACGTCACTTTTGATTAATATTGATATTTGTTTTCCAAACAAATTGTTTAAATTCATAATTAGCCATCAAAATTTATAAGTGTTTGTGGTCTAGTGGGTAGAGAGGTAGCTCAGAACTCAGAGTTTCTGAGTTCAAATCCCGGAAAAGGCAAACATTCAAATAATAATTTTTTTAATTAAAATAAATGTTTAAATGGCAAATATATCAAAGAAAATTAAAATAAGTTGTGGTGCTGTAAGCAAGAGTGTGATCTGTGAATCAGAATGCCCTGGTTCGATACCGGAAAAATCTAAAAATAAAATTTTTTTTAAATAAAATTTTGTGGAAAGTAATTATATTTCTGTGGAATATAAATATAAAATTTTACAACTGAATATTGGCTTTCACAACTAAAAATATAATTTAATATGAAGACAGTTGTCCTAACCGCCAGAATTCGATTGGCAACAAGTTCGGTGGTCACAACTGATACTGTTTTCTGGGTGTATATTTTAGATGGGCGTCTTGACTGTGTTTTTTATTTCCAAATTTGTTTTTATCAGGATAAATTACTTCAATAACGTTTTATTAAGTCGGTCAAGATCTTTGTATAATACACTCACCAAAAAAGTCTGTAATGACAACTGAAAATTTTGTTGCAGTATTTTTTGATAATCTTAGCAACACATGTCTGCTGACGTGTAGTACAATGAAATTTATAGAAAAAATTAGCTGCCGCTACTAAATTTTTGTAACCTTTTTGTAAAGTGGAATTTGAAATATATTTGCTAAAATCAGCATAAAAAAATTTACTAAATATTATTAATATTAGTACAATGAAATCGTTATAAAAAATTACTAAGCGCTACTAAATTTTAGGAAATTGCTGTAAACTGCAATTTAAAATCGATTTGCAAAAATCAGCAACAAATTTGACTGTTACAAAAAAGGTTGCGGCTTCGATTCCTTGCGACGGCAACATCAATTTAGAAAAACTAATATGTGTGATTTTTCTCTTGCTCATGCATATCGCAACGTCCTCCTTCGGAGTTTTAATAGTACTTAACCCCACCGAAGTAAAATAACACAACAGGGCTATAAACTAAAAGCTTCAACAATTTTCGTCAACTTCCTATCAGATGACGAGCAAAAACTGTTCTAAGATTTATAATCCCGCGCAATTACAGTGTTGCCATATTTGAAGTCTTTTATCTTTCACCACACCTTTCCAAAGATTGCAACACATTACGAGTAATAAGTAGGAATAATTTCTCTTAACAAAATATTAGAAAAATGGAAATACCAGAAAAGTTAATAACCGCTACTAAACATTGGTAAAATTCTGCAAAAACTTTATTAAAATAAATAAGCTCTAATTAACAAAAAATGTTCATAAATTTTAATGAACTAAACTCAATAAATTGTAAAATATACAAAAATTTTAATTTATAAAAAAAATTATTAAAAATGCACATATTAACTGAATTATTTTTAAATGCACTTGTTGCATTTTAAAGCTACTCAATTCTTTTAAAATTTCCTTACGAAAAAAAATTACTAATTTATTTTTTTGTCGTGCAACAACATTTTTTATTTTATTTATTTTTTTTAAAAAAATAATTTTTGTACTGAAAAATATTTTTAGAGTAAAATTTTTGGATTTTAAGGTTAATTTTTAATTGTTTAAAGGACTAATTTTTAGAACTTTTTGGTGCTATTTTAAGTGAAAAGTTGTGAAAAGTATCTTTACTTCCGATCCATTTTTTCAACCAATGTAGCATTTTAAGGCAATTTAAATTTGTAAGTATAAGTTTTATTAGAAATATAAGTTTTATTAGAAATAAAAATTATTTGAAATTTCATTTTATTATAGTCAGTAAATTTTTTTCGCTTATTTCAGCAAATCGGTTTTCAAAAATTTGTAAAATGATTTGTAAAATAAGCAACAACATTTTGTAAATGTTCTATAAAATTTCTGTAATTTCTAAAATAGCAAATAACAAACAAATTTACTAAATAATTTTTTTACTAAAAATCAGTACAAAAATATTAAATTGGGATTGAAAACTGTTTACAAATTTGTCTACTAAATTTTTTGTCTGAGTGTAGTGTCACCTGGTTTTTAAATATTTAAGGATCTTTTGTATTCATGTTTTATTTATTGAGGTGTTTAAATTGTTTTAATCCAAAACTTTACAAAGGCTTCATTAGTCTAATTCTAAAGTAAAACAACGTTGCATAAATTAAACAGTGTTAAAATAATATAGAAATTATATTTTTGTGTTTTATTTTTTCTATTTATTGACACTATTGTCAAGTAAAATAGCAAGAAAATACTGTTAAAAAATAGAAATTGTCTATTTTATTAATTTACATTTAATTCAATGCCCAAGCAATAGACAGCAAAAATCAAATTTGTTGTTTTTTTATACAAAATTTGGGCTTTACGGAATTAATTCTTTTAAGATTCTGCCTATATACTGTATGCAGTAATAAAAAACACAAAGCCAAAGTATTATTCATGCAAACACTTTTAAAGAGGAGGTTATAAAACTGACAGTTTGTTATAGGATGTCTTGGAAAATATATTTTGAAATAAACTTCTACAGTTTAGAAATTTATGAGTGAGAAAAAATTACAAAAAATAAGAAAAATATGCGTTCACGCAAGCGTGCTAAAAAAGTAATTTATAACAAAAATTTCATGAGATCATTTTAAATGAAAATAGTTAAATATGATAAAAAAAAATATATATAATCTCATTTTTAAATAACAATAAATTACAACTAAAATTCTAATAAAAAAAAACTACCCACCCTAAGTTCGGCTTCCAATTGATTTGTATGACCGGCCAAATTTGGTAAAGCAGTCATATTGTAACCTAAACCCTGGCAGGCGGTTACCGTTATACGTTGGCATTGTAATCCATTAGAAGATTGGCCAATTAAAGAACCCGCCGAAGATGATAATGATGAATGTAATCCTTGGGTGCTGGTGGCTAACACTAGGCCACAAAGGCACATTATTAGTAAACGTAAGTCTGACATTCTAGTCTGTTTGATATGAAGTTCTTAAGTTAAAACTTCACAAAACAGCTGTTTCTATATGTGTCAAAACTTAAGCAGCTGTTTAAGTTTTTAAGTATATTCTATTTGATTTTCAATATCAAACGATTTTTTATTATTTATTTATGTTATAAAATTTTCACTTTGAAGATCATCATTATTATCTTCTTGCTAAATATTTATATTCTTTTAATTTGATTTTTCTTTTTAAAGTAAACACATTTACCCAGATTTTATTCAATATTTTTTTCTTTCTATAATTTTATTTTTCTTTTTAAGATGTTTAATTTCATATATAAACAATTGAATTTCACTTTGAACTCGTCGTGTTATTATTCCATTTTATTTTTAAAATTTTTTTGTTATTGTAAACACATTAGACCGGTATGAGTATAAAAGATCAAAGATTTTTTTTGTATACTACATCATTTTAATACAATCATCATTGTCATTTACGTTTTCATTTGAAATCGTCGTACAATTTGATATTCGTAATATCCCTCAAGCATATCATTTCTGAAAATGATATTTTCTCAGGTAGTATTTGCTATTAGTACAACTTGTTAAATTTTAAAATACGGTTTTTTTTCTATCCGCACGCATTTAAAAAATTACGTTAGTTCATTTGTTTTTCAAATTTTAAAATCAGTATTCGCCCGTTTATCGCTCCCTGAGTGTTGTGTACACTTTGAGTTTTACTGGCAAACTGTTGGGGTTCGTTGATGTGCATGTTGGTTTTTACTTGTGTTGTGTTATGTTTTATTAAATGGATTTTTAGTCGAACCTAAAGTTTGTTCAAACTTTGCATAGGTGTGATCAAACTGACAATTTGTGTTGTAAGAGTTTATGGAGGGGTTCAATTTTGCAAAGGAGTACCCTACATTATCAAAAACCATGGAGGTAGACTGATCATGTATATGAGTTATAAACGAATCGGAACATCTGGATTTCTTCCCACTCAGAAAAATGCAAACGGGAAATCGCTGGCAAGGCACCTTAACAAGTGGTACAAGTGTTGATATCATTGCAGAAAAAGACGACTATTTAAAAAGCATCGGAAAAGCACTGGGGAAACAAAATATCCAGTGTTGGCTAAACCGGAAAATACATTTCCCAAAATAAAATTAAAAAAAGTTAATTCGTAATTTGTTTGGTGATGCCGAGAGTGCTTCTCATGTGACAATGAGACGATGTCAGATGAGGGCTCTACCCACTAAGCTAAATAGTAGTTAAAAACCTAATGTATGGTAACTTCTCAGTGCTGTCAGTCTAGGGGATTTATCCTAAAATTGGGGAATTAATTTCTTAAATGGGAATACATTTTTGTCTCTCCTGAAAAGTAGTTTTTGAGATACGAGGTTGCGTTAGTAAACCCGCGATATTAACCCACTTACAGCCAGTGATGCTGTAAAGCATCACGCGTATTCCGGAAAAATTTTTAGTTCTACCGCGTGCTATTAAAAAACGCGAAGATGTTCGGAATTGTAGGTTGATACTGTGGAGACAGAGCTTAACAATGCTCGCTACAACCAAAAAAATCAAAAAAAAAAATTTTCACCAGATTTGGTTTTGGGACTTCCCATCAACCACCAAAATTCAGTATCAGAATCGAAAAAATTGTCCTGACCGGTATTGGATTAAAATAATTTATTTTCCTTATCTTCAAATTATCATTAGTACAAATAAAATAAATTTAAATGTACAAATTACCGCTGCTGTACATTACAAAAAATATGTTTTATTTAAAATTTATTTAAAAATCATGAATTTGGGCGAAAACCATTTTGGGGACCAGATAACAACAATTTGGGGAATTTTGGAGATGAAAAATCAATATTTGGGGATAAAGGCCTTAAAAAAAATTTTATCACATTGTTATCAAATAGAATAGTTTTTTTTTAATCCTAAGGCATTTTTATATGTTTGTATAAAATATTTTATAAACATTTTCTTATAAAAGAATTTTTAAAATTAATATGTGAAATGGTTCCTATAAATACATTTTATTTTTAAAGTAACGTCATAGAACAATCGTCCAATTCTGTGGCATTTTTTATAAAAAAAATTCCTGAATTCAGAGAAACCTTAATTCAGAGAAGCCAGTTTTATAGTTACGACTTAAGTTTATTGAAACTTGAGTGTACTACTTAAACTTGAATGTACTGAAACTTGAGTGTACTTCTTAAGTAATTATTTTTTTAATCTTTTAAGCTCAATGGTCTGAAAATTATTATCTCAATCGTAAGTTCAATCGTGATATTTCTTATAAAAAAATTTTAAAAAATTCTTAAGTTTTGAATTCAGGTGATCAAAGATTCTGATAAGTTCGTCATTAAAACAGTTTCCAAAAGCATTTTTCATTTTGAATATTTTCAGACATAAAGGTTTCTTTCAATTCTGGAGATTTTTCTCTTAAAAAATGTTAAAATTTTTATAAAAGACTAGCTGTCCCGGCAAACTTCGTTTTGCCCAAAATAATTTTTTTGATTGAATTAATTTCGAGCATTCATGATTCCACCCGAAATTTGTTATTTTTTTTTTTTTTTTGATCGAAAATTAGCGATCGTTAACAGATGACAAAATAATATAATTTCAATAGCGGATATCCGGTGTGTGCTTCTACGCTAAAAAAATAAATATATTGTGTTTATTTGTTGTAAAAAAAGGATTTTTTTATTTATTACCTTAATTATGTTAATGCTTAATGTTAGCTGATTTTTTTACTATGTAATCGTTTAAACCTTTCGGCTTCTGATTATAAATGAATTTCGCTATTCCATGCACACTTCGTAGTGCAAAAAAGAAAATAAAAAAATCAATTCGAATTAATTTAAATCAGTGAAAAACAACATTTTTTGTTTTTCCATTTTCGGTGTAAATATACAAAACTGATGGTTTGCCAACGCGCGAACAGGCTACATACAACTGTCCATGTGAGAAAACTGGATATTCTAAATTCACTCCACAAATTCCTAAGGATTGGCCTTGCGCCTCCGCAAACGCAAGGCGCAAACGCAAGGCGAACAGGAAACTGAAGTCGTTTAAATTCAAATGGCATATCAGACGGAATCATTGGGATGCGTGGAATGAATACATCTTCACCTTTGAATTTTCCAGTTAAAATAGTAGCTTCAATTACATTAGCCATCAACCTTTTAATAGCAAGTCTTGTACCATTACACAAACGAGGTTGATTGATATTGCGAAGCATAATAATTGTGGCTCCAACTTTCAATTGGATATTATGCGGAGGCAATCCTGGTAAGTCCAACGAATTCAAAAATTCTGTTGGATAATTCACAACATCTTCTTCATTGGCAACAGTATCGACAGACAGAAATCTGTTGACTGCAAACAGTAGTCATTGGTCCAATTGAAACCTTGTCATGAGAAACGTAATCAAAGTTTGCATCATAATTGAATGCAGCATGCTCCAAAGTACGTCGCACATACGGGCGTGGAGCTGGATTTCGCAGAGCCCTAATCTAATTGGTCCCCAATTTTGAGATCTTATTAGATCTGGTACAATTAAATCTAATGAGATCTGTTTAGCTCTTTTTTACACGGGAATCAATTTTCTATATCAGATTTTTTTTTTAGTTCAGAAAAAATCTGGTTCCGAAAAGTTCTCAGTTCTAAGACGTTCTTATATAGAAATCTCATCACTTTTATTAAAGTTTTTCAACAGAAAATTTCATAGTTCTAGGACAGCTTTTATAGAAAACATTAACAGATTCTAATTAAATGTTTTAGATTTCACAATATATACTAATCATCAAAAAAATTTTTAAAATTTGTAATTTTAAAAATTCATATCGCACTATTATAAAATTCACTATATTTATCGTGATCTTGTCTTGCCTGATTAAATTTTTCAGCACATGACTAAGAATTTTGTCCTTTATCCAATGGTCACAAACACACAAATTTGACCACTGGCAAGATAAGGTCACTTTTGTCATGTCGCGTCACATATTCTAAAAGAGAAGAATTTGAAATAAAGCAGCCTTGCCTTTTGAATAGATTAATGAAAAAATTAAAAGTACAAGGTGGCGCAAAAGTAATCCTCCTATCAGAAAATGCTATAAATTTTGCGATTGGCCCCTAATGTCAGTTCTGTTTTGACATTTGTGTAGTAAACACATGCGAAATACACGTTAATAAACAATGTTACGCTACACTGCTCCAGAACGCGGAATATTGGTGACTTTTTATTTGAGCAATAATGAAGATGATTTTTCATCAAAAATAATCATGAGTGATGAGGCTCATTTCCATCTTAGCGGGTACGTAAATAAGCAAAATTTACGCTTCTGGGGCACTGAAACTCCGCGTGTAACCCACGAAGATCCATTACACCCGCTCAAAGTCACTGTATGGTGTGCTGTCTTCGCTGGAGGAGTCATCGGACCTTTTTCCTTCGAAGACGTCGCGGGCCAAACGGTTACTGTGAATGGTGAGCGCTACAGAGCAATGATCAACGAGTTCTTTTTGCCGCAACTTGATGAATTGGGATTGGAAAACATGTGGTTCCAACAGGACGGTGCAACGCCACACACTGCACGTGCCACAACCGATATGCTGAAGAATGCATTTCCCGGGCGCCTAATCTCCTGTTTTGGCGATTTGCACTGGCCAGCAAGATCGCCTGATTTGACCGCTCCAGACTTCTTTTTGAAGTCGCGGGCTTATGTCAACAAGCCTCAGACTCTTGCAGCTCTTAAAGACAATATCCGTCAAGAATGTGAGGATCTATCGCCGGAAATTTTGGCCAAAGTGATGGAAAATGCCATAAAAAGGGCTCAAATGACAATTAACTGTGGCGGCGGCCATTTACATGACATCATATTCTCGACTTGATGTAAAAAAAATGAAAAGACCAAATAAAAATAATCTACAAGAAGAATCAAAGTTTTTAATTTTTTTTTTAATTACAGCCAAAAAACATCGGAAGGTTATTTTTGCGCCACCCTGTATGTGTGATCTGAATGATTGTAGTAAATTTATGAGAGAATATAATACCATATGCAAAGTGTTCTCCGAAGTCGACCTTAACTTGCAAATAACTTAATCTAACTTCACCCAGTTTTTTTTTTTTTATTGGACCACTAATGGAAGATTATCATAAAAATTCCATACTCTTTACTCTTCCTCCATCTCCTAAATCGCTAAAGTGATGAAATTGTATAGTATTAATGCAAGTGTTGTTTTTTTTTTCTTATTGTTATTCTATATTCACTACTCTACATATCCTCGACATTCATATACCATTTGATTATGAATGCGCATTCTCATCATAATTGCCGGCATAAGTTCTGTGAAGTTTGTTTTTTTTTTCAACTTTGATGGCAGAATATTGGATACTACATTCGTACTACATAATGCCGGTCGTTCGAATAATAATTTTTTGTTGTGTTTGGAGATGACTGCTTGTTGTAGTTGGGTTGGTCGGTCGGTCGGTATCGTACAATATTTTTACCAATGTTCCGTATTCGTTACGGTATGAATTAGTTTAAAAAAAGAAGAAGAAAAAACTAAACTCTGAAAAAAGAGGAGGACGATGCCACTAATATTCATGCAAACACATGTTGTATCAATGTTGTTTATACATAATAGCACTCTCGATCGATGGTGACTGAATGTTTTTCAGTGTTGTTGTTTTTTTATTGGTTTGAGGGTCCCTTGTGGCGGTTGTGGAAGTTTTTATGCGTTTTTTTTTTTTAATATTCGTTTAATTTTTGTATTACATGCCGTAGTAGAGACAGAACTTAAAAGATTAATTTCAGTGTTGATTTGAAATAAATTTAAAGCTACGGTGCAATACTTTAAGGAAAATAGATTCGGGGCAAGAATCATTCATTTCCATAAACGATTTCTGCCTAGGGTATGGACTAAAAAAAATGTATTTTCTAATTTTATTAACCATTTTTTGTGATTTTTTAAGTAATATAAAAAAAATCTGCATAAACAGGCGTTTAAAGGGTTTAAATATTTAGCGAATATATTTAAAATTTAATTTGATTAAGAGTCATCAAAGACGACAAGACCATGGCAGCGATGTAAAATCGTAAAAAAAAATTAAAATTTATATTAATCATACGTACCAGTGTATACAAATTTAATATACCTAATATTAATCATACGTACCAGTATATTAAAATTTTATATATACATAATATTAATCATACGTCATGATGGTTTAGAAAATGAGATGAGTTTAGGAAATAAAGAGAATGCAATCCTCTCACTGAAGTCCGCATGACATCTGTTTTTTGTTGTCGTATTGATAAAATTTTGGAAAACAGTGCAAATTTATTGTCATACAAGTATAAATAGTACAACCAACTTTAAAAAAGCAAAATAGGTCATTGTTAATACTAAATATTATAGATAAATCAGTAATTTCAATGAGCAACTGTCCAACAAATATGTAAAAATGATCAACTTTAAAATGGCATTTGCTGCTTGATTTATTGACACTGATGTCAGTTTCTACAGTTTCCCTTTGTTTGTAGGGCTTTTTGTGGAACAAATGTATGCACCACTGTTTATATGTTTACTTTACAAATTGTATTGTTTATTCTCTCTAACATTTGCATTTTCCTTATATCAATTCAATGCGAAAAAAAAGGCAGATGTCATACGAGATTTTGGGGAAAAAATATAATATAAAAATATAATTGATAAAATTTATATCTTTTAAAATTATGTGAGATGTTTGTTTGTTGTTTGAGAACATGATTTTTTTGTAAATGCATAGCAAAAAAAAAAAAAAAGTCAAATGAATTGCATTTTCTGGTAAGTTAAACCTTCATAAACATTCTTCGTATCCTACAGGTTGCTTGAAAAGTTCCTGTGCTCACCAAGAGAAGGCACTGCTAGCTCCAAACTTTTTTTCTCAAGTTCGTATAACTGTCCTGAGAACACATGCAAAGTTGCAAGTCATTCTGTCAATTCTTTCTTTGTTTACAAGCCATTTGAAGTTGACGTGTCATTGTTTTTTTTTTTAATATGGAAAAAATTGAATATCGTGCAGTCATTAGATTCTTTGTTTTGAAAGGTTTAAAAGCAAAGGAAATTTATGAACAATTGTTAGAAGTGTACAAGGAGTCCTCACCTTCAAAACGCACCTTTGAATTTTGGGCTAGTAAACTTAAAAGTGGTCGTACCAGCCTTAAAGACGATCCACGCGAAGGACGACCAAAAACTGCAACCACAGCAGAAATCATTGTGCAGGTACATAATATGGTTGGTGAAGATCCAAGTTTGACTAAGCGTGAAATTGCTTATGCCATAGGCATCTCAGACGAACGAGTACTCCATATTTTACATGAAGAATTACGTATGAAAAAACTGTTTGAAAAGTTAGTGCCGCACACATTAACAATTCAACAAAAACTGGATCGAAAACAAATTTCTCAGCGTAATTTGGAGCGTTTTAAGCATAACAAAACCGACCTCTCTCGTAGTTTTATAACTATGGATGAGACTTGGATCTACCACCATGATCCTAAATTGAAACAAGAACTTTTACAGTGGACTGAAGCTGGTTGTTCAGCTCCAAAGCATGTGAAGTCACAACGATCAGCAAAGAAGGTTATGGCATCAGCTTTTTGGGATGCAAAAGGAATTTCGTTGATTGATTATCTTCAGAAAGGTAAAACAATCAACTCTGAATATTATTGCAGCCTTTGGATCAGCTGGATGAAAAAATTAGTGAGAAAAGACCTGGTTTAAAGAAGAAAAAAATAATTTTTCATCAAGACAATGCACCTGCTTACAAAAGTGTTTTGACGATGGCTAAATTTAAAGAATTAAAGTACGAATTGCTTGAACATCCACCGTATTCGCCAGATTTGGCTCCCAGTAACTACTATCTCTTCAGAAATCTCAAATAATTCCTTCGTGGATAGCATTTTTCGTCGAATGAAGAGGCCATAGCAGCCGTTGACGGCTATGTTGCAGAGCTTCCGGAAAACCATTATAAGGATTGGATAAAATTATTGGAAGATCATTGGAACAAGCGTATTGGTCTTCTAGGAGATTATATTGAATAAAAAAATATATTTCGCAACAAAAACAGTATGCTTTCATTTCAAGCGCAGGAACTTTTCAACCAACCTGTATAGTGTTTTAATTCTAAATAACTCTTATTTAACTCACAACTTTAAAGGAAAAAAGTTGATGAAGCCAACTCCACATTATTTAATTGAGTTAAAATGAAATTAACTTATGAACTGTCTATATTTTTATAATCTTCAACAATTACATAAATATGTCATATCAGCCCTAAAATGATATATGGAAATGTTATATGAGATGTTTTTTTCAGTTCGAGATCATAAAAACTATTCTTTTCCAAATGGACAAAATTTTATTAATTCACTTTTAGTTTTCCCTAAAAATTTACGATTTCGCATGTTAGCATTGGATGAGACCATTGCATAGCCATTAATTTATGTTTACATGACAATACAAACTTTTCTTTTTTAGGACTTTACAACTGTTGCCCATTTAATCGAGGCCATAGAAATAGAAACAAAAATTGCTCGAACATCAATTAAGACTCATATGAAAGAAGAAAAGATTACATCGAAACTTTTGGAGCCTGCTAATCTAAAATCTGAGATGAGAATCTAAAAAAATCAAAAAGGTAGATCCTAAATGGGGGTCGTGGATTTTTAAAATATTTATATTTTCGATCTAAGAAACGCATTTGAAAATAACTGGGTCACTGAAACAAAAAAAAACGTAAAAAAAAAATACCGCATCCAATATGGTGGTAAGTTTTTTGCATAAAAATTTTAATGATCGTTGCCATATTGGATCTACTACTTTGTATTTTAAATTTTCGTTTTCAGATTCATTATTATTGACTCAAAATCATTAACATTAGATCTAAAATATAAAACATTTAAAATTCAAAATTTTGTTCCCACAAAAAAATTTTTTAAGTCAGATCATAGATTCGCCTGCTTTTAATATGAACCTTCATCCTTTTTAACATGACCCTTCATCAAATTTTGACTCTTTTCCTATGGGCTCGATTTACTATGTGTTGCAGGCACTTTTGGCCTCAGAGAGCTTTTAGTAAAATTCACTGCCGAACAAGTTTCTTAGAATATCTGATTATGTATGGTTTTTTTAATTTCTTTAAAAAAGATATACAACTTTTTATTCCAAATTCTAAAAATCTGTTTAAATTCCCAAATGTAAAACCAAGGTATAAACTCTTTTAACACTCTGCCAATTGTATCGACAAAGAAAACAACTAAAAGCAGTTCTGCTACAACAGTAGTAAGGAAGGGCTGTCGCTTTAGTTGCATCAAGTAAAACCATCATCTTTGTCTTCGTTGTTGTCTCCTCCTCTGGTGGATATTTTAGTTGTTTTTCTACACATCAGATGCACCTTATTTTTTTCGTTTGAGATCATCTTTAACATCATCGATGTGAAACAACATTGGCGCTACGTTTTTTAATGTTTTTTGTTTGTAGTTTAAGTTTTTCTGTATGTTTTTTTTTTTCTTAAAAGTTGGATGGATGAATGGTTAAATAGTTGGTTTGGTTTCTTTTGCTTATACTTATTTTGTTGGGATTTAATTTTTTTTTTTTTTTGTGCACTCATGTTTGTAAGTACCAGTGTATTGATGATGACTTACACGCTTTATGAACCATTATAAAAATTAGCTATAAAAATGTAATGAATATCTTTGGATATTAACTAAATTGTTCATTAATTGAAATTTTGTATTTTATATGCAACAAATGTAGGTATACTTTTAATGTATGTATATAATACAAAATGAAAAGTAAGAAATCAGCTAGATTCATCATGATGTGGAACTAAAGTACGAGTAAGTTTACCAGCACAATTTGGAAATTAATGGAGTTTTGTTTTATCTCAACAAAAAGCAGGAAGTTAAAATGTTTAAATCAAATGCATTTCTTTGGGATTAAAACGAATTGTCGATATAAATTATATAATAGTTTTTAGTAATCCAAAATTTTTATATATTTTTTGCTATAAATCCCCCAGATGTCCTGTCTAATAACTGTTCCAATTTTCTTCTTAGGTAAATATTGTATTTAGACCTTTAACTTAATAAAATTTATACAGAGATATTTTTGTTGAATATTTCTTTTTCCATTTTCATGTGTCATGTTCAAATTACCCAGCAAAGTTTTCTATTCCCAAAAACCAGTTTTAGAACTTATTATTTTTCTTTAAAACCCGTGATGCTGTTAGTTTTAACGTATATGATTTTTGTCTGATATTGTGCCAAAAATTAATAGTTATTTGCACTTAACTAAAATACCTTCTCCTAGAATCAGTTCTGGATCTAGTTCTCTTTTTGTAAGACCGTTACATTAGATCTTTTTAAATCCGCGGCACGCTATTCACACTATCAACCAGATTATCCTATTGTGGAACGCTAGTCGCGTATGATAATCGCATCAGTGATACCTTCCTTCGCCTTGCATTGCTGAATAGTTTACGAATTTCCTCCCCGAGAATAACAAGTTCGCCGGTGATCTAATGCCTCTCCCGGGGAAATTTTCTCCCTTAGAGTGGGCATGATTTCTTAAAAGATTTAAGCAGGTGACTAGTAATACTTGGCACCCCAAAAATCACGGACGGGGTACCGAGATGGGCCTGTAAATTCAACCTGAATATAGAATGCTTAGTTTTGACTTTACTTCGAAACCGAATATCGATGTGAGAGCCTAATGATATGGGTGCATATCTAAAAGCGAATTTATACGATGCAATTGATTGCGTGCAATTTTCTTAATTCCCTTTTTAAAGTTGCTTCCAAAGTTATATCTATTTATACTTTTAACGAAAACTGAATGTGAATGAAGCAACAAAAGAGAGAATAACAGAGAAAGAGAGATAACTGAAACATGCACGAAAAACGAAAACCGTGCCTTTTTTGCTACCCCGCTTGCTTCTCTACCCCGTTCGCCAAAAAACAAAAATTGCACGCAATAATTGCATGCAACAAAGTCACCGTCTAATTTGGCTCTTAGACATCATAATTATAGACCCCATCTATCAAATTTCTGAACATAATGTGATATCTATCAACTTATTCTGTTGAGAAAAGTTATAGTGCTATCAGTATTAGGAGTGAAAATATCATTTGCTTTAAAAACATTCAGTAACGCCTCCTCTATCTTAGTGACGACGAAGGTGGTGGAGTTAGTGGAGACACATTCCAAATGTTGCATCTGTCGAAGACAACTCTGTGGAAAAGAGGAAATCTGTATTTTTATGATAAAGAACACAGGTTCTTGGTTGAATTTAATAGTCCATGGTCGCTGAAATAGATACGATGTGTGCTTTCCGTTTTTGCACCACTGTTTCACTTTGATGGAGATTTTACTTGCTGTAGCGGTCGGCAAAGAATTTTAGATTATCGCCGTGTGCTCTCCTTGGGTTCCTCCGATTTCACCATCTTTTTGGATTCTGAATCCTGGAAAAATTCAAGGAAAATGACCTCCTTTCCATACCATTGGATAATTTATAATCTTGAAAAATACTGCTGATAAAATGAACCGCACTTTCCCCTTAGTCTTTACAAGACTCGCCATAGATCTCTGGGCTATATATACTGTGATTGAGTCTCATCTTGACTCATGTCCTTATGGAAGATTTCCCGTTTGTCCTTTAAGCTAACCGCTTTATTTACCTAAGACTTTCTGTATATCCCGATTTTGTAGTTTGCTTTCCCATTCCTTAATAAAAAAGGTTGCTTTTATGAGCGATTGAATATCAGCCTTCCTTACCAGGGGTCGAATTACAGCATTCGTGGTGTAATGAATTCGTTCGAAAACGGTTATTTTAATATATAACTACAATAATACTAATCATGAAATACCAACTTTAAATTTTATTTTCAATCTAGGACCGAACTACAACCTCCCTAATGAACAAAATTTTAATCGAAAAATTGTGATCTCGAATGCCGTAATTCTACCTTGGGATAAGTTTTGCATCTTCCCAATACGACTCTATACCTTCCACCAGATTCTTGTGGCATTCTACACCATTATGTAAGGCTAGATGTAGCATAAAAACATTTCTGTCAAATCCGAAGCTAATAATTTCGATTATAGGGGCAGACCGTAATGTAACCAAGATAAGTGTATATCAAGATCCTCATATTTTCGGAATATTCCCGCTGATCCTTAGGAATTTCGCTAGTAAGTTTGCTGAAGCCAATGACGGCGTAGCATAGCTCGTCCAGCAACCCTCACCAGTGCATCTTTGTCATAAGATGAATTTTGATGTAGTCGGACTAGACTAGTCTTTAGATATCTCTCTAGGACATGTTTAAGTCCAGTATGAGTGATTTCCAGATAACGACAAACGTACAAATTAAAACTTCCTGTTTTACAGACTAAATGCTATCCAACTCATTTTATTTCCTTTAGTCTTATGTGTTAAAAATCAAGAATCATTTGAGTTGGTAACACTTTAATCTCCGCACTATTTTTTTATAAGTATTTATAACGACCTTATTTTGAGGAAATTTTACGCAAATACATAATTTCGTTTAACAGTGATATGAATTTCTTCAATTTATAGAGAAAAATATTTATATATGAAGTACTCTAAATTTTCATCCGATCTTTGGTACATGTTATTTGAGTCACATTTCAGTAGGTAGTGTTAAATTTAGTGAAAATTTGTTACCACTTGTTTTTTTTGGTCTGAAACCTCTTTATCCCAAGGTGTACTTTAAGTACCGCGTAAATCAAGGGTTATCTGTATATATAACATCAGCTTCAAGCAAATATTAGAGTCCTGTTTTCTATCAATAGTTCATAAAGCATAAATGGGACTAGAATAATCTTGATAAAATACAGTTATTGCCTTAAATATCCACAATTTATCCATAGTGTTTTATTAATTGCATATTATCGTAATTATTAAATAAAAATCTAAATATTCGCATAATTTTTTTTTTTTTTTTTTGTCTACGTAAACAAATTGTGTATACCTTGACATATGTACTGCGATACAGTACAATGGATGTTTGTTTGTATGTATGCATGTATGAACAACAAATCAAAAAAGTAAACATGCAATTGCCTTAAACCATGAACAAACATTTTAAAAACTCTAGAGACTATAAAATTCATTTAACAAACAACGACTGACGTCTGGTAGATGGATGGATGGATGAATGTATGGTTTTCAAAGCGAAAAAACCGCCACATTAAAAATCGAAAAATTTACAAAAAAAAAAAAAACAATATAATAGTACAAAAAGTTCTGTTATATCTGTTAAATCTGACTTTAACTTACTAGTGATCTTTCATACCGTTGGGAAATTTGATCACTGAACCGTTGATTTGTTAAAAAGTTTTAGTTTTTTTTTTAATTCCTTTTGCTTCCCCCTTGAAATATACAGACTGTGGCAAAAGGAAAGCTTTACTCGTACATATATAGTGTGTGTTTATGGCGGTCAGCCATGACAAAAGGGAAATTTAAGACTATAATTTCACAAGTGAGGTACATACGTTCGTATATTGATTTCATAGATAGTTGATAGATGGAGTTGTTTGATCAACACCGTATAGAGTGGAAAAAATAACCATTCCTTAGAATGTTTCTATTTGTGATTTAAAGAGTTTTCTTTTAAGAGGCGGTCAAGATTGTTTGATGTCCATTTGGTGATTTTCGTTTTTTGCATTTTTTTAGTTTGTCACAGGGACGTAGATGATTTGTAAAAGTGAATGTTATTGAATAAAGTACAATGACTTTGTTATAATTTTATTCTTTAACTTGAGTCTCGATTAATATATATTCGCAACGGCTCCTGGAATTGGCTCGAAAATGGATATAAGAATTTTTAGAGTTGTTTTTTATTTAGAAAATACTTAACACCGGCCACATTATATATTTGAAAATTCTTATGTCTTTAATTGCTTCCTAAGAATTATATCCGAATATAGTTCGGATAACTAGATCCAACCTAAAAGTTTATGACAACGGATGAAATTACCTAAACGTATGTCTGATACTACATGCAAAGAAAATAATATTAAAGACTTTTTGGAAGAAAAATTGTTAGGGAAAAAATCATAGACTTTAAGAACTTTTCTTTCTTTGATTGTATAATTATTTATTGATTGTTGCCAGCATTTTATCGTTGCATAATTATCATATTTTTTTCATAGTCCGAATTTTTCTTACCACAGTATGGTTACAGCCAATCATGATATAAAATAGAAGGTGCCAATCATAAAATAGTAAAATATTTACTAAATAATGATGGTAGCGTCCATGTTGATGGTTAAAAAACCAATAATTTGGTTGTGACAACCGTACCCGATTGTAGCAAGCACAATGTAGTAGCAGTGATCATATTGCTACCATGTTTTTTCTCTGCGTGTACCGACATTGAAAATAATTTACATATTTAAGATCCCTTTTTCCGAGGACCAATACCTAAGTCATCACGCCGCCCGACTAACAGCAAAAATCTCTAAATTATCCTGAACCTCAACCACATACAAGACACCAGAACCTTCACCACAACTTCGGATGTTGAAACCTGATGTTAACTCACCCTATGCCAATGCTTCATGGAAACGAACATGACTCAAAATGACTTATAGAAGTTTATTTTTTAGAATAAAGTAATATGATTGTAGCTTACCAAGGACTGTGTAACAATAGCATGTGAAGAGTTAAAATCATCGAGGCAATCATAAAGCCAACAGGTCAAAAATCAACGAAGCCAAATAGCTACCAATCCATCCAGCCACCTTGGTTCATATCATATAAATGCACATCCTATTGTTACATAGTCCTTGGGCTTACATATGGAACAATTATTATACGAGGGAAGTCCGTGACTTTTCGAACTTTCCTCATAGTTGTATGAATGACGGAACTTGCTCAAAATTTGACAGTAGTCTATTAACAGTGGTACTTGATGGGAGCAGTGTTGCATTTCGTATAACTACGAGGAAGTTCGAGGGAAGTTCGAAAAGCCGCCATTACATCATGCAATAATGTTCCGTTATAATCCTCAAAATCTTTTTTGTTCATTTCGCCATTATCAAAGATCTCTCATAACATTCTGAAATTTTTTTAATAGGATGGCCCGATAAGTGGTTTTCTTTGCAGTAGCACTCATTCGATGCCTATTAATAAGCTGAATACAAAAAAAGGTAAACAATTTTGGAGGGAATCTTTAATTTCCACCAGCGATTGAAGATTTCGTTATTAGTGTATTTTTGGTATCACAAAAAGTTGCATAATGACAAACTTGTTATAGGAAACGCATTTAAAATAATTTTATGAATTAAAATTAGTTCAACATAAACGATGTGAATTTTAAATTTTTTAGCTTAATGCAAACTGGAAGTTGCGTGTCGACGAGCATATTAATTGTATATCCTTTTAAAACTTTCAAAACAAAAAAACATAAGAAATCTTTATCTTCCAATTTAAAACTTATTTCTTTAACGGCATCACGCAAGTTTTGATACTAACTTGTACAAAAGTTTGAAACTTTTTTATAAATATACATCAACATCGACAACTTTAAATGCTAGCAAGGAGCTAAACATCCCTTTGGAAATTGTTTACCCTTAATAAATTTTTATTTTTTTTTAATTCTGATATTTTAGACGCGGTTCCTATTATATTTATTTCACATAAATTCTATCGTACAGGTGTTAATCGAGGGTTTAAAATCACTTGTAGAGTTCTTTAAGATTTTGTAAAAGTCAAACCGAAGAAGTAACCATGCAACCGCCTTAAATTACTGTCATTATTCTGGATGTAGCGTTTATTCATATATTCGCATGCCCGTTCAGTCGAAGCCGATAACAACGCATGTTGGGCGCCATTTAAGTTTTTTGACAAATCACATTTTATAATCCTTTTTAAAGACATTTACTCTATTTTACATTTTCCTTTCTATTATGTTCTTGGTGTACAAGCAAGAGCTGCAGTCTTAAAGTGTATCACACTGTTATCAGAAGTCTGTTATCACTTCTGAGCTAAAAAATTACATCGCACACGCTGGTTAATTGTAAATCGACCAGTTGCCTAACAATTTAAACCCTAATTTTGCCAAATTGTCTGCTCATGACTTACTCTCGTCACCTAGTTTATATCAGAGAACTGCATTTGCTGATTCAAAAACGTTCATATGCAATCAACACAAGAATAAATATGTGTTTGCGTTCAAACGCTGAATATACTCCAACACACATATTTGTTGATGATTTTAAATCAATCAAACGGCGTGCAAATTGTTTTGTCACTGATTTATAATCATCGGTCGTTGTTAAACCATTGATTTTATTCTGTTCATTCGAGCCAACAATAACTATTTTGATGTAGAATAAATCAGAAAAAATAACAAACAACAAGTGTAATCATAATTAAAACAAAATAGTTTCTTATCTATAAAAAGGGGGTGGTTTTGTAGAAACACATTTAATAAATGTTATATGTATATTAGGGTGGGTATAAAATACGTTTTTTTAGAATTTTTATTAGGAATACCAAAAATATTGTTCTTTGTGAAATTTTTTTTTTTAATTTAGGTCGACATCTCAGGCTCGCCCAATCCGGTTAAATTTAAATATTTGCCTAATTTTCCAATCAAAATAGATGAAAAAAAATTTAGACAATATTTAAATTTTTTCGGATCAGGCAAGCCTGAGATATCGACCAAAATTTTTTTTCCAAAAAAATATTTATATATCACAAAGAAGAATTTTTTTATTACTAATAAAAATTCTAAAAAAGCGGATTTAAGTTCCACCCTAATGTAAACAATATCATTTATGAAATGTGTTTCTATTTTGTTTTAATTATGAATACACTCATACGCGTTGTTTGTTGTTTTTTCTGATTTATTCAACGCTAACTTTTTGTTGAGTGATTAAATTTGCAGTAAACATAATCGACATATGATTCAAACTGATCCGAATTAGGCGTTCAGTAACATGATGCTGATTTTATTCTACAGTGAATTTTGTTGAATTATTAAATGTGAACAAGAATTTTTGTGTATGATTAAATCAAGAAAAAAGTTGATTTTGCAGTTCTCTGGTTTGAATCCCCTTCAATAATACGCCAATGATTTATTTTTTTTTTTAAGTCAAGATGACGCTATTTTCATTTAAACACCTTCTCTACGAAAGATGTTTGGAGAAAGAACATTTGTAAAAATGAACAATAATGAAACGCTTTAAGCTTAAGTTTTTTTTTCCACTTCCAATTTCTTAGTTTCTTCATTTTATTGTGTATATTTTTCATGGGTATGATCATACAAATCATTTAATACATACAGAGAGGAGTTGCTTTAATACTTTTTACGATGTTTTTGTTGGTGTTTTTTATATAAGAATGACTATCATAAGATCTCTATCACTACTTACACATTAAGGCGTTATTGTGCGGTAAAAGTCCACCACCAACTGAACGACAGCGAACTGGCCAACCAACATGATGATGATCATGACGATTGCAATGACGACCACATTGTATGTACAATAAACCGACTCCAAAAAAAAAAAAAAGTTTAAATGTGCCCCTCAAAACATACATTGGTTTGTTTTATGATAATTCTTAAAAATTTTTTGTACACTCAGGGAAATACCTTAATCATAATTAGGAAAAACTTCTTAAAAATGTAAACTAATGACATGTTTCTTTATACCCAGGAAAAAGACCTTACCAAATAATGGGGTTTAGAACGAGAAGAACCTGGTTGAAGTTTGCCTAATAAGCTCAGTATAATATGTCTTTGGAGGAAGCTAATGCCTCCAAGCTTACGAGTAAGGAGTAAAATACATACACTCACCAAAAAAAGTTTGTAACGACAACTGAAATTTTTGTTGTTATTACGGGAAATTTTTGCTAATTTGAGCCCATCGGTATTTTTTGCTAATTTTAGCAACACATATCTGCAAACGTGTAGTAGATGAAATTAGCGGCCTCTACTAAATTTTAGTAAACTTTTTGTAAAGTGGAATTTAAAATCGGTTTGCTCAAATCAGCTAAAAATTCACTAAATATTATTGATAATAGTGCAATGAAATTATTATTAAAAATTAGTAAGTGCTACTAAGTTTTGGTAAATTGATGTAAACTGCAATTTCAAACCGATCTGCTAAAATCAGCAACAAATTTTACTTAATATTAGTGGAAAGGAAATATCAGGAAAGTGAATACCCGCTACTAGAAATTGGTTTAATTCTGTACAGGGTTTAAAAATTAACAAAAACTTTTGATAAATTATAGTGAACTAAACTTCTAGAAAATTTCAATTTATCAAACAATTATTGAGAATGCAAATTGTTACACTTTAAAGCTGCTAATCTCTTTTGAAACTGTATTACGAAAAAAAATCACAAATTTATTTTTTTTTTTGTTTGTAGAGCAACAAATTTTTTTATTTTATTCATTTTTTTTTTTCAAAAATATTTTATACAAAATTAAATGCATAAACGAATTTTGTTCAAATTTGCTAATTTTTGTATTGAAAAATATTTTTAGAGTAAAATTTTTGGATTTTAATGTCAAATTTACAACTTTTTAGTGCTATTTTAAGTGGATCTCATTAGACATGAGTCGGTTGTGAGAAGTATCTGCCCTTCCGATCCCTATTTAAATTTTTTAGGCAATTTAAGTTTGTAGGTATAAGTTTTATTTATTAGAAATAAAATTTTCTTTAATATCCACTTTTTTAAAATTAGTAAATTTTTTTGCTAATTTTAGCAAATCGGTTTTCAAAATTTTGTAAAATCATTTCTGAAATTAGCTACAAAAATTTGTAAATTTTCTGTGAAAATTCTGTAATTTCTAAAATGTAAAATGTTGAAAACCCTTTACAAATTTTTCTACTAACTTTTTTCTGAGTGTAGTTAATGACAAGGTTAAAACAACTAGTTATAAGTAAGACTTAAATAACTGGTTACAACTCATATGATAAGAACTGATTTTTGTTAACAATTTGAGAAAAAATAAATATCAAAATCAAAAATAGATTTTAACTGGCAAATAAGCAGTTAAAACGCATTACTAGTAACTCATTATTTTCACTTTGAACGAAGGCAGTATGCAAGGAGCTGTATAACACATTATTAGTAACTCAATATTTTTACTTAAGAAGCAATGCATGGGGCAGGGGTAGGTCATTATTGGTAATGCAAAAATCAATGAGCTGCTGTTACTAATTTTTTCCCGGGTACATTAAGAAACCTTTGTTCAATATGATGAAGATCTTTTAATACTTCTTCATCATATTTACAATATGAAGAATTTATTCATACTTATGAGGAAGTTTTACCAGTAAGGTGAAGTTTTATTAATTGAATTTTTTTTAAAATAATTTAAGTAAATAAAAATGCAAACATAATAAGAATTGCAAATAGTAAGTAGGGTTTTGCAACTAAAATAAATAATTTGTGGGAGTTTATGATTATTTTTTCTATAAATTTTTTTATGAAATGATATTTGGTGAATTCCATACAAAAGTACACAACAAAGTCAAATTTTCATATTATTATTTTTTTATAACTGGAAAGAATATTGAAGATGACGAGGATAACTCATATTCATATTATTTAGTGTCGTGTAAGTCACAATTTGTATGTCGTGTAAGTCACGCGAAAAAAACTATTTTTTGTGAAAAATAAAATAAATTTCACTAAGTTGAAGCCATTTTGTCGTTGTTTGTATTTCTCAAATACTTTTGGTGCAGTTTAAAAGGAATCGGACTACACAATTAACAGAATTTTTAAACTATCTTTGATTACCCGGAAATCAATGGATTTGATGTCGTGTAAGTCACAACTAATTAATTATATTAAAATTAAAAATATGTAATCGCAAATCAAAAATCAAAGTGCATGAATTAATACGTATGTTCGTGTAGATGTTATTTCTTAAAACGAAAAAATTAAAAAAATTATGATTGTACCAGAATTTTATCACAAATGACAAAAGTTTTGCCTCGTGTCGTGCAAGTCACACGTGAAATTCACCATTTATGAAACATTTATCATAAAACACTTCAACATATTTATGAAAAGTTTATTAATATGATAACGAATTGATAACGAACGATTTATGAAACAATTTCATTAATATACTGAAACTTTTTTCACTGACTGTTGTAATAACATTTCAAAATCTAGAGCACCTATTTTACTTTTAAAATAATTTGCATTTCTAGACAACTTGTACAATATAGATATCATACGATAGGTTTAATCCACTTAACAAACGGCGCGTAATAATTTTTTTTCTGCTTAGTCCTCATTTCATCCTTAAATCAACTAGAAACTAAATCTGCTGTTTGATTGGTGTAACCCCCACAATTCCAAACTAGTTCCACACATCAATGATGTAATTGATGCTCATATTCCCAATGTTATGGGTATCACTCAATGGAATTTCAGGTCCAACGAGAACTATCAGGAATATATAAAAATAAATAAAATACAATAAGGCCGAGTTTTTGGAATTTGAGTTAAACTTGGTTTAGTTAAACCGAAAACGAAATTTGTCTGCCATTTTCATGTTTATTAACAAAACAAATTTGTCGGAACAACTTTTTATTACATAAAATTTTTGGTTTTCATTAAAATAAAATAAATTAAAACAAATTCCAAAATCAGTATTCAAGTTACAAACTGCGATAAATTGAGTTTAAAGGTAATATACATCCTAAAAACTCGGCCTAAGTCTTAAATCCAGCTGAGATTAAAATATGTTGATTTATACATTTTTATACATAAACCTTTAATGCTTTGAGCTTTCTTAAAAACAATCAAGCTCAGCAGTAGTAATCGTTGGACCCAAAATATTACTCAAATCATTAAAAAACAAAGCAAGGCATGTTTTTTGGGGGGAAACATTTTTTAGTATATAAAAGGAGTCGGTCTAATGTTCAAGTATTGTCGGTACGTGTGGCACTTCATGTCGGTGTTTTTTTTTTTTTTTGCTATATGTGCAACGAATTTTGAAATTGCAGCCTTTAGCTGACAGCATGAATGATAGCGTCAAAGGCGAAGCTAATCAAATTTGACCATCATCATTGGTATTGTCCGATTGTGGTGGTGGTGGTAGTGGTTTATATGGTAAAAGCAAAACGACAACAATGGTCATGAAGATGAGTCGGGTGATTTTATTGCCTTTTTCTTTATTAATTTTTATTAAAAGTTTCCTGTTATTTGTTACTTTTTTAAGCTTATACGAATTTTTTATATTAAATATTCTTAGTATCGATCTACAACTATAGCTTTAATCTATATATTCATTAAAACCTTTTAACAACAATATTTTGCAGGTGGTCCTCTAAAATTGTTAAAAATATAAGATATCAACATTTCAATGTTAAGTTAGTAAATATTGACAGGCTCATTTAATATTGTAAAGAAAGAAAAATATAAAACAAAAACCTAAAACTCCAGTCTAAAATACTAGGCGAAAAAAGCCATACAACGACATCTCGTGAAATCAACAAAAACAAAAAGTAACGTAAAATAAAACAGACAGAGCATGTCGGCAAAACATCAACCAAAAAATAACTAAATGAAGTACTCAAATACTTTATAATTATATTTAAAAACTATCTAAATTATTCTAGTGGTTTGAGTCGAATTTTAAAAGACCCTACGGCAAGAAAGAAAATCTATGGAGTATGTCCGAAATAAAACAGAGTCTCTGTCAAGTTGTACATTTATTAAAATGGTTTTCAACACGAATCAGTTTTCTTACAATTGGAAAACTGTTTTATTCATACAATGGTTTATAGTAGGCGTGTTTTGTTGGTTATAACTACACAATCTTTTATAATGGTTGTCATAATAATTTTTGTCGTTACGGTCAAATTACGTCCCCGAACAATATTAACCCGTTTACAGGTTTGGTTGGGAATTTTGGTCGAAGGGCAGTGACAATGTTTTTGATATAATGCCAAAAGAAAAATGGTCATAATTTGTACCTAAAATAATTGTATAAATAACCAATGAATGAAAAATATCGAATGTCTTGAGCCGGCTTAGTTGAGGCAATCTTTTTGAAGGTATTCGGCTGGAAAATGGGCATAGTGACGGAAAAATATTTGGTCATAATATCCATATCAAATTGGTCTTAACGCTTATGAATACTAGAAAGTGACAGGCCTATTTTCAATACCGGATTCACTAAAAAAAATATTTCTGTGCAGACGGACATCGGTCGGCCTTAGCGATTTCCTGCTCTGAGTTGTGTCCAATACAGACTTTACTAACATATTCTAATATGTACACGGGGTGACTCAGAGATTTTGCTCAAATTTTGATAGAGGAAAGAAAATAAGTTGACACGTTTATGTAGTAACGGCCCAATTTAATATTTAGTCCATTGACGATTAAACTTAATTCGTTAGAGCCTTTTTGGCGTAACTTTTTTTTTTTTGGACTAATGGCTAAAAATAAGATTAATACTGTTCTTGATGTTTTAGTGCTGCCACTATCTTAAAAATGAGTACTAAATTAGTAAAGTTGACTTAAGCTTACCCCAAATTACACGTCATTCATATTTGACTTGAAGCAATTAGTTGAGATTCGCACAATTGCATGTTTTTTTGAAATTCCTTGAATTTTATTTGTTATTTTTTATTTATCGTATGATGAGTTTCGATTATAAAATAACTGATTTAATAGAGATGGAACTTTTCAAAAGTTGACTTAAGCTAAATATAGGTACTTTAGTGTATTTGCATGATATTGCTCATTTCCTTAATTCAATTTTGCTAAATATAGTTGGACCTTTAATTTAACTTAGCTAAATATAGTAGTTCAGCCTTAAAGCGTTTAACGTATTATTATTTATTTTGTACTTTGTCTTAAACTATGCCTAATTTTAAAGTTGAAAAACTTAATACAAAATCGTGAACAAAATTATTTAATAAAAACTTAAAATTTTTATCTCGTTAGGCTCTAAAACTATCAGCTTACAATTTATAGATATCCCAAAAAATCTACTTCGCTCTAGTATCGTTCGCCTCAAGTTTTGTTAAGATCATCCCATAAGGTCTTTTTTTCTAAAATAGTAAAAACTCAAAATGGAAAAAAGGTGTTTTTTAAGAATTTTTAAGTTTCTTTAATAGAAAGTTGGGAATCAAATGAAATGTAGCAAACACAAAATCTAATTTCAGATATAAGCTCATTAAACTCAGCTGTATATTGGGTATAACGAATTCAAATCCTTATGAAGGACTCAAGATGCAATGTTGTTTGCTGACCCTATAATTTATAAGAATATATCATGATGTTCTCCGAAATAAGCATTTGTCTGAACTACTTCACTTCTTTTGTAGTGCGATTACGTTAACTACCCTGCTGAAAAAGGGGTCAGTTGAAAATTGGGACCTGTCCCGTGATAAACCGGGTCGGTACCGAAGGCATGAAAGAGGTGAAAAGAGGACCAGTTCCTAAAATACCTACCACGTGACCGATTTTAAAGTCATGACATGTTCTTTGGCGTTGGTTCTGTGATATGTTATTTGGTATTAGTTGTGTTCTTTTAGACTAGTCCTGTGACATGTCACAGATGACAATTGACTTTCCCCTAGAACAAGCCTATGTTAAAGTGACCCGTCCTTTTCATATGAAAAAACCGGTCCCGTGTCCGATCCCTATCACAATAAAACGTGCACGTGACGTGTCCTGGGATAGGTCTTTTTCCCGCAGGTTTGCGATAATTGTCGGTGCAGTTACTGAGAAAACTATGTTAATTGTCGAATCATGACAATGTACCAAATTTTGTCGTTCCTCCACTGAGCTATATCTTACATCTTTTATCAATTTGAAAAGATCTTAACATTTTCCCATAAGAATTATACAGGCCAAAAATTTTACATCTACAAAATATGATCCTTTCTCATTTTGTTCCATCTTACATCTTTCGTTATTTTAAGTGTCATCACTAAAAAAATTACAAAAAAAATCGAGTTTCTTTGTGTCATCACTAGCAAACTGACATAGTAGAAAATAAACAAAAAAAAATTAATCAATAAAGGAAAATAAGTGGCACATGTAAGAATTTCATACTTATGTCTACCAAAATTCTTCTTCATCATCATCTTCTTCCAGAATGGCCCTTAATATTTCAATGTACTGCATTAAAATTCGGGTTTGTTCTTGCAAAGCAACAACTACTACAATGATTATTGCTTTCTTTAATTAAATTTTTTTTCTTTTTAACAAAAATTATGCGTCTTTTTCTTTTATTTTTTTTTGACAGCTGAATAAACAACAGATGAAAGATGTTGCCAATGCAAACACTTGTTTCACGTTTTCAACATCTTCCATGCGTTTTACAAATATGTTGTTTAGTGTAAATAGCCTATTACTACATATTTATGTCATTTATAAACGACCGAAAATTGACAACACCAATATATGGGCAGCGGCTTTTAAGTCCATTAGTCCTAGCTTTTTATGAAAAACTCAAATAACTCGTTGGATCATACAATCGTGGCTAACGAAAACGCTTCTAATGACTATTTTGTTTGCTCTAAATAGCAGTAGTGGTAGTTGCAACCAGAAAGATCCAATATGTAGAGCGCAATAACTTTTTCCTCCTCTTATACTGCAGTCACTCTAAATTGTCTTGTACCCTCGAAACTTTACTAATGTTAGGACAAATTCGTCTCGCGGGGAAACGAGATACGTGTGAGCGTTTGCAAGTGGGCTAGTCGAAGGTATTCAAAACAGGTATTTACAATTATCTGGAATACTCAGAGTAAATGACACATTGGCTATTTTTTATTAAATTCTATCATTTAGGGGATTCCCCTTAAAATGGGTTTATGAGAAAAGGATATAGGGATTAGTGTTTGTAAAAATTTGTTTTGAATTATTTTAAGTTGTACGTATCAGGGAAGTTGTAAGTATATACTAGAAGTTTATTCGACATATGAGAGATTCGATTAGTAAACGATTTTTCTTTATAATAAACGAATTGTCTATGGACAATCGACTACAAACAAAGGAAAACAATGTCTCTAGGGATAAGATCACCTCGATGGCAGTAACGATAGTACAGTTCAGCATAGCCTACTTTCCGGCTAGCTAATATAAAGATTGGTTGTTTAAATGTGGACAAATGATTTTTCTCTAAAAAAAAAACCATTAAAGTACTTAAGTGTATAACTTAAAGTGCTTTAATAATTTGATACATAGTACTGCACGCAGAGAAAAAACATGGTTGCGACATGATCACTGCTAATATATTGTGCTTGCTGCAATCTGGTATGGTTGCCACAACCATGTTATTGGTTTTTTAACTATCAAAATGGTCGCTACCATCATTATTATAGTAAATATTTTACTATTTTATGATTGACACCTCCTATTTTATAACATGATTGGGTGTAACCATATTGTGGTAAGAAAAACTCTGACTATGAAAAAATAAGATAATTTTGCAACCATAAAATTCTGGTAACAATCAATAAATAATTATACATCAAATAAAACATGACTTTGAAATTTACAGTCATAGTATTGTCTTGTTTTCATAAAACCCAAAACTTTATCAATTCAGTCAGTTTGTTTTTACTACAAAATGTCTTAAAAAAACAATCATATATTGTTAAATGCTGGGATTTTATATTTATAATATATATATGAGAATCATAATATGCTTATTAATGTGCCATAATATGTTATTAGATAGTCATACTATGTATATTAATAATCGTAATATAATAAGAAAGATCATATAATATAGTTATAGGGACTATAATATGATAACATTTTGAGTATACTATGATTACAGGCGATCATATTCAAGATCATAATATGTTTATTAAAATCATAATATGGTAATTTTTGAATAATAATATAACTGTAGGGACCATATTATGGTAAAATTATGGTTATTTTATTATCATAATATGATAACCATATTATAGTACGACTATGGTTGGTACAATCATAAACCCAAAAATGTATGATGCTCTTCGAATATGATTGTTCTCTGCGTGTGTGCGGAATATTTTGTATCGGTCGGTGAATAATACCAAAGTTTTGCGTGACTTTTATGCTCCATCAAGTTATTAACTTAGGGATCTCTTATTAGCATAAAAAATTAAGTACAGATGTATCTATAAAAGAATAGTTGGTCGTCCATATCACAAAAAGGTCACTTTAGTTAAAGAACATGGAACTGCCCCTAACTTGCGATGTTGTGTAATTTTATTTCGAATGAGCTGTACTAAGAAATTTTTAAAGAGTTTTTAAAGGTTCACTTCCTAATAAATATTACAAACTGCAAATTAATGCAATCCTTATTTGTAGGGTATCAAAACCTAAATTACAAAAAAAAAATTAAACAAAAACACAGATACACAGATTAATAAATGTTAGAACATGAAGTTATTGTTGTTGCTGAGTTTTTCTTTTTTTTATTTTGCTATCGAAATAGTGCTTCTACTTTACGGCTGTTTTGAACTCAGCCGACCAGAAAACTAGTTAATGGCAAATAATATAAAGTAAACATTTGCAAAAAAAAAAAAAAATAATACAAAACCAAACCAAACAGACATCCATCCCAACATACTCGTGCATTCAAAACAAACATCCATTATAGCAAAATATAAAAAAAAACTACAACTTAAGTAAAATATTATTATGAACTTACTAATGTACAACATTAGGTCGGTCGGTCGGCTGGCTGGTTGGTCTCCCCTCTTCCATTATAAGTCAAATATTGTTTGAGAAGCATAAAAACATGAAGATAGCAAAGTTATAGATCAAAAGAAGCAAGCAACAACAAAAAAGCTGGAAAATATTGTCATCAATAGATTATTAAGTTAAAGAAAATGAAAAAAAAAAACAAAAAAATAAGAGACATGGCAACTGCAATATCAACCACAGCAACAACAACAACAACTACATTAGTGACAACATGACACAACATCAAACAAAGCCGACTTATGACTGGAGGAAATGCAAAAATATTATTTCAAAATGTTAAATTATCCATAATCTGAGAACTCACTTTAATAAGATTTCAAAGAGAGATAAAAAATGGGAAATTTTCAAATCATTCTGCTTTAAAATATGCTAAATTAACTATGTAACATTTTTAGAAGAAACGAAATTTTATTAAAAAAAATTAATCCGATTTACCCCACAGTACGTACGGTGATCTATAGGTAAAATTAGTAAGCATCTTTTAATCGGTACAATTATAGTAGGGAGTCCTGATTTTCGCGAGAGAAGATCACTCAAAATACGCGTGTCTTTAAAGCTAAAAAAAATGTTCAAGCTCTTGTGGCCAGCAATAAGCACCATTGGTAAATTATTTCGTTATTTTAACAATAATCAGCCCGTCCATACGAGTTGCTTGACTGCTCTTTCATCGCGAAATTCGCAATAGTCTTCGAACGCCTACAAGAGAAAACTGCTACCCAATTTGAAATTTATGTATTTTTACAAATAGTAATGACTTTTCGAACAAAACCTTATAAGATGATTAGATTTTTATACATTTTTTCTAATAAATTTATCAGATTTTGTTCAAAATGTCATTACTTTTTGTAAAAATACATAAATTCCAAATTGGGTAGCAGTTATATGAAAAATATTTGAAAAGGCATATCAAAGTGAAACAATGTGTGGCACTATTGGGTCCAAACGAATCGGAATCAAATTTTGTTTTGATGGAATTTTTATTCAGGAACCTGAAAACACATTTTAAGATAAAAATTTTTAAATTAATCCTACAAATATTATCTGCAGGATCGAAAGTATAGAACGACCTCTAAAATCCCCAATCAAATGGTTTACAATTTTCGATCTATTTTACTACAACTATTATATTTAATCATTTAAAACATATGCCTTCGAGCCTAAATATGAAGGCGAATCAATAAGTCCGTAACTTTTCGAACTTCCCTCGTAGTTATATGAAATGCAACACTGCTCCCATCTAGTACCACCTGTTAATAGACTGCTAACAAATTTGGAAAAAAGTGAATTTCGAGTGCTCATTAAACATTCACCCTTATTCTAGTTGTCGTTATCAATGTCGTCGTCGTTTTTGAGTCAACATCACTTTGCTTCGACGTCGACATCACTTCGACACCAAATTGGTATTCTAAAACAGTGTCTTAACGACGTCGACAGTTTATCGATTTAAACAAAAACACATCACTAAAAATTGAGTCGGCAGATTTATTTTGTTTATTATTTTTGGAAAAAATGTTTTTTATGTGTAATTTAAATTCCGATACCAGTGATGACGAAAATAAAGAAAATCTAGTTTTGAAAAGAAGACTTCTCATACAGAAATCCAATATCTTTAATCTACCGGATAACAAGTGAGTAGCAAAATCAAAGTCTGTTACTTTAAAGAATGTTAATCTTTTAATTTTTTTAAAAGGTTTGAAAGTTACTTTCGGCTGAATAAAACAGCCTTCAAAGATGTGCTGGAAACAATAGCACTTAATTTGAAAACCGGAATCAAGTCCACATTTATTTCCAAAACAATAAAGTTGGCAGCTACATTAAGATTTTTACCCAGGGGTCGTACCAGCTCAGTGTTGGAAATGACTTTAACTTAGGGTTCAGCTGTTTCTGAAACTGTAGAAGATTTTCCACAGCTTCCTTCAGCGGGCTCAATATAAATTGCTTGAATGTTCCGCCACATGTAGCATTACACTCGGCTTTGTTGGCTACCATTTTCTTTTTAACTTTAAATTTTAAGTCTCGCCAAACCTATAAATAAATGTTGTTATATTTTTTTAATGCACTTTATATGATCATGCTTTCTTTACCTTCTGCCATCCATCTTACATTATTCTCGGTGGGCCAAGTGCATTTAATAAATTTGATATTTCTTCCCATTTTTTCCGTTTTTTTTTTCAGTCATTACTTTTCCTCAAGTCGTTACTAAAAATTGTGTCGACAAAATCAGAGTCGTTTCAAGACAATATCGTCGTCACATTTTCTTACAGAATACCAAATACTTGTCGACAGTTATCAATTATTTTCGATAACGACAACGGGAGTACCAATTTAAAAAAAAAACCCAAGACGACATTGTCTTGTGTCGATGACGACAACTAGAATAAGGGTGATTATTTTTTGCGAAAATAAACCGTCAATCAAACCAAGGAAAAGCTTGATAAATACTATGGGGACTCTGCACCATCGATTTCAATGGTAAAAAAGTGGTTTACTGACCTTCGTTGTGGTCGCACAAGTACAAATGACACTGAACGTTCTGAACGGCCAATTGAGGTCAATACACCCGAAAATGTCGAAAAAATCCATGATATGGTGTTGGCCGATCGAAGAGTAAAAGTGCGTAAGGTTGTTGATGCCATAGGCATTTCATATGGCAGTGTGGTTTCGATTTAAAATGATCAGTTGGATTTAAGAAAGCTGTCTGCTGTCTGGAGCCGCGCTTGCTCTCAATTGACCATAAACGTAATCGTGTAACAACTTCAAAGGATTGGCAAAGTTCCATTAATTGGGCTACGAATTGGTACCTTATCCGCCATATTCTCCTGATTTATCCCCAGTGACTATTTCCTATTTCCAAACCTAAAGAAATGGCTCGGTTGAAAGAGATTTAGCTCCAACGATGAAATTATTGATCAAACAAATGTCTGTTTTATGGACCTCGAAAAATCCTATTTTTTGGAAGGGATAAAAAAATTGGAGAAACGTTGGACTAAGTGTATTGCGCTAAAAGGAGATTATGTTAAAAAATAATTTTTTTTTTTTGCAAAAAAAAACTGTGTTTTATTCAAAAAGTCACGGACTTATTGATCCGCCCACGTATTTCTAAAATTTTGCAAAGTGTACAAGTTTTTTTTGCCTTGATAATTGTTGTATTTTTGAGGTTAAGTTAACATTTCCCTAACTTTACGAGTTTGACATAACAAGCCAAAATTAGTAAATTAAATAAGCTTTTATTTAATTTTTGTTTGGCTGTGCTAGCTTTACGAGTTACAGAAATAATGTGGTTCATAGTTTGTTAATAAAAGTGTACAACTTTTTTTTGCTGACTGTATATTAATCTAAAAAAGATAATAAGGCGCTGTATTCACGTTATTTCTCTATCTAATTAGATATTTTACAAAATTAAATGTCTTCACAGGCAGCTCCACACGACCTTGATTACTTACACTGAGAAAAAATTTTTTTACCAACCTAATGGCTTGGATGCAGCCACCGATATATTTGTTCGTGTCAACAGATATTCACTTAATACTAAAAAATGTCGGTTAGAACAATATATTTTAGTTATGTTAGGACTCCTGATATGATTTTTGTCGGGTATCACGGACTTTTTGAAGAGAACTGAATGTTTTTATTTAGTAGTTTTTCATGAGGATATGGAGATATTAAGTGAAATAGCACTAGTTATCGTACTGTCTTTAATATGGGGCGACGCCCTCTTTGCAAACAGTCCAGAAGATTTAAACTTATCTATGAAGCTTCTTCTCATAAATGGGAGTTATATTTCATTTTACATCTTAACCAACCAAGCCTTAACATTTGAATGGTTTTTTGAGACCTGAGATCTAAAAACTTGCGATTCAGCGATATCAAGGCCATCCATTTGAATTGTTGCTAATATTTATTCCTCGGCCCGAGAATTATAGTTGTTAAGTATTTATTTAAATGTTCACCTGCGGCGCCAACTCCACCCATTTCTTCTGTCAATATTATACACTTTCTGGCGACTATCGTTGTCGTGTTGCAACAGTAAGCTAATTCTTTTCTTAAAAATAATTTTACAATTTCAAGAAAATCAAAACAAACAAAACCAATACTCTTATAAAAATGCAATTTTATAACACAAATTGGGGCCATGTTTCATTTTCAAAAATTGGGTCTAAACTTCATAATGCTCATTCTTAATTTTAGTTTTCCTTTTGCAAAAATGAAAAAAGGAACCAAGGGATAAAAATACGTCCCAAATTTGTTTCCTCCTTTTTTGGAGCCATTTTTCATTTCTCACTTTGGGGCCTAATTTTATAGCGCCCTTATACCGTTTTTTGGATTGTAACAACTTATTGATAATATTAAAACAAAAAAATATTATAATTCTAGTCAGAAAACAAAATTTTGTTTGCAAACAAATTTCCAAATTCGGTTGCCATAACAAAACCAAGTATTTCATCAATATGATTACAAATTTTTGAGTTTTTTTATTCCTTACATTGCATGTTATATATCAAACGACTAAAATGTTAAACCCCCAAGAGATCCTTTCACAATATGATAACAATATTAGCAACTTTACTGAAAAGGGCATATAAAAACATAAACTTAACAGCAACAAAATTACAATTTGTATACGTATCGTATGTACTTCAATATAACAGATGGTCAATATATATTTTCAATAGTACATGCTTTTGCAGTTAAATGATGACTCTATTTGAAACCACACACACATCATGAACAACTCGACAACATCATCATGTGCAAGAATGATTTTATCTTATGTGCATTTAAGACTAGCAACTCCTCTTTTGTAGAAAATTACAAAAAGAATACCGCTTTCAGCACAGCAATCATTTGTGTTTGTCATATTAGAGTAGAGTAGGTACTTGTACCTTTTAATTGTACTTTATTTTCTTAAATTTCCCTATAATAATCTGTAAACAAAAAGGAAAACATATAGTAAGTATCAAGTGCTTACATTAATCATTAAAATGAAATACTAACTCACATGTAAATTGATTAGGGAGTTCAAAATCCCACTTGTGTTGAACTGCACGCAAGCGTTTTTACCGGATCAATAAGTTCGAGACTTTTTTAATGAAACACAGTTTTTTTTGCAAAAAAAAAAAAAATATTTTTCAACATAATCTCCTTTTTAGCTCAATACACTTAGTCCAACGTTTCTCCAATTTTTGTATCGCTTCCAAAAAATTGGATTTTTCGATGTCCATAAAATAGGCATTTGTTTGATCCATAATTTCATCGTTGGAGCTAAATTTTTTTCCACCGAGCCATTTCTTTAGGTTTGGAAATAGGAAATAGTCACTGCGGGCTTAATCCGGAAAATATGGCGGATGAGGTACCAATTCATAGCCCGATTCATGGAATTTTGCCATTGAGGCTACACACGTGTGCACCCGTGCGTTATGGTCAATTGAGAGCAAACGCGGCATCCATCTTGCAGACAGCTTTATTAAATCCAACTGATCATTTAAAATCGAAATCACACTGCCATATGAAAAGCCTATGGCTTTAACAATCTCACGCACTTTTACTGTTCGATCGGCCAACACCATATCGTGGATTTTTTCGACATTTTCGGGTGTATTGACCTCAATTGGCCGTCCAGAATGTTCAGCGTTATTTGTACTTGTGCGTCCATTAAGCTTTTCCTTAGTTTGATTGACGGTTTTTTCGCAAAAAATAATGAGCACTCGAAATTCACTTTTTTTCATTTTTAAAAAAATCCACGAGGTTGTATGTTTTGAACAGCTGTTAAACACAAAGTAAATGACGGAACTTGCTCAAAATTTGACAGTAGTCTATTAACAGGTGGTAATTGATGGGAGCAGTGTTGCGTTTAATATAACTACGAGGGAAGTTCGAAAAGTCACGGACTTATTGATCCGCCCTCGAATCGTTGTTGAACGCTTTATAACTTTCAGTTATTGGAATACGGTACAATTTGCACCGTTCAATTTGAACTACCCTAATGCATATGATGTACACTCTTAAGTAAAAGAGCAAATAAATGTACAATTTTTTTAACTCGCATGAGTGCATGGAAAAAACACCTTATTGCACTTTCAGAAATTATTTATTTTCTGAAGATCAAACAACTGAAAAATTTCCTAAATAAATAAACACACACGATCATATGAGCCAAGCTGACAGTTCTACATTATAATGTCTATATAACGATTTAATGCGTGGGTGCATTGATAATTATCCTTTTATTCCAGACATTTATATTTAAAATCTGTTTCAGTGGCAAACGGGAAAAGTTTTCTGAATATTTCTTCCTCCAGGGGAAGATCTTCGCCATCTATATATGTGTATCAGAGTGTCTTAGAAGGGGCAGTCAAGCGACACCAAGTGCATAATTGTCCCATGACGTGTCGTCTAGTCCTGGCCTATATTAAAACTCTCAATAGACTCAGCGGATG
The DNA here is from genome assembly GCA_949748255.1 of Eustalomyia histrio. Taxonomy (NCBI): domain Eukaryota; kingdom Metazoa; phylum Arthropoda; class Insecta; order Diptera; family Anthomyiidae; genus Eustalomyia; species Eustalomyia histrio. The sequence goes on from OX456525.1 coordinate 19,101,384, forward strand.
CAATAGCTATTAATGGGCTGACATGTTAGCCAACTGCGGGGCCTGTCGTTACTGCTTTCTATGGTGTACCTGCTGGGTGTATCAGAGAAAAACTTTGGATGTAGAGGGAATCAAAGTCCGTTGAGTGCTGGAATGTTACCATTGGCCAGCGCCAGGCAAAGAGATTCATCGCTCCTTTTAGTGGAAAGAACTTATAAACATTAACGGCATTTTTCACTGGACACTTTGATCTTAGGTAGCATTTAAGGTCTGCCTGAATTGTAAGTTCTGTGAATTAATTATTAAAACATTAACACAAAATTATTTTTTAAAATATCTGATGCTGATATGTGTTCAGTAAGGTGTCATTTAAATTACCAATTATCGAATTACGATGCTAATAGTTCACCCAGTATTGTTTATTTGATCTTATATATTTATATATGAATTCAAAAAAAACGTTAAACCGTGTCAAGTTACGTCCAAAAATCCCGAATTTTCAAAAATTTCTAAAACTTTAAATACTTTGTATATATTTTGCGACATAACGTTTCTACATAATTTTAGTGTTCTAATCACTTAAGTATTCAAACTTTAAAAAAAAAAATCACATTTTCTTTCTGCATTTAGAAAACTCTTAATATCATTTTCTCAATTGTTTTGGGTGTAGAGACCTAAACTGGGCGTTCAGAACGGTCGGCATTTTCCGTGCTTGTAAGACCACAACAAAATTCAGTAAAACACTTTTTTACCATTGAAATCGATGGTGCAGAGTCGCCATAGTATTTATCAAGTTTTTCCTTGAAGGTCTTTTTTCGCGAAAATTAATGTCGAAATTCACTTTTTTCCATTTTTAAAAAAATCCACGAGGTTATATGTTTTGAACAGCAACAGTACAAAAAAAATAATGAAAAATTCAATACTTTAATTTTCATTAAAAAAATGTTTATTAGTTGTATTTATAAATTGACCCTCGCATATTCACACCAGTATGTACTTATACATCTCTATAAGTAAATAAATAAAGTCGGATTTGTCGACGGTATGATACGCTACACCACAATACGATTTGAGTTATATGTCGATAAGGAAATTTTAATTAGCGATTCTAAATAACATAAATACAATAAATATAATTAAAATATAAATAATAATTAATATATTTTAATAATAAAATAATGATCAGATCAATGATTGTAAGTCGTTGGTTGAAATAAAACTGGGTGTAGTTCAAATATATTTGGTAGTAACAAACATCAGCATAAAGTCATTAAATGTTCTTCTATCGAGTTCGGAATTGTTATGACTCATTCAACAACTTTATACCCAAAATCAAAAAATTGCGAAATAGTGAATAAAATTTACCTTCAAAACGCTGTGAAACAAAACCCGATTAGAACTGATCTTAAGTTAGTTTTTGCCTATTCGATTCATGAATAAAATTATATGTGTCCCGTAAAAGAAATTTCCCAAAATGGCTTTAGTTAGGTAATACAATTTAAGCTCAGATTGTTGACCATCTCAGGACATCGCTGGTTAAATTGAATCAGAAAGTAGGTCTACAACCATTATTTTTGTTAGTTGTTTACAAACATTAGAACAAACTCAATATACCTTGTACCACAAAGTGTTGTAGGGTATAAACATGACAATCAAGTAAATCCAAATGTAAGTTATTCATCCAAATGATCTGTGTTTTGTATATCTATATGTAATTTTGAATTGTTTGAAAAATGTCTAATATTTTTTATTTATATTTAATACTAAAGTGAAATTATTGTTTGAAGCCGTTGAAGAGGATTATGACTACTTACATTGTGTTTACATTATTATTTCAAAGATTTTTATCTCTTATTTCTACAATAAGTAGTTGTATTGAATTTTGAAGATGTATATCAATTTTAAAAAATCTTTAATTAGTTGTCAATTGTTTGTAATAGAAAAGATTTCGTTTAAATTAAATGTGCTATTGTTAACATATTAGTAGTATAATAGTTTAACAATCAGGAGAGATTTAAAATCAGATTTAAATTTCATCCCTAGATTGTGAATATGAAGTAGATAGTATTGATTTTGTTATTTGCCAAATGTTTGAGAAATAAACAATACCTTTTGTCTTCAGTTCATATGTGCAAAGAAAGGTAGCCTGCATTAATTACGAATTGTCAATCTTCAAAGCAGACTTTCTCCAGTTTTGTTTATAATTAGAAAAAGAAATTATTCCGTGTCCAATCGCATTAAATTTTCCAATACTTTTTAATATCAAAAAAACGTAAAAATATCAAAGATGAGTTTTATGATTTTTATATTGTTTCTTATGCAGTTTTGAATAAAATGAATAAAAAATAAATAAAAACAAGTAAAAAAGGGCTAAATTCGGCTGTGCCGAATCTTTGAATACCCTCCACCATAGGGGCTGAAGGTGATATACGTATATACTAAATTTTGCATGAACTGTAGTATGAATATGTTTTGTTAATTTATGTAACGAACTTTTGTTATTTAGTTTTAGTAATGTTATTTACAGAGGTCTGCTCTGTTAGCGACTTATTAAGTTATTAAGAGTAACACACATATAGCTCTAAAATGATATTATTCTCATAGTATGTAAGACAGTAAATGTAATCGAACAAGAAGAAGACTTAATAACATTTTTACTTACTTAACAAACAAAAATAAATACAGAAAAATTGTACAAATTTGTATGGAAAATTTAGAGGTACCTTCACATTTTCACTCATAACTTTTGAACCGCTTGACCGATTTTGCTAATTTTAAATACCAAACTGCTCGGGAGGATGTTCAATAATCTGGGTAAAAATAGGCACCCCCGCTTGCGTCTTCGCGTCGTGATCGCCATTTCAACAGACAGACAGACGGACATCGCTAAATCGACTTAAAATTGCATAAGGATCACGAATATATATACTTTATGGGGTCTTAAACCTATATTTCGACATATTACAAACGGAATGACAAACTGATATATACCCTCACCATATATGGTGGAGGGTATAATGACACCGAATTAGCTTTTATCCAGTATGCATTTCGTATATAAATTCCAAAACCAATTTTTAGATACTTTCCACCAGAACCAAATCCTGTAATATAATTTACAAATTGCTTACAGTCATTAGAATGTCACAATCATAACAAAGTCAAACGTCACTTTTACTCTTCATGTTCAAATAGATTTATCTATTAAATTAATGCGAAACAAATTCCACCGCATTTCGCAACAATTTCAAACAAGTGAAAAATATTTTATTTTATATGAAGTTTCACAGCTTTTTCGGCAAAAGTACTCGTATAAACAAAATACTGCTCTAAACGAGAAAAGTCTACAGTGTAATTTTTTCCAATTTTGATTGAATATTGGATGAAACTTAGTGGTAAACAACTGATTTTTTTTTTTCATACAGAAGCATGTCTGAATTTTACGAAATTTAAATTTTAAAATAAAATAAAGTAGAAAACTTCTTTTATTGATTGAATAATTTTTTATTTTATTCAATCAATATAAAACTCAATGAATCAATTTGATTTTAGTTAATTTATTTAATATAATCAAACAAATTTTTTAAATGTGTATAAATCTGTTTATTCAAAAATTGCTCATTTGATTTAAATATACTTGTGAATTAAATAATAAAACAAATAATTCAATCGAATCAAAATTGTATCAATATAAATCAAAATAACCCATTATTTCACTTTATTATACCCTTCACCACAGGGTATATAAGTTATTATTTTTCCTTTTGGAAAAATTAAAAAAATATTTTTTTTTGGTTTTTTTCTCGGTCTTAATTAAATGACCATCTTTATTGTATAAAGTTTTATTAACAACTAAAAATTACAACTTACTATATTTATAACTAAATTATTTAACCTAGATTTAAAATATTAATTCTTTTGAATTATTATTTGCTGCTGATGCAGTTTAATATAATTAAATTAGGTTATTGCTTATTAAAAGAAAAAAAGAAAAAGTTATTTGCCTTTGGCTTAATATTAATTTCCGGGTTTTTATTTTACTGCTGATGCAGCTTAAATGATTAATTGTTTGTAAGAAAAATGACATTAATTAATATTGTTGTTAACTTATATAAGTTTGTTATTCCGTTTGTACAATATTGATCTTAGACCCTATAAAGTATATATATTTTGGGTCCTTATGAAGAGCGAAGTTGATTTAACGATGTCCGTCTGTGTGTTGAAATGGGTTTTCCGAAGACCCCAGACATGATGAGGACTTGATTGTTATATATTTATGTTACATTTGATCCATTTCTGTTTGATAAATGGCTGAGATATTAGCAAAAACCACGACTACCTCTAATTTTTCCCTAAAATCCCATTGTTTAATATGTATGTTGAATTTTACGCATAACACATCCATTTGTTAAAATTATTTTCTTTCACCTCTTCACCTTTTATACACAAACAACAAACCAATACAAAGATTTGTCCTTTAAATAAAAACCAAACAAATCCTTATTAAACGAAAACTGTTTATTTAATTCTATTAACGGTGATTGCACATGACCTATAATGCCTCAGTTGTCTAAGCGCTATGTCACAAATACTTTTTTTTTCTCTTAGGCGCGGGTTCGATACCACCCCCTGTTCCCTTGGTATTGTGGTTTAGACAGACTTGGCGATTAAAATTTGTTTTGGGAGTTCCAGTTTGTAAAATGGGAACATTAGCCCCATCGTTCTGATGATAAATAACTGGCAACTTATAAGTATGGTTTTATCAAAAACATAAACCCATATATAAAGATTTGTGTCTTCGCTATACAACAAAAAGTTCGAAAAAATTTATATGTTTATATTCGAATTTTTTTAAGCAGCAAATAGTATAATTACGTTAGTGTCGGTATTTCTCAATAGGTGACGCCTAACAAATATTTTTATAATAATACCCTACGCCATTCCTAGGTCGACAAAATTTGCCATTCAATTACTCTAATAACCAAATATATAAAATTATATACACATTTCAAACTGTAATGCATAAAATGTCAACTTATGACTTATTTCAGTTTATTTTTCAAATGTTGGAACTAATAAAATTATTTGTTTTACATTTTTGGGTCAAAAAATTAAATTTTATAGAGTAAAATTGAATTTTTATTAAATCTTTTTTACCTTTGATTATTGAGGCATTGGGTAATATATAAAATGGGTAAAAAGTCGCTTCTAAGTTATATACCTATAAATTGGCAATTATTCGCGTTTTTGAAAACCGGGTTCGAAATCAAAACATCGAAATCTATAAAAAAAAAACAAATACTAAGGTTCAGGCACCAAACAAAAAAAAAATATGTCTACCTGTTTAATTTAATAAAAATTTCAAGGTGTTGTAAAATTTACGAAATTATTAATAGCAGCAAAACCAACCCAAGTAAAAAAAAATTATCTGTCGCAATCATATCCAATTTGACATTCTTTAATATCTACAGTAATATGTAGCTGATCTAAATTGATCCAAAAAATGGCAGATCATATTAGATCCAGCAATGTATTTGGGGATTAAGTTAGATCTAAATTATTCCGAAAAATGCCACATAAATTAAATCCAATAATATATATGGAGATTTAGAAGGATCTAAATTGATCAAAAAATTAGATCCAGCAAGTAAGATCTTAACTGATCCGAAAAATGGCAGATCTAAATTGATCCAGCAATATATTTGGAGATTTGGAGATATCTAATTTTATCATTTATCCGCAAATTGACAGATCAAATTAGTTCCAGCAATGTATTTGGGGATTAAGTAAGATCCAAATTTATCTGAAAAATGTCAGATTGAACTGTACAGGTTGGTTGAAAAGTTCCTGCGCTCGAAATTAAAGAATACTGTTTTTGTTACGAAATATATATATTTTTATTTAATATAATAATAAAAAAAAAACACGTTTAACAATTTGTTATACGAGGGCGGATCAATAAGTTATATAAAATGCAACACTGCTCCCATCAAGTACCACCTGTTAGTAGACTACTGTCAAATTTTGAGCAAGTTCCGTCATTTACTTTGCGTTTAACAGCAGGATTTTTTGAGGTCCATAAAAAAGGCATTTGTTTGATCAATTACTTCATCGTTGGAGCTAAATCTCTTTCCACCGAGCCATTTCATTAGGTTCGGAAATAGTCACTGGGGGCTAAAACCGGAGAATAAGGCGAATGAGGGGGCAGTTCCTAATCTACTTCATGGATTTTTGCCATGAAAACTAAGCTGTCACTCGATTCCGTTGGTGGTCGATTGTGAGCAAACGGGGCAGCCATTTTGCGGAAAGCTTTCTCATACCCAAGTGATCGTTCAAAATTGAAACCATTGAGCCATGGAAGAAGCCTATGTCTTCCACAATATATCGCACATTCAATCTCCGATCGGCCAACGCCATATAGTGCATTTTTTCAATTGTTTTGGGTGTATGTATAAAAAAATTTTAAATTTAAACAACAATACCTTTACCAGGGTTTGATCTCGGTTTGCCCGAGTTGTAGTGAATTAAGCAATGAGTAGTGTGTGGCAGATTTTTTATATAATTGTGTTATATATAATTATATATTCGGGAATTTGCGAAAAATTTCTACCTATCGCGGCTGAATTAATGAGACTAAATTGTAATTTTCTAAATTTATATCATTAAATATAACTATATATAAAATTGTATATACAGTATGTTAAAGCCGTATTCGTACACCCTCGAAAAAATGGGAAAATCGTCAATTACTCCAAAACGAAAACAAAAATTTTAATTATTTATTATAATTTATTTCACTTGTGAAATAAAATACGAAACCTCAAACTTGTATTTACCTAGCTCACACATTGAAAGCTAGGAGGCGTTTTACTAGTATTATGGATAACCAAGTCCGTATTCGTACAGGTGGCAAGGCTTCATATTTTCTAGAAATACAGGTTGTTTTTTATTTTCTTTTGTACTTCTTGCTTCATGTTTTGTTAATTCAGGATTCTAAAGTTACTTAAATTGAATTTTAGACGTGTTATGGTAAAAATTTTGAAAAATTTTGCAATGGGTCGAAAATCAACAGAAATTTCAAATGATCTAAGAAAGGCTATAGTTAATCTTCATATTGAAGGGAAATCGTTGCGCGAAATTGCAAAAATAATGAAACGTAGTTTATCTACCATACAATATATTGTGTCAAATTATAAAAAGACAGGGCAAATTAACAAAGCGCAAAGAAATGTAAACCGGGCGAAGCTTACAAGGAGACACCAGTCATTCTTACGTCGTCAAATTCGAAAAGATCCCACTGTTAGTGGTGTGACACTGGCTGTAAATATGGAACATGACTTTGGAATTCGCGTTACACCTCAAACTGTAAGAAATTATCTTAAGAAAATTGGATTTTAAAGTCAGTATGCTGTTGGAAAACCTTTTATCAGCAAAGTCAATAAGAAAAAAAGAATTGAATTTGCAAAAATATATCAAAACAAAGGTTTTGACATCTGGAAAAGGGCTATTTTCTCAGATGAATCGAAATTCAATATTACAATATCTGATGGGCGTGTAAAAATTTGGCGTGAGAAAAATACGAGCCTATCCAGGCATAACCTTCTCCCTACATTTAAACACGGACGAGGCTCTTTGATGGTTTGGTGATCTTCATTTTATAAATGGATTAATGACTGCAAAGGATTATATCAACATCTTTAAGAGTAATTTAAAGCAAAGCGCAGAAAAATTGGGATGTTCGCGGGATTTCAGGATAATGATTCCAAGCACACAGCAATGAATACTAGATTGTGGATATTATACAATTGTCCAAAATACCAGATATAAACCCAATCGAGAATTTATTGTCGATTTTCAAGAAAAATTTTAAATATTATGATATTAGAAATGTAAATGATTTAAAAAACTTGTTGCAGACGAAATCGATGCCATGACGACTTAATGCGGTACTTAAGAAAAAAGGATATCCTACGAAATATTGATATTATTTAAATTTTTTTTATTATTACTTTATTCTTACTTTATTCACATGTGTTGTTCTGTACGATTACGAATTTTGTTAGCCATAATATTTGTAAAACGCCACCTAGAGTTCAATATGTGAGCCAGCTAAATATAAGTTTGCAATTTCGTGTTTTGTGTTATAAGTAAAATAAATCATTACAATTGAATCAAAATTTTGTTTTAGTTTTCGAATAAATGACGATTATCCTATATTTTTGGGGGTCTACGAATACGGGTTTTACATACTGTATGTAATTATATCTTTTGGACTAAGAAGCAATGTGGAGAAATAAATATATTTAAATAATTATAATTCAAAAAAGTTCACCACATATAGGACTTTTGGAAACAAAGATCATATATAATTATATGTACCTAGATTATAATAAACTAATTATATTTTACATCATATTGAAAATTTAAAGGTCTTATTGTCCCGAAATGGACCATATATTGTATCATATATAGTAATATATGGCTCTGTAAGTCATATATAAGTAAATGTGGTTTCGTGTAAGCCATATAAAATTATATATAGTGTTATAATTAATTTTATGTAATATAATATATGTACATCATATCTTATCATATAAATCATATCTAATTTTATATAAAGATTAATTTACATCTAGATGTGATTATGTATGGCACAAGGCACAATATAAGTTAATTTAAAACAATCATTATTATACATATATGAATAACCATACCGACATATGTAGATATGTATATATGATAATATATTATTAGATGATGTCACATATGATTATACTTAAACTTTTTTACTCGGGAATACAACAAATATGATAGATTAATTTCTTCAATCTAATAATAGGTATGTATGATTTCATTTCTAGTCGAACTAGTAAAAAAAAATATTAAAAAAGATGATAAAGTTGTCAAAATAAGTTAAAAAAGTACTTGAAAGAAAAAAGCAAATAAAAAAATACAAAAACCGGGTTAAAATATCGTTGAGTGCAAACTTTAAAGCGCATCACAAAAGTTAATTTAATAACGATTCGCACACAAACTTGTTAAATTTTATCATTAAAAATTGTGTTAGTATTTTTTGCTGGGATAAATTTTTCATGTAAGAACAGATCTGGTGTACACGAAGGGATTTTTGAGTAAAAATGATAAATCTAGAAAAAATAAAAATATCATGAAAACAAACAAAGCTAATGAACAAGAACAGCAACATTTAACAAGTGTAATCATTATCATGAACAACAACAACAACAGCAATAACAATAATAAACAGCAAACGACTGCAACAATTGTAGAAAATCACGCCACTTCGCCGTACTTTGAACTCATTTTAGAAAGAAAACAAAAACAACTTTGTTTTTTGCTGTGTTCTAGTTCTTCATTTTCTGATTTTTATTACTTTTTTATTAATTGGTCGTATGTGTATGTTTGATTTGTGGAATTTATTTATTTTTTAAATTATATTTTCATATTAAAGAAGTTCACAAGGTGTAGTAAGTATTATATATTTTAGAGAGAGATTTTGCTCCGGTTTTCTTGATATATTTGCGAACAATTGGCGAAACGAAAAACCCCATAAGAAACCTATTCACATAAAACGCGATCAAAATTAAAGAGTGAGGGTTGGGTTTCGAAGAAAATCATACATGGAGTATAGTTATATTGTCATATTAAAAAACGCAACTTCCCTTCTTAACCTAACCTAACCTAACCTAACCTAACGAAAAATAACAAGTTTTTTGAGTTGTTAGAGCCAATTTACACAGTGACTTTGTTGTATGCAATTATTGCGTGCAATTCTTGTTTGGTGGCGAACGGGGTAGAGAAGCAAGCGGGGTAACAAAAAAGGCACGGTTTTCGTTTTTCGTGCATGTCTCTGTTATCTCTCTTTCACACTCATATTTTGTTGCTTTATTCACATTCAGTTTTCGTGCAATTAAAGTCATCGTATAAAAAGACATACATAACTTTGGAAGCAATTTTGAAAAGGGAATTGAGAAAATTGCACACAATCAATTGCATCGTATAAATTGGCTCTACTCTTTATCTGAAATTTGTTCATTTATTAAATGTAAATCGTAATGACATAAACACAGGTACAATTAAAATATTTCCCTTTTATTGAAACAAAACTAATATGAATTGAGCTTACATTTGTGGATAACTCTAAATAATTCCCTTTAGTTGAAAAAAATTATGTACATTAAACTTACATTTGGGGACAACTAAAAAAATCCTTTAGTTGATTAGTAGATTCTTACTCTTATATCACAAAAAGGAATACAACTGTATTATTTTTTTTGGCGAAAGAGTAGGCAAAATTATTTAAGATTTTTACAGTGGGTTTGGATTGACTCCATTCAGAGGAACCAGCGCAATTTTTTTTTACAAACTTCAAAAGGTAATGACATTGCATACAACACTTTGCACACTTCTTGTGAACAAACTAATTGTATTTTTTGCATTAGTTTTTGCGCTGCTACAGTTACACCTATATCTTCGCGGTTTATATAATATTAAAATGAGCGCCCCGGTAGGCTAGTTGGTAGCGTGCTAGCTTATCAGTGCGGGGGTCGTGGGTTCAATTCCCACCAGAGGCTCTGGTCTGTTTTCGCTACAACGAGCCGAAGGCTCGGTTAGGGAATTATAATATAATTTGTAATTATATGTTTAATAAAATAAATAAATAAATATAATATTAATAACTTGAGTTCGAAATGCATACATTTATATTAATTTAGTACCAGGGTACCGATTCTAAATGGTTTGCGTAGCTGTGAAATTTATGTAAACACCATATTTGCAAAAAAAAAAAGTAGTAAAAGAAGAGAAAAAGAAGCAGTGATTTTTATTCCGGTTATGTGAAAATTTGAATCGGAACTAATAATTTTTAAATAAGAGTGACATAGGGTGGAAGTTTTCTTTTATGATCCTTTTTCATTGCATCTAAAGCCCTTCTTATGGTTTAGTGAAAAATAAGATCTTTTGATGTTCCCAAATAAATTATGAATTTGTAATTTAGATTTCAACAGGACATCAGTAATCGGGCGTTAGCCTCATTTTCACAATCTCCTGTTAGCTTCTACCTGGGAATTTGAATGACACATTTGTTGTTGTTTCCCATATAAAGTTTGAGTTAGACTACTGGTTTAATTATAACGGGACATTCAGTAATCGGTCCTTATTTATTTAAATACTTTATTCGAAATTCTTTAAATTTTTACTACAATAAATTTTTTTACTTTTTGTAACAATAATAACTACGATTTTAATAATTTAAAATCTGGTAAATTGTAAGTTAATGATTGAAACAAATCACTTAAACCACAGTTATAAGTGTCAAATTTATATAGAAATATCTATGATTGATGTTTAACTTAGGTTGTTTTTAAAATAAGTTACCCGTAATAGATTTAAAAACTGTTAAATTTCATTAAAATCACATTTTTGGAAGTTGTGAAAAAGAACTGCTTTAGAAGAGGAAAATCAAAACTAAACGATACTTTGGAATCAATGAAAAATTAATTTCTTAAGAATCACTTCCATTTATTTTTGTTGGGTGGAGAAAAATTTTAACTGAATATATTCGCCAATTTGCAACAAAATGACATCCATTTGTTAATGCATATTTTTACTATTAATACATATTTTTGCTTAATTTGTTATAAAATCATATTTTTATGAATATTTAGCACAGTTAACAGGCAATACTGCTAAAATAACTTTATCGGTTCAAACACCTTTCAACAAACTACCGATACCGAAATATTGTTATTCTTAAAATATTGCTACCAAAATAGATGAAATACCGTTATCCTTAGAATATCGAGACCGAAATAAATGAAATATCTATGCCTTTAAAATACCGTTACCGAAAAACATGATTTAATTGCACGTGGTTTTAAGTATTTTACCTACATTAAGTTTGATGAAATTGACTGTCGTAACCCTTAAAACATCGTTACCATAATAAACGAAATACTGTTACCCTTAACAACCTGTTAAGGAAATAACTGAAATACCATTATTCTTAAACTGCCGATACCAAAATAATTAATAATTACCTTTAAAATATCGCTAAAATAGCGTTTCACTTATCATGATTATATATTTTCCTGTACGTAACGGGTGGCGCAAAAGTAATGTCATTGTTCTTTGACATCTCTGTTTTAGACAGATAAAGAATTAGTTGCCACTAAGCAATGGAGCTAATTTGTTATGTTTCCGCTCTATTTGTCAATTTCTGTTCTATTCTAGCCAAATCGCCAGATCTGACGGTGCCAGATTTCTACCTTTGTGTATTTTTGAAATTTCGCGTTTTTTCCAACAAACCTTAAAAGTCTTTAAAGCCGACACTGAACAATAAATAACCAATTTGATGCCAGATTTTACAAACAACAATTAAAAATTCCGTAAAACAAGCACAAATGTGCATCAATTCAGAAGTTAATAATTTGACCGATATCATATTTTCGGCTTAATGACATCAATTTTATACCTTTTAATAAACTTTCCGTGAAAACAGAGAACAATATATTTTATTTCTTACAAAATGGCAGCCAATTTACATTATGACATTACTTTTGCGTCAGCCTGTATAATAATTTCAATCGAAAAATTTGTTCTGCAGTTTGTTAACTAGTTGATAACAATTTAAAAAATCAAACATTTAAGTAAATTATAATGTAATATAACGCATTAATCGAAGACTTCCTGTATTTTTCTATTTTTATTATTTTATTATATGCAAATTATTTATTATTTACGCTAAAGTAAATATTCATATATAAAAATACTGATAAGCGCAATTTGATATTGCTTTGGCAGAATTTAAATGAACGAATTCCAATACTATAAAGGGTGTTTTCTTTAGAGGCATAGAACTTTTACTTAAAATATATCACAGACAAACTCTCGTAATTAAAAACAAAATCATTTTGCAATTGAAAGTATATTTTATTGCAATTTATTATTAAATTATGTACTTAAATCTTATCATCAAAATCCGGACAAATTACGGACAAATTTATGAAAAAAGTGTATGAAAATACATTTTCATACATATACACAAGTATTAAAGAGATCAACTATAAAATAAAAAACTTCTCTATTAAAATAAAACATGGTACGCTAAAAAAAAGAATTGTTTAAACATGTGTAAAAACAATTTAAACACATGCCTTTAATATTAGCTAATAGCTACTTTGGACATACGCTAATAAACGGATAATATAAAAAGCACAAAAATAGCAAGTGAATTTCATATAAACTCAATAATAAAAACATCTACTTTATGTTAGCATAAATAGCTCTTTATGTTGATTTGTGAGTTAAATAGAGATATTTATAAATGGCACTTTCAAGGGCACGAAGAATGTTAATGAAGGTCGTAGCGGACCAGAAAATGCATTCCATTCAGCTTGTGTTTAATAACTTTTTCTGTGTATTCCCCATGATTACTAATTAAAAATAAGAAAAGTTCTTAAGTTGTTGTAAAAATATAACTTTTTTCAACTTTCAAAAGAAATAATTTCATTGAATAAATTTTGAATTTGAAAAAAATGAAAATGCTCTATAAAATTAAGACATCAAATCAGCGGCATCTCGCAAAAAGTATTACTTTGTAGGATTAGCTTTTAGATTTTTTTTAGAATGTTATATTATACAATGAATACACACATTTCTTATCGAAATATTAATTTTCTTAAAAAATAATTTTAGAGGTTATTTTTTATAAAAAAAAATAATATCGTTTTGTAAATTTTTTTAGCATTTATGAACATAAAACTATCTTTTAAAAATTAAATTAAGTCTGAAGAAAATAAAAATTGCTAAATTTCCGCCTAAACGACAATTTTTCCGGCTAGAGGCAAATTAATCGTCGAGAAAATCTCGAAAATTTTTTCAATGTGATAAATTCTAAAACAGGGTGCAGGGTTCCTAAAATATTTTTATCACAAATGTGATAAAAATACGTAGAATCTATGTATACAATTTAAACGAATCCGCTCAACTGTTAGGTAGTTTTTAAAAATATTACAAATCTTTCAAGATTTTTTTTAAATTCTTAAAACCGTGCAAACATTTTTTTAATGCCGCTTTAATGTATATAAAAACCATAAAAAAAAAACAGTTAACCGGTTTTTTCTTCAAAACCCGAAACCGGTTTATTAAAAAAAAACAATTTTTAAAAAGACCGGGTTTTTTAATACTGAAATAAAAAGAAACAAAACAATATAATTCCATAAGTGCTTTATTATAAAAACCAAAGTTCCATCACACTACAAAAAAACACCCTTTATGAAGTTTATTGTTTAGGCAAGCTACATATGTATATAAATATATAAAATACAATAATATATTGAATATTGTGTCTGGTTTTTTGTATAATATGTATTTATATTTAATATATTTATTTGTTTTATTAATTTTTGCAATTCCACTTTTTTATTTTCGTTGGGTAACAAAACTGGTTTTGAAGGTTAATAGAAATTTGTTAGAAAATCTGAATTTCTTAAAAAGAAATTATTCTAGTTCGAGGCTGTTTTTCCCCTGCATTCAAATTTCAGAATAAGTTACGCATTTTTAAAAGCTAAAACGATGAGAAATTTTCAAATTCCTGTCAATTCCTGTTAATGCGATAGTGAAGAATGCTTTAGCTTCAGGAGGCGGAAAATTTATTGGACAAAACATCGGATATTTGACATTCAGCGACATCGTGGCGAGACAGTTGTACGAAAAAATACATAAAATATAATAAAATTATAAAAATGTGAAATATATGGAAAAAAACTGAAATTATGATAATTAAAAATTAATGTCATATGAAATTATTGAAAAAGGAGTAAGTAATTAAAATATTTGAGAAATGATAATTTTTATTCATACTTAAAGTTTATACAATTTTGAATTTTCATTTTCACTTCTTTTCTTATTTGCAATATTTTTCAATTATTTTCACTAAAATGTCGGGCTCGTTCGTCTATGCCAATGTGCCGTTTTGGATGCAGATAAAAAACTGTTTTATACACACATTTTATAAAAAAAAATATTTATCAACACAATTTTATTCCAATATTTAAACGTTTATTTGACATTTTTTAGTTTTTCGCGATTATTTAGCGTATTAAAATTAAATTTTTAACAAATATCCTGTGTTACATGGGAAGACATTCCATGGATGTATAATCATTCAAAAAAGAAATTTTGATGTAATTATTAAAAAAGAATTTTCGTATATCTTTGTTGAATTTCAATATTCACAACGAAAGTTGTAATTTATTCGAATTTTGAAATAAAATTTTTAATAATCTTCAGCAATCATGTTATCATTTCTACTAAATTTTGAATGCTGATGCTTCATTTCGAATTTTTAATATTTATTTTTTTAAATTTCAAGGTTTTATTTCAAAATTTTAAAATCGGAATTATTTGAGATGATTTAGCAAACATTTTTTTTTTCAAAACACATTTTTCATAAAGTTTCATAAAAAGAATTTACTAATTTAATGAAAATTTTCTTTGGCTGAATTTCACTTCCACAATTGATCGAATTTTTAAAACAGTTTATTGATAATAGGTTTGTTTTTTCGAATTTTATATCTACATATATCTACAACTACTTGTAAAAAAACGATTATCCCTACTTACCCGACTTTTCTGTATTTTTTGTAAACAAATACAATTTGAACATTTGGGGCCGCCTTTGTTCGAAAGCTGTTTTCGTATATGGACTGCGCGGGAACTAAAATAGAGCTTATATATTATTTGCCCTGCTCTACCTTAACTTACAAACACATAATTCATTTGTTAGCTTTTGTAGTTTTTAATATCCCTGTAGGAAATGTCGACAGTGAAACTGTACTGATTTACTATTTACTTTGTCACCAGTACTACTGACTAATTATGCCCCAGCCAACGCTTTCTGCTGTAGAAATTTAACATGCGTGTCATTGCGAATCTATACAACTATTGACTAGGTGTTGACATTGGAACCATAGATTCACTAGTACATTTTAGTAATTCTAGTCTACACTTTTGGACCTTTTTACTTGATTACCACACTAGGAAAGAAATAAGATTAAACAGATACATTTATATTGTTAAACTAGATATTTTATTAATAATTTTTTTTATAAATTTCGTGCAAATTTAATTTTGGAGTAGACAAATCTTCAAAAGACTGCACAAAATCATCCACAGGCTCCGTAAAATCTTCATCAGGCTCCACAAATACTCTAGAGTTGCAACTTTTACTAAAAATTGTTGCCTCTTTCTTGTTATTTTTATACAAAATTGATTGTTTATTTTCACAAGTTTTTTGTAATTTCTTTTGCTCATTATGTATTTTGTTCATGCACATGTATTTTCAACAAAATAAAACAATAAAAAAAACCAAGAACAAGCACAGCTTTGCAGTTGCAAAAAGGGAATGTAAAAAGTATAGACCCTTTGTGGACATGTCACCAAAAAGTCACCCAAAATAGTTGACAAAAGTGGTGACTTGTAGACACTTGATTTTATCAAATTAAAAACACAAAAATTTCAAATATTTTTATGACAAATATTTTTGTTTGCATTTAAAAGAGAAAATCAAAAAATTCCCAAGACTAGGCAGCATTTTTATAACTACTTAATTTTTAAGTAGCTATATTTATAACTACTTAGCAAGTCTATATCTACTTAAATTTGTATAGAATATTTATACAAAATTCGAAAAAAACAAACCTAATATGACAATTGTCTTCAAGTCCTAAGGCCAGACTTACTGAATTTCCCCTTAAAATCTAATCAAAAACTGAATGCAAATTTAATATGGAACATAAAAACAAATGTTACAGTCAAAGTTTCAGTTACTATCCAATGGGACATTTTTTATTAAAATTATCTGGCAGACCTGCCTGTGTCTTGAAGTCTTACAGAGAAAAAAAATATCTAACTTTTGAACTATCTTTAACGTAAATAATATTCACTTGATAATTTTGTTCACTTCTAAAAATTAACCTTATTCATCGAAGCAATACTCTTTTTACGAAAGGGTGACATAAAAAAAATTTCACGATTTTTATTAAAATATTTTATGAAAATTATTTGCCAAAATTTTATCCTTTTAATTTAATAATATCATAAATTTTTTGTGTTATACACTTTAACAAACTTTTTTTTGACGATTTTCTTTTAAAATTAATTAATTTGTTAAGTTTTTCTTATTGTTTTAATAATTATTTTAAAGTTTAATATAAAATTCACTTTAATAAAAAAAAAGAAAAATCATCAAAAACGATTTATAAAAATGCTTAGTTTGCAACATTTATGAAAAATTAATAGAAATCGTATAAATACAAATTTAAATACCTAATAAACTTTAAATTTTTCTCATAATTTTTATACATTATTTGTAAATAAAAAAACAATTGATTAATTATAATTTAATTATAATTTTATTCTCATATTACGTATTAGAGTCGTAAAAATTATGGATACAAGTGGAATGAGACATAAATATGGCAATAGTTTTGACGCCATGATAATGATAATGATAATTTTTTTAACTGTTCATTTTATCATAATTTGATAATTGACGACCAGGATCACAGACTAGAATTTGACATGTCGGTAAAAATTTTTCTTAAAGCATAAACTTTTGTGATTTATTTATATGCTGGCGTAAAGACTAGCATTTTGTTCGTACTTTTGAGAAAAAAAGTTGTCAAATTCCATTAAAAAAATTATTTACACTTTCGAGGAAATGTTGCAAAATTGCAATGGAAAATTTTTTGCATGTTTTTTGCATGAACGAGCTCATTTAAATTGTAGCATAAAGTGGTCTATTAAACATAATTTGATTGTATTTCTACTTGATTTTTAATTATTTATTTCTCTGTGTAAAAAGTTGTTAGTTTTTAAAGATTTCATTACAGTTTGAAACACATCGTGAAACTTACTATAGTTGTTTGGGTTTCAAGTGGAAAAACTGTAATACTTCATATAAAACAGATATTTTTTAAGCGCAGTAAGTTGTTGGGGTTTCTAGTAGAAAAACTGTTATACTCCATATATACAAGTCTAGTAAGTTGTTCGGGTTTCAGGTGAAAAAACTGTTATACTCTACACAAAAAAAAAATAAAATAAATCACTATAATGAATTTCAAGTGAAAATTTAGTATAATTTGTTTTAAAATATAGAAGATTAATATTTTTCTAGTAAAAGTAAAATTTTGGGTTTATTGTGATGTGAATGTGTCTTTCTTATAAAATAAAAACATATAAATTTTTACGTTTAAGGCCATTAAAGTTGGAGTAAAATTTTTTCACAGCAATATCAATTTACTATGCTTTACGACAATAAATAAATTTCGCGTAAAAATTTAGTACAATTAAATGCGCAATATTATTAAGTCACGTATTGGGTTTATTGTGATTGTTTCACAATCTAAATTATGGTTTAGGGCACCGGTTCCCAAATGGGGGGTCGCGACCATCTGGGGGTCCGTAGCTGCATCCAAAGTGGTCCGGGAAGAGTTCTGAAAAAAATTCTTTAAAAATAAGAAGGTAATAAGAGCGCCCTGGTAGACTAGTTGGTAGCGTGCTAGCTTGCCAATGCAGGGGTCGTGGGTTCGGTTCCCACCAGAAGCTCTGGTCTGTTTACGATACAATGATCCTTTGTGGCTAGTGCTCGGTTAGGGTATTAGGATATAATTTGTTTTTATATGAATAATATAAAAAATAAGGTGATAATAAATAATCTTCCATGTCAGTTGCCATAATTGTATATAAAAAATCAAAAAAAGGAAACGGATAAAAAGTTCTGGTATTCCAATTCTTAAGACTTTTCAGACTCCGGCATTTGTTTTTTGTTTATAATGTGTATTCAATATACACATTATTATTATTTTTTTTTTTTTATTATATAGAACACGTTCTAAGATGCTAAAAAAAACATCAGAATGTGCTTAAAAATCATTTTTTCCTATAAAAAAAATTAGAGATACTAAGAAGCTTTTTTTAGGTTTTTCTAGGGTAATTTAATTGAAAGATTCTTCAAACATTTTATCTTAAATTCTTAAAATTCTACAATTCCATCTGCTTTCTACTACTATTTTTCTCTGAAAATAGTCGGATTTAAATGTTTTTATTTAAAAATAAAAAATTTTAAAATTTGCCTTAAGGCATCCGTGAATTTAAAGTTTGTGGGAACAACTGTTTTAGGGCCATTAAAGTTTGAGTGAAATTTTTTCACGGCAATAATAATTTACTATGCCTTATGAACAAAATACTGGACTTTATAATCAAAATATGACATCTAATAAGCAATCCTGCGTTCTGCCGATTTGGTTGAAATACACAGGAAAAACAGGTTCATCGTCACAACCGAATTTCTTACCAACCGAATATTTTGGTTGCATCAACCAAATAATTTAGTTTTCTCAGCAGACAATTGAAATATTTGATTGGAACCGAAATTCTGTTGCATTAACCTAATTTCGGTCGCCACAAACAACACATATATCGGTGGCTTCAATCAAGCCATTCGGTTAGCAAGAAATTCGGTTGTCACAATGAATATGTTTTCTCTGTGTAACAATTTATAATATAGTAAGTATATTAGAAAAAAACTTAACGTGATAATAAAAATTAAATATAGAATTATATTACTTTATGATAGTTTTCAATAACATTTTTTAATATTTTAGATTATTAACAAGCAAGTGTTTCGCTTTATAAAAAACGAAATTTAAGTACTCAAGCACTTGTCATTTAAATAGCACATTACCTTCTAAACAACATAGTATGTACATCTTTCGTCCCCCCATTACCGATAAACCATACTCATGCCAGAATGATGATAAAGAGCCGTTTACATTTATTTTCGTACTGCAAATTTAATACGAGTTTTGTAATTTTGTGGTGGTTGTGGAGACACACAAAAAAACATTTAATTCCAAAGTCCAAATAAGTAAATCGTACCAATGTATGACTGAACATTAGAATGGGCCGAAACAAACAAACAAAATGTTGAATCCTAAAATGGCTTTAGTTTAAAAAAGTAATGCATGGACAAGATAAGTTGTGAAAAAAAAAAGTTTTAAAATTTATTCACTTTTGGACCATCTGAAAGCGATCGCATTTTCAAAATATACGAGGGCGTATCAATAAGTCCGTGACTTTTCGAACTTCCTTGTAGTTATATGAAATGCAACACTGCTCCCATCAAGCACTACCTTTTAATACACTACTGTCAAATTTAGAGCAAGTTCCGTCATTTACTTTGCGTTTTAGAGCTGTTTAAAACATACACTCAGAAAAAAAGTTAGTAGAAAAATTTGTAAACGGTTTTCAATCCTACTTGTACTGATTTTTAGTAAAAAAAATTATTATTTAGCAAATTTTTTTGCTATTTACGTTTTACAAATTACAGAGTTTTTACAGAATATCTACAAATTTTCGTTGCTAATTTCAGAAATCATTTTACAAATTTTTGAAAACCGATTTGCTAAAATTAGCAAAAAAAAATACTAATTTTAAAAAAGTCGATATTGATGAAAATGTTATTTCTAATAATTTAAACTTATACATACAAACTTAAATTGCCCTAAAATGTTACATAGGATTAAAAAATGGATCGGAAGTGAAGATAACGACTCATGTCTAAAAATAGGACATCCACTTAAAATAGCAATAAAAAGTTTTTTTATTTCTAAAAATCAGCCCTAACAACAATTTAAATTTCACCTTAAAAGTAAAAAAAAAAATTGACTAAAATATTTTTCAAAACAGAAATTACCAAATTAAAACAAAATGATAAATTCGTTTATGTTTTAAGAATTTTTAAGCCTTTGATTTTTTTTTTCATTTTGTATAAAACATCTTTTAAAAAATAAAATTAAAATTTTTGATGCTCGATACAAAAAATAAATCTAAAACTTTGTACTAATATTAATAGTATTTAGTATTTTTTTTTGCTGATTTTAGCAAACGGATTTTAAATTCCACTTTACAAAAAGTCTACTAAAATTTAGTAGCGGCTACTAATTTTTCTACTAATGTTATTGTACTACACGTCAGCAGACATGTGTTGCTAAGATTTGCAAAAAATACCGCTGGGCTCAAATTAGCAGAATTTCCCGTAATAACAGCAAAATTTTTAGTTGCCATTACAGACTTTTTTTGGTGAGTGTACAACCTCGTGGTTTTATAAAAAAATGGAAAAAAGTGAATTTCCAGTGCTCATTAAACATAACTTTTGGCGAAAAAAAAACCGCCAATCAAACCAAGGAAAAGCTTGATAAATACTATTGGACTCTGCACCATCGATTTCAATGGTAAAAAAAGGGTTTACTGACTTTCGTTGTTGCCTTACAAGCACGAAGATGTCGAACGTTCTGAACGTCCAGTTGAGGTCTCTACACCCAAAACAATTGAAAAAATTCACGATCGGAGATTGAATGTGCGATAGATTGTGGAAAACATCTCACTTGGCTCAGTGGTTTCAATTTTGAACGATCACTTGGGTATTTTCGCAAGATGGCTGCCGCGTTTCCTCACAATCGACCACCAACGTAATCGTGTGACAGCTTAGTGTCCATGCCAAAATCCACGAAGTAGACTACGAATTGCCCCCTCATTCGCCTTATTATCCGGATTTAGCCCCAAGTGACTATTTCCTATTTCCAAACCTAAGGAAATGGCTCGGTGGAAAGAGATTTAGCTCCAACGATGAAATTATTGATCAAACAAATGCCTATCTGCTGTTAAACGCAAAGTAAATGACGGAACTTGCTCAAAATTTGACAGTTGCCTATTAAAAGATGGTACTTGATGGGAGTAGTGTTGCATTTCAAATAACTACGTATTTAAAATTTCTAAATTTTTATTATTTTTTTAATTTTTAAGAATGTAGGTGTACCCCAACATGAGAAACTAAAGTCGCTAAAGTGGGGGAGGGTTGGCAACCAAAAGTGTCATCCCACTCGTTAGTTTTCAAATTAAATACATATTGGGAAAAAGTAAGTAGTTGTAACATAATTCTTTTTAAAATCAAACTAATTTCTCTTGTTGGTCTACTTTCTTTGTTGACTGATAAGGTTGCCATATTTCCAAAATCTTTCAAGCGACTAAATTTAATTTTTTGGTATTCGTATTTACTATAAAAATATATATACTCGTACTTTATAAATTCTAGAAAATAAATATACTTTTCCGAGACTTTCAAAGCATTGCAAATGTATCGAACGTGAACCGATTTAACGTTATCACATTTTGTATTGCCGACACTTTTTGTTTCGGCCCACTCTACTGTGCATTTGAGTGTATTTTGTGGTTGTGATCTGTTCTTCAAGAAGTAATGA
Source organism: Eustalomyia histrio (assembly GCA_949748255.1). Classification (NCBI taxonomy): domain Eukaryota; kingdom Metazoa; phylum Arthropoda; class Insecta; order Diptera; family Anthomyiidae; genus Eustalomyia; species Eustalomyia histrio. The sequence continues at coordinate 19,123,703 of OX456525.1, forward strand.
TAAATAAATGGCAATTTATGGTGAGTTTTTTAGTTTCCTAAGGCACCCGCTTCTGTAAAATAAAACCTAAAAATTAAGTATAAACTTGTTGAACCAGTTGTCTGGTGAGGCAGTGTGTAGAATACGAGAATACACTGAGAAAATTATATATTATATTAAAAATGGGGTTATTTTCTAAAATGTTTGCATGAAGTGTTGCATTATTTCAATAGAAATAGTTTTTGTTACAGAAACAATTTACATTGAAAATTCACTTCACACAAAATGTTTTCAGCAATAAGGTACACAGCTTTTAATAATGGACTTATGATGTTGACTTTTTTTCAAAACTTAGATTGAAAATTTTTTCAAAATGCAAACAAACAATTCAAATAAGTTTGTTTAAATTTTTCAAATAAATCTTCCTCGAGAAAATTATTAAAATAGTCAAAACCATTATATATAAAATGTTCAACTATTTTATAAAAAAAAAACATTTTTGATTTAATATATTTTTAAAGTAGCTTAAAATTATCTCAGTGTATAGTGGAATGAAGTACGTATATAAACCACATTTGGGTCTGCACTTATGAGAATAATCATAATGATGATTATGACGACGAAGATTATGTTGATGATGATGAAGATGATGAGGTGATGTGAATCGATATATTGTTTTTGTGGTTTGTCAGGGACTATGTTGAAATATTATTTTAATTTTTTTTCTCAAATGCATAATCATAATGTGTATTTTTACATTTGCCTTAAAATATGTAAAACAACAATAAAAATTCAATATTTTGCCTTATTCACATCTGCATTCAAATCAGGAGATTTCGACTAAAATGGAAATTCCAGTAAAAATCTTGTGTAAAATCTCAAGATTTTCCAAACAAATGAGATTTGTAAGAAATCTCATGAAAATCTCTCAAATATGTGGACTTTCACAAAATACAACAATGCGTTTCGTTTATTTTGTAAAAAGTGGTAACGCTGGTCATCAGCTGATAAAAGAAATAACCCAAAAATTACACAAAATAATTATTAAAAGCATAATAAAAATAAATTTAACTCCCATTAAAATGTGTTACTAATCAAAATAAGTATTGCGTGGTGGTTCTAATATTTACCTCCGGCGGAGGAAAATAATGAAAAAGGCTTTGCAATTTACCTGTTTTCCTCTCATCAATATATTAAAAGTGTTTAAATTTTATTATTTTATTTATTTTTTTATTAACAGAAAAATAAACGGTCAAGTTTTCTGTGCGGGATTTCCATCGAAATATTGAGATTTTATTTTATACATAAAAGGTTTAATGTTTTGTGGTGTTTTTATGTATTACTGAAGATGAAATTTTACTTTTACCTTTTTATGGAAGTTACCTAAACATTTAAAGACACATGTCTACATTTTATTTTTTTTCAAGCAATTGTAAGTTCTGAGATGAAAATTAACAAAATAATATTAAAATAAATTTTGAGGCTAACTCATGAATAAGCCAATAAAAAAAACTAAAAATAAAGTTTTTATATCTTTTTAAAAATCTCGATAGAACAGTAAAATAAGCAGTTATAATTGAAAAAAGAAACAGTTATTTTTTTTTAAATCTTCATTATTTTCTTTCTTAAATCCTTATAAAGTAATTAATATTGTATTTAATTTGATTCTTCGTTGCTTTGGCAGTCGAACAAGGTTGTGACAAATTTGAATAGGGTGTTTTTTTTAAAGGTTGAGAACTTTTATTTAAAATGATTTATTTTAAATTCATATGTGAAAGCTTATTATTTGGCATTTAGTATTAAAAACAATTGGGCCGGAACCACCACCACAAAGCGCATACGGAAGAGCCAATTCGGCTAAAAGTGACAGCCAGAAATTTATTTTTTCCATCATGATGAAATAGCCTTTCCCTAACGATTTTTCATAAAAATTAACTTTCACTTGACAGTTTATTCGTATTGAAAATGCAGGCAGTAGAAAAAATTACGCCATTAACAGTCTAAAAAACATTAAAATTTTCACTACTTTTGCTAATTGGTCTATACAAAAGAATGAATTTAAATGATGAGACTTAAGAATTTAAATAATTAATTGCTATAAAATATACTTTCATTTGGAATAAAAAAGTTTTCTTTATTTTGTTTGTGTTTTATTTTAAATAAAAGTTCCATACCTCTAAAAAACGCACCCTATACAATTGCAATTTAAGGTGGAAAAATTAAAGTATTATTTTAACAAGAATTATAATATATAAAAAGAGAAATGAATTTATGTTTAAAATATAAAAAAAACAGAAAAAAAATGATCCAATATTTGAATAAATTATTTGCGGTGTAGTAAAGTCCAAAATATGACAAATGACGAATTTTGTGGCATTTTTATGTTAGAGTATGACAAAAATTTGATGAGTTGGAGAAATTTTATATAAAGTTTCAACAATTTTATATGCTTTTAACTAGAGAGATTTATCTGCATTACATTAATGAACTTTACATTAATGAACTTTTGCATTAATGGTGTTTCGCTATAAATCGCCCATTAAAGCTTTTCCTTTGAAACAGATTCCTTTTTTGTAAAATTTAGCAAATTTTTCATTCTATTTGTAAAAAAACATCATTGAAACATTTCATTAAAAATCGTCAAAGAAAATTCTCTTTGTGTACTTTTTGAACGCTTTTTTTAAAAGAAATGTTAAAATAATAACACAAATGAAAAAAGTACCAATTTTTTGGCACACCGGTAAACCTTAGATTTTTTCTTTATCACATGTCTGAGTTTTATTCAAATCGACCGTAAGCCCTAAATAAAGGAGCTTCACTTGCTAGTGCTGTCTTTAATACTTGTATTATTTTATATATATTTTTTCATGAATAACGAAAAAAAAACAATTTTTCAATATTTTTAACATCATTTTTTTGGGCAACGATTTAGCAGATTGTTGACTAAGGCGATTAATTGGTCGGACACTAATAAAAAATATTACAATACTTTTTCAATTCCTTGATTTGCAGTTTTTTATTTTTTCTAAACTCAGCAGATTTTAGCACATTTTTTGTGTGCTTTACGAAATTTTAAAAGAAGCAGAGATTTAAAGAAAAAAGACATTGGCAAAAAAGCTAAAAACAAGAAAAATAAAAAGTTAAAGAAAAAACCCTCTTTAAAAAAAAAGAATAAAACTTTTTTTTAATTATGTATTAGAAAAAAGCAATTTGAGTCCAAAAATGTGTATTAAATATTTTAAAGCTCAAGAATCTTAAGAAAAATCTACTTTAAAACTCAATATTCGATGATCAAAAAAAAAAAAAGAGAAAAAAGCAAACTTTTCTTCTCTGCTGATAAGCACTTCAATGTTTTCTATATTGCTATATAAAATCTAGACTTTATAAATTTTATACAAAATTGTTGCCATTTTCTTTTTTACTGAAACGATATACAACCACAATAAATCAGTAACAAGTGTGAAAGTTCAATTATTATCAATATTAAATGGTTTTTGCATTTATTAAAAAACAAAATGTTAATTATTAATAATTTATCAGGGTTGGTGATCGACTATACTATTGAAATTGAAGAAGACTTGAATGGGCGAAGAGTGCTATTCTATATATTCTTATGCTGCGCAAATAAATGTTCTAAATATGTAAAAAAAAACTGCCACTTAACCCATTAATGACCACTGTACCAATATTGGTACACCTTGATTTTTTCCTTTTTCTCTGACTCTATTCGTCCTATAATTTGAGTAAAATAATTTTCTTAGAGCCAACTAAATTTAGAAATTAAAAGCAAAAGATTTTTCTAATCTAATACTGTTATTTTTGTTTAAATTCATATCGTTTGATGGCTATTAAAAAGTATTGAATTTTAGCAACATTTTTCATAAAGGTAAAATTTTAATTTTACATAAAAATTTGTTATAAAAATTTGTTTATTAAGTGTTCATTATTTAATACGGCACTAATTGAATCTGTTGAATCAAATTTTACAACACCAAATTTCAAAACAGTGTGTGTGGGAGAGCCGGTTTCCACTTTTTGCTTCTTGACAATTTACAAGGGTATCTCAATTTTTTCTCAATATCGATTTTACTTTATCCTATATATTTTTATTAAATATTCTCCGCCAGATTTTATTTGGCCATTAATGTGTTAAAGGTCATTGTATTCAAAAAAAATCTACCCTAAATTTCGATTAAAATCACCTTTTTCCTACAATGGTACACAAATTTAAAGCAATTTTGTCTTATTTTAATGTACAGTACAGTATTTAAGAAAATCAATTAAATTTTAAACCGCAATTTACTACATAAAAATTAAGAAATAATGAAATAACTTTAAAAACAGATTTGTAACCAGCGAGTCTGAAGGTAATATTTTAAAGTATCGTGTTAGCTGTTTAGTTTTAACTATTAAGAGAAGATTTGAAGTAAGAAAATCTTTTAAAAATATAAATTTCTACCTCACATTACTTTCTTATGCCAAACTAATTTGCGCCCAAAGTTAGATTTATACATAAAGCTTTAAAATTTTGGATACCAATTATCCAGTTTGGCCGAACTATTTGGTCGGACATAAGACAGTTAAACACTCACAGCGGTATTCATAAAAAAATCTTAATTCAAGTTTCAAATGCATTTTAGTTAAAAAACATTTTAAGCTTAAAAAAGGTTTATTAAAAATTCGTATTCATAATCAGTATTTTAACTAATAAACGATTTAATGATTTTTTAACTTGAAGATGGCAACACTGTATTTTTTATTTGTCATATTTATCGTAATGATGCAAATCAATGATTACTAAACCATACGGTACTCGTTTCTATGTATTTTTATTGTCGTTTTTCAGAAAAATATTGTTTTTATAAAACTAAAAATTTATGAAAACTTGTTTATTAACTAAAAAAAGAAAAAGAGTCAAAACAAAATGCCCAATAAAAGTGTTACATAGATAATGATTTTATTGTAGAAAAAAAAGTATTCAAATAACCGGTTTTATTTTCTTTGTTTTGATTAAACAACACACCACTATAAAACACTTGAATTTTTTATCCGGAATTGAAAACGGATCGTTCCTCTTTTTGTAAATTTTCGTCTGATGATTGTTTGAAATTTGGGCAACAGTTTCTATTATAAACAAAATACAATCAAAAATATCACATTTTCTATATAAAAATGGTTCTTACCAATTCTTGTCATCAAATATAGAGGGTTCATTATTTATTAAACAAAAACAAATAACTTCTTTTGTTTAAATGGCAATTTTTTGCAAAAATGTTTAAAATGAAAATAAACACAAAGCAAGAATGTCATCTTAAAATAGGTTTAAAATAGGGTCGAACAAATTTTAAAATTCGTTTATTTAAACAAGGTATAAAAAAGGTATTTTAAGCTAAAATTCGTTTATGAATTCAATTTTAGCAAATTTTGCTTAAAATTGATTTGAAATACTGTTTAAAATTTTTATGAATACCGCTGTCAAAATGTAACGGACCTATAAATTCTGATAGATATTAGCGTCACCAGTGTTAATATCAAATTTAATAATTAAGATCGTATTTGGTAAATTTTCATACTTTTTCTATCCCCTTTATTACATATTATTTTTTATTTTTTAACGAAATGAACCACACCGCAGACCTTTCTTATAAAAAGTAAGGCCCATGTATTACATTCAATTAGTTAAATGCGAATAGAATATTTTGGTTGTAAATTTAAAGAGAACTTCTCTTGAGAAACTTTTTCGAAAACTTCTCATATGTATGAAAATTTACTAAGTTCTCATAAAAAATTATTTAGTTTGTATTAAAAAATTATTTTTTACTACAATCTTGTGAACAAATGTTACTGGCAAACCACTGTTTTCTTGAAAATACACTCTGTAGTAAATAAACGAAAAGTACAAATAATATTGTATTAGTAAGCCACTCTTTTGATTGTAAAACTAATGTTTTGCCAGTTGCATTACTTTACACCATATTTCACTAATGAAGTAAGGTGTAAAGTAATGCATCGGCTCCTATGGCTAGACATTACTTTAACACATTATTTGGTAATGTGTAATTCTGCTGAGATTGAATATTGAATTTATGTATATCCAATTTACTTCATCATTTCAAAAATCCTAAAAAAATTATTTTCTTTAGTTTTTAATCGTAAATTAATCACAAAAAAATGTTACGTAGTGAAAAATTTAGAAAATAATTTTATATTCTCAATAAGTTATAAGACTGTCCGTAATGTTCGCCGTGCATAAGGCCTTGCTAATCTAATTAAATATAATCTAATCAGTAATTTTAAATAATATTACATATAAGAAAAAAAACTCATTTATTTTATTTTATAGTTTATTTATTTGTTCAATGTATTTTTATTTCACTTATAATAATAATATTAATTAAATATAAAGAATTCATATATTTGACACATATATATATAAAATAAATGTATTCAACACTAATATTGATACAATTGTTTCTTGTTAATAATATTTAGTTTTACCTTATGGTTCAACTATAAAGCATAATATTATTCAACTAAATAAGAGTTTTTCAAATTATTTCATTATTAAAGCTTAATATTTATTATAATAACAAATGAATCCGAAATATGTTTTCTTTTGCAGGGAATACACCAATGCATAAAAAAAATATCTTAAAATTTTAAGCAAATTTATTGATTTTGTTAATAAATATATACATTCTAAATTTTGTTAAATAAATTTGCTTAAAACGTTCGCATTTAAACAGTTTACAGTAACAAATAATTGTTGTTTTCATATATATTTTAATTCAGTATTTTACTTAAGGTCTACTAAAAAAACATGTGGCGTTGTATTTAAACTACGACTAAGGGATGCAAAAGAATTTTGGAGGGCTGGAGGGGGGGAGGGGTGGTGGATAGTAAGTGGGATAGGAGTGTTTGAATTTCTTACAAATTTTATATTTTTTATATTTGTTATATAAAAATAGGGGATGAAGAGAAAATGCAAAAAAGAAATTAACAAAAGTTTATGTTTTAATTTACTTTTGCACTATCGCAGCCTTAGATTTGTTTGAGGTCCCCGCTGTTGATGATGATGAACTATCATTCAATGAGGATTGTTCAATATTTGTACCAAGGGAGGAATTAATGAAATTGATGTATTGATGTAATTTTAAGGCAGCAATCAAAGAACTTAAGTAGTCATTCAAATTTCCCTTTTGGACTTTTCTGATCTGTCTGGAGACATTTCTATAGACGCGACGCGATACCTTATTCTTGAGTCTGCCAACGGTCTGTACTGTGTGCAATACGGGGTCAACGCTGGCGGGAACTGGCACTAAAATGAAAATTAGCAAATAGGTTATTGATTAGTAACTTTATAATAATTTTTTGAATTAAATTTTATCTTAAATAAATAATATAGTTTTTGGTTAACAAAAAAATAAAAAATAAAAACAAAAACAAAATAAAAACAAATTTCGATTTAATCCTTACCATAAATTCATTTAATTGCCTATCTACAATACTTATAATTTCTGGATTTCTTTTAACGTATTCAACAATTTCTGTTATTATTTTCAAGGACATTGATAGAAATACTGTAGAAGCTGCTACAATAAATCTAGTATCAAGTTCTATATCAAGATCTACGCATTCTTCAACTAAAAGAAGATAGAGGAGGAAGAAGTATTAGAAAATGATCTACTATTAATTGGAAATACTATTAATTGGAAATTTGAAAATATTAATAATTTAGAAAAAAAAACATAGATCAAGATGCAGCATGTATTCAATTAACAATGTCCCCTTAGCTACTAACTGGGACTTTAACTCTCACATTTTTTATAGTTTCCCATATAAAACTTGAATTTTACTGGACATTTAGTAAATCGGCCTTAAAGAAAGATTTTAAAAACCGGCAAAATTTAATCTCAAAATTTAATATCAAAAAAATACGACTTGTTAATTTTTTTTTTGGGGAAAAATATAAAATCAAAGAAATATTCTTCAAATAAAACTAATAACAAATTCTTTTTAACTCTATTTTCAGGGTTTTGGTGCAAAAGGTTTAAATAAGACAGCATCGATAGCAAACAGTGTTGCCAGATAAACGGATCTAAGGATTTCAAGTTCACTTTATATCTTGGACATCCCAGCACGATTAGGACCCCAAAAATACGCCAAGGATTGTAAAAGTTTAGTTAGAAGAAAATAAACGAGATTATGAGGATGATTGCAAAACGCAGTATAGGCAATAATATATTTCAAAATGGCGATAAACTTTTCGTCGAATTGGAATTGGAAAGCTCACAGCCTCAATACATATGAGCTACTCTGAAGTAGTTAAAAATGATGGAAATGTAATTAAAAATCATGGATATGATGTGTTTTTGTAATTTTTTTAATTTCTTTATGAAAACTTTAATTTTGAAAAATTTAATTTCGACAAATTTTGTAAATATTTATTATTTTTTATTGTTTAAGTTAATATTTATTTTTTATTTATTTAATAAGATACATGCAATAAATGAATATAATAAAAAAAATAAAACTTATGCTGAAAGCCTTTTTATAATATCAGATTTAACATGCAAATATTTTGACCACCACTGTACGACACCTGTAGTCTGTGTGTGACTCATGAACATTTTTTTTTTTAATTTTAAAACCTTGAAAATATGAATTCTAGTTTTTGCATAAGACTATTTTTATTATTTTTGATTAAAAATTTAATTTGGGTATTTCGAACTTCTTGGGGAAATGTAAATTGGGGATATGAGCTAAAAAATTAAGAATATAGGAAAAATCTTAGACATCTTAATGTTTAAATTAAATAAGCATTAAAACTTATATACAGTTTTTACTTCGAACCAACCACTCTGCTCTATCTAAAATCACATTTGTGTGTCATTCGAAGCATACTTTTTCGAAAGACAAAAAATAAATAAAATACATGTTTTAAGAACTAGTGGATGAGTCTTCAAAATTTTAATTCGAACTTGTCTACAATTTGTTTGAAAAAAAAAATATAAAAAATAAAATGAAAAATACGATAATTTTTTATCCCACTTTTTAGCCCCTAAATATGAGATAGACCAGCTAAACAAAACGTTTCTCTCCTCTACAACATATCAAAAGTTTATTATGATATTTGGATCCGCCTCCTGGAGACCTTTTTTGTTACTGTTTCTTTTTTCTTATTTGCCAAGTATAAAATTTTTGCAGTTTGGGCCATTAAAAGCACTAAGTTAACACTACTGAAATTGGTGTCTATTCAAAAACCATGAAACCATTTTGAATTTATGCACACAAATTTATTACGATAATATGATGAATACAACTCTCTTGTGGACTTAACATTTTTAATATAAATATCTTTTAGCCAATAAATCGTAAATATTTTCCAAAAACCCAATTATCACCCAGCAAAAACATGGTATCAACTACTTACCAGGCTATTTACTCGCTTAATTACTTTTGTTCGCGATGTCCAAAAAGTAATGGGTACACATTATTTTTTGACTGTTTGTAAGCAAAAGAGTAATGACCACTCATTACTTTGTGTTTTTTGTATGTGAGAAGATAATGATTACTCATTACTTTTGGTAAATCGCTAACAAAAGTTATTAAGCGAGTAAATAGCCTGGTGAGTAGTTGGATACCATGTTTTTGCTGGACAGTCATACAAATTATATATAATTTGTTCATGCATACACTAATTTTTGTAATTGTTATAAAAAAAAATTAATTAAATTAATTATTTAATATTAATAATTTTGCATTTGTTCAAGAGACTTACTGTCATTTTCTGTATGTTTGCCATTATGGCCATTTTGCACGACAGCAATTTTTTCATTATCTGAGAATTAAATAAAATAAATACAAAATCATCAAAATATTATAAATGAAAAATAATTTGAAAATAAATAAAAAAAAAACATTTACGATTTGTTAACGAAAAGTATTAAAAAACTAACTTTGTACACATAATTTTACATATGTAAACTTATTTAATGAAAAAACATTAAATAAAATAATATTTATTTTGTCCTACATATGGGATTTGGCAAAAATAAAAAATATATATATATAATAATTGCAAAAAAAACTATGTCAAAAATTATTGAATAGAGTAGAAAAAACTTGGCAAAAGCTGTATTTTACAGATACGCACAAAACAAAGTTCATTGTATTATCTTGAAAAACATGAAAAAATTACGTAATTAGATACGTTTTTTTATAAATTTTGCAAAACAAATAGACAAAATTGTTTTGAAATTGTATAATAGCAAATATACATATCGCCAGTTAAACTGCAAAAGGTCTTAACAAACATTTTATCTTCTTATTGATTCAAAAATGTTTATCTACTAAAAATGACAGTAAAAGCAAATACAAAAGGAAATAAAGGCATTTATTTTTTAAAAATGTAGTTATTTTCAACAACCAAGAAATGTTGTAAAAAGAACAGATATTTACCACAAAAATTTTGAATCATCTGGAAAAATTTTCAAAAATTCGATGATTTTTTTTAACGCGGGAAATCAAAAATATTTCAGATTCGAAATTTGTCCATAAAGCCGCTATTTTTTGGCGTAGAAGGTCAAAATTTTGTGTAGGCTTTGGGGTTTGAAAATTTTGTTAATTACGCCTTTTTACATTTTAGCTGGCGATATGTACACATACATTCTTTTATAAATAAAAAACCTTGAAAATTGCAAAACAAAAAAAAAACTATGTATATTGAAAATTTTGCTTTAGAAATAGTGTTTAAATCGAAATTTAATCTCATCAAAATATTCTTCTTAGTACTCACTATCATCTTCTTCCTCTTCTGAATCGGATTTAGGGAAATAATATTCCAATAAACGCTCGGCCAATGCTGTTGTGGTATCAACACCACTTACTGCTAAACTACCATATTGTGTGGCTAATACCTCATTAGCCTTTTGCCAGGCTAAATCTTTCAATGATGAGGCTTTTTGTTGTCCGGCTGCTTTGAATTTAGATACACGATCAATGTGGGGTTGTACACAATCGATAACTTTATTTTTGGCTTGATTGTAGATTTCTTGAGGTGTATCTTTAATAATGGGTGCCTTGACTTCTAATTTATCAATGCCACTGACTAAGGTTTGATCGATATAATGAATGGGACCATCTAATTTCAAGACAATGGGGACAGCAGTTGTTACAGCACGAGATACACAATCTTCAGCAGCGTTTAAGGCCCAATTAAAAACACGATTATTGCCTAAAAGAAAAATAAATAAAAAAATATAAAATTAAATTAAGAAAATAACTACATATTTTAAAAACAACTAAAACTCGCATAAGTTAGGCAAAAAAAATTAATTATATGTACTTGCTGTTAATCTGAAATTTTGTCAAAGTTTATATACTCTGTCAATGCAACTTTCATTAAATTGATTAAAGTTTTCTTGACATTAATAAAAAGCTTTATTATTTTTAAAATTTAAATTTTTTTATAAAATCTTATAACATTTTCTTTATTTCAAAAATGTTCCCATCTCTGTAATCGTACAATCAAATGATTTTCATTTGATCTTGACCGACAGCTGTATCTTTTTGCGGCAATATGTGTTAAAAGAAACATTCACCATAAACTAATAGCTCCCATGTAAAAGAGCTTTAGAATAACGTTAATAATTTTACGCGTAGCTGTGTTTTGGCGGCAATGTTAACAGGAACATTCACCATAAACTGGTAGCTACCATATATAGTTACGTCAGATTTATATAGGCTTTTCGAATGTAATTTACCGCACAAACATAGCTAAAAAATTGAACTTTAAGGTATACAAGGAAGTATAGAAACTATCTAAAGTATACTAACTCACGAACTCAAGCTGTGTTTGGTAATCTTCCTGTGTAATAAAAATTTTAATAGGTTTTAGAAATTTTTCATTCACAAAGTAAATAAAAAATTCTTAATTCTGAAAAATTTCATTAGTTTTCGTTTAATAAAATTATCTTTGTATAATTTGATTTTTTTAAGACTATCTATGATTGAACTCTTATTATTCAGAATGACTTTTGGACTTCTTTTTATAAAAATTCTTAAATGACGCACTAATTATTTTGCCGGTATTCAATATAACTTGTGTTTGTGGAATATGTGGCAAAATTAGAAACAGCTATTTTAGGTAAACAAATGGTTGTTTAAAAAATAAAAATAGAAAAAAAAAATTATTTAAAGGCTGTTTAAAAATTAAATAAAAACCAAAGTTCAAAACAATTTGCATATATTTATACATAAACACTGTATGTACATAAGTGTTTTTCTTTAATAGATATTTAAGTTATATCCAACTAATAAACAAAAATTTTAACAAATAAACATAAACATATGTAAACAAAAACATATTAGCAATTTAAAAGTATAAACACAAAATTGATGTTATATTTGACGCCATTTTACAGAGTTCCAGAAAGACATACACATTAATCATTTTGAAAATATATTTTCTATTTTTTTTTCAGCTAATTTAGAAATTTATTTTTAAAATTTCTAGAAATTCGATATTAAAAAATTGCGCATTATTTTAAATAACAATTCCAAAGATTATTAACATTTTCAAGATAGTGTATACATTTTCATTAATTTGCAAGTTTAATTTGTTTAAAAACTCATAGTCGTTCCTCACAGATTAATAGACTTTAATCAGTACGACAAATATTACTTATAATACACAATGTAATTTGGGTTGTACAACAGGTATCCCTCGTTTTGCACGATACTTGATTTGTAGCTTTTTATTAAAAAAGTGCCTTAGGCAACCAAAATAAGACAATTTTCTGAAATTTGATTTCTGCCCTGTAAATCAAGGTTTATCTGTATATTATTACTAAAGTATTATTATTAATATTTTTTGTAGCCTGTTGCTGTTTGATAAACAATTTTTATGTGTTTATGTAGACTTTTGAACGAATTTTTCTTTTTTTCATTGTTTGTTCTAATTTTGAAGAATATCGTATGTTTTTTTGTTTTATTTTATATTAAAGTTATCTTTAAGCGATAGTAAATTTTTGTTTTGTCTAACAACAATTTAATAGATTTCTTGAATTTCTTTTATAATTAAAAACTTGAAAGTAGGGTTTTCCGAAAAATCCAATTACTGTTATCAATTAATCATAAATCACATTAAATTATGTCAAATATAATAAAGTTCATTGTAATAAAAAATAAATCATTTAAATTTGCGACTTTTATTTGATTTTTTTTTTTAATACATTGAAAGTTCTATAAATGTCAACTGCTTTAAATGTTGGCATACTTTAATTTAATTTTAAAAAATTTCAAAGATTTTTAGTTTTCACACAGACAAATTTGTAAATAAATTGAGTATTATTTTTTATATTTTGACATGTTTTTATATGAAAATGCTAAAATTCTTAAAAATTTCCCTACATCTACTCGAAAAGAAAAAATCTATTACATGTTTTCAAAACTATTACATATTTTCAAAACTAATAAGCAACGTTAATTAATTAAATCATTGTGAATATCATTATTAATAACTAAAATAATTATTTTAAAACTACACCAGCATTTAAATAAACAAAATGCTTAAAGGGCGACCACACCCTCAAAACAATTTCAATATTAAAAAATTATTGTAAACAACAATAAAACAACTTTTCTCACATAATTTTAGTAATAAAGTTTTTAATTGAAAACAATTAAATTTCATTAAAATGTAAATTATTGAAAAGAAAACGTGGAAGAGGTCGGGTTTTAATTTAACACAGAGAACAAGAGAAAAGTATCAATAAAGAATAATTGATTTTAACTTGAAAAGAAAATAAATAATTGATTATTGCATACATGAACCCAGCAAACATTTATATAGCATTTAAAACAGTAGAAACACTCACAATATATTTTCCATTACCGACTGTAGTTTATTTAAAAATTAATACGTAAAGTTTGTTTTTAAATGAAGAATCAATTGAAATTCATTAAAATATATTTTTTAACTATTTGAATTAGTCTTTCAAAAAACAAACTATAAAAATTTACAGACATTCAGTAGGAGTTGATATTTTCTGTTAAATGTAAAATTTTATGTTTTCTGTTTCTAAAAATTGAAATTCATATAATTCTTTTTTGTTTTTTTTTTTACCAAAATAGTTTGTATATATACAAAATTATTTCAATAAAAATTACAAGATATTATTCATATATACATACACACAAAGCCAATAAAAATATATACATCTGTGTGTGTTGCGTTTTGTAATTACATACAAATAAAAACCTATCAATTTGAAAAACAAACCACAAAAGTAGTTTTTTCTAACTTTTTGTCAGTAAAAATTTGATGGTTATTTTAAACGACTTTCTATTGTTTTTACTACTTTTGTTGGTTATTAAACAATGATTGAAAATAAACAACAAAATGGGTTGAATATAATGAAAAATCAGTAGTCCTCTTTTTGGCCGTATTTTCGATTAATTTAATATGTATTTTTAGTTGTTTTTAACGAAATTATATTGTGAGTGAAATTTTACATAAAAAAGTCAAATCTGATTTCATACTGGAAATTTGGCTGCGACAAATTTTGCCAATTATACAAAAGCCTTAAAACTTCCCAGCAAAATTTTTTGGAACAGGTTCTGTTAACACCGGTTTCAGGGAACAGATTTTAGACCCGATTCCGTGATATCAAAATTTAAGGTTTTTCACTATCCTAGAATCAGTTCTATAACTGGTTCTAGAACCGTCTCTAAGGCAACATTTTCTGGCTTGGAGAAAAAAAAATAATTAATAGGTCATCAACATTAAATTTAGTAAAAACAGCTTTGAAATCGAGCTAAGTTAGTTTTCTTTTTAATTTTAATAAAATGCTTAAACATAATCTAAATTAATTCAATTAATTTATTATTAAAATTTTAACAATTAATTTTTTAAAATTCCATAATAATTTAAATTTTTGCTATAATTAACACCATCAGTAAAATAAAATTACATACCGAAAGTTGTTGATCTAGTGTTAGTTTAAGAAAATTTCGCTTTTTAAAAATGACGACTTTAGCTAAATTTACATTAAAATATCAATAAATTTTGCTGACGGTTAAAAATTGATAACAGTACAAGTTAGCAATACGAATTTTCATTAATATATTTTATATTAAAACTATTTATTTATTTTTTTTTCTAAAAATTTATAAAACCTGATTTCGTTAAAAACCTATTCAATACCGGTACAATACCGGTATTAAGAAAAAAGGTTTAAAAAAAACCGGTATTTTGTTAAATCAAGAGTTTCGGTATTAGTTTTGGTTATCAGTTTGAAAAGGTTTTGAAACAGATAACGGTATTAAAAAGGTATGGCTCACATTAATATAAACCAGTTTTATTCAATGTTTCAATATTTTGTTCATACTTTAAAGTTATAATTTTCTATTATTAATAATTTTTTCCCCTTCCAAATTTACTAACTTTTTAACAAATTTTAAAATATTGATAAGAATTTGAATTTAATTTTTTTGAAAGTTTATAGTGAAAAAGATAAATTTTTTGCAAAAACCAACCGGTAAGAAAACCCATTATTTAAGTGGGTTACAAAGTGTATTTAGTTGTTGTAATTTTAACAAACGAATGACAAGAGAGTTATTATATGACTATTTTGCATTAGAAATATTAAACAGACATTTTGTAAGTTTTGTTTACATAATGTTGCTATTGTTGTTGATTTCAAACGGATTTCTTAAGTAATTCCAAGGCAAAGTTCGTTGAACTTTACAAAATAATTACAGTAAGTCTTGAAAAAAAAATTCTTATTTATAACCTCAAAATATGTGGATATTTTTACGAAACCTACCTTTTACTTTGCCATAAACATCTTGTGATTTATCCCACGCAGCTCCCACAACGGGTAATTTAATAATACGTTCTAAAGATTCCAAATGTGGTAATAAATCTTTGGTTTCAATTAAAGCGGGGTTACCATTTCCGGTAGTATTTTTATTTTCGACACTTTCCATTTTTAATTTTGTTTTTATAATTTAAAAAATACTTGGCACTTTTTTTTGTTAATTTATTATTATAATAACTCTTTAAAAACTTTATTTTTTTATAAAATTGTTTTTAATATTTTGTATTTTTTTTTAAAAAAAGTTCTGTTTTTATTTTTAATACAATTTAAAATGTTCAAAATACTTATTTTCCTTTAAATACACTGTATTTTGTAAAAATTTTTGCGTTTAGCGTATTTATATATTATTTTATATCCTCTCTTTAGCGCGTATGATTTGTGTCTGACTTGTTGAGGTACTGGTTCCTCTGATATTATATATGAAAAAATTAAAACTTGTTCAATATTCATTACATTCGTGACTCTTTGAGTAAATGCTTGCTATCCGATCATATATAATTCTTATCGGTTTTTTTGTATGCATGTGTTAAAGTCTATATACTTATTCTCTTAATCTCCACTTCAAATTTGTTTGTATACCATTTTTACTCACTTCATTTTGTGACTGTATTGCACTTTATTATAAATGATAAAAAAAAAGTAAAGAAATTCTTTCGTCGTATGACATATGTTAAGTTTTGGACTCTGTGTTATGTACTTTCCACTAAATAAATATACATTTAATTATAAAAACACAAAATATTTGTTAATACTTAGTTTTTGTACTTTTACCTACAATTTGTTTTCTCTTTCCAACTCTCTTAGACGTTGTACCTACTCTTAAGAATATGAGTAGGTAAATATTGCATTTAAATTTTTATAAATTTCATTAGATTTTCAAATTTTCTAGACTTTGATACCCAGTAAATGTACTCGTTTTTGGTTAGTCAGAATTTATAAAGAATTAATCATTAGTACACAAAATTAAATAATTTGTTTTATTTATTTGTTAAAGGTCAGTTTTTTTTATACAAAAAAAAATTAAATTGTTTCTGGTACAAATCAAAGGGGGAAAACAAAATATGAACGCAAAACTTTTTAAGAAATTTTCGACCCTATTTTAGTGGTCTTTGAAATGGATCTATTTTGTTTCGATAGAAAATTAGCATATGAATATTTAACGTATCGTAAGCTGCGTGTATTTTTTTTTTATTAAATTCGGTATCGGTTCATGTTGTATCGCTAATCAAAGTTCAATATTTTTCAGCAAAATTTAGAGAAATATTCATGTTTAAACTGCTCTTACTTTTTAAGTAATTATCTGATTTTTACAAATCTTAGTTCATATGATTGGGCCTCTAAAAAATACTTACCTTATTTTTCTCCTCTATCACATATTTGAATTTTATTAAGGGGCTGCAGCAGGTTCTTTACTTTATGGTCTGGAATCGATGATTCTATATAAGTTTAAAAAAAAATGTAAAACTTAAAACTTTAATCGCGTTTTTGTCGAAACTTTATTTCTGTAGTCGGCAGTCATTATTGCTCAAAAAGTTATGAAACGATATTGTTAAAATTGTGCGCACTTCTTTAAAATAACATTAACTAGAGCTTAAGCGAATGATTTTTTTTTTTTTTCACCACAGCAATATGCAGTGAAAATTTTACCAAAAAATGGGACTTTTTGTTCACAACTCTCCCAAAAAATTTTATTTCAATTTACTAGCAGAAAAAAAAATTGCTTTTTAATTTCAGATGAACCAGTCATGAGTTATCCTAACTACGACGAGAGAACTTTTTTGAAAGGTCAAGGGAAATGGCTGAAATCTCAAAATTTTTAAACAAAAATTTCACAAATTACTTGTTAAATATGTAACTTTGATGTGGTAAATAGTTTGAATTAAATATTTGATTTTATATACTAGGAATATTATGTAGTACACTGTTTGTAGTTCTCAGTTCAGTAAAAAATAAAGAACATACACTTTTATTTTTCAAAGAAATATTTATTTTAACTTTTTTATGCATTTGTTCAAAATAATTTACTGTCATTTTAAATAAAATTTTAAATAAATGAAAAATCATTTAATTTTACGGGATCGGTAGGTAAAATTTTAACATTTATTTTTAACTGATTAATCATTTTCTTCTTACTGATGTGTCAGTTTTTTAAACGCCATTTAAAAAGCCATTGAATTGCAAGAAGACCGGCTTTTTATTTCAATATGTTTTGACTTGTTTTTAATTTGCTGAAGTTGGGTACTATGAGTTTTGATTGTAAATTAACTGAATTATTAGAGATGAAACTTTTCAAAAGTTGACTTAAGCCAAATATGGGTACTTCAATGTATTTGCATGGTATCATTTTCTTTAATTCAACTTCGCTTAATACAATTGGGACTTAAGGATTATATCATAATACATACTATCAATTTTAAAGCCATTTTGGACACATTATACTCCTATTTAGAGGAGGTATTTGTAAAAGGCTAGCACAGAAAGGTGTTTTATTGTAACAAAAACACTACAATTTAATTTCATTAATTTATTATTATTCGAGTGTTATAATAAAACTAGGAACTAGTATTTTCAATAATTGCTGACATTACTGATGCAGAAAACAAATCACAATTTAACAAGACTTCTAGTTGTAATGGGTAAAGTTTAAATCAACAAGAGATGTATTTATGGCTGGCTACCCAGTGTAGAAACTGTAATACGAGTAATATAATAATTTTTTGGTTTACCAAAAATGATACGTGCTTACCTTCTGCATTAATTTCAAACATATTATAATGCTTACTTACGTTTTGCATTACTTTAAAACAGGAAATAAGGCGTACACATGAGAATACATATTTTCATGTTTTAATCTATCAAATATTACATGTAAATATAGCTAAAATGGTACACTAAAAAAAAGACATAAACTAAAAATGACTCCAAAATTTTCTTTAAAATAGTTTAAAAATTGTCCTCAATTTAAGTAACATGTTATTAAAACTTTGAAAAATGTTCGTAAAATAAATAAAAAATTCATATGTTTAGGTAAATACGACATAGTTCATATACTTAGAAATAGTTCATATTTTTCTTAAGTAATATTTCTTGATTTTAGGGAAAAACAAGTATATTAAAAATTTATCAAATTTTAAGAAAAACATCTCAGTTTTAAGAAATTTTCATACTTAAATGTAGTAAAACCAAGTTTAGTTAAAAAAAAATTTAGAACATAATTTACTCCCATTTAGTTAAAAAAATGTGTCTAACTTCAAACTAAGTACTTGAACTTAATGTGCGAGTAGTAAAATTAACTAAATTTTAGAAAGCTATTTCTAAATTAAATTAAATAAAGTCATTTCTAAATTAAATTAAGTCTACCACTTTCTAATTTTTATGAATTGTTTTCTAAAAATTAGTTCAGGCGAAAAAAAACAAAAAATAAAAAATTTTTTCCTATGTAATAATAAAAATTTATTTGATTTTAGAAACTGATGAACTATTTCTACGAAAAATTTTCATTCAACTTAGTTTAGATAAATTTTAAAAAATTTAATAAAATATATATATTTTTATAAGTAAATGTTTTCTAAATTTGAGAAAAAATAGCCTTATGTTTAAGATTTTTTTTTTTTGTTGGAAGACGTTTAACTTATTTTCAATATTTTTTTCCAAGCAAAAAAAAAATAAACAAAGCAAACTTGTTAGTTTTCCTAATTTTAAAGAAAAAATATTATTAATTGAACCAAATTAAAGTAACCATTAAATGATTGTAATTTTTGGTTCGTGAAAGTGCGTGAGCGTGAGAAAAAAATAGATCACGTGCCCATCTGTAATCTTAATAGTCTTAAATATTGAACTTTAAATAGCTTAAAATATTTATTAGAAAATTTTAATCAAAAGGATAATTTTCAATTAAAAAAAGTGCTATTTAACTTGATGTTAGAAAATATTTTCTTATTTTTAAAGAGTTAAGTCGTAGTTTTTAGTAAAACAATTATATAATGAATTTAAATAAAATAAAATTTTTCTTAAAACCAAGGAAACATTTCCTAACTAACAGTCAAATTTTAAATGATGTATGAACTAATTATCAGTAAAATTTTTCTATAATTTAGAAATTTTGACTAAATTTTAAGTAAAATTTGTTTCTTAATTTCAAGGAAAATTTTATTAAATATTGGTAAAAAAGTATCTTTGGCGCCGTTGTCATTTCAATTTTTTCTCAAAATAAGTTAATTTTTCTAAATTCTAGTTATTTTTTTTTTTTTTTTGAGTGTAGAGCTTTTGACTGAAAACTTGGAATTATAGGTTCGATTTGCGGCACGAGCAATTTTAAAAAAAAATAAAAAAAAATTTAATTAAAAAATATTTTTCATAAAGATTTGTTGTTTTAAATCGCGCGACGTCGCCATATAAATGTAATGAGAAACCCAATATGTAACTGCTAACACGTCACCATTACCAAATAATGTGATATACATCCCATTAAGTGGTAATATTTTTCTACACTGGGCACATTACTAGATATGTCTAGAAAGAAAGTTCAAAGTCTGAAAATTTATTGTAAATATTACAAAATAATTACATATTATGATTTTATTATAAACACAACATGTAAGATAATACAATTCCAAGAAAATTTCCATAAGTTTTACAATTGGACTTTGACTTTTGAGATTTCCTATCTTCTTTTTTTGTTTTTTGAGTTATCAAAAATATTTCCATTACTAATTATGAAAAATTACCGTATTATTTCCAATATACTCGTAAGTATGTAAGATTGAGCAATTTGTGGGCAAACGTTATAAACATAATTTATATTGTAACCATCAAATGCCATATTTTGTGATATTCTTGAAATTTTATTATTAACCAATTGCTGGCGTTAATGTTCAAAGTATAAACATTTACATTTATTTAAACAATTGATAATAACGACTTGACAACTGTATTATGTACTTTACTTAAATTGAATCTATGTTTTTTTTTCTTTAAACAATATAAAGAAAAAGTGACCTTTGATCATTTTATAGATATCGTCGTTAAATGATTGCAAATAATTCTATTTATAATGCCACTTGACAAATAACAAAAAATAAAGTCACTAGTGAATAAGGGGCTATTTTTTGATAACAATTTTTTTTTTTTTTTTGATAGAAGACTGAGTACATATGCATTCATGTGATTCAATTTATTTTTGATTAATTTTTTTTAGGTTAAATCCGGAAAAATTTCTACAACTACATTTGAATTAGAGTATTCAAAAACCGAAACCGGTCAACCGGTTTTTTTATTTTTAAAAACCGGTTTTTTTTAAAATCGGTTTCGAATATTTTGTAAATTCGAAGAAAACCGAAAACCGGTCTTTTTTTTTCGGTTAACCGGTTTTTTTTAATTACATCACCAACTGGTTTATTTGGTCTCTTTAATTTTTTCCGCACACATAATCGTTTGTTTGGTTATGAAGATTTAGATGTAAGTCTGATAGATTCCGATGAAGACTTAACTTTGGATATTCCAAATTCAAATAGTTTAATTTCTGATCTAATAACACAATAAACAGTATTCAAAATCCTAAAAAAGAGACTACAAAATCATTCATCATTATATGATGATTTCATACTATACCTTGATAAATTCGACAAAAGAACTGAAAAGTTGGAAAATTTATATAATTATTTTATTACTATTTGTCCAACATCTACTATTAGTGAAAGAATATTTTTCACTTCTAGCTTTATCAAAAGCAAACAAAAAAATCGTCTTAAAACGAAACATTTAAATTGCATATTATTTCTAAAATATTATTTTAGAAGTGAAAAATAGATTTTCTTTTTACATATTTAAAATGTAATTTTAAAAAAAACTTATTTAATGCCAAAAGTTTTAAACGCTCAAATTACTAACGTACCTAATTTTACCAATTTACAAACTTAATGATCTCTATTCATTTGATATATTAAAAAATATTAAAACCAATAAAAAAAATGTTGAAATGAAATACAATACAAAAATATTATAAAATATTTTTTTTCAAAGAATGTATTTTTTTATTTTTATTTCTTAATATATTAAATTTCTTTTTTATTTTTGTTTGTATTAAAACAATTAACAAATTATATAAGCTTTTTATTCAAATTAAAAAAAACCGAAAAAAACCGGTTGACCGGTTTTTTCTGCAAAAACCGAAACCGAAGCCGGTTTTTTTAAAATTCGATTTTTCGAAGAAAACCGAAACCGGTTTTTTCAAAAGGCCGGTTTTTTGAATACTCTAATTTGAATATTATGTAGATTGGATAACATTAAATGGCTGCTCGTCAGAAGGCGAATGCGCTCGGAGGTCATGTGACGCATCGCGTCTCCTCTCCGTCTAGTTAAAAAACACGATCATCGGGATCTCCACAAACATTTTACGACACCGATCAAAGTTAGATTCAGCAGACTGTGCAGCAGTTTGTTATAAAATTTGATGGTCAGATATCTGAATCGAAGTTTTTTCAGTTCTGGGCATAACCCCCAACCGAAATCGGGTATATGACCAACATGATTTTAAAGAAGTTAAAATAAGACATTTAACCCGTTTGCCAATATGACAGTAAGCGAAATTTTAATAAACGCATTTGCAAACCTCATTGAAAGAAAATAACAGTCCTTATTTCGATAAAACACATCAAGCTAAGAGCGGAATTTCAATAAACGCACCTCCATATTTTTAATTAATGTTAAGAGGTTTTCATATATTTTTGATCTGTTATTTTGGTAAATCAATGGTATAAATAGGATTTTAGATTATATTTGATTATTGGAAACAAATTAACAAACCCAAAAACAACACACAATTAGACTAACATCAACGAAATTTAACAATTTATATCTATCCTCTATATTTTACCGTTTTTGAAACTAACGGCTTTATATAAGCTTTGTTATTGGATACTTTAAGAATTAAAGTTCATAACAAAAACTGTAAAAAATAGAGGATAAATATAAATTGCTAAACTTCGTTGATGTTAGTCTAATTGTGTGTTGTTTTCGGGTTTGTTAATTTTTTTCCAAACACTCAATATAAAATAGACAATTATCAAAGCAATGACTCAACAGGGGCGTGGATACTGAAGAGGGTTTTGTTGTGGCAACCGAAAATACTAAGTATTCCATCCTTCTGGCTCTTTGGAATTTTTTAAATTTTTATTCTCTATAATTTACTAAAAAAAAATTGTATGTTTCTTTGCAATAAAAAACAACTTATAAAAAAGAATATGGTTATATGATCTAAAATCCTATTAATACCATTCATATTTTTAAATAATAAAAATAGAGCACAAAATAAATATTTTTAATCCTTTTGTACACATTTATGTACAATAAATTACGATTTCGATCCAATTTTTCCTAAAGGAGAATTGGCGAGTTTAAAGAGTTTTCTGCTTTCTATTCAAAGTAGCTTAAGGGGTAAGGTGGGTTTGAAAATTTAAATTCGTCACAGTCAAGAACTAAAGGATGCCCTGGGTATTACTGCTGCAGCAGGTTCAATGATTATATGTAATTTTTTCAGGAAACTATATTTTTGAAGTCGGTAGTCATGATTTCTCAAAATATTATGAACCGATCTTGCTACAGACACATTATATATTTTTTGAACGACGGATTTTTATTCTTAATAAGAAAATTCGGGGTTAAATTTATTTTTTTTTTTCCTTTGTTCAAGCAAAAACTTTATAAATATACTAACAGAAAAAAAAAATATATTTTTGTTTTTATTTCTGATGAACCAGTCAAGAGTTTATATTGACTACGCCAAAAGAACTTTTCTTGAGAGGTAAAGGGAAATAAGGTCCCATTGGATGAATTTTCAAAATTTTTAAATAAAAATTTCACAAAGTACTTGTTAACTATACACCTTTGATATGATAAATTGTTTAAATAAAATATTTCGATATATTTATAAAAAATCAGTTTTTTTTTAGCCTTCGAAACCCACTACGGTTAGTGATTTTTCTTTGAAATTAACTGCTCAGAGGGTCAATTCTCGTTTTGTGAAACGGTGAAATGAAAAGTTTTTTCACGTTTTTATAAACCCCATATTTACAGATTTGTAACTGCAGATGGTGCCAAATTTAGAGACGAAAAGTGTAACGAATTAGTAATATAGTTCACTTAAGCAAGCCGATATAAATCCATGAAGTGCTCGTCGGTTGTCTTCTCGAATAGATTTTGGCCATCACGAAGTATTCGTCTCAGCACTCTCAAAAAATTCCTATAAATTATTAAATTATTTACTGCAATGAAATGCTTGTAACATCATTGTCTTACCTTTGTTCATCCCGAATTCTTTGAGTAATATCCAATAATACAATTAATCCAGACATTTTTATATAATTATTTAAAATACATTTTACGAACTTAATTCACTTTTGTTTACGTTTTTCTCTGTTTTGACATTTGCTTTAAATTTTAGATAACACAGTTACAAAAGTTTCATAGGTACAGTGCGAATGAAACATTTTTTTCATAATACATACGAGAATTGCAATTAATGTATTTGTGAAAAGTTCGAGTGAAAAGTGCTTATGAAAACGAAAATGAAAAGTTTTTTTTCACTTCACATTATCACAGAACGAGAATTGACCCTCAGGACACAAAGCCTCCCTAAAAGTGTCATTAAAAGCATTTTACAGGAATTGCACACAATACAATACTAAGATTAAATAAAAAAGTAAATTTAACTATAAAAATATGAACTAGAAGCATTCTAAATCCTTCAAAGAAGACTATTTCAAATAGTGTGCACTGGCCAATCTCGATTTGCACCCCACCTTGGAAATGGAGAATATCTTGTTGTTTGTCCCGAAAATTGGGTAAGGTGAAGTTTTAACGAAAACAAATATTTTGAAATCAAAAAAAAAGCTTGAAGTTTATCTTGATTGTCATCTCGGTTAACGACAATCAGTGTTCGACTGTACTTCTATAACATAAATCTGTAAAAAAGTATCAAAATCCAAACCACAGAGAACAGATTCTTTTACAGGAACTTACCATAATGTAATTCTTCTAAAAAAAGTTTAAAAAAAAAATGGGCGAAGTAAGTGGCGTCATATCAGGTAAAAGTTGGCTAACTGTGGATGCTATGTAATCATATTTTATTTTTATTTATAAAAAAAGTATGTTAGGTAAGATCAAAAAAAGGAAGGGCAACTCACCCTTTATGATCACCCAAAAATGGGTAACATACACCTATGCCAGATAATTGGCATGTTGTGCGCTCTCAAAAACCATGTGAAAAAACATTTCAGTCTACCTGAAGAATTCAATATCCCCTCAGTTTTTCCAAATCAACCCCCCTCCCCCCCACAAGCACTGCATAGATGGTATAACGTCCCCCTGTCAGTGCCTTACCCTACTCCTCGCGAAGCTGGGCAAAAACAAAGGAAGTGATCCAGGGTCCCATCATCCTCCCCACAGGCCCTACACAACACAGAGTCACTCCATCCCGAAGGTGTGATCGTAGACAAAAGTAACCTGCGAGAATTCATATCATGTTGGCAAGTTCCCGTTTCCCCAGCCTTTAAATAACCCTTATTCTGTTCACGTCAGGGTCATCCCAACATTATCCCCATTCCAAGCTCCGTTTTTTTCATCTGAAGAGGTCTCGGATTTTGAAGGTTAACAGACCCAAGATACGGCTAGGTCGTCAAACCTCTCATTCCCCTCTACTCCACATATCCGAGTACCCATTATCAACCTCAGACGACCCCTGCCAAAGTAAGCAGTCCAAAACTATCTTCGATTTCACAGACTCCTCTGACATTTTGAATAGATCACAATAGATGAAGATACTGTGTATATTATCTAATATAAAATGGAATTTAAACTTAATTTACCAATAGGGCGAATTAAAAATATTAAATAAAATAAATAAATAAAAAAATAAAAAACATATAGAGTCGAGCAGACAATTTTTATGTCATACCGGCGACTTATTGTCAATAATAAGTTTCATATTTAGTTTTTTTTTTTTCTAGTTATTTTCCGTTTAACTTTATCAAATTGATAACTGCAACTAAATAAATAAAAAAAACTTTCGTTTGACCTGTTAATACGATTAAGTTTTATTTTTTTGTACTTTGTATTTTAGTTTAAGTACGAGTAGGTACACCTATTAGAGTGGCAGCTATTAGACAAAATGACAAATGCAAAAAAATCATACGATGTAAGTAAAAAAAAAGAATTGTTTTTAAATTTCTAAAAATTCGAAACTTAAACCCATTATGCTGAGTTTTAAAAATTAAGAATTTAGCTATAGTAGATTTATCCTTGGAACTTTTGAGATCAAATGCAAGCTATTTTAAGATTTTAAATTTAGTTTAGAACAAATTAAGTGTTCTCGCAGCCAGCCTAAACTGTTGTGTGCACTTTTTAAGTCACGTAGTCCATTTATGCTTCAACTATTTTAGTTAATGATAAGGAATTATAATTAAGCAGATGATAACTTTAGAAAACATATTCCCTGAAAGTGCATGCAAACTGTTCGTGAGAACTAATAGAACTTTAACAACCAAATATTATTGAAATCACAAACCGACGGATAGACAAACGTGGACTGATTCTGATAGAATTTTAAAAAAATACTTCTTGGATCAATAGAAATTTAAGTACCAAATTTGAGTACCAAGTTTGTTGTAATAAAAATATTTTTTTTTGTTTAAAAAAAAAAAAAAACACTCCGCCCCATTATCACAATGTCATTTTAGCTACTAACTAGGAATTTAACTGGCGCATTCTTATCATTGTGTTATCGGGCCTCAGTCTATCAAATATTAAAATTGTTTGACATCAATAGCCCTCTCAGATTTGGAACAAAATTTCGTTTCGTATTGAAATTTAACATTATACGCCGTAATACAAATCAGTTTGTTAGAACTTTGTACTTCACCAGACGATTAATTATATTTTTTTACTATGTTGTATTGTATTATAGTGATAACGGTTTTTACGCGTAGTATATTATGTTAATATTTAATACGAATACGTCTAATAAAAATCTCAAAGTATTAATAAAAAGCTCAAAGTACAAAATGTACTTGGCATTGGGCGAGACAAGTAAAAACTGTGTACACCAATGTTTTATAGCCGGCTAGACAGCGAAATTAATCTACTTGACTACAGATAATCCTTTTTTTTAATCTTTAAAGCTACACATGGATAATTTTACAGTTATAAGTTGAACTTTTAACAGTTTAAAGTATCCCAGCAAAACCACACATTACCAAATAATGGGTAAAGTAATGTATAGCCATAGCGGCCGATGGATTACTTTACACCTTACTTCACTGATGAATTTTACAAGCGATGAGCCTCAAAGTAATGTATATACCCATTACTTTAGAGGTGATAAGTAATGTGTCTAAAAATAGTTTTTTAAAAAAGTGATTTTTAAAAAAAAAAAAATTATTACAAATATTTTATTTAAATTATTTGTAGGTAAAAATAATGTGGTCAAGATGGGAATCGAACCAGGGAAATCGGTTGCCAGCCAAGAACTCTACCCACTGAGCTATCGACGCATATAATATTTGATTGCTTTAAACTAAAATAAATTGTTGCGCTTCGTTTTTTCGCTAGTGTTATCAAAACAAACATACATTAACCTTTTGCTTACAAAAAAAACGCAAAGTAATGTATCTAAAAATAGATTTTCAAAAATATTTCAATTATTACTTTACATTTATAAATCATATATTACGTAATCAATAATCAGTAACTTATTACTTTAAATAATGAAAAAGGTAACGAGCTAGAATATCGCACAGCATATAAAAGATAAGGTTTAGATGAACAAGGTAAATGTCGGTGTAACCAAAAAATTGGTGAACAGCGCCAGATTATTTTTACGGCAGTGTCTTAACGTTAATTTTTACCTGACTTTGTGTGTTGGAAGCATAGTTATGGATTGGATTCGTCATTTTCAATTTTATGATTCTGAAAGAATTTTGGAAATCACTGACCTAAAACCTTGAATCAGTCATTCAAAAACCGAACTATTAAAAATACAGACATTCAGTAGAAGTTGATATTTTTAGTTAAACGTAAAATTGTTTGTTTTCTGTTTCTAAAAATAGAAATTCAAATATTTCCTTTTTGTTTTTTTTTTTTTTTTGTGAAAGGAGTATGTTCAAATACAAATGTATTTCAATTAAAATTACAAGAAATTATTCAAATATACATACATTTATAGAAAATCAAAATATATACATCTGTGTGTGTTGTGTTTTGTAATTTCATACAAATAAAAAAACTTTCAATTTAAAAACCAACCACAAAAATTGTTTTTTCTATCATTTTGTCAGTTAAAAATTGATGGTTATTTTAAACCACTTTCGATTCTTTTTACTGCTTTTGTCGATTATTAAATAATGATTAAAAATAAACTACAAAATGGGTTAAGTCTCGTTGTAGCGAAAACAGACCAGAGCCTCTGGTAGGAAGCGAACCCCCACCCCCGCACTAATAAGCTAGCACACTACCAACTAGCCTACAGGGGCGCTCTAACAAATATCAGTTTATAACATATTAAAATAAAAAAGTATGCATAAAAGAAGCTAAATATGCCCTAAAAGACACAAATATGCTCTAAAAATGTAGAAATATGCTCTAAAAATATGATTTAACCTCAAAATATGCTCTTAATGCTGAAATATGCAAAAATATGCTCTTAAGAATAAAAAATGCTAAAATATGCTCTAACAAATCGATACCAGAATTCTTAAATTGTTCTGAATCGGATAAATAGTTTATCTATCGGTCCATACGACGCTCAGGAAAAAACATGATATTGTATATTTGCGGTTTCCTTGCTTATAACAAATTATAAAAAATCTCATTTAGGTATTGTCAACTTATGACCATCGGATATGGGTGATAGTGTTTTTTATAATAAATAAAACTATAACTATATACTCGTTACAATTGTTATCTTGTAAATAAATTTTACACTCAAATAACTAAGTTAAACAATCTGAAATATAAAATTCCTTCAATATAAAAGCTTAGATCCGTTTTACTAATGTCCGCAATTTTCAGCAATGAATACCTACCATGTGCAAGGCATGTTGATTTCATCATATATTTTTCTTTGCAAATGTGAAACAATTTTCTTTTTCAATTTCGAGCAACTAGATTTTAGTTTTGAAACTCGGTGTGCGGTATCCATCAATATTATTTGAGTGTATATTGATTTAAAAAAAAAAAATTCCAAAACAATTTTAATCAGGTGATTAGTTATTCTTGAAATTACAAACAAAACACTCATGCAATATATTTATGTTCCTATAGATTAATATCATAAAAGTTTTAATTTGTATAAAAAAGGCCTTATGATGAAATGTTTTTTTTTTAAATTAACTCTACCTTAAAAAAATCGAAATTAAGCAAAAACAATCTTAATAATAAACTGTAATCAATTTTGACTGTCTGGCTAAAAACAACCTATAATTTGTAGATTATTATTAAAATGGACTTTAATCTTACACATATGTATATAATTTTTCAAATCAAGTGCATGGTATTATCAATTTCTGAACATAAGTTATGTTTCATTGCTAAACATTTCACATGAATATAGCAAAATCTAAGTAACAAGTTCTCATTACTAATTTGTAAATAATAAGCAGTAGCATTAGAATCCACTGCTTATGATTCAGTGTCAAAACTGATTACTTTTATTTGCTTCATGAAAAACACATAAAATGTTGCATGTGCTTATCCTCGCACTACAAAAAAAAAAAAATATTGAGAACCAGAAAAAGTAACTACTTTCGTATGCTTATAAACAATTACCACCCAAAAAACCTGTTTTCCAAACTTTCCTACACATACGGAATCACGGAATCCGGATTTTGCGGCACGTTTGAGTACCTAAATTACTTAACCGTTTTGATGTGTCCGTTTCAG
Organism: Eustalomyia histrio; assembly: GCA_949748255.1. NCBI lineage: Eukaryota > Metazoa > Arthropoda > Insecta > Diptera > Anthomyiidae > Eustalomyia > Eustalomyia histrio. The sequence goes on from OX456525.1 coordinate 19,153,498, forward strand.
TAGCGTTAAATATTGACAAAATCGATTTTTATCCTTTTTACCTCCATCACAGTCGACAGTGGGGTATATTTTAAATATTTTGTAAACAAATGAGCCATTTTTTAAGAGACCCCACAGTCATTAAGTGCCGAAGTAGGGCACATCAGGCATGCGAAAATTTTGGAAACTGGCGAATTTTCTATTTATTAAGCGATTTTAAAAAAGTTTCATTTTTGTTATCTGCTAGTAAAGGCGTAGAAATGTTTAGCCATGTGGATTATCTCTCAAAGTTCATAAATTATTCGCGTTTAAAAATTTTGCCAATAGCAACCCCAAATCATGCCCGATTTTTTTTTTATTTTTGATTATATTAAGAACTAATATCTCTGTTTTATAAAAAAAAAAAATCGATGCATATCTCGTTTACGCTTAAAATAGCATGTTGAAAACTTCAAAAACGTAATTTAAGTCATTTAAGGTACCAAGACTATTTTGCATATAGGGCAAAAATTCTTTTAGAACTCTAACAATATTTAATCAAATATATGTTGCCCTTTCCTTAAGCGCCCCACCAGAATTTGAAAATTAAAAGCTGATGCAAATACTCCAATATAATCGTAATGTGATATATAAATTTCAAAACCTCTTAAAATATGGATAAGACAACAAAATCTGGAAACTTTTTAGAGTTTTTTCGGAATGTGGGATCCCTTTTCTCTTATCACAATTTTTTAGGATTTGTGGGATTCCTTTTCTCTAATCACAATTTTTTATTTTTCTGTTTTAATATTAAGAATAGAAAATAGTCTGAAATTTAATTACATTACGTTCACTTAAAAATATTATGTTGCAAAATAAAAGTTTAATATATTTACAAAAAATTACTAAAACTTGGTTTTAGGAAATCTGAAATTTTTATCCCATTTTTTTCAAATTGGACAAAAATTTCTTTTATTACTATCAGATAAAAAAATGTAAAGTTTTTAAAATCGTTTCCTAAATATAAAATTGACAAACTTCCAAAAATTTGCAATATGCCGAAACTTATGTTCTGGCTAACCGGTAAAAAATTGCTGATTAAATCCCAAAGAATTTTTAAAATACTCCACTGTGCAATCAATATGGTTTTTCAGTCATGCAATTATTTAACCAATATCGGGTCGCCCGTTATGTTTAATTATAGGTACTAAAAAAATTTAAGTGAAAAATTAGTTATTTTCAGCACTTTTTCACTGCGTATGCCGTTAATCGAAAGTAACATTCAGACAAAAACGTGAACGGATGTTCATCAAATGAATTCAAGTTGCAATAAATAAAGTTTAATAAGTATTTGACGATGGCGTGCAAATGATGCAATTGTTCATAAATAATTATTTGATGACAGCCTATAATGGTTTTATAAAAAAGAACTTAAACTAATAATATTTATTTTCATACAGATATTAAATGTCATGATGGGTTACAATTAGCAAAATTAAATTATTGTCAATGTAGATAGATATAGAAGTATGTTTTTGTTTAAAAAATGATACGAGAATTTTAATGTATTCAACTTTGTTTTTGTCATTGACGTACATTCAACGGATTCAAATCAGTTTAGATGTTCCTTAAAATCCGTTTTCAGCTCCATATACCCGATCCCGAAAAAGGTACGTAAACGGAGTTGGATTCCGTTTCAAATGGAGAGAAAACGGTACGTAAATGAAACGTATTGTTTGTTGGGCAATATCAGATTATTCGGATTGTCACATTTACCACTCGTATGCTCGTGTATGCCCAAATTAATTAAAAATTATGTATGTGATATTCAAAAAATTATTATTTTTTTTTTTTTTTGATTTGTTCAAAAAATTCGAATTTTCGATCACAGTGCGCACAGGATTTACTTTGTAGTAGAATTCTCTAACTTTTTTTAATTCCCATACAAATTTAACATAAGAAATGTTTAGAGTTTACACTGAACTTTGGTTAATATCAAATTTATATGGAAATGACATAAGCCCACATTGATAGTTTGCCGCATAAACACTGCTATTGTTAAAAAAATAGCACATAAAAGTTACAGACGCAATAATAAAAACAAATAAATAATTAGACGTTTAGGGGGATTTTCTCACTATTTCCATTAGATCACTCATTAAAGACCTAACATTTCAATAAAGACAAAAATAAGTTTCTTTTGTAAATTTTAAGAGTAGTTTTAAGTAAATTTTCTCTTATATTTTTTATATAATTTCTGTTTAACTATATCTCTTTAGATCTGTATCTCCCCCATATGTTTTTTCAATTTATTTATTTACGACTATACACAATGTTTCGTCATTCTATTTTCAATATTTAGTGGACTTTGATCTTTTTACGTGTGGCTTGAAAACGTGTTTTTCTGGTACGATTTTTGCCGGGTTTATATATTTATGTACATATGTAATCGTTCGTTAGTATTTCTTCACTTCAAAGTTGTTTTTTGTAAAAAAAAAATAAATGAAATTTTTCTAAATGCATTTTCGAATATAAAATGTTCCAAGTTACCTTGTACGAGTAATATTATTATACCCTCCATCGCAAATAAGAGATATACTTAGTTTGTCATTTTGTTTGTGAAATATTTCCATGTTGATTTCGTCATTAATCTGGAAATTAACCCAAAGAAACATTTTATGGAATCTATTTTTACACATTCAATTAATATTAAAAGCGAAAAACCGAAAATAACTAATGAAAAAAATTATTATTAAAATAATTATTATAATAATAATTATAAAATTGTTTAATAAATCAAAGAATTTAATATAATGAAATTAATTGATCAATAATACGAATAATTATTCCGCAATGATTAACGTTTTAGCTGCGCAGGTTAGGTTAGGTAGATGTGGTAGCCTGCCAATCAGACTCACTTAGACTATAAAGTCCCTTGTGAAACCACAGAAGCCCCTTAGTCGGCCGATATCGATATCAGCCAAATCACTCAGGTTCTCAAAGAAACATGAGCCTAAATGCAGTCCCCTCCTGCGAGCCAGGGCAGGACAAGTGCAGAGAAGGTGCTCCACAGACTCCTCCTCCTCTTCGTTACCACAGCTTCTGCAAAAGTCACTAGCCGCAACCCTTAACCTAACTGCGTGCCTTCTAATTAGACAGTGCCCCGTCATGACGGACACAAGTAGGGATATATCAGGCCTTGACAGTGACAGCAAGCTGTGCTTGCGCTTCTTATCCAGAGTGGGCCACATCTGTCTGGAACGAATGCAACCACTCTCCCGCAGCCGAAACTTGCAAGTGGCCAGAGGCATGTCCACAAATTCCAATTCGTGTGGAATGTGTAAGGTTGTCCCCAGTCTTGCAAGCTCGCCTGCCCTACAGTTCCTTGGTATGTCCCTGTGGCCCGGCACCCAACTAACATGGATGCTGAGCTATCTTCATCATTAGCTGCGTAAGACGTATACATTAATGTTTACGTTTTATCGAAACTCTATTCTGATTTCGACGCATCAAAAGAAATTTTTTAAAATTTACTGTGCAGTTGAGTGAATTAATATCCTGAATCCGCTCATGTCCATGAGCCATGTTTTTTTAACTGGGTGTTAACATTAATTTGTTAATAAAAAAAAGAAGTCTTTGTTATATTTTAAAACTGCTGTAGGGTATAAAAAATTCAGCACAGGCCGTTTTAATAGTTTAATAGTCTGTGTGTCAGGGATGATAAAATGTGAATAGTACCAATAATTATTTTTATTTGTACTTTCCATATTTTTTAGTTTAAAAAAAATTTTAAAATTCAGAAATCAAATATAAAACTCATTTGAGGACGATTCTACTGCAGTAACCTTTGGTAATGCTTTGATTCAACTGTGGGTCATTGTTGGCTTCGATAATCAAGGATTTTTTGTGGAACAGTATTTGGGCAAGGCATATTAATGTAACCACTCGTACATGAGGGTAAAATTATTGATTGAAATTAGGATGCCAAATTCTGATTTAACTGGACTTATTTTTATACTATTTTGTTTTTTTATTTAGAATTGAACTGATGTTTTTCGCCTTATTTATAATTGTCTTTATAGCAATTAAATTTGTAAAAAAAAATAATGTAAACTTTTACAAGCAGTACATTTCACGTTCTAATATTACCACTAAAAGTACTATGGTATAAACTGTTTCCTCCCTAGTCTGTTAACTTTGTTTTGTGCAATACGTATATCATATAGATAGACAATATACACTGATGACAACTATTTCTAAAAAAAAGCTAGATCAGACCCAAAAATCGCTGGAAAATCACTGTATTTATAAACAGTGTAAAAATTAAGCGATTTTATCGCTAGATTTTCTAAAAATTGGTACTTAAGCCGCATGTTCATAAGAAACTTTTAGACAATGAAAATCATTGGTACTTAAGCCGCATGTTCATAAGAAACTTTTAGACAATGAAAATCATTTAATTTTGAGTAAATATCAAAGTTGAAACCTCGTATTAATAAACAAATATAACAAATAAAAAAAAATTGACGAATGCTAAAGAAAACTCTGTAAACTTTTACAATTTACTTTCTCGATTTTCATTAAATTAATACTACTCGATTTCATTAAATTAATACCAAATTTTAAAATAGGACAAAAAGAGAATGTGAGACGTTGACTTACGATTTTATTTTATTGGGCCGTCTTTGTACGAAGCTGTTTTCGCCGAAATATAGCAATTATGTATCCCCTGATCTACCTTTACTAACAAACACATAATGCTTTTGTTGTTTTTAATATTTTATTAAACTAAAAATACAAAAATTTCAAATATTTTTGTTTACATTTAAAAGAGAAAAGCCCGTATTTCCAAGACTTGGCAGCATTTTTATAAATTATTAATTTTTAAGCAGCTATGCATATAACTACATAGCAATTCAATTTCTACTTAAATTTGTATGGATTATTTATATAAAATGCGATAAAAACAAACCTATTATTGGTTAAAAGCCACTCGACAATTCTTCCCGCTAGGAAAAATTAAAATCGCTAAATCGGACGAGCAAATCGCCAAATAGGCAACAGTGACATCATATATGGATATGTACTTGGAATGTACATAAATTCTTATACATACTAAGTTAAAATACGTAATTTTTTTAATGATGAATATTTTTATTGTTTTAATGAAAAATTTTTGCTTGATTTCTTCTGAAATTTTTCTTTTAGAAGCATGTTCTTTACAGCCGCAAACTGCAAAAAAAATGTCTAGCATGTCAAATTTATGTGCACTTAAAAAAAAACAGTGCAACACTACACAGGATTAAAAACAAAAATGTTTCGACTGCATTTTCTCTATTTTTTTTTATAATTCAAGGCACGATTTTGATGAAATTGGAATTTTTTCATTTTTGTTTTTTTTTTCACTAGTTCACAGAAAAAAGATCACACAATTTTAAGTTATTAAAAATATTTGTTTAAAAAATTAATTTAATTTCTAACAATTTTTTGTTTGAAATGTTTGTAAATTTTTATTTTTCATATGAAGATTATTTCAAAAAAGGGAAGTTGCAAAAAATAATAACAATAATTTTTTGTATTCCATTGTTGGTGCCTTTTTAAAAAACTTTTTATTTGTGTTTATAAATATGTATGTTTTTTTCTGTTATCCTATTACTAAAAGAATTTTCAACAGATTTACTACAAGGCTTGACACACAAAATAAGTAGTTGATATCTGCAATTCAACTTCTGAGAAGCTGTTTAAATGTATTGTACACAAGAATGTATTTACAGGTTGGTTGAAAAGTTCCTGCGCTCGAAATGAAAGAATACTGTTTTTGTTACGAAATAAATTTTTTTATTCAATATAATCTCCTAGAAGCTCAATACACTTGTTCCAATGATCTTCCAATAATTTTATCCCATCCTTATAATGGTTTTCCGGAAGCTCTGCAAAATAGCCGTCTACGGCTGCTATGGCCTCATCATTCGACGAAAAATGCTTTCCACGAAGGAATTATTTGAGATTTCTGAAGAGATAGTAGTCACTGGGAGCCAAATCTGGTGAATACGGTGGATGTTCAAGCAATTCGTACTTTAATTCTTTGAATTTAGCCATCGTCAAAACACTTTTGTGCATTGCATTGTCTTGATGAAAAATGATTTTTTTCTTCTTTAAACCAGGTCTTTTCTCACGAATTTTTTCATCCAGCTGATCCAAAAGGCTGCAATTGTTCATAAATTTCCTTTGCTTTTAAACCCTTCAAAACAAAGAATCTAATGACTGCACGATATCCAATTTTTTCCATATTAAAAAAAACAATGACACGTCAACTTCAAATGGCTTGTAAACAAAGAAAGAATTGACAGAATGACTTGCAACTTTGCATGTGTTCTCAGGACAGTTATACCAACTTGAGAAAAAAAAAGTTTGGAGCTAGCAGTGCCATCTCTTGGTAAGCGCAGGAACTTTTCAACCAACTTGTATGTTATATTATAAATCATTCTTTTGAAAGTTGGAAAAAATCTTTTTTTGCTGGGTAGCTTACTACATATCACTCATTTACTTGAAGACTGTCATAAATAAAAAAAAATCTATTTTCAGAAAATATGTTTAAAGTTTTCAATTTAGCCCAACTACTGAGAAAAGAGATATCTTTATCTAGTGAGAAAAAGAGATTTCAATTCGATATTTTTATATGTTGTACATTATAGTATGACCCATATTTCTGCATCATTAACTCAAAAATCACTTTTTTGACTTATGACAATCTTGAAGTAAATGAGCGATATGTTAAATAGTTTTACACAAAAATCCATTCGAGTGTATAAAAATATTATGTTAAAGTGTAATAAAAAAATTATTCGAAATTTCTTTACAGCAAAATCCGTATGATGTGTTTTATTTCAATAAATAATAAAGTGGAACATATTAATATACAAATTGGCGCGTAATTATGGTCAAAAATAAAGTATACTTTAGGAGTTATAAAGTATATAGACAAGTAAACATATACTTTAACCGTTAAAGTCTGCTTTAAAATTAAAACTAGCTGAAATTTATTTAACAACACTTACAACTTACTTTTCCGCCAAGAAAATTTTTGTGAAAAAAATTTTTGAATTGCAAAATATTGAAAGGAAAATTATATCAATAAATAAGGGATTTTATATCAATTTAATAAAATTTTACTAATAAAAACACACTTTTCTTTCCCTTTTTTTTAATTTTTCCTTTTCACATTTTGTCATTGCAAATTATTTATTTACACATTTTCTCTTTTTGCAGCTTATATAAAAATGTATGCGGGTATTTGGTACATTTGATGTGATACCTATTTAAAGCCGGTTCATCTTAAAACTGGCTTTAATTCTGACTATAATGGCAAGAAAAATAATAACAGGTTTTTTATTTTAAGTCGTTTTTAAAAAAGGCGACTTAAGTGCGGTACTAATTACGGGCTATGGTGAACTTTTGTTCTTTTTTATATTAAATATTTTATTAATAATTCACAATATATGTATATATTAATAAGTTTTTTTTTTATGAATGAATCACATAAATTACATTTCAATTATTATAATTTAACAAACATAAAAACTAAGGCAGACAAGATTGTAGAACAAAGTGTTTACAAAAAACAGAAAATGGAAATATCGAAATATGTAGTACCATACATGGGCCATTGTTATTAAATTTGGTAACTTTTATAATTCGCATAGGTTTTTCACGGCTTTTGTAAAATGGTTTTGTTTGTTTACTATTTTTACATATATATTTTTGTTTAACTTTTCATATTTATGTAAATATAAAAAAAAAATTAAAAAATTTTTAAATCTTTTTAGTCTGTGAAGTCTTTTACCAACAACTTTAGATTTAGAGGGTATTCAAATAAGATACAGTGTCAAACAGTGTAATTAATTAAAAAAAATTAAAAGACTGACGCTGGGTTTTATTTATAAGGTTTTAGAGTTTACAATAAGTTAACCCAAAAATTTGTTGTGGATTTGTATATAAATTGTTTACTTTTTTATTTAAGGTCTTTCTACATTGTAATATTGTGTCGTATGATTTTGGTGTAAAGGCCACTATTTTGTTGACAACAGCGAAAATGTTGGAAGCTCAAAAATTACAATAAAAACTTGCAAAATTAAAATTATTCAGTCATGAGAAAGACACAATAAAAACAAAGCAAATTGTCACTTATTCGCTACACTTGCAAATGCACAGGAAAAATATCGCTTAAATTCCTGCAATTGAAAATATCAGTGATGACTATTTCGCGTGAATATTTTAATGTTAATAATTTTTTATTGAATTAATTACAAAATTAATTTATTGCTGTTATTCAGCAAAAGTTTAAAGGTTTGTTCTTGATGGGAAATAAATTTCACCAAAATTTCGCAACAATTCCACACAACTCAAAATACTGGGCTTAAACAAACATTATCAAATTTCATTTGTATCCCAGAAAATTTGATTGTTTGATCACATCTTAAATCTTATGTAATCTCATATGTGCAAAAAGGACTCATATACGAAGATATAACATATGGAAGTTCCATATACTTTGATACATATGAAAAGGACTTATATATAAGATATAATCCAAAAGTTTATAAAATTTCAAAACAAAAAAAATTATAAATCAACTCAACGAATTTTATGCAGAAATTAAAAGGTCAATCTTTGTAGTTTGACAATAAAGCATTTTTACAGTAAATATGCACACGATCTTTTAATGAAATTTTCAATGACCGTTTTGCATGAATGCTGCGGTATTTCATTAATGCAGCGTCCAATTTCCTCTTTTAAGGCTTAAGTCGTCGTCGGCTTATTCGCGTAAACCATCGACTTCAAAAAACCCCAAAGAAAAAAATCTAATGGTGTTAAATCGCACGATCTAGGCGGCCAATTCTGATCTCCAAAACGCGAAATAACACGACCGGGAAATGACTGATGCAGCAATTGAATTGTTTCTCTGGCTGTATGACATGTGGCGCCGTCTTGTTGGAACCACATGTCCTCCACATTCATTTCTTCAATTCTAGGCAAGAAAAAACTGGTTATCATTTCACGATACCGTCCACCATTGACTGTTTGCGCTTGACCTGCCTCATTTTCATAAAAAAAGGTCCAATGATTCCTCCAGCCCAAAAACCACACCACACAACACAGTGACACGTTAAGGATGCATTTGCTTCTCGTGAATCACTCGAGGATTTTCCTCACCCCAAATGCGACAATTCTCCCTATTGACGAAGCCATCAAGATGAAAATGGGCCTCGTCACAGAAGATGATTTTATCGGCAAAATCAGCATTTTCATGTTGTCTCTCCAATACCCAATTAACAAACTCCCTTCGTTGTCCATGATCAGCTGGCTTCAGTTCCTGAGTCAATTGAACTTTGTATGCATGAAGATGCAAATCTTTCGTCAAAATTCGCTGCAAAGTGGATTTGGAGACACCAATTTGCTGAGCTCGGTGTCGAATTGAGGTGGATGGAGTTTGAGCGACATCATCACGTACAGCTGCATGAAGATGCAAATCTTTCGTCAAAATTCGCTGCAAAGTGGATTTGGAGACACCAATTTGCTGAGCTCGGTGTCGAATTGAGGTGGATGAAGTTTGAGCGACATCATCACGTACAGCTGCGACATTTTCGGTCGATCGACCTGGTCGATGGCGCGTTGTTGTCTTTACATCACTAACAGACCCAGTTTCGGCAAATTTATCCATTAATCTCTTTACAGTTGACTCTTTTGGAGCATTATTGTGACCCCAAATTGATCGCAATTTGCGAACTGTAGCCGCAAAACTTTCACCATTTTGGTAAAACAATTTCACAATGAGAATGCGTTGTTCATTCGTGTAGCGCTCTATTTTTACTAACCTCGTACCTTCTACTAGCAAACAATAACAATTGTTCAAATGTCAAACAATGACACTTTGAATGTTGCCAGATTTAAAAATTGCGTTCTTCTTGGGACACCCTTTATTTAAGCCGTAATATGAAGGTTTAAACATTTTTTAAAGCGTTTAAGTTTTTTTATAATAATAACTATCATTTTTAAAATTTTAAATTGTCTGATAAAAAAAAAATAATATATAAAAAATATATAAAATAATGATACAAAATAATATATAAACATGTATGACCATATACGCTCATATATGGAAATGAAGATTCATTTGTCTAGTATGTACAAATATGGGTGACTATTTATGATATTATAAAAATATATATTGTATAAAAAAGGATAGTTTAAATAGCATTGATCTTGTTTGATTCGATACTATCTTTTTTTTATTAACAGAAACTGACTTCTCTAATATCATAGAAAGAAACGATTTTTTCAAAAAAACCGTCTATATGACAAAAATCCTGTATGATTTTATGACAGATTTTACTATGATTTATTACAGTGTAGTAAGGACCCTCAACAAATAAGTTAAAGTTAGTTCAGTATAAAATTCAGCATTTTACACTGCCGTTGCTTAAAAGAAATAGCTACTTTTAAGGCCCTATTGTTTTCAATAGAAGAGTGATAATAGAACGATTAAAAATTAATATATTGAAGTCTTGGATTCACAAATAATTTTAAAAAAATATTAAAATTATTCTTCCACGATTGCAATTTTATTATTTGAAAAAAAAACAGTTTCTTGGCATTTTCTTTATTTTTCTTCACAGATCGAATCAAGAATTTTACGAACTTGCAAAGATTTTAATACCTCGACGAAATGGTTATATATGTGGCTATATGTGCGATATAGATTATATCTCATACTTGATATTCAATAAGATACCAGGCGATATCGTTTATTGTGTACTTTACCATAACAAAAGACATCTAATTCTAAAAAGACATGACCCCATACTCTTACTTGCCGAATCATCTGAAGAAAATATATTAAAAATATTTAACTATTTAAAATCTACAAATCTGTATAATTTTAAATATTTTAACCTTTTATTATTTCACGTAGTTATATCTTTAAAAAATGTAAATATGTACAACGCCACATACCTCGAGCTGAAGGGCTAAGTTGCTATTGCTCTCTCTCCAATTAGCTTATAATTTTATATTTTAAGCTAATTTCTTTTAAATAAATAAATAAATATATCATTATATATAATGTTATATATTAGTTAATCTTTATCTCATCATATATACTTTGTATTACTAGTTATATATAACATCATTTATACTTTCATGTATAATTATATACAACACAGTAAATCTAAAAAAATATTTTTTCGGCTCGTAATGGGTTAATAAATTCTGACATGTTGCTTATCGCTGGCAAGGTATTTTTAGTATCTTTAGTGAAGAAATAACCCATTCAATATTATTATATATACAAAGATAAGATTTGCTGCTCTAACATATAACTAGGAAACTGCAAAAATATACATATATCGTGCATTGCCGGGCTCTTCATTAATTTTTTTTTTTCAAAAAAAAATTTCAAATTTAAAAAAAAAAATCCATCTAAATTATTTGTGTGATTTATACAAGGGCGGATCAAAAAGTCCGTGACTTTTTGAATTTTCTGCCCCTGAAAGGACAACACTGCTCTCAATAGGCATCTATCAGTTGTCTCCTGTCAAAATTTCAAAAAGCTGCGTTATTTAGTTTGTGTTTAACAGCCGTTGAGAGCAGACTACCGCAAGATTTGATTTAAGGTTTTGAGGAGAAAATGGTAGTTTTCATGGAAAAATCCATCCCCGAGTGACTATTACTTGTTTCCAAACCTGAAGAAATGACTCGGCGGAGAAGTTTGACTCCAACGATAAAATCATCTTACAAACAAACCTATTTTGATGACCTCGACAAATTTTATTTTTTGGGAGGGATAAAAAAATTGGTAAAACGTTGGACAAATTTGTATATTACACGCAGAGAAAAAACATGGTTACAACATGATCACTGCTAATATATTGTGCTTGCTGCAATCGGGTATGGTTGTCACAACCATGTTATTGATTTTCTAGCCATCAACATGGTCGCTACCATCATTATTATAGTAAATGTTTTACTAATTTATGATTGGCACCTTCTATTTTTTAACATGATTAGCTGTAACCATTCTGTGGTAACAAAAATTCTGACTATGAAAAAAATGATAATTATGCATCGATAAAATTCTGGCAACAATAAATAAATAATTATACATCAAATAAAACATGACTCAAACATTTACAATCATAATATTGTCTTGTTTTCATAAAAAACAAAATTTTATCAGTTCAGTTAGTTTTTACTACAAAATGTCTTAAAAAACAATCATATATTGTTTACTAAAACTGGACAAATATCAAATGGGCAGAAAATACCTTTCACATGTTATTAAAACATTCCATCAACTGGGTCAGTTAATGGATCCAGTCAATTTTTTTAGCCTTGGAAATTTTTTTATAAAGGTGTTTTTCGAAAATTCCTTATACATATAACATTATTTACACTAATACACTGTCAAAAAGATTCTATTGAAAGATTTTTTTGTTTAATTCTTTTTAATAAAAACATGTAGACATTTTTTATAAAAAATATTATTATTTATTAATTTCTTGTAAATAATAAAATATTAATAAAATATTTTTTATAAGAAAAAATCTGTAGAATCCATTATTATTATTATTATTTTTTTTTTTTTGTACGAAAAGGTTTCTTACATGAAATAATAGATATTTATAAACTTATCTGATAAAACATTTTTAGATTTTATGAACTTTTCTTAAAACTAAAATTCTCAAATTCAAAAAAAAAACTTAGATTCTAAGGTCTTTCTTTGAAAGAAAAATTCATAGACTCTCCAGACTTTTCATTATAAAAAATACAGTTTCTAAAGTTTTTTTCTTAAAGAAAAATTTCTAAAAAAAATCTAAAAAAGTCGTTAGAATCTAAGATTTTGTTTATTAAAAAACTCATTAGATATAAAAAAAAATTAAGTACTTTTTCTTAAAAGAAAGTCCACTGAATCAAAGTTTTCTTGAAAGAAAACTTCTTAGAATCTATGATTCTTTCCTTAACAATTTTTCTTCAAAAAGTCCTTATTATCAATTTTTTTTAGAAAAAAAGATATATAAAGGAAATATTCTTAAATTTAAAGAGCTTTTTCATAGTTTTGAAGAACTTTTCCTTTAAGAAATTTTCTTAGATAAGGGATCGTATATATAATGATAATCCAGAAATCATAATATAGCTATGGATGACCATAACATAATATTTTTAGAATCCTATGATTACGTGCGATCATATTATGATAAATTCAATATCATATCATGTTTATTTAGGACCATAATATGATAATTTTTGAATCATAGTATAACTGTAGGGACCATTTTTTGGTAAATATTTGGCTATTTTATCACCATAATATCATAACCATATTATAGTACGACTATGGTTGGCACAACCAAAAACCCAAAAATATATGATGCTCTTCGAGTATGATTGCCTCAACCATGTTTTTTCTTTGCGTGTACTTGATCAAATTAGACGATCAAATTATATCTTATTAGATCAGATTATATATACCATTTTTGGGAGCAAATAAGATATAAAATGATATGGAATTATATATATGACTATATATATTTACATCGAAACTTTTATATCGGGATGGTTTAAATTACTCAATTTTCTTTTCAAATGTAAAAATTTTATTTTAAAATCAATTTTGATTAAAAAAAAAGAGTCCTGAAAAGTAACCAATTTTTGGGTTCATTTTGGAGTCATAACTTTTGGCGGCTACCAAATTTGCTGGCTGGGATATTTGTTAACTAATATACTTTTGGACAACGAAATAATATCAGGTATGTATTTGATAACCTACCCACTGATATCAGTAAAATACCAAATGCAATTGTTAAATTGGCTTATCAAATGGAAAAAAAAATGTTTTTCGACAAAATAAAAATCTACAAAATACAAAGATCAAGGTTTAACAAATAACACTCGGTACAAATGAAGCAAAAAAATTCATTAAAATGCTTCATTTTGAAAAACATTAAAGTAGTTCACAAGATGTACTAAAATAGGTGTTGTATATGTTGTAGCTGTGTTTGTGTGTCATACCTACCAAGGCTATCTCGTCCAATTTTGACAGTAAAAACTTGGAATATGTGGAAAAACTGTCAAAATTTTTCCAAATATTAGTAATAGATAGTAACACAAAAACACAGATATTTTCCTATGAGAAAACATAGTTGTACAATTTTTTATTTTACTTTAACGACAATTTTCTAATGGCTTTTCTAATAGCACACAAAAAATTCACAGAAAAAAATTTACAAAATTTTTTTTGTATTATAAAACATACCATTTTTGTATATACAAACAAAAAATATTTTAAAAAACTCTCCATTTTATTTTTTAAAAAATTTTAGAAAAAATAAAAATTGCTGGAAATTTAATTAAATTAAATATTTTGAATTATTTTGTGATGTTATAAAAGAATAACACAAAGTTTTTGGTATTTCCAAATTCCATTGTTGGTGAATTTTTTAAAAAGTTTTTTGTTTGTACGTTTGGTCTTTAAACGATGTTTAATAATACAAACAGAATTTATAAAAATTTTTTATGAGGGTCCAAATTTTGTAACCTTAACAAGGAAAAAATTTAATAAATGCAATCGTCATCGGACAAGACATCAGAAAAACCAGCATTGCATCTACATCCCATAGACAAATTCCTACAGACGAAAAATATCGACCTTTTGGTGAAAATAGTTTAAAAGTGGAAATAAAAATGTTTGCCGCGGAGTCTTCGAGGCGCGTTCAAATGTCCGATGAATTATGTGCCTCCTATCATCTATTGTTGTATATTTTATAATACAATTTTAACAACTCTGTTGCCGTTTTAATTATTTTTAACCAAAATTGCTTATTTCCAATGTGGAGATGTAAACTTTTTCTCATTATGGTAACTTTTTTTTGGCAATTAAACATATAAAAATTGTTTTTTTTTTCTGTTTTTAAATTTTATTTAACAGTAAAGATTTTTATATACCAGTTTTTATTACGTTGATTTAATAATATTTTATAAAAGTATGTAGTTCGTTGTACAAAATATTTTAATCAGCACTGGATTACCAATTAAATTTATACAATTTGAAAATTATCAGAGTAACTTTATACAGAAAATAATAAAACAAAATATAAAATACACAAAAAAAATATTAAAGAAATACAGAATGGATAAGTATGTATTTGTATTTTACATGTTTGACTTCACCGTTTTTCATCAGTCTTGATTTCGTAACAAACGGTGCTGTTTATTGATTTTATAAAAATATAAATATGTAGCCAAATAATAAAAAAAATTATTAAATTAAATAGATCTCTAAAATCGCGCAACCCTTCTGTCAATTTTAAAATTGTAACTAAGTTGCGAAACTAGTGACTTGAAGTACTTTTACGCGGTTTATCGAAAAGTCCTTTTTACGTTGTAAATATTATCAGCTGAACACAATCTAATTTTTTTAAATTCAAGAAAATTCCAATATCAAAACGTGATAATGGATGGTAATTGCTTTCTTCGAATGTTTTATTTGTGTTGTTTATTATTTTCTTTTGTTTTAATAAAACAAAAAAAAATAATATGGAATACTCAAAATTAATAAAAAAAAAATATGATTAATTTAGGTAAATATTCAAAACCGATTTTAATTTAAAAAACGGTACGGATACGGCATTTTTAAAATGGGGTCACTCCGTATTTTACAGGACACAACTATCCTTAAACGGTCCTTTAACAGACCCAACTTCGTTTTTTACACCACACAAGGGTACGTTAACCTTCCATCTTTGACGGAATTTCAATGAATTAAAATCAGTCTCGATGTTCCTTAAAATCCGTTTTCTACCGGAGTATAATTCCGTTTACGACGTACTGAAAACGGTACGGAGTTTTTTCTTTTTTTTTTTTGTTGGGTTATTTTAGGTTTTTATTGAAAAAGACTGAAGTCAATGCAAAAAGTGAATACGAAGATTTATAATCTGAAAGCGACAGTGAAAGGAGGTAATTTAATTTTTCATACATACATTTTTGCTACAAAATATTTTAATATACATATTTAAACAAAAACAAAAAATTTAAAATTTTGGTTATTTTTTTTCTCATTTGGTAACTTTTTTTTAAAAAATTTTGTTCGGTGGCAACACTGAGGACAATACAACACACCCCTTGTGAACAACCTAATTATGAATAAATTCAATAACTATTAACATTTAGAATATAATAAAAATATAAATTTGAATGTTAACAAAAGTTTGTACATGGTAGGGCAATAAGTATCACCCTATTGGAAAGTGCTACCATATTTGCAAATGGCATCGTAAGTCAGTTCGATTTTAACATTCGTGAAATAGACACGTGCGAAATTTATTGAAAATAAAAATTTATCACTTTACGCCTAAACCATTAGATTTTGGATCTCACTGACAAAGTGTATGATTTTCCATCAAAATTGATCTTAAGTCCCATTTCACACAGAGCAACTCTTGAGTTTGTTGGAGGAGGGGAAAGAAAAGTGGTAATTGGTACGGAGTTGCTTGTTCTCGGCACTTCGTATTGTTTTTCATTCATTTTAAACCAAATGTTTTACGCGAACAATCAGCGCACCTTGGAGGAGTTAAAAAAGAACATTCGAGACTCCACAAAATGCTGCGTACAGTTATGCTTAATGTATTCAAAAGAGCCATTTGTCGGACATAGACTTCCACAATTAATTGAAGCGAAATTTATAAGTTCAAAAAAAACATAACCAGTTAAAAAACCAAATGAGTTTTAACTTTAAAAAAAAGTTATAGCAAAAGAACATTAGATGATGTTTTGCCCCACCCTGCACATTATTATATCAATTTGCCGTTTATAATCGGTTAAAGGTGTTTTTATTTGTTAAGAGTCTATATCCGGATAGAAAACTTTTTAAAACTTAATACTTTTACTAGAACAATGCCATACCTTTTAATAAATTATTGCATATAATGACGTGTACAATTTGCCTTAACTTATTTAATACCAAGACTTCTTTTTTAGTGTGTTTACATCAAAATCTTCTAAAATTTGAAAATTTTATTAAAAATCTGATTTGTATACAAAATAAAATGATATTAAATCCGAGAATTTAGTTTACATTAAAAATTCATTAAAATCATCTGAATTTTAACCAGATTTACATATAATTTAACCCTCAAACCGGCATAAATTTTTTATGCAAAAAAAATTATACCATATGTTCGGCACACACAGTGTCGGCCAAAACTAACTGTTTCTGTTCCATGTTCTTTACTTTGAGAGTAGTTTAAAAACTAAAAACCATATTCATATTCTGTAAGCGCATATCGGTTTATGACATCCCTATTAATAATAAAATACTTTGTTTTATTTACATTCCGTACATTTTAAATATATGTGGAAATTAAAAACTGTCCTTTTTTACATTTAAAAAAAAAATAAAATTTTTATTTCTTTTTTTATCTATTAACACTTTACACTTTAATTACACAGTGCAACACATAAATTGGTTCCTCTTTCGTACCCGGTTTTTTTTGAAGTGTATATCGAAACTAAAAAAAATCCGCAACGGACTTGGCCAGATTACATCGAAATTTTTTTTATGGACACCCTAAGTTTTTGCACCCAAACATGATTTTTTTAAAAAAGGAAAATTTTTATGGAATCCATATATCATAAACCGTTCGGAATTTTGTTTTTATGTCTTTGGCAAAGTTGTAGATCCAAACCAAAGCAAAAAAATTCTCACATGGACCGACCCAAAAAAATTGCATCCACTGCATCAAAATTGCAAAAAATTGGGAAAAAATGCTATTTTTTATGATTTTTTCATGATTTTGTCCTGAAATGGCTTAAATACTTGGGAATTTAAGAAATCTTTCTTCAGCTAAATTATATCTAACAACAATATAAACAACTCTCTAGTACATGTCATCTTAATACGAACATTCCTTAACCCTAGAAAGCACATCTTTTTGCTCACACTTATTTTGCATAGCCAATGTTTGTCGTTTCGACAAAGAAAGACAATATAGGTTAATGCCGTTTTTGTTGTTACTTGTTTTCAAATTTACTATTTAAACATTTTATTGTTGTAATGCTGATATGTTTTTGAAAAAATGAATATATTTATTATATATATATTTCCATATTATCATGAAAAAATAGCATTTTTTCCCAATTTTTTGCAATTTTGATGCAGTGGATGCAATTTTTTTGGGTCGGTCCATATGAGAATTTTTTTGCTTTGGTTTGGATCTACAACTTTGCCAAAGACATAAAAACAAAATTCCGAACGGTTTATGATATATGGATTCCATAAAAATTTTCCTTTTTTAAAAAAATCGTGTTTGGGTACAAAAACTTAGGGTGTCCATAAAAAAAAATTCGATGTAATCTGGCCAAGTCCTTTGCAGGTTTTTTTTAGTTTCGATATATACTTAAAAAAAAACGGGTATGAAGGAGGAACCACACGATGACCTTAAAAATATATATATATTTCCATATTATCATGAAAAAATAGCATTTTTTCCCAATTTTTTGCAATTTTGATGCAGTGGATGCAATTTTTTTGGGTCGGTCCATATGAGAATTTTTTTGCTTTGGTTTGGATCTACAACTTTGCCAAAGACATAAAAACAAAATTCCGAACGGTTTATGATATATGGATTCCATAAAAATTTTCCTTTTTTAAAAAAATCGTGTTTGGGTACAAAAACTTAGGGTGTCCATAAAAAAAAAATTCGATGTAATCTGGCCAAGTCCTTTGCAGGTTTTTTTTAGTTTCGATATATACTTAAAAAAAAACGGGTATGAAGGAGGAACCACACGATGACCTTAAAAATGCTGCACTGTGTTATTTATGTTACTTCCACTCTTCGTGGATCAATCCGAACTGAACTTTCCTTTCTAGCATAAATCATAATAACGACTTTTTCAATAATTTTGCAGACATAGCGTCAGCATAATTTAGTAAAAGGTAAAAATGGTTCGATTAAAGAATTAAAAAAATAATGTTTTCACTGACATCGGTGTCAGCACAAAATATTGGCGCGTGTAACTTTGATTTCGCAATATTAGTTCATTTAGTCTTTTCGTGGGAATATAAAAAAAAAATATTAAGTTATGAAACTTCATACCTTAACTTGGATATAAATAATATCAGAATTTCAGAAAATTGAGCGACAAAACTTACTCAACTAATATAATGAAGATACTATTTTTTTGAATCACTCAAATTTTTCGTTTAAAATTATGCATTTATTTGTTAAATCGACAATAACAAATCTTCAAATATTGTACTAATTATTAAAAAAAATATATATATTTTTTGTCTTCAGCCCTTAGTTATACTTAGTTACGTGGCGTATAAATTCTTAAATTATATTTCTAGATTAAGGACATTTGGAATGACATCTTTTGAAGGATATTTCAAAACTACACTTTAAATAGTTTGTAAGTTAAAATAATAGAAAATGTCATTTACAAGAAATGATATTTTATATAAAAACCGGTCTACTTAATTTTCATTTAAATAAAATGCCTTTTGTTATTTATTTTTAAATGTTGATGAAACAACTGACACATCCGTAAGAAACAAATGATATAATCAGTTAAAATAAATTTCAAAATTTTACCTACCAATTCCTTAAAAACTAAATGATTTTTATCATTTATTTTAAATTGTTTCCCTCTTTGTATTTTTTTGTAAATTTACCTATAGACACTTTTTGTGTGAATGTGTTTGTGTATGTAGGTGTGTTTATGAAGTTCTTGTAATTTGAAATGAAATAATTTTGTGTATATACAACCAATTTAAACAAAAAAACAAATTGAAATTTTTTGAATATTTTTTTTGAAACAGACAGCAAGCAAAATTTAAATTTGAAACAACTGTAACGGACACAAATAAACCACAAATTTCCGTTTTGTGGGTAAATTTTTTATTAAATTTCAAACAAATGAAAACAATAAATGAAACTGAAAAAAATCGGTAAATGATAGTAAATTACTTCGAACAACTGTATAAAATAATTTAAAATAGATATTTTTTTGAAAAATAAATGTATGTTCCATTATTTTTAAATGGAGCGGAAAACTTTTTTATTAAACTACAAACAGTAAACTTCATAATATTCTGAGTGTATTTTTATATGTAAATCGTGTTCATTCAATCGCCTTTACGATGATAGCAAGATTTCATCATTTGGTCAAAAATACTTTAGTTACGTGGGGTATAAATTCTTGAATTATTTTTAAAAATCCAGTATTTCTGTCAATACTGTTCAGATGAGTATATAACATAAGTAAAGGAATAATATTAGATTTAAGTATTTTATTTTAACCAAACGTATGACATTTCAAAGTTATGACAAAAAGTTTGGAGCTTCACTTCATTTTGATTTAATTTACGTAATACACGTTTCCAAAGAGTAACCCTATATTTTTATTTTATTTATCAACTTTTGTTTAAAAATTACAACTTTTACTAATAATTCAGTTTAAACAGAATTTCGGGAGTTATGTAAATGCAACCTAAAAAAAATATACACCCGGCCCATAATTTTAAATAGAACGATGTTTTAGTAGCTCTTCTGAAAAATGTGATTTTGTTGCACTACCAAACGGGATTTAATTAATTTTTTTTTAATTATCTCAATTATTTTATGACATTTATCCAAACTTGAAATTTTTTGAAAAGGCATCACCATTCTTTTTGGTTTCTGTACAAGAGCAGGCTTTAAGAAAGGTTTCAAATATATTTTTAAAAATTTGTAGACAGCATGCCCAGCAAAACCACACATTACCAAATAATGGGTAAAGTAATATATAGCCATAGGGGCCGATGGATTACTTTACACCTTACTTCATTGATGAATTTTACAGGCGATGAGCCTCAAAGTAATGCATATACCTATTACTTTAGAGGTGATAATATAAGGGGTTACTTATATGGTTACGAGAATGGAAAAAGTAATGTGTCTAAAAATAGATTTTTAAAAAAGAATTTTTATTAAAAAAAATTATTACAAATATTTTATTTATAATGTTTGTAATTAAAAATAATGTGGTCAAGATGGGAATCGAACCAGGGAAATCTGGTTGCCAGCCAAGAACTAGACCCACTGAGCTATCGACGCATATAGTATTTGATTGCTTTAAACTTAAATGAATTGTTGCGCTTCGTTTTTTCGCTAGTGTTAGCAAAACAAACATACATTACCTTTTTGCTTACACAAAAACCCAAAGTAATGTATCTAAAAATAGATTTTTAAAAATATTTCAATTATTACTTTACATTTATAAATCATATATTACATAATAAATAATGAGTAACTTATTACTTTATGATTGCAAATAATGAAAAAGGTAACGAGATATCATTACAAGGTAACGCATGAGAATATCGCACCCATTATCAAAGTTTTGCTGGGTGGTTAACAAGCAATACCTTTTGATTGTAACGGTAGTTGTCTACCACGATCTGATCAATACCGATATGAAAATTTTGAAACTGTGATTCCAATTGTGGCATGTGTCTTCTAATATCACGGAGCTTTTTTCATAATATTACCTGCTAAATTTTGTTATATCTGTAAAATACCATTATAAATCGGTGTTTTGGTAGTTTAGCCGGTAAAATAGCGCAACAAGCCCGGTTGCGTTAAACGCAATTTTAAAATTTTAATATCGGGCTTAAAGTGGCTGTGATAACCAACTACCGTTATTATAAAAAGTTATTGAATGCTAACCATGGTTTTTATAAATTTTATTCATTTTCTTTGAAGTGTAAATGTCATAAAAGCAGGGTGAATTTCTTCTTGCACTAAGTATCACCTTGTAGTTTGGGAATTTAAACATGTGTTTTTCTCTTCTTAGCTATAATTAAATTTTGCATTTGAATAAGTATTTGTTTAAACTGGATAATATCAATAGATATTTGATATAATTTTATTCCGTCAATATTTAGTTAACTGTTAATATTTGCCATCATCGGTTGCAATTTCGGCTTTATATTGATTGACATTTATTTAGAATCTACGATTTTTGTTATGGCCAAATCATCAGACGAAAATTTAAACAAAAGCTTATTATTATTGTCAACCGATAATCCGGTATTTTGTTGTTATTGTTTTTGGGCCAGTATTTTAATATTGAAAATGTTAATGATGTCTTTATTGACCGCTATGAAACGTTTTAAGAAAAAGGTAAAATAATTGAACAAGTTTTCAAAAAAAAAATATTCCATTATTAAACTCTACTATTTTTTATGAAATTTGGGAAAGAAAAATTGTTTGAAACTGGATAATATCAACACATATTTGGTTTAGTTTTGTTCTGTCAATGTTAACTGTTAATATTTGTTCTTATCAGTTGCAATTTGGGTTTTATATCATGTTACATTTATAAATAGTATACAATTTTTCTTACGGTCAAATTATCAGAGGAAAATTTTAATATAAGTTTAGTTAAATTGTGGGGGGAATTTTCTAGAATTAACATACTTATATGTAACGTGATGAATCAGCATAATCTCCCAGCAAAACTTTGGTAATGGGTGCGATATTCTCATGCGTTACCTTGTAATGACAGCTCGTTACCTTTTTCATTATTTGCAAGCATAAAGTAATGTTACTGATTATTGATTACGTAATATATGATTTATAAATGTAAAGTAATAATTGAAATATTTTTTAAAATCTATTTTTAGATACATTACTTTGTGTTTTTTTGTAAGCAAAAGGGTAATGTATGTTTGTTTTGACAACACTAGCGAAAAAACGAATCCCAAAAATTAATTTAAGTTTAAAGCAATCAAACACTATATGCGTCGATAACTCAGTGGGTAGAGTTCTTGGCTGGCAACCGGAGTTCCCTGGTTCGATTCCCATCATAACCACGTTATTTTTAATAACGTTTAAAATATTTTTAATATTTTTTTTTAATAAAAATTCGTCTTTTTTAAAAATCTATTTTTAGACACATTACTTTTTACATTCTCGTAACCATATAAGTAACCCCTTACATTATCACCTCTAAAGTAATGGGTATATACATCAGTAAAGTAAGGTGTAAAGTAATCCATGAGCCCTATGGCTACACATTACTTTCGTGGGGTAACCTTTGTTTTTAATAACATTTACACATTTGTTTGGCAAACTCTCAACTAAGTGTCTGCAGAGAGATTGAGAAATAGCCTTCCAACACATTTCGATGTTTTCCCACAATTCATCAGCATTTTTGGGATTTTTGCTTTCCATCCTCTTTTCAACTTCACTCCATAAGTTCTCAATTGGATTGAGATCAGGGGATTGAGCTGGCCATTTTAAAACATTTATATTTTGTTCCTCTAAGCAGCTCTTCACAAGCCGTGAAGTGTGCTTAGGATCATTGTCGTGCATGAAGTGCCACATTAATGGTAAATTTTCCTCCGCGTATGGTATCATAGTATTTTCTATAATGGTTTTGTAAAGATGTTGATCCATTCTTGAATTAACCCTTAAAATTGATCCAACACCGTGCCAAGAAAATGCACCCCACACCATAATATTGCCGCCACCATGCTTAATTGTTTTGATGGTGTATATGGGATTGTGCTGTTGGTTAACTGGACGCCATACATATCGTTTTCCATCTGATCCCCATCGGCAAAATTTAGATTCGTCGCTCTATAAAGTATTTTTGCAAAAACTCATTGGTTTCTTAATATTTTCTTTGGCGAAATCCAATCTGGATTTTAAATTTTTTTTGGAGACGAAAGGTTTTCGCTGTGCGATGTATCCACGTAAGGAAGCTTCATTAAGCCGTCGTCGAATAGTTCTAGATGATATATCAATACCATATGATGACTCTAATTCAACTTTTAGCTGTTTAGAACTTTTAAATGGGTCAGCTTTAGAAGCTCTTACAACTATTTCATCTTCTCTGACTGTGGTTTTACGAGGTTTGGGGGCTCTGGGTACATTATTTGAAGTTTCAAATGTATCAAAATATTTAATTGCATTATAAATTTTTCCTCTAGAACAACCAAATAACTGAGAAATTTCATTTACTGTCTTCCCGGAGCCTCTGAGATTAAGTATAATCTTCCTTTCTTCTTCGGAACAACTTGGTCCTTTTCCCATACCTGATGAATAATTTTTGTATAAATTTTTGCTAATATCACTTGAAACATACATACCAATATATTTGCAAAAATCAAACAAAATTAGATATTATAAATATGTAATTAAAATAGCAAAACTACAAATGTTTTAATTATGTGTCCACTTAAAAAACAAAACTTTTACTAAACAATGACTTATTTTGTAAGAAAACTGAATAGAAAAGGAAAATAAAGAAGGATATATGTATAAAAGAGGTCAAACTTATCTTTTCAGTGGAAAAGTCCTGTTAAAATATCAAGAGATAAAATAGAAAACCGAAAAAATGAGAGATCATATTTATGTTTTAATTACATGTCCACCACTGTATATATATATATATATATATATATATATTGTAATGATTTCAATTTATGTATTATACATAGGTATAAATTTCGTTCTTATGATTATATAACATATTACTCAATTACAGGCTTTTGTTAACCCTGAAGATTTGACCTTAAACAAAGTTCCTGAAGTTGTAATTAACGATCCAGATGTAGAACGAGTAAGAAGGTAGGTTAAAACATAAAGTATTCAACAAAAGTATTCAACATTGAGAATGAAATTATCTCTCTCAAAAAAAATATATAATGTTTTTTAAATGATAAAAAGCTAAAACTTGTTCATACTGAATTTGGAAAAAAGCACCACTGATACTCCTCAATACAATGAACAAAAAATTTTATTTAATTTTATTTATTTAAGAAATTTTGAACGACATTATTTCTGCAAAGCGTTAAGATAGCACGGCAAAAAAAAAGTTAATTAAAGCTTATTAAATTGACTAATTTTGACTTTTAATTTCTAACTCATAAGGTTATCCGTTAATGAATTGTTAACATAACCTTAAAAATACTACAAAATTTTTAAAATAAAAACCAAACAAAGACTACCAATTAATTTAGTTACTAATGCTAGACATTGATATTTATTTTATATATTTGTTATTGGGAACTTATTTATGCAATGATATTTAAATTTTGATTTATCGCTTTATTTAGGCGATATCGCACAATAAAAGTTGAAGACGAATCGAGAAATTCTGTAATTAAATTGTTTCGATTTTTCATATAAATAACACAATCAGTAAAATTAA
Organism: Eustalomyia histrio; assembly: GCA_949748255.1. NCBI lineage: Eukaryota > Metazoa > Arthropoda > Insecta > Diptera > Anthomyiidae > Eustalomyia > Eustalomyia histrio. Next base: position 19,178,710 of record OX456525.1, read on the forward strand.
ATTACATACCGAAAATTGTTTTTCTAGTGTTATTATTTTCGCTTTATAAAAATTTCAAAATTTAGCAAAATTTAGCAAAATTTTCACTAAATTAAAATAAAAAAATAATAATAATAATAACTAATATTTGAGTTAGAGGGATGTTTGCGAAAAATGTCGTGTACTGTGAGTCCTGAAGCAAAAGTAGTAACTTATTTTGCAAGTAGAGACTCTAAACTTTCTTTTATTATTATAAATAATGCATGCCGATTTTTAATGTATTCGAATCTTAAATATAATTTTTCGTTTTAAAAGTAAATTTTGACTTTACCTACTACTTGCTTGAAAAGAGGAGTTTAAGTGCAAAAAAAAGTAGTAAATTTATATTTACTCTCAAGATGATTTTTTAAAGCCCAAATTAAAAATTCTGACTGATAAAAATCAATATCTAATAATTTAAAGTAATTATTTCACGAAACTAAATATTTTAAATTGAAAAGCTGTTCGTTTTCGATATTCATCACATACCAGAGAACTGCAATTGCTGATTGCAAAACGTTCATACGCAATCAACGCAAGAATAAATATGTGTTTGCGTTCAAACGCTGAATATATTCCAACACACATATTTGTTGATGATTTTAAATCAATCAAACGACGTGCAAATTGTTGTGTCACTGATTTATAACCATCGGTCGTTGTTAAACCATTGATTTAATTCTGTTCGTTCGAGCCAACAATAATTATTTTGATTTAGAATAAATCAGAAAAACAACGCGTATGTGTGTATTCATAATTAAAACAAAATAGTTTCTGATCTATAAAAAGGGGGTGGTTTTGTAGAAACACATTTCATAAATGTTATAATGTACATTAGGGTGGGTCTAAAATCCGGTTTTTTTGAATTTTTAGTAGTAATACCAAAAATATTGTTCATTGTGAATTTTTTTTTTTTTTTAATTTAGGTCGATATCTCAGGCTCGCCCAATCCGGTTAAAGTTAAATATTGCCTAATTTTCCAATCAAAATAGAGGAAAAAAAATTTAGACAATATTTAAATTTTTCCGGATTAGTCAAGCTTGAGATATCGACCTAAATTTTTTTTCGAAAAAAATATTTTTATTTCACAAAGAATAATATTTTTAGTATTGTATTTTTAATAAAAATTCTATAAAAGCGGATTTAAGTTCCACCCTAATGTACACTATATCATTTATGAAATGTGTTTCTATTTTGTTTTAATTATGAATACACACGCGTTTTTTGTTGTTTTTTTCTGATTTATTCAACGCTGACTTTTTGTTGAGTGATAACATTTGCATAAAACATAATAGATGATTTAAACTGATCCGAATTACGCGTTCAGTAATATGATGGTGATTTTATTCTACAGTGAATTTTATTGAGTTATTAAATGTGAACAAGAATTTTTGTGTATGATTAAATCAAGAAATATGTTGATTTTGCAGTTCTCTTTCACATACCCCAATATCTGACAAGCGATTTTGGCAATCTTATATCTTTATTTCTATTTTGAGTTCAAGAACATATTTTGTATTTATTTTTACACAATTTTTAAAAATGTGTGTTCATTTTGTTAATTAAATTTCGTTTATACCCTTTAGCAACATAATTGACCAAATTCACTATGAACAAGTTTTAGATTTTTAACGATAAAGTCCATTATAATTGTTCGTCATAAAGAGCTTCTTGAATTTGAAGTGAGCGAAAATTTATATTTATACAAACTTTATTTACTCTATGATTCAGTTAAAATAAGTAAAATTTAATTCTTACTTCCTCTTGTAGAGCCCATCTCAATGATCTAGAAAATATAATACCCTTTTTGTTAATTGCCTTGGCCTATATTGCAACAGGACCAAATGCCATGGTGGCACGATTACTATTTCGTTTTGCGGCATTATCACGTATTATACATACCCTAGTTTATGCATTTTGTCCGGTGCCACAGCCAACAAGGGCTATAGCATTTTTTTTAACTTTTGGTATCACTATCTACATGTTATTTTATGTTGTGGCAAAAACAGTTGTTTATATTTAAGATACAAGTGTTGTTTTGAATTTAATATTATAATAAAAGTTGTAGAATTTATAATGTTTTGAAGATTATAATATTTGTTGTTAAACAAGAATTTAATTTAAAGTACAACTTTAGATTATATCATAATTACTAAAAAAAATTTAAAATTATTTTTTTGTTTTTGCAATTTTAACCAAATTTCATTATATTTTATTTAAGATTTTAAAATTCAAGAATATTTTAATAAATTTTGGAAATTTTGTTTAAAGTCTGTTTATTTATCTTAAATTGTGCGTAAATTTTATTTGTATACAGATTTTACGCACACTATCACAGTAGTGTACAGGGTGACCATTTATTTCTGGCTTAAAATTAGTACCTTTTTAAAAATCCTAAAGGAAAAAATTTAAAATATTCTCTAAAAAATAAAATCAGATTCTTAAAATGTAGTAGCGAATATTGGCGCTGTATTTTCTCGTTTTATTTCATGTATTAAATAATATTTGAAAGTAAAACGAATATATTTTTTATTTACAATATTTAATTCTAGCAAAAATTTTTTTAAAAATTATTCAGAACTGCAAGTTTTTTAATCTTTTTTATTCTGTGTAATTTTAGAAATTCAGATTGTGATGATTCGTTTATTCAAATTTTATATTTTTTTTATGCAGAAAACCCATTCTCCTACATAAATACTCAAAGCCATTTATAAAAAAAAAACACTTACAGATAGGGGGATCATAGTTATGTTATTATTGAACTACATACGTTTTTTATTAAAATCAAAGAGTTTAGAAAATAAAGAGAATGCAATCCTCTCAATTACTGAGAAACAATATTTAAAATGAGGCCGCAAATGGTAAATTTTTACTCAGAAAAAAAGTTAGTAGAAATATTTCTAAACAGTTTCAATCCCTCTTTACTATTTCTCAGGGACTGAAACCAAACCCGCTGAACCTAAAAATTTTACAAGGTTCAGGTTCAAAATATAAAGAAATATTCTTGCTGTTTGTTCATGGTCTGAGAAATGTTTAATAGAAAAATCATAAAAAAACATTACATTTCTTGCATTCCAGTTTGCAGTGCTTTAGCTAAAAAAGCCGTACTAGACTGTCAAACTAGATGGAATTACAGTTATAACATGGTTGAAGCCTTATTGGAGTACAGAGGTTTTTGTTCGGAACTACTGGATGCTGGAAGTTTTTGCACCTGTTAAAAAATTAACGCTGAATCTACAAGAATAACTGATGACTTTAGGCGATTCTTGTAGAATCCGACTTAGTTTTAAATTAGAGCTAACAAAAGATATTTTTACAAGAATTATATTAAAATATTATAAAAAGAGAAAACCACTTTTTTAATAATACAATTTTGATTGCAGCATTATATCTGGATAGCGGATTTAAGTTAATGCTAAGTCGCGAAGATATTAAAAATGCTTAATAACATATTTTTTCAAACAATTGAAATTTTCAAAAATTTGCAAATGGAAAAATTATCTTCTTTTTTAAAATATTGAACCCGAACCCTGAAAACAATCGAACCCTGCTATTTTTTTAAATGATTTTTAGTATTAAAAATGCATATTTACTTAAATTTTTTGCGCTTACTAATTTTTTGTACTAATATTAATAATATTTAATGCATTTTTTTTGCTGATTTTAGAAACCGATTTTAAATTTCACTTTACAAAAACTTTATAAAACAACCACAGGATGACCATTTTTATACGAACGAAATGGAACGGGAGACGAAATTTGTATTATTGAAGTGTGTTAAATTATATTATCATATAATTTGATAAAAAAAAATTAGTCTGTGGATGTTTCATAAAAATTCCATGAAACCTTTCGCGAATCAAATCAAAATTGATTTGATTCTTTGATTTAAAATTGAATTATAAAAAGATTTATTTAAATCAACTTGATACTTCTATAAAAATAAAGATTGATTCATGGTAGTAAATAATTCAATCAGAAAAATGAATTCTCGAATTAATTCGTAAGAATTTAAATCAGATTTAAAAATTGATTTAAGGAATTATACTTTACATTGCACTTAGGCACCTGTAGAAAAACTCTGTCATTCTTAGGTTTTTGATTTTCTCCAATGTTTTGCATCTTTAGATTCTGAGAATTATTTCTGTTATAAAATTCTCAAATTGAATGAAAATTTTCCTTTTTTTTTTGTAATTGAAAAACTATCAAACAAATTGTACAACTCAATCCACGAGTTTTTCATCGAAACATGAGACTAAAAATCAGTGCGACTGGTCACCCTACTTTTGTAGCGCTTACCCTCAAAAAAGTTTGTCAATGGAATCTATTGAAATTGAGATTTAAAACAAAGGTATGTATATGCCAGTGATGGGCACGCATTTTTTAGCAAGGGCCATATGTTAATTAAAAAGAAAAGCGGAAATAATTTGTATGGGAAAGCAAAAATATTATTAAAGAATTATAGAGTGAAATTTTTTACAATCGGTTTCCAAGCACATCTATTCCAGAACTGGTTCCACAAGAACTAATTCCATGGAAAAAGGAAAAGAACTTATTTCACGGAAGTTATGCTGCCGGAGAACATGTTCTACAACGAGTTATAAAACTGGTTGCTTTAGGCACAATTTCAAACAAAATCATCGATAAAAAGATGCTTTTAAAACCAATTCTCTTGACAGAAAAATTTAATTAAAAAAAAGTCAATTTATACTCCTTTTTATTATGTCCCGGTAACTACTAACTGAAGTTTTAACTAAAGCATTTCTTGTAGTTTCTTACTTACGAGCAAAATTTGAATTTCACTGTTGGTTAAATTTTAATTGCTGGGGCCTTAGTGGGATAAAATATAATTTAGCGATTTATGGTAAAACTAACTAAAAATTAATAATTTTATCTGTTTTCAATAGAGTTGTATTATTTATTTGAGTAAAATTTAGCAATCTTTCGGTAAATTTTTCTATATTTTTTATTTTTCCGTATTTTTTTTAAAAGAATTAAAAAAGTAACAAAAAAAAAGTTATTTATTTTAATTTATTTTCTAGCAATTTTGTGTATTTTTTAATTCGGTTTTTTGAGGTAAAGCTATAATTTAAAACGTAATTAAATTTATTTAAAACATACAAAATAAATATAACTTTACGTTATAAGAGCTAATTTCAACGCTGATCACTTATACACAATTTGAGAAATTGGCAGCAGTTTTACTGTTTTTTTATTAATAAAACGCCAACTTTTTCACTGCAACAACTATTTTTTAAAGTTAATTTCTTTTGATATTTAAAAAAAATAATAATTTATTATAAATTCTACTTCAATTTTGAAGTCAAAATAGCTCCATATAATACCACAACAAAAAAAACTGAGAATATATCAATAATATCAAATACAAACTTGACAAGAATTTAAAGAAATTCAACAAAATTGTTTTTAATTTTTAAATAACAAACAAAATTTTATTGTATTCTGCACAAATACAGTTTTAGTAGTTATTTATAATAATAGCAAAAATAATTAAATAACTATAAGGTAATATGTACAGAAATCCTGATACCAGTTTTTATTTTGTATTTTCCCATAGGAAAAACGGTTAAAAACAACTGCTGATTACTACACAAACAACATATACAAACAAACAAACTTTTTTGAGTGTACAAAAACCGGTTGTATTAAATATTAATGATATTTTTTATATGAATTGTATTTTGTTTAAAACTTGTCTTTTAGTTAACAAGTGGTTGTTACTAACAAAATATTCTTAAAATCGCTGCAGTTTAAGTAACAACGTAAAAACAACGCTTGAAAGATTTTCATTTAAACTTGTTTTTTTTTTCTAGAAATTAATAATTTTTGGTTAAAAAAAAGTAATAAAATTTAAACAAAAGCAATATGAATTCGAGTATACTTGCACCAGTAAATAATGGACGACAATTTATGGATGTGCCATCAGCAGGATCAACATCATCTAATAAATTACAAGTTTTTTCTATGTTGAACCTTGATAATCCCGTATTTTGTTGTTTTTTGTTTTGGTCCAGTGTTTTAGTGATAAAAATGCTTTTAATGTCATTATTGACTGCACTGCAACGTTTTCGTTATAAAGTAAGTTTTGAATGATGATAAAGACATACTTATTCATTTAAAAATTGAACTCATAAACTCAATTTATCATGATGATCATATATAATTTCGCTGGGCTTTAAAATTATATACATAGAAAACATATGTATGTATGAAGGTTGTTTTTGATTTCAATAATACGTGTGTTTGTGTGGCTGGCTATCTACGCTGTTGTTCACGTTTTTTAAAACAACATCGATGATGGATGCATGACCAAACAAATTCGTAGACGACCAGTTGGTGACAGCCCATACAAATCGTCAAGGACATTTTCATACATATGGCCGATAAATCGTACACGACCAATTGGGCGGTACTATCGGTCATATTGTCGTTGACGATCATGCTTGCGACAGTATACTTCAAATTGTAGTCGATGAAACTACAGGGGATTTTCGCTTATATTGTCGTCAATGTACTTGCAGTGACAACTTGAAGAGTTTCGTTTAGTTTCATCAACGGAGTTTCATATACGACAAATTAATGATTTCGTGCCTAAACCTGTAGCTTACGTACTTTGATTGAAGACAATCATATTATTTTGTCGCTCATCACGTCGTAAGTTCAGATTTTGCTTACATTGTCGTGAAAGACATTATAAGCGACAAATAGCGTGCACGAACAATTTTAAAATTTCTTCAAGACATCAGGTCTGTACGAGGTAATTTTGGGTAGTCTGGTAAAATGAGAGTAAGCAAAAAATTCTCTCACAAAACCATTAAAATGCCCAAAATACTGCGAACGCACAAAACCACATTTCATACCCAAAAATAAACGTCAAATTAATTCATATTAAAAAACAGCTTAATTAATAAATATATTTGAAATGGCAAATATCTATTTACATTTTCAAATGTATTTTTCATTATTAAGAAGGAAAAGTTGTTTGTAGTAAACTTTTACTTAACTTTAATTTTTTTTTTTAAATGCAAAACAGTTAATTTATTAGCAGCAGCTGATGATTTGACAGTTTTACCATTTTACCCAAACAAAAAGTTCTGGTAAAAAGAGAAACACAATTACTCTCTCATGAACGCTCTCATTTACCCAATTTTTGTTACAAGAAACGCTTTCTGGTAAGATTGGGTTCCCGCGGGCACACGCGGTAACGTACGTCGAACACACCTATCGTTGAAGACAATTTCGTAAACGAAGATTGGACAACTGGGTATCGTCAAATAATTTTGACAGAAAAAAGCTGGAATATGTTAAAAACCTTTTAAAATTGGATAATTTTGCACATTTTGTTGAAATGCATATTTTAACATATTTTGATAAAAAAATGTTTGTATACAAATACGTGTTAATATTTCAAGGACCATAAATTAATGCTGTTGAGCAATTTGATTTGATTTTTTTTTATAAAAATTGCAATTATCAGCGGACTTTTTGCAAAATCACTACTGTTTCAAAAATAAACACCAAAACAATTTCGCCGTTGCATAAAACTGCTTCTACATATTTTCTAACAACCCAATAAACAATATTGCTGGAATTCAAGTATAAAACAAGTGGAACTCCAGTCCGACTTTTAAATTTCAAGACTTGAATTATATTGTCCCACAAAATTGATACTTTAAAAAAGTATAATTCCAGCCTTTAACACAATTTACTCCATTTGGTTGAAATTGTTCCTTGGAATTTTAAACAGCTTCATAAAGGCAATAAATATACACTGAGCAAAAAATCGTAGTTATCAACTGTTATATCTAATTTAAATTAACATCGTATTTTTTACATTTTTAAATTAAGTATGAATCTTATTAAAATACATATTTTTCTAGTTAAAATAAACTTGTTCGTATTAAAATTAATACGTCAACATTTTAGATGTATTCACATTTTAAAAATAAGTACAAACATATTTATTTTCCGTTTAACCCCTGTATTTTGTTCACAACAGCGGACAAATATCGCGCTGATCAAAGCCCAAAAATTGTAATAAAAACCAAAAAATTCAGAAATTTTTTACAGCCATTTAGAAAGCCGTAAACATAGTAGGATTTCATGGAAGCTTTCGCCATGCAGGGCAAACGTTTTAACATTAGGCGTTTTCAAAACACATAAGCAGCGATAATTGAAAACGTTTTATTCCAACTACTGTCTAAATGGGAATTTAGCCATATTGAAAACAATATAAAATATAGTGCATTACGGTTCTATCTGTTCTATGACCGAAATTACAACAAAGCCAAATGCCACTTCTTCGTCATATTTTCAAATGTCTTTAATGTCTATTAAATTACTGCGAAAAAATCTAACGCAATTTCGCAAAAAAAAAATGATTCTTTGACAGCTTACCAAACAGATGTTAACGAGATATTTAAACTCGCTCTCAAACTTCAGGGTGATTCAGTCACGACCCGCCGAATTCACCAGCGTATTCCTTGGCTCAATTCATGAAAAAATGTCCATTACGACCATCCCTAAAAATGCAAGTGTGCGAAATGGCAGCGGTTTGAAAATTTTCGGATTGGTGGTAGTAGGGTAAAATTGCTAACTTCTGAACCAGTTTCAGTCAAATGGACATAACTTAAGACCTCTGGGCTTTCTTTAAGGCATTTTGTAAAGGTAAAAGAAAGGTTAAGAGAAACAAAAACAAAAGTTACTTGCCATCTGGCTGAGCAAATTGAGGTTATGTGCACGTTCTTGTCTTTTTTCCAGTTTTTTTTATTAAAAGCTCTGTATCTGGGCGATTTCACTTTTTTAATTTTTTTCTTTATTTATTCTGAAAGATCTCCCGACCACTGGTGCAGAAGTTAGCAATTTTACCCTACTTTAATAAAATATATAAATATGTTTTCTAGAGAAAAATATATAACAAATTGATTTTTACTGGAAAAAATGGATTAAAAACTTGCTTTATTCAAGCAATTTTTAAAACATTTGAATTTTTAGATTTTTGATACTTATTGGAAAATTTTAAAGTTTGTGAACCAAAAATAGAGAATAGCTTTCTATTTGGAAATTTAAATTTCTTCAAAACAGTTTTGGGAAAAAATACATCAAAAACATAAGTTTTCTCAAAAAACAATTAATAAACGAATTATTTGGAATTTTGTAACTTATTTGACTTAAATGGCTTTGTCAACAAAAAATTAAAAAAAAAATATTAAGAACTGTGATAGAAACAGTCCTGTCAAACTTTGTTCTTGAATTTTGCGAAAACTATTCAATAATTTTTTATTGAATTTAATTTGAAGACAGTTCTTTTTTTATTTAGAAAAATTTATAATTTCTTCACAGTAACAAATCAAGAAAATATGAAACCTACTTTATTGACAAACTGTCGCACTGTAGTCGAAGACTCTGTACTTAACTGTTTTGAGTTTAAATCTTTACCAAAACTTAAAAGTATTATTACACTTTTAAGTTTTGGTATAGTATATTAGTATATAAAATATAAAGTGCACAGAAAAAATTTATAAAATTATATTTGTATAATTAAACATAGTTTAAAGAACATTTTTGTAAATACAAATTTTTTTTTAAAAAGGCACATCATTGGAAAATTTTTGTTATTTTTTTTTTTTTTTTATTTTATTTTTAAAGATAAACAATTTACAAACATTTCAAATAAAAAATTGTTAAGGCGGCCATACACTTCGTTCTTTTTTGTACGGCTAAAAATGTCAGTGTGTGGCAAGAAAAAAACGTAATTTTTGAACATGTTGAAAAATATCTGTCGCAACTTGATTTTAAGCGTCCATTTTCAAACGTGTTCGTTCAAAGCTGCTCGTTTGTGTGTCATTACGCTGTTAAAAAGAACGGTTTCTGTCAGAGTCGAATACCAGGTAATATAAGAACGCTGATTATTTTTTGCACTAATTTTCTGTTTTTTTTTTTACTTGAACTGAAGTAAACAACGTCTAGTGTGTGGATATGGTCGTTGTTCGTGTTAAACCGTAGTTTTACCCATGCGGTAAAAACTGCCAGAAAAGAATGCAGTGTATGGCCGCCTTTAAAAATATAATTTGAATTTTAATAAATATTTTTAATTATTAAAAATTGTATGATACTTTTTTCTGTGTACTATGTATAGAGTTAAGATGATGCGATAGAGTTATGACAATGCTGAGATTTGCATTTTGCACAAAACCTCATCATAAGTTCCCTTAATATTAGATGTGTTTATGCCGCTAACTGTTAGAAATTACTAATATAATTCCCATATAAATTTGGTATAAGTGACGGAAAGAATAAACATTGAACGTCAAATGGGAATGACATATGGCAACGATAATAGCTTGCCGCACAAACACCGCTATTAAACAATTGCTTAAAACATTCAAATTTTTCAAATTACAGATATTGGGACTTTTGCCAAAGTCTTTCATTAAAAAGGTACATTAACATGAATACACTTTTCAATAACTCTTTTAAAAACAATCATCTATTTATTTCAAGAATATTTTTAATATTTTAAAAACAAATTTTGTTTATAGATTTTTCCAAATAAAGAAGATCTATTCTTTAAGAACATTGAAGTTCAGTTTAATGACCCTAATGTGGAAAGAGTAAGAAGGTAAGATAGAAATAGTAAAGCATTAAAATACCTTTATTTTAACTGACAAACTTTGTATCTCTTTACTTTCAGAGCTCATCGTAATGATATGGAAAATATACTTCCCTATTTTACCATGGCTTTATTATATATTTGTACAAATCCTTCACCAGCTATAGCACGTAATTTATTCCGGGTTGCCTCAATTGGTCGTATAATACATACTTTGGTTTATGCCTTCTATCCGGTGCCACAACCATCAAGGATTTTCGCATGGTTAAGCATGTTTGTCATAACCATGTATATGGCAGCTGATGTGGGTTTACAAATGTTAAAATACATTTAAGATTGTTTTTAGGAGTTTTTGTTTTATAATTTTTAAAACTAATAAAGTTTACAACAAATTAAGCGTTTTTCATTCATTATTAACTAAATCATGACTGGCAGAGAAGAGATTCCCCTAAATTTGTTTAAAGAAAATGTGAATTTAACTGTGAATATGGTTACTGTAGATTTTGGCAATGCGTTTTACCTAATTATATATTAAAACCTTGGTCACGCATACATTTTTTATGGGCCTCAATAAGATCACCACATTCAGATTCACCGCGTTCAATAATGCTACAGAATAAAAAATAACAAGGCATTAGGAACATGTATATATTTGTATTTTGATATTCTTACCATTGGTCTCGAACTTTTTTAGTTTCGGGACAAGCACAACAAGCCTTACATTTCGGCTTAGCAGCTGGTACCTCTACACCACTAACGGTAGAGGCAGCTGCCTGAGCTACTTCTTTTACTGGAGCGTTACCCATGTTCGTGTGGTAGTGGGGTTGTTGTGTAAGTCGTAAAAGAATCGTTCTAAAAGTAATATTTTATTTGCTTTAGATTATTAAATAATTGTTTACCGCTTTGTTTACATAATATTTGTTAGTTTCTTTTTATTAATTTCACAATTATTTTGACTGTATTTTAAAAAATTTTACCTTTACGAGCAAAAATATCTAAAAGAACTTTCGAGTTACTTTACAACACTAAAATATCACACGACTACAACAGCTGCTAAATGTACTGTATAAACTAAATTTAATAAACAACAAGGTGATCAAAGAAATATGATGAAATTAAAAATGACATTGTGTTTATGCGGGCGCTAACAGTTTTTAGTGAATGTTCCTGTTAACACATTGCCCACACACACCTATTAACCTATTTTACATGGGTGCTATCAGTTTATAGTAAGTGTTACTGTTAATCCGGGGGTCACACGTTCAATTTCTTGATTTCAAATTTTCTCAATTTGCAATACAAGCACACTTTTTTACTAACACACACTTTTTAAAATTAAAAACTGGATGGTATTCAATTTCTGATTCAAGCCGTGAGGCAATCTGACAAGCAATTTTAACAGCTAATTACAATTAAATAATTTTTGGAGCTTCGTTTTAGAAATATTTTGCCGCAATACAAAGCTAAACAAAGTACAAAAACATACGAGTAAATTATAAAGTTGCGTTTTACAAAAAAAAAAAATGTAACCAAATTGCAGAGCACAAATAAATTTTGTAGTTTCTTTTACAAATATTCTGTGGAATAAAAACAAATTGACAAAAATAATGTGTTGCGATTGTGTTTATTTCACGCACTTTCAGTAAGGCGCGCATTTTTATTTGTTTCCTTGATGACGGCATTTTATAAATAAGATTGTATACAATATGGCGTGCAGCTTACGTCACAGCTTTCAATTCGAGGGATTTTGACATACAGTATATAAGAAAAATTGAAAGCAATAATCATGTACGTGTAACCGCAGAGTAACAACTTGCAGCACAATCAGCGATTATTATGCTACACACAGACTAGTAGAAACATCTGTTTCTTTTTTTAGCACAGACGATGGAACCATAAAGGAAACATCAGTTCTGTGTGTTCGACTATGCTACTAATAAACAAAGATAATCGGAAGAAATATTAATTTTTAAAAATATTTCTTTATTCTTTTGTTAATTTTTTATATGCTGCTGTTTTTACTTTTATTTTTACAGATATCACCTTTTATGTCCTATAATTCCCACAAATTTTTATATTCATTTATAAAGTTTATCGAATTTTTATTATTTTAAATTATCACCATTTTCGTAATCCGCAAATAACAAAAGCACCGCACACAACACCTGCTCTCACCGAAGTAGGATAGAAAAAACAGTAAAGAGCTAACTATATTATACTTTTGCTAGCTTAAGCAAATGTGCGAATACATGTAATCAAATGTGTATGACTATATTGTACTTAACAAACTTTTCGTTAAGTTTCGTCAAGTGTCATTTGCTTAAGCAAACAGCGAAACTGACCGCACTTTACTTAAGGAATCATATGTTTTTAAAAAAACTGTTTATGAAAAAAAAAACAAATTGCAATGTACGCGGAAAATATTTTTATAGAAAATTTAATTGAAAATGTTAAAAAACAAACGTGCATGTATAACAAAAGGGGTGGGTTTTGTATTTGTTTTTCGATTAGATGCAAGCACTGTTGCATTTTTTAGTACTTTTTTATTTATGTTTTCATTTGTTTCTTTAAATTAATAAAAATTAATATAGATTTACTTGTTAATTGTAAAAAATTTATAAATTGAACATATTAAATAATATTTTTCGAAAAGATACATATATTTTAGAAATATAAAAAGAAAACAGTTTTTGCAAAAGTACAAATATTTGCAACTAAGTGTAGTAAGTATTTAAGTTTAAAAAGTACATTGTAGCCACCCAAAAGTCTTCAATAAGTTGATTAAGCATTTGACAGACTTTTCGTTAATTTTTGACAGTAGCTTAAGTTAGCAAAAGTATAATATAGTTAGCCCTTAAACATCGGTACAGACGATGGAACATTGTGTTTGAAAACATAAAATATCCAAAAAAAAAAATTGATATTTGAGTAACCAAACCAGAAACACGAATTTCAACAGGAAACATTGCTACACACAATGGAACATGCTCATGTTCCTTCGTCTGCGGCCAGCATTAGGTATTCGTTGGAATAGCAAAAACTTCCCAATATACCGCGTTCGTGACACCACTGGCTTTTAACAGTTATTTGAAAATATTTTTTTTGTTTCCAAAATAGCGAACTGGAAAAATATTTGTTAATCGAAGCCCTGAACACACACACACCACCATTTCAATATTTCTAAAAATTTGAATAAAAAAAGTCATAAAAAATGCCAAGAGCAACTACAATTAAAGAAGCTTTAGCAAAATGGGAAGAACGAACTAAACAAGATTCAACGAAGGCCCATGACATTGGTTTACAATTTCAATATCCACCTTTAGAAAAAATGGACAACACATTGGGTACTTTGACTGAATGTCGTAAATTAAGTTTATCTACAAATATGATTAAAGAGATTGCGGGTATTGGAAATCTGAAAAATTTGCGAATTTTATCACTGGCCCGGAATCATCTTAAAGCTCTCAATGGCATAGTAACTAAATAAAGTACTAAGGGAACTTGAAAATATTAGTTAATATCTGTTAAATTTTCAGGAACCTCTAGGTGATACCTTAGCAGAATTATGGGTCAGTTATAATCAAATAGAACAACTAGACCCCTTAGAAGTTATGAAAGCATTAAAGGTTTTACATATCCGCAATAACTTGATAAAAGATTGGTCCGAGTTCAATAGATTGACTGCGCTTCCGCAGTTGGAAGAGCTTACATTTTCGGGTAACATTTTACATGAAAAAATGACTGAATCTGCTTTTCGCTCGGAAGCTATAAAACGACTACCAAATTTAAAGAAATTAGATGATGAACCAATAATACGAATAGAATAAGTTGTTTTCCTTCATTAAATATTTTTGTTTTATAATTATAAATTCTCTTTTTCTTCAATAAAAAAAATATTAAGTTTCCATAGTTTCGTTTGGCTTTGTGGATGTTGAAGGGTTTTCAGTTGTATCTTGATTACTGGAATTTTTCTCTTCATAATCTTTTTTCATTCTTTGCAGCATATTGTGTGATATTAGTTCCAATTTAAGATGTTGAACATTAATAGCACTGCCATCCCAATCCAACATAGATTTAAATTTAACTGCATCACAAAGATTTAAAAGTTCTAAAAAGAAATATAATTTATATGTAAATTTACAGAATCTGAATATTTTCTTTGACAAATTTCTAAAATTTTCTTTCGTTTTTTCTTAAAGAAAATTTTCAGATACTGGGGAAAAAAAAATGTAAAACTTTTCTATAGTTTTTCACATTTTTAATTATAATTTTTTCTTAAGAAATTTTTCAGATTTTATTCCGGTTGAAAAATTCTTATATTCTAAAACCTTTTCCCGATTGAAAAATGGACCAAGTTATATTTTTTCCAGATAGTGCTTTTTGGTTCAAAGTTTCAAAATGGAATAAATATAGCATTCAAAAGGTAATTGAAATACCATTATTATCAATGATGGTTCTTGAAGTTTTTAAAGATGTGCTGCGTCTTTAAATTATCCAAATTACGTATGTATTATATTTTTATTATGTATTTTGAATAAATAATGGGTGCGCAATTAAAATTCGCATTAAATAGAATTTGAGTTGAATATTAATTGAAAAAAATTAATAAACATCTGGGGGATAATTTAAGGCCACATAATAGTGAAATAACACTTTAATCTTCGTTTCAGCAATTTTGTACCATAATACAAAATAGTAAATTTATTTATATATGACGTAGATATGGGCAAGTCCAGTTTCGAACAATGAACCAAAATAACTCGCAAGGAAGGTGACCGACCGACCGACAAAAAAATTTTTTTGGACTGGATAAATATTTTACTTATGGTGCACAACTTTACCCCATCGATTTTACTCAAAATTTGAGTGCTAATACTTTTAAAATTTGGGATTAATATCGACTTACTCATTCCTCCTGCTTTATATTCATTATTTTCCTTTTCCAATGTAATTTTAATAACATCTTGCCTGGCTACATGTTGATTCGAACGATGTTTGCTTATCGATTGTTTTAATGCGATTTGTTCCAATTCTTCATCGAATCTCTTTAAATGTAATTGTATTAGCTCTTCGAATTCGTGTGGTGTTAATGGTTGGGTTCGACCTTCTTCAATATGTTCCAAAAACCACACAAGCTTTTCACCCATTAAATTTGATTTGATGGCATGACCCAATCTTTGTTTATGTTTGTTATTTTGCCTGCGTGCTTTTTTACTTAAAACTTTGGTTCTACGACTGTTGGGATGTTTGCATTTTTCCAATTCTTTGCGTAAATTAGTCTAGAAAATGTAATAAATTTATATAGTTTTTAAATTTTGCAAGCATTACCTTTATATATTTACCATTCTTATTTACAAATTCTTTTTTTTGCTCTCACACGTGGTATTTGTTTTTGTTTTGTACCAACATTTTTAACTATAAAATCAAAGCCAGTATTATGAGGCTTTTTAACGTCGTCAATGTTAATACCAGAACTTGAAAGAGCTAATACTGTTTTGAATAAACACGTATAAAATTTTATTTATTTTAATTAATTTTTTAATAACTACTTCAAATCAATAATTTGAAATTAATATAATGATTTTGTCTTATTTATATTACTGCGATTGAATTATTTGTTTTATGATTTGGTACGCATTTTAAAATAAATAACTTTTATTTGAATAGATTCTTTTTTAAATTTAATCAATTCGTTTGAATCTAATAAAAGAAACAAGTTGATTCTTTGAACATGATATTGGCAAACCACAACATTATTCAATCAATAAAAAGAATTTAACGAATGGATTTGATGATAATTGAATCAGATTTAAAAAGTGAATCTAGGAATTACCTTTTTAAAAATCTGTGCCCAGATTCTATAAGACGATTATGGTTTATCGTCCACGTTTTAAGATATACAGGGTGATTCAGTCACAACCCGCCTAATTTCAAGGGCGTAATCCTTGGCTCATTTCATGAAAATATGAACATTTTCGGATTGGTGGTCGGAGGGTAGTAGGGTAAAATTGGTAACTTCTGAACCAGTTTTCGGAGTTTTTTGTTTTTGGGCTGTTGGAAAGGTCTTTGGGAGACCTTTCAGAATCAATAAAGAAAAAAAATTAAAAAAAGTGACATCGTCGAGATACAGAGCTTTAAAAAAAAATTGGAAAAAAAGACATAAGAACGTGCACAAAAACTCAATTTGCTCCGCCAGATGGCAGGTAACTTATGTTTTTTTTCTCTTAAAAGATAGATACAAATTTTAAACTGTTACATAAGACAATAATTTTTAATCTTATAGTTCAATAGTCTTTAAAACGATAAAATTTTGACTTCGAAAGTGGACGATAATCGACGCTCTTCTTATAAAATCTTCGTGCTAGTATTACCCCACACCAGTGAATGGACTTAACTCATTTGTGTCGTTTTTGGGTGAATTTTTAGGAACAAAGCAAAATGAAACTATACTTAAAAACTGCCCAATTTCAGTTTCGGTTATTTTTCATGTCAAAAACTTTGTTCAGCGTTTACATCACTTTGCAGTGATGAAGAGTAGTTTTTCATCGCTTCACAGCTTCGTTAATCATTTGGAATCATAAGATTATAAGCACAATAAAAAAAATGTAATTTTAGGTTTGATTTTTTTAAGAATTTGATCAATCTAAAGCTTAATTTACAATGCTGGAGTACTCCACTCTGCATAATGAATTTGTAAGAATTAGTAAGATACTTAAAATATGAATAAAAAATGGAAAAAAGATGTGAAGTGTTCTTGAGGAATATTCCATACTTCCATCTTACTGCTTCCATGGTAAGTAAGCTGATATTTACATATTTTTTTTTTTACTTTTATAAAAAAAATATTTAATTTGTTAGGACAAATTCTTTCTTTTTTCCCATTAATTTTTTTTCAATCCAGTAAAAACCAGAAAGTTCTCTTGCATCGAACTGTCACTTTTTTGCTTTCTCCTTACTGAGTAAAAACTTTTACAAATTTGTACGAATTTTTACAAAAATTTGAGTTCGTAAACACTCTTTTTATCTGTTATTGTTTACGCAATGAAAGCAACAAGTAGGTAAAGTAAAAGCCGGGTATAACGAATGATATAATGTTAGTGCCTTTCGTTATAATTTAACTTATCTCAGATATCAAAGTTTATAAAAAATGTATAGCCAATATCGTGCTTAAATTAGAAAGCTTATCAACAAATAGTTCCCCAACTGTTTTTTTATTTAAATTCTTTTTATTTTTTAAATTTTTTACATATGGTTTATCAACTGTTCGTTAAGTCTAGTATTCGTCATAGCGGGCTTTGACTGTACTTTATTTGTGTTCAGTATAAGAATATGCGAAATAAACTGCTCAGTTAATTTAGTTGCTAGCATTTTATTTACTTTGACGGCCACGTTTTCCTCTCAAGATATTAAGTAAAAATTAAATTAGTTTTTAGCTTAACGAATCTAATAATTTATTTTCAACTCCTAAATTATTTACAAATTTAAAAAAAAAAAAACTCAAATATAATGATGTCGGCTTATATCTTGAGAAACGGAAGTGCTGCAGCCATACTAAAGAAATATTTACCACGTCAACTAAATAACAAGAGCTTTAATAATGTAATTGAATGCATATTTAAATAATTTGTGAAATTTCTTATAAAAAAGCAAGTGAATCAATTATAAATATATAAATAATTAACTTAAAGTTGTGTTACATAATTGTGCAAATATTTTTATTGAATGAACAAAGAAAAATACGAAAAATATAAAATCTGACTTTTCGAACTGTCATTTTTGTTAGTGTCTTCCAAGTGCAAAAAGTTTTAATACTATGCTTTTATCCACGATCTCTCTTTACAGACTTTCTTTCTCTCTCATTCTCTTTCTCATTAAAATTTAGTGTATTGTTGTTTACTAAATTTTATGTTTTGTTTTGATTATTTTTCACGATTTGCAACAAAAATAAAAACAGAAGGAAATGAAAGAAAAGTGTAAATCGGTTTTTTGTCAGTGTTGCCAGAAATTCAGATTAAAATCAAGAAAAATGTATGTGGAGAATTCGAGATGGTGTTTAATTATTCGACCCTGCCGGTTAACCGGTTAGGACATTATTCGAAGCATTACGAATATTAATTAATCGGTTATTCAGGTCAATTAATCGGAAAATTTTTCGATTTACGTTTAATTCAAATTAAATTAATTTCTTTAATTCGGTATTCTTTTTGCGAAATGTCACCGGTTTATAAAATGTTTTTAAGGGTAACTTATAGTCTCAGGAATCGACTTTTTTGGGAGGTATCTAGGCACTCTTTAAAAAGAAAATGCCAGAAATGTCCAGTGGAAGTAAACCCTCAGCTTGAAATATATAAACGCACTGTCGATTGTGTTTTACCGAAGTACTATATTTTCTGTATTCGTCACTGTCGTAAGATTTTTGCAAAAAAAAAAATCATTTAAATTGACTAAAGAAAAATTTTCCAGTCAATAACACTCATAACGATTTTTTCTGATGATTCAAATAAGCGAACTCTTGAATATTTTTGATAAAACTCTACTACTTAAGTTCTTTAACCTTTTCAAAATTGTTTGATAAATCGACTTAAGTCAAATAAGTTACAAAATTCCATGTTATTTTTTAGTTTTAATAATTTTTTTTTTTTTGTAATTTTAACGAAACTGTTCCAAGAAAACAAAGTTTTAGAATTATAAGTAATCCAAGAAACATTTTTGAGG
The DNA here is from genome assembly GCA_949748255.1 of Eustalomyia histrio. Classification (NCBI taxonomy): domain Eukaryota; kingdom Metazoa; phylum Arthropoda; class Insecta; order Diptera; family Anthomyiidae; genus Eustalomyia; species Eustalomyia histrio. Next base: position 19,198,076 of record OX456525.1, read on the forward strand.
ACCCTCCGACACGTACGGATTCATTAATTCTGTGTTTGACCCCGAACACAAAAAATAAATCAAACAGCAAAGATACGATCAAAAAACTATACTGCAGAGCAGAAGATGTGGCAACTTCAAATGCTTAAACCTTACTTTAAAAGTTAAAGGTAAGATGAACTTACCTTTAGCTTATCGGTCACTTTTAGGTTATAGTATACGTATAATATATAAGAATAATAATAATGGGCCTTACTCTTATAACTAAGTTAACGTAAAAAAGAACATTGCTAAAGTGAGATGGAATATGTAAAAAAGTACAAACTGAAAAGTTTGAAAAGGCTTCTAATTAGCAAAGAATAGGTTTTAATATGTTTTCTGTTTAGAGGTTCTGGTTTTTCTAAAATTTATGATAAGATCTTCTACCGGGGCACAAATTCTATAAGACGAGCGACGGTTATCGTCCACTTTCGAAGATAAAATTCTATCCTTTTAAAGATGTAATCTTTTAAATGTTTAAAATAACTGTATTTTTACCAAATTTGTAGCAACAGTTAAAAATTTGTATGTAATATGGTAAATATTTAACTTTGAAAGTGGCCGATAAACGATAATTGTTTTATGGAATCTGGGCACTGATATATATATGTATTATAAAATAATTATGATAAATGGAGGTGGCAAATTTGTGAAATAATTTATGCAAACAGTTTTATGCAAAATGTGTGTTCTTTAAACAAGTACATTTATCAAGAGTTCCAATTCTCGATGTATTTGCAAATAGTTCTTATATTCTAAGGTTGAAATGGCTTCAGAATCTGAGAATTTTTGTGAGTTATATATTTGTCAGAATATGGAGCAATAATTTAAATGCCAAATTTTCTGTATCAACAAACAACTTTAAGAACATATTCATGTCATTTAAAATCTGTTTTTCTGTTGGTTTTTATGCCCATGATTTTTTTTTTTGAAATGAAAACAGTTTAAATCCGGATTTCCACAATTTTAGAACGTTTTGAGGCTCCGAAATTTATATTCTGCCTGTTAGGTGAGATATTCTAGTTTCCTTATTGATACAACACATAAATATGAACTTGATAGTTTCTACACTCAACAAAAAAAGTCTGTAATGGCAACTGAAAATTTTGCTGTTATTACGAGAAATTTTGCTAATAAACAGAAAAATTAGTAGCCGCTACTAAATTTTAGCAAACTTTTTGTAGTGGAATTTAAAATCTGTTTGCTAAAATCAGCAAAAAAAAAATTACTAAATATTATTAATATTAGTAAAAAATTTTAAATTTATTTTTATTATCGAGCTTGATGCTCAATAAAAAATTCGGAATAAAATTTTTTATTTCATTTTTTTTCAAAAAATATTTTAGACAAAATAAAAAAAAAAAATTAAATCAGTCTTAAAAATTTGAAAGAACTTTTCATATTATTTTAGTTTGGTAATTTCTGTTTTGAAAAATATTTTAGTCAATTTTATTTTTTACTTTTAAGATCAAATTTTAATAGTTTTTAGGACTGATTTTTAGAACAAAAAAAACTTCTTAGTGCTGTTTTATTGGATGTCCTATTTTTACACATGAGCCGGTATATTCACTTCTGATCCCTTTTTTTTTTATCTATGTAACATTTTAAGACAATTTAAGTTTGTAGGTGTATGTTTTAATTTTCTTCAATATCCACTTTTTAAAATTAGTAATTTTTTATGCTAATTTTATCAAATCGGTTTTCGAAAATTTGTAAAATGATTTCTGAAATTAGCAACAAAAATGTGTAAATATTCTGTTATTTGTAAAATGTAAATAGCTAAAAGATTTGCTAAATAATAATTTTTTTACTAAAAATCAGTACAAAAATAGTAAAGTGGGAATGAAAACCGTTTAAAAATTTTTTTACTAACTTTTTTTTCTGAGTGTAAGATAAATCCAAAATGGTAATCGATAAATTTTCCTGGTTTTTCCGATTATTTTTTTTTTTGCCTTGAAACTTTATTCGACAATCTTTTGGCCTTCCCCTCGAGTTGTACTTTCCGCACTTGCTACATTTCATTCAGCAATTTTTTACCAAAGTACAAAAAAGCAATAAGATTTTACCGAACTTTTCGGCCTTAAAAACGCTGTAAAAAAAGAACAGGTGGGAATTGAGCCAATATCAATAGGACCTTTTTTTCTATAGAGTTCGTCCTTTGAGCAATACAAATGTATGTGACAAGTTTATCTAATTATCTTCAGAATTTTTTTTACATGTGTTGTTCATTTCACATAGACATATGGACGGGTAACGTTCAAATCGATAGTCGGAAGCAATATAAGTGAGTCTAAAACCGATTCTTTGGAATTAGAAATTTATATGTGCCTTTAATAACGCTTCGTTGTTGAATTAATACTATAAGATGTTAATCTAATTTTTTAATAAAATTTTATAACCATTTCAGGCTAATATTACTGGTCAATTACGAGCTCTCCACTTAACACCATGTTTGGAAAAAGTAATATCATTCCATCTTAGTGATATTGGAGAAGGTATACGCGAAGTTACTGTTAAGGAATGGTATATATTTTAGTCATATCACTATAAATTATTACAAACTGAAAAAGTAATTCTTATTTTTTTACTAGGTTCGTCAAAATTGGAGATACCGTTGAGCAATTCGATAATCTTTGCGAAGTTCAATCTGATAAAGCTTCCGTAACTATTACTAGTCGTTATGATGGTAAAATTGTAAAATTACATCATAATGTCGATGATATTGCATTGGTGGGAAAAGCTTTGTTGGATTTCGAAGTAGAAGATAGTGAATCTGATAGTTCTGATTCGGATTCAGAATTTAAATCTAAGGACAATCTTGCAGAGAGCATTAAACCCAATCAAGCTACTGATGAGGAAGTTAACCGTTATATAACTTTAGCTACACCTGCAGTAAGACGTATTGCTAAGGAAAATAAAGTAAATTTATCCAAGGTGCCACCAACTGGTAAAAATGGTCGTGTTTTAAAGGGAGATGTTATGGAGTACTTGGGTATGATACCACAAGGTACTAATATACCACATCCAACTATTACTGCTAAAGCTGCTAGTGCTACACCTTCCAAAGGGGCAGCTCCAGCACCAGCTGATCGCGTAGAAGTTTTAAAAGGTGTACGCAAGGCTATGTTAAAATCTATGAGTGAATGTTTGGTAAATATTTAAATTAAAGTCTTAAATTTTATTTAACTCTTTTTTTATTTTAGAAAATCCCCCACTTTGGTTATAGTGATGAAATTGATATGACAAATTTAGTGCAATTCCGTGAGCAATTAAAGGATGTGGCCAAGGAAAATGGTATATCGAAATTGACCTTTATGCCTTTTTGCATTAAAGCAGCTTCTATAGCTCTCACTAAATATCCCATTTTGAATAGTTCCTTAGATTTGGAAACAGAATCGATTATTTATAGGGGATCTCATAATATTAGTGTAGCCATTGATACTCCTCAAGGTCTAGTGGTCCCCAATATTAAGGATGTTCAAAATAAAAGTATTATTGAAATCGCTCAAGATCTTAATAGTTTAATTGAAAGAGGACGTAAGGGCACCTTAACACCACAAGATTATGCTGGTGGTACTTTCTCCCTATCCAATATAGGTGTTATTGGTGGTACCTATACTCATCCTTGTATAATGGCCCCACAAGTTTCAATTGGAGCCATGGGTCGTACCAAGGTTTGTAAAATATTCGATTATTAGCTATTACATTAATACAATTTTTAATCTTTCGCCTGTTCTTTCCAGGTTGTTCCCCGTTTCAATGATAAGGATGAAATTGTCAAGGCCTACATTATGAATGTCAGTTGGTCAGCTGATCATCGTGTTATTGATGGTGTTACCATGGCTAGTTTCTCGAATGTCTGGAAGAAATATTTGGAAAATCCTGCTTTGTTCTTATTGAACTAATCTCTACTTTATCATTTCATGCTCAGATGATTTATATTGGGGCCATTCCATTTCAAACCGCTCAAAAAACTGAAATTTTCGGATGTGTCATCTCCGATTTTAATGAAATATGCCACAAATATTGGAAATGGGTAGTGTTTATGAAATCATTAACCTTTCCACCCCAATGCCTTTCAGTTTTCGAAATACGACGTCATTATTTGTACCAATTTAAAGGTGAAAAGATTACATTCAAAATGGCGTCCCAAAAGTTTTTTTGTATTAAAAGGTTAAAGGTCATTTTTTTAAGTTTAATCTTTAAAGACTCATATCTTAAAATCCAATTTTTTTAAAATTCCGAAAAAATTGTATGTTAAAAATTAAGGCCTCTCTACATTTGTGGAAAAATTTGAAGGTGGAGACTCATTTGGTTTATGAGTTATGAAGAAAACGTGGTCGAAAGGTTAATGATTTGATAAACACTATCCATTTACAATATTTGTGGAAAATTTCATTAAAATTGGAGATGACAAATACGAATGCTGTGCGGTTTGAGCTGGAATTGCTCATTGAAGCATCCTTTCTACTCCCTTAAAGGCTGTAATATTGCATTTATTTTTGTTTTATAATGAAAACAAACAAATATTTTAGTTATATTTTTTATAGCTGCTTTTTGTTACTGCATTTATGTAAAATTTCTTTTTAATTTTAAGTCGGTTGCAGTTGTTTGTTCCCAGAAAAGAACTCTTTCTGAAAAGAATTTTGACTACGCTGAAATTTAATTATGTGATAGAGGAGACATATCTATTCGATCCGTGTTTTTTTTTCTTTAAGGCTTATCTCTTTCTTTAAGATAATTATATTTCTTCCATGGAAGTGAATATGAGTTCAGCTCCTAAATCAATATATTTTTTTAACTTTTTCGTTTTGGGCAAAGAGTAGTTTCACCTTTTTACGATATTTGTGTTATTTATTTTTTTTGTTGATATTTTCCGGAAGCCTTATTTTACTTATTTATTAAATATGTATATCAAAACTTATCAAAAAAAGTTATTTTTACACTTCCATTTTAATGCCTAAATTTAAAATTTGACTGCTAAGAAAAACAATATTGTGCTGTTTAGTTTTGTCTTTTTTATAACATATTCAAATTTCAGCTATATCAGAGTTCTCACTTAATTTTAATTAAATTACAATTGGTTGATAAATTTAAGTAATACATTACAATTTTTAAAATACTATGCATGTATATATACCAGCATTTATTTCCGTTATCATTCTAAATAAATATTGTTAGAAGCAGTTTCAAAAATGATTAACGCAAACGGATTTCGCATGTTTAAATATCAGCCTAAACTTAAGAGACTCAAAAATTATAGACCTTCTGACTGGGATGAACAAGCGGTTAAATAAGTCTGTAACTTTTTGAATTTCCCGCATTCAGTGTTTCCACATCACTTAACCCCACCGAAAAAATATATACAAACAGGGCTATGAACTAAAAAGCTTCAACAATTCCGCCAACTCTTCATCAGATGGCGGCCAACAGCTGACTTTCACCACCTTTAACTCTCCTCTGTAAAGGCAGCACATTAATAAGTAGCAAGAATTTTCTAAGTGTTGCTTCTATTTAGAAAACAATTAAACCAAAAATTTTGCAATTTTATCATGAACTGACTGACGTCTAAACAACGCCTGCAAATTGTGCGGATTTATTTTGAAAAACATGGTCATTCATGTTCATCCCGATTTTCACAAGAAAATATTGTTTGACAATGAAGCTTGTTTTATGATGAAGCTGATGTAATTATTGGTCCTTACTCCTATAAAAACGATGCTCGCCAGAACGTTATAATTAACGATGGACAATGATCAATGACATCCTGTTTCCTGAATTGAATTTTCTTGAAGAGCTTTGATTTTAACAAGACAGCGTAACGCGGTGCGTACAATCGATTTGTTAAAGAAAAAGTTTAATGAGCGCATAATTTCGCATTGTGAACCTGTAAATTGGTTGTAAATATCGTGAAATTTAACACTGTTGGATTATTTTCTATGGGAGTATTTGAAATTTCTAGTCAACAATATTCAACTCGTCATAATTAATGCTTCAATAGAAAATTAAACCTATCGATTGAACTACATCCCGTGACGGCGAACATATGTCAGATATCATATTTAAATAAAAATGGAAAAAGTTATCTTCCGAATAAAGCCAATTTCATTGCAATTAATTGATACAATTTATCTGTGTTTTATTCCATGTTAAATTTCTATACATATAGGTTGGTTGAAAAGAATGAAAGAATACTGTTTTTGTTACGAAATATATTTTTTTATTCAATATAATCTCCTAGAAGCTCAATACACTTGTTCCAATGATCTTCCAATAATTTTATCCCATCCTTATAATGGTTTTCCGGAAGCTCTGCAAAATAATCGTCTACGGCTGCTATGGCCTCTTCATTCGACGAAAAATGCTTTCCACGAAGGAATTCTTTGAGATTTCTGAAGAGATAGTAGTCACTGGGAGCCAAATCTGGTGAATACGGTGGATGTTCAAGCAATTTGTACTTTAATTCTTTGAATTTAGCCATCGTCAAAACACTTTTGTGAGCAGGTGCATTGTTTTGATGAAAAATGATTTTTTTCTTCTTTAAACCAGGTCTTTTCTCACGAATTTTTTCATCTAGCTGATCCAAAAGGCTGCAATATTATTCAGAGTTGATTGTTTTACCTTTCGGAAGATAATCAATCAACAAAATTCCTTTTGCATCCCAAAAAACTGATGCCATAACCTTCTTTGCTGATCGTTGTGACTTCACCTGCTTTGGAGCTGAACAACCAGCTTCAGTCCACTGTAAACGTTCTTGTTTCAATTTAGGACGCAAGAAGTCAGTTTTATTCGGCTTAAAACGCTCCAAATTACGCTGAGAAATTTGTTTTCGATCCAGTTTTTGTTGAATTGTTAATGTGTGCGGCACTTACTTTCCAAACAGTTTTTTCATACATAATTCTTCATGTAAAATATGGAGTACTCGTTCGTCTGAGATGCCTATGGCATTTACAATTTCACGCTTAGTCAAACTTGGATCTTCACTAACCATATTATGTACCTGCTTAATGATTTCTGCTGTGGTTGCAGTTTTTGATTGTCCTTTGCGTGGATCGTCTTCATGGCTGGTACGACCACGTTTAAATTCACCAGCCCAAAATTCAACGGTACGTTTTGAAGGTGACTACTCCTTATACACTTCTAACAATTGTTCATAAATTTCCTTTGCTTTCGATCGGAAAACATTTCCGTTCTCCACGTGGAATCGTTCAAGAATATAAGGAAAAGGAAAAATTTTTCGTTAAACAATTTGATTTTAAAAACAAAAATTTGTTGACATTGTTCGTAAATTTCGTTTACTTGAAAAGCGCAAGACGAAGATCAATACCGATTTGGCTTAAGCTTTTGAAAAATATTTTTACATCTATTCATAACCTGCTTTCCCCTGCCCTAAACACAATTCTACCAAAGTTCTAATACGATTAACCCATATCTTTAAGGGGGCTATGGTGAGTACAAAGAGATGCGTTGAATACGAATCTGCCTCTCTCACATTTGAAATATATTTCGGGGAAGCAAAAAACTTGGAATATTTTGAAAAAAAAATAGTTTTTTCTGATATGGGAGCGCAATTTTGAATCCAGATTCCGTACCATTTCACTTTAGAAAATCATAGATTAGTCTCGGTGCCTGATATTTTTTGGTCAGAAGTATTGATATGTATTCACCAGTGCGCCTAACTGTACATTAATTAGAATGTTATGTCTAACCTGATTTCGAAAAGTGGGAACTGCACTATAACTTTGTAAGTAATTTTTGACATGGCATCAGGTTGCCTTTGAAACATTTCTAAGCAATGTAAAAATTTGAAATTGAAAAAGCTACTTTAAAAAGCTTCAACCATTTTTTATTTCAAAATTTTAACCGAAAACATATATTTTGCATAAACTTTTTTAAAACATTCATTCATAAAAACCATAACTAAAGCTTAACAAGTTATTTTTATTTATGAATTACTTTCTAAAGCCTGCGCAAAACAACAATTTGCACATGTTGAGAACACAACAAGGATATAATGTTTGTAAACAAACCGGTTGGAAAAAGCCGAAAATCATAATAAAACCTGCGCACTGCTAGCAAATGAAATCCAACAAGTGTTGGATTACTTCCAAAACCAGGAATTTACATTAAAAAGCTGAATGGACTGAAGCTTTTGTAAAACTTTTTAAAACTTGAAAGTTATGGAAACTATGGGAATTTGCATACAAGTCCTATAAGCCAATGAAGGAAAAACTTTAACAGTTGCTGCTAAGACTTTGAGGTGTTAAGACGTTTAAACGGAAAAGTTAAAAGTAAATAAAATTTTTGTATTTAAGTAGAAACAAAATAATTTCAGGGTGCTCTTTGTACATATACATTATATAGTATACATTAAAAAAAAAAAAAGAAAATTTAATGAAAAAATTATGTATTTAATTGCAAATTAATATGAAGTGTTCAATGGATTTAAGGATATATTAAATTAAATTTTGTATAAAATTTAAATAAATTTAAAAATAATAGAAATTGTTTAAGTGAAAAAAAGAAAATTTAAAAAAAAAATTGTGAAAATGTGAAGAATTAATAGCAGCAGTTGAAATTATTTGGTAAGTTTTAAATCATTATATATGAATTTCATCATAAAATTTAATTTAATTTTTCATTTTTTTAATATATATGTACGTGAAAAAAGAAGAAAAATATTCTTTCATTTTTCTGTGTGTGTATACTGTAGGAATTTTCGTCGTCTCTATTTTAACGATTTTTCCAGTGACCTTGTTGTATTGTACGTACATTCGTATGTTTCTTTACGTAGTCATTTGATTGTGTGACAGACTGACTAACTGTGGTGTAAATGGCTGGCAAAATACAGTAATAACAATACAAACTCACACTTTTACACGCAACACTTCTACTCCTACCATTGCATTATCATTATCGCCATATTCTTCATATGTACTCGTACCTACCTACTACGTACTATTTTTTTTTTTTTATTTACTTGATATTCATTTTGGGGGCCTTGGTTTTTGTTAAAGAAAATGACAACAACAAAAAATATTACAGTTTTAACTTTTCCTCTGCAAAAAGAATTTATATATTTACAATTACATTTAATCTAGAATTACTTATACGAAACGTAACGAATCAGCTGATTCAATATCGTTCAATAAAAAAGAGACAACCTGTCAGCTAAAATAGTTTTACTCAATTTATAATACACACAGATATGCATCACGTTACGTCTACGTCTCGCTAATGGAGATTTTTAGTACATTTACAGACTTACTACAGCGATCTTTTTTCATTTTACTCAAAACCCAGGAAAATTTTAGTAACTGATTACCTTCTACACAAATTTAAATCATAAAATAATTACTTACTGATCATTGATTACATACGTAAAATAAAAGAAAATGTAATAAAAATTTAAAATAATAACTGAAGCCTTTTTGAAAATTTACATTCATTACTTTTTGTTGTTTTATAGCCAAGAGGGTAAGGTATATAAAATTAATTTTTAGCAATTAAATATGTATATGTATCCCACAAACCATACATTACCAAATAATGTATAAAGTAATGTATAGCCATACTTCACTAAAGAATTTTACAGGCGATGAGCCCCAAGGTAATTTAAAAACCCATAAAGGTGAAAGTGGTTACTAATATGGTTACGAGGAAAGGAAAAGTAATGTGTCTGGAAAAGTATTCTCATAAAAAAATTTATTTTATTATATATATACCTTAATCTCTTGCTTACAAAAAAACATAAAGTAATGTATCTGAAAATAATTTTTCAATTAAGTTTCAATTATTATTTTTTTTAAATTTTGTAAAACCTCAATCTTGCATCCATGACCAAAGTTTTGATGGGTAACACACAGTGATCCAAAGCCAATTTAATATCTTTCTAATTATTTAAAACTTGTAGAAAGAAAAAAATTCTGATCTTAATTACAGCTGGACCTTTCGCGATAGACGTAAATTTGGGACGATAAATGTGTTGTGGAGTAATGGTTAGCGCGTTGGACTGTTACACAAAAGGTTGCGGGTTCGATTTCAAGCGATTGCAACAGCAATTTAGAAAAATAATATGTACGAGTTTTATATCTTATTAATATCGCAAGGTTCTCCTTCGGTGTTCCTAAAGCACTTAACCCCTCCGAAGTAAAATCACATAACAGGGTTATGAATTAAAAAGCTTCAACAATTCCGCCATCTTTATCAAATGACAGCCAACAACTGTAATAAGATAATATTTTACAGTGTTGCCATATTTAAAGCTCTTCATCTTTCAGCACCTTTCATCTCTTCTCTATCTCTCTTATCCCAAGAAAACAACACTCAGGAAATTCTTCCTACTAATTAGGAAGAGTGTTAAAAAACACGATTTTCTTTAATTAAATCTGAGGGTATTTTCCAAAGGAAAATACCCTCAGATTCTTGTGACTTTCTGAAAAGTAACCATTAGATTTTGAAAAAGTCTTCAGATACTGAGTTATTTTTCTAGTAAAACTCGTAAAATCTGAGGTGTTTCTCCTTTAGATAAACCTCAGATTCTTGTGACTTTCTGAAAAAAAAACTCTTAGATTATGAGACTTTCCCCTATAGAATCAAAAATAGAAAAATACCTAAGCTTAGGTGAACTAGATTTAGAAGACTTCCTACAAAAAAAAAAAAAAAAAACCTTCAGATTCTGAGATAATTTTTCTATATAAAACCCTTAGATTCCAGATTTTTTAATTTTTCTCATGGAAAACTCTCAGAGATAAATGCATGTATTTTTTTATACGCAGTCCTCAACTAATATGGACTTTTTCCCATAGAAAAAAATCAGGATTTACGTACATGTTTCTATAGAAAAAAATTCTTAGATTCTGGAGAAATAAAATCCTTATAATCTGAGGTTTTTTCTGTACGAAACAGAATTTCCTATAGAAACCCAAGATATTCGGAAAATTTTAACAAAAACACCCCAGAATCTTATATTTCTTATAGACTTTTTCCTATAGACAACTTCTCAAATTCTTAGAACTTTTTCCCATGGAAAAACCCTCTTATATAAGTAGAAATTTTTTGAAACTTCTTTTAAATAAACAAAAAAAATAATTTCTGACATTCACGATAAACACAGTTTTAAAAATATAAAATATTGATCAATCAAAAGGCAACTTTTAATTTTGCGAATAAATTGAGTTTTATGAAAAAAATTAACTTAGGTTAATATTGTTAAAAATTCGTGCATATCGGAACGGATTCGCAAACTTAATTTTTACCGTGACTCCAATCAATAAAAAAAAAGGAAAAAAATAACTTATCAAAGAAAAATTTTCCTACACACATATAAAATTTTTGTTAGTTTCCAACTTAAATGCGATTACTTCGATTAAAATTGGTAGGTTCAACTGCTTATTGGTTTACACAACAGAATTTGGTTAATACAACCGAATTTTAGTTACAACACTTAAAATTTTCAGAAATAACAGTTTGGTTTTGCTTACCAAATTTTATTGGTTGTAGCAACCAAAATACATTTTGCAATTTGGTTGATACATTATTTTTCTGTGTGTATAAAGCTATAAATTGAATAAAAATTAATTTTTGTTAGTCATGCAAAAACCACATACATACATCTATATATGTATATATTTAAAACCAACCAAATACTACATGGAAACTTATAAAAAACTGTTGCTTACAATGAAATGTTTGCCTCCAACATAACCTCGCAAATGTGATAAGAAAAATTAAAAAAAACAAACAAACATAAGTACATATGTACTTACTTATGTTTCATTCCAAAAAAGTAGATAAATACAGAAAAAATAATATATTCACAAATCCACCAACACAACAAACCCACCCAATCAGAAATTTTTAGTGGCAAACCACTGGACAACCATGGAATTATAAAATAATTACTGACTGAGAGAACACTTATTTGGGATGATTTTCCAGTGTTTGCAAGAAATGTTTTGTTAACGTTTTCTTTTAAAAAATGTTAATTTTAAGAAATTTAGAAAACAATTTGATAGTACAATTTTTTAGTTTATTATACTTTTAACTTTTATCTTTAATATATTATTATACCCTCCATCATATATCAGTTTGTCATTCCGTTTGTAACATGTCGAAATATAGGTCTAAGACCGCATTAAGTATATATTCGTGATTCTTATGCAATTTTAAGTCGATTTAGAGATGTCCTCTCAAGCAGGGTTGCCTATTTTTTCCAGATTATTGGACATCCTCCCGAGCAGTTTGGTATTGAAAACGAGCAAAATCGGTCCAGCGGTTAAAAAGTTATGAGCAAAAATGTGAAGATACCTTTAAATATTCCATGCAAATTGGTATATTTTAGTACAATTTCATGGTAGCGACTGGTACATAATATATTTTCTCATATTTTTTCACCAGTCGCTTAGAAATGAAAATATTTTGTATTTACCTCAAAAAATTTTTTTCACCACTAAATTTTTTTACAGAAATTTTTTATTCCACCAAAAAATTTGTTTTCGCATCCAAAAAAGTTTTTCACTTCAAATTTACCGAATTTAAGCCTTTTTTACTTGTTTGATAATAAGATTATGTAAATAAATTTTACAGGTAATCAAAACGATGTAGGAACAACATAATAAAAAAATAAATTGGTGCAAAAATTTATAATTTAATAATTATTAATTTCCCGGAACAAATATTTTTGTCAATAATACTAACAAGTTAATAAATTGAGGTTATTTTTATCTACTTTAAAAAATTTTAAGTTTTGCCCAAAAATTGGTAACTTTCAAACAATGGTGGGGACGTAGGGTCTAAGTCCAAAATGTTTAAAATTACATCTCAATTTCGTAAAGAATCTCTTACCAATTAAAAATTATTTTATATGATAACATATTGGCTGATGCAATTTAATATCGTTGTGTATTATTTTATATTGCCTGACACATAGATGGCGCTACTAGACTTTAATCGATATGATTTTTAGTTAGACCTAACCTTCAAGAGACACGTGTATAAATTTGACAGCTGTCGGATGATTAGTTTGTGAATTATAGCATTTTGAGTAAAGCAACTTTTGTTATTGTGAAAAAATGGATAAAAAGAAATAAAATATTGCTTCTTGAAGGGAAAAAATACAGTTGAAAAACTTGGCTTGATGACGAGTTTCCGGACACTGCCCCAGGAAATCAGCCATCAAGGATTTGAATGCTAAGTTTAGACGTGGTGAAATGAGCACCGAAGATGGTGAACGCAGTGGACGCCCAAAAGAGGTTGCTACGGACGAAAACATATAAAAAATTTACAAAATAATTTTGAATGACCGTAAATTAAAATTGAATGAAATAGCAGGTACTCTAAAGATATCAACTGAACGTGTACATCATATCATTCACGACTATTTGGCTATGAGAAAGCTCTGTGCAAAGTGGGTGCCGCGCGAGCTCACATTTGACCAACAACAAGTCAGTGGAAGCGAAGGCGTAAATCCATGAATTGGGCTTCGAATTGCTTCCGCATCCACCGTATTGTCCAGATCTATAGACTATTTTCTGTTCTCAGATCTTAAAAGAATGCTCGCTGGAAAGAAATTTTCGTCGAATGAAGAGGTGATCGCGGAAACTGAGGCCTATTTTAAAGCAAAGGACACATCGTACTACAAAAATGGTATCGAAATGTTGGAGGGTCACTATAATCAGTGTATCACGCTTGAACGGAACTATCTTGAATAAAAAAAAAAACGAATTTCGCAAAAAAATTGTGTTTTAAAATAAAATAATAAGTCCGTGACTATTCGAACTCACCTCGTAGTTATATGAAATGCAACACTGCTCCCCTCAAGTACCACCTGTTAATAGACTACTGTCAAATTTTGTGCAAGTTCCACCATTTACTTTGCGTTTAACAGCTGTTTAAAACATAAAACATAGTGGATTTTTTAAAAAATGGAAAAAAGTGAATTTCGAGTTCTCATAAACATTATTTTTTGCAGAAAAAAACTGTCAATCAAACTAAGAAAATGTTTGATAAATACTATGTGAACTCTGCACCATTAATTTCAATGGTAAAAAAGTAGTTTACTGACTTTCGTTGTGGTCGCACACTCAGAATATTATGTAGTTAACTGTTTGTAGTTTAATAAAAAAAGTTATCCGTTTGATTTAAAAATAAAGGAACATACATTTATTTTTCAAAGAAATATCTATATTAACTTTTTTATACATTTATTCGAAATAATTTACTATCATTTACCATTTTTTTCAGTTTCATTTATTTTTTCATTTGTTTGAAATTTAATAAAAATTTACCCACAAAACGGAAACTTGTGGTTTATTTGTGTCCGTAACAGTTATTACAAATTTAAATGTTGTTTGTTGTCTGGTTCAAAAAAAATATTCAAAAAATTTTAATTTGTTTTTTTATTTAAACTGGTTGTATATATACAAAATTTTTCAATACAAATTACAAGAAATTTATAAACACACATACATATACAAACACATTCATACAAAAAGTGTTAATAGCTTCATATGCATACATACATTTTGTATTGTACGAGTATATTAAAAAAAAAAAATACAAAAACCGAAATAATTTAAAATAAATGAAAAAACATTTATTTTTTAAGGATTGGTAGGTAAAAGTTTGACATTTATTTTAACTGATTATATAATTTGTTTCTCACGGATGTGTCAGTTGATTAATCAACATTTAAAAATAAATAACAAATGGCATTTAATTTAAATGAAAATTAAGTAGACCGGTTTTTAAATGAAATATCATTTCTTTTAAATGATATTTTCAGTTATTTTAACTTACAAACTTTTTTAAGTGCACAAGTACAAATGACGCTGAACGTTCTGGACGACCAATTGAGGTCGAAAAAATTCACGATATGGTGTTGGCCGTTCGAAGATTAAAAGTGCGTGAGATTGTTGATGCCCTAGGCATTTCATATGGCAGTGTGGTTTCGATTTCAAATGATCAGTTGGATTTAAGAAAGCTGTGCAAGATGGGTGCCGCGTTTATTCACAATCGACCACAACCGCATGTGCAGTTTCCATGGCAAAAATCCATGAATTAGGCTACGAATTGCTCCCTCATTCGCCATATTCTCTGGATTTGGCCCCCAGTGACTATTTCCTATTTCCAAACCTAAAAAAATGGCTCGCTGGAGAGAGATTTAGCTCAAACGATGAAATTATTGATGAAACAAATGCCTATTTTATGGACCTCGAAATATCCTATTTTTTGGAAGGGATACAAAAATACAAAAACAGAAACTATTTCAAATAAATGATAAAATCATTTATTTTTTAAGGAATTGGTAGGTTAAATTTTAACATTTATTTTTACTGATTATAATTTGTTTCTTACGGATGTGTCAGTTGCTTAAACAATATTTTAAAACAAATAACAAAAGTCATTTGGTTTAAATAAAAAAAAGTAGACCGGTTTTTAAATGAAACTTCATTTTTTGTAGATGGCATTTTCTGTTATTTAAACTTACAAACTATTTTAAGTGTGTAAAATCCAATTTCAAAAAGCTCGTACAAATATCAATGTTTTTTTTTAATGTTATTTATTGCCACTTTTTTTGTTGTTGTTCGAAACCGCTGTACACTATATATACCAAATTTCACGCTAATCGAAAGGCATCGAGCTAATGATTAAATGATTGTCAGCATTAAGTTTAGAATGACCCAAACCAGAAAACATTAGTTTTAATATGTCATAATAAATATTGTTGTTAATTATAAGGAAGAAAAAAATGATGCTCCAAATAAGTTTTTGCTAAAAGTGCAATTCTCATTAAAACACAAAAAGTTGTATACAAAGAGAAATAATCAACCCCAATATAAAATTAAAAAAATCTTTGAACTGTCACGTGTAATATTTCTAAGGCATAAATAAATACAAATGTTTTATTTATTTTATTTAATACCATAGAAACCAACTAGGAACCAACAAGTCTACATACTCAAGGTTAAATATAAACAAAGAACTTTCTACAATTACTTCTGTTTTCTTCTAAAAAAAAAACGACCAACCCAAGAGATCCTCAATAAACTCTTATCGAAACACAAAAATCGATGAAGAGTTTTGTCATTTATTTAGCTTTACTACGAACGGTGTTCATTACACTTTGAACTTTTTTTTATGATTTTTTTTTTCCAAACACCTAACTTTATGCTTGTGTGGTGGTATTAAGTATGGACTTTTTGAATGAAAGCCATTCATAATGTCCGTACATACATGAATGTGTAAAATGAATCCTTTGAAAACAAAAAAAAAAAAAGCAAAATCAAAAACACACGTACTATAAATGCACGTATGGGTGTGTATCGGATGATGATGATGATATAGTTGATGTAGTCAGGGTCGTACATTCACTTTGTGTTCTAGATTGTTGTTGAAATTTGCACACAACCGAATTGACCCCAATTAAATAAATGTAGCAAGCGAAATATACCTTGAACTTTTTTAAGTACTTTTGTGACCCCTTTTTTACCATAAATTGTTCTACGTTTCTGTTTATAAACCTGATATTATTTAACTTTATAGGATATAAATATATAATATATATATATATATATATATATATATATATATATATATATATATATATATATATATATATATATACCAGTATTTCATGACAAAAATAAAATTGCATTTTGATTGGTTTCCTTAACGTATATAAAATACATAAATGTAATGGAAATACATTTAAACCAACTTGTCAACAAATTTTGAAGGCATATACATAGTTTCAGGATATAAAAACGGAAATTTATAAGTAAGCATAAAATTATTATTTTTTTTTATGGAATAAACAAATTAACTGCGTATAATAGTTTAATCCTTTTAACGGCAAGACCGCCTTTAGCCAGGGTTCTTAAATTGATCACAAATGTTTCAATCATTTTATAATTATAAATAATGTTATTGTGATAGAAAACTTAATTAACAATATGCATTGTTAAGAATTTATTTGTCAAAATCAAAACCGTAATATTATAATACATAATTTTAAAATTTATATTATTTTAAAATTTTGAAATAATAATAAAAAAACTATTAAATTTGAAAAACTA
This sequence comes from Eustalomyia histrio, assembly GCA_949748255.1. Classification (NCBI taxonomy): domain Eukaryota; kingdom Metazoa; phylum Arthropoda; class Insecta; order Diptera; family Anthomyiidae; genus Eustalomyia; species Eustalomyia histrio. Next base: position 19,215,172 of record OX456525.1, read on the forward strand.
TTTATTATAGCTGCCCACAAACAAGTGATTTGTGCGAGTGATTTGTTCATGCTGGACGTCTTGCTACAAGTTATTGGGGCTGTGCGCGTACAAATCACATCAAATTGAACATTTCTTCATTTTAATTTACAACGAAATGTAAAAGTGTATGTAATTTCCATATTTTTAACAACCAAAAAAAAAGAGCAATTGCATCATCCGCATCACAATTCATGTTTTCATGTCTGTGGAGAACGTTTGTCGTCTGTGGTATGCGAACAAATCACACACACAAATCACTCGTGTGTGGGCAGCTTAAGAATAGAAAATAGTTTTTCCCTTGAAAAATTTCGATCAAGCATTAATAGCCTCAAATCAAAATTTAAATTGTAAAAATTAATTTTTTTTTATAAGAAATAAATACATAACCATAATAAATCCAAAAAGTTAATTTTTCACTAGAAAAAATTGTACCAAAATTTCATGTGAAATTCAGTATAAAAATTTTTCCACATGAAACTGGAACAATTTACTATGCTGTAAAAAAAATTAAGATTTAAGTCCCCAGGTGAAACTGTTCATGTATGTTCATATATCGTCATATATGGTGTCATGTATGAGCATATATGGTTTCATGTATGATCATATCATATGTTTTTTATGTAAGCATATGTATATAGGCAAATACATTCAAAGAAAAAGTTCATATATGGTAATATATGATTCCATATATGGCAATATATGATAATATATTACATATATTGGTTAATATATTGATTCGTATATGCCATATATGTACATATATGAATATATATATTATTCCATACATGGCTAATATGTTTTCTTCTTTATCAGATATGACCAGTTCGAATTCTTAAGTGAAAATTGGTGTGAACATAAGACTTTTAGTAATTTTCAATATTTTATATTCTATGCCTCTATCGGAGTAACACGTAACCGAAAATAAAACTTTGATCATGCCCGATTACTAACTAAAAGTATGTTTTTGTTAATTAACCTTAATTAAACTTAGTTTTTTAATATATTTTACAGGCATAATAGCAATTGGAATTCAATAAAACGCATTAAGAGTAATTTTCTTTGATTCAACATCGATAACAAATACTTACTAAATATAATTATGGCACATTAAACATCTTTAATATAAAAAAATGACAATGTCCATAACAAATAGATAGTCAATTTTAGTAACTAAATTTAAAAAATAAATAGTAGTTTAGTAAGTCGTCTTGGTTGCAATCATTTATAGAATGTGTTTCATTTTTCAGAACCTATTTTTTGATTATAAATATAATCGCTTTGAATTAAGAAATATTTTTTAATTTAAAATTTTAATATAACCAATTATGCAATCATTTCCACTATCAGAAGGTTGATTGTACAATTAACGTCATTTAATAAAAATTCGGTCACATGTAAAAAACTAAATGTTACTGAAACAATAAAAATATTATTTCACCCAAGGAATCGATTATTTTTTAAAATGTCAAAATGAAACTAGAAAAATACAAAATTAATATAAAAAAAAATTAAAGAGAAAACTAAATATTGGAAAAAGGAAAATTTTAACAAAATAAATAACGATGATAAAATTGTAATTTAGATGGGAATAACTACCCTGCGAGAAAAGGACCTATCGCAGGACACGTCACATGACCGGTTCATTATGATAGGGACCTGTCACGGGATCAATCACTTTAACATGGGCTTGTCCTAGGAGGGGGTCAATTGCCTTCTGTGACATGTCACAGGACAGGTCTAAAAGGACGAGTAGTTTCTTTTAAACCGGTCACATGATAGGTACTTTAGGAACCGGTTTTCTTTTCGCCTATCTCGTGATATGTTTTTTCGGAACTGGTTCAGTTTTCACCGGGACAGGTCCCAATTTCTAACTGACCCCTTTTTTCCCGCAGGGTATCATCTTTGAGGACATTTCAAAATGCATCAAAAAGGTTTAATTTATAAACAATGGTACCTGAAGAATAATAAAATATATTATTTACAGGAGTTTTCTTTGTAAACTTATATTGTACTGCTACTCCAGGCTGCACTGGAGGGTGCACAATATATCTACTTGGTCGCGGTGCTGGAGATACAGAATACTCAACCCAACTACATCGTAAATCGTAAGAATGGGTATTAAATACATGTTATTTTCCTGCTGGTGCCAAATGATGTCGTTCTTGGAATTTTAAAAATTGTTGTAAAGCCCCACACCTTTTGTAATATGTCCCTTAGTATAAGCCTCCAGGTTCTAAAGGAGAGCAATAAATTGCCTATAGAAAGTGATGTAGAATCTTAAGGTTTTAATGAAAACATGAAAACAATAGATTCTGAGGCATTTTCATTTCGATAACCCATTCATAATTGCTCTATTTTACAATTCATTGAGTGCTTACTAATTCTTTATACTAATTCGGTTGTACTAATAAAAATAATATTTAGTTTTTTTTCTGATTTTAGCATATCGATTTTAAATTTCACTTTACAAAAAGTTTACTTAAATTTAGTATTTAGGCTACTAATTTTACTAAAAAATACCCCTGGGCTCAAATTAGCAAAGATAACAAAAAACAGTTGACAAAATTTTCAGTTGACATTACAGACTTTTTTTGGTGAGTCTACTTATTATTGGGTGGATGACCATTTTTGCCAAATTAGCTTATAAACGTTTTATTAAATTGTTTAAAAACTTTATGCTATCTACCCTAAATATTTTACATAAAACATAAAGCCATAACTTTGTTATGGTTTTACATGAAGTCTTTTTTTAAAGGTTTTCTTTTTTCTATCACATATTTAAATTTTATCGAAATCTAAGAGTTCACCTTAAGTCATATGATACTTGGCCATTGTGTTTTGTTCATCGATCCTATTGTTGAAAATTATATTGACAATTAGTTGTGTATTTTAGCATTCTATGTAAATACAATTCCGTATTTTACCCAACGCAATTTACTCTAGTTACTAACAAAGGCATAACATACTAATATTTAATTGAATTCCTATTGTTCGTCACTCATATAATCACAAACATTTGCAAACAATTAACTACACAAATACTAACTAAGAATACACAATGCATTATTCAATTATACTTGTCGATTGTCAATTGTTAGACATAGAAATTGAAATTTGAGAGTAAATTTGTATTTGAAAGGAATCTAAGAAATATGACTTGTGTTCCTGGAAATCATAGAAAAAATAAATTACAGCAAATAGAAAATAAAAACTTTATCGTTATTCATTTGTGTTCATTTGTATTCATTCTGCAGTTTGTCGTCACACATAAATAATTACACCATAAGTACTTATGTATGTAGTTAGGGTTATTCATAAAATAAGGCTTTCACTTGCAGTTCTAAAGAAATTATTATTTTCTAAAAGAATTTCTAATTTACTTATTCACACACACACACACACATACACACACACAACATATGAAACTAAATGAATGCATAAAGTATTAAAGAGCCAGTAAAATGTAGAATTTTTTCTTTTTCAAGATGAAAGATACACATACAAGATTCTTGAGAATTTCACTTTGTTATTGGGTATTTTCTTTGTCTGCTACTATTTTTATATTCTTGAAAAATACTTTAAATTCTTCTTTTAGGTTTTTTCTTGGTTTTCTTGGTTTATTATGCAACTTCTTTGTTGTTATTTAGTGCAGTTATAATTTGGATGCAGAAATGTTTCAACAACTTTTTAAGAAAAATTCAGAGTTATTAACGCAATTTATATAAAAAAATGGAAATATACCCAACAAACAATATGTACAGTTTACGTACCGGTTTCGGTCCATCATAAACGGAATCCAACTCCGTTTACGTACCGTTTTCTTTATCCGTAAAAGGACCAGAAAACGGATTTTAAGGAACATCGAAACTGATTCGAATCCGTTTAAAAACCGCCAATTGCGGACCGGATATATCGGATGAAAAACGGAGTTGCCCGTTAAAAGTCCGTCAATAACGGACCGTTTACGGAACGGATATATAGGATGAAAAACGGAGTTGTACGTTAATAGTCCGTCAGTGACGAATAGTTTACGGATCCGTATTCGGTCCGCATTCATACCGTTTTTTCAACAAAAACGGATTTGTGTAAAGGCATATTCCTTTTTTTTTTCTTTTAATTTATTAACAAAGATATTTAAATTAAAATAACAAAACTTAATAAACTAAATACAACAAACCCCATATTTATCAATCACTGCGATTGTGGCCCATTAAAAATCATGAAACAAATAAAACAAATATTTAATTTTGGTTTTTACGATTAAAATTATTAATATATTTCGAGAAGGACATTAAAAAATGTTTGCACTTAAAGAAATTTGAGTAAAAAAAATTACACTGTAAGTAAAATTTAACTTTTGAAATTACACATGAAAACCCTGAAATACGTAAATTTATGCCCTAATTTTGCAAGTCCCCTGCGTTTAACGCCTCACCTACACCTCACTTTCTAACGCCAACGCGAGTGTAAAAAAATCGGATTTTATAAATCACTACGTCATTGCGTTGAACTTTTACGTTATCACTTTATTTGTCAAATTAAAATAATAGTAAAACATTTTCTTGTCATTTATTTCTTTTTTGAGCAACGCCCGAGAAAGTGCAAAAAAATTAATTTTGGAAGAGATAAAAACAATTTATAAAATGATTCTCCTCAATATTAAATAATTTGCATATATGTTTAATTTGTTACATTAATCCCTACACTCACAATATTATTTCGTTAAAAATAATCTAAAATACATATTAAATAAATCAAAAATACAATCAAAAAGAGGACTGCTGATTTTTTGTTATATTCAGCCGATTTTGTTGTTTATTTTCAATAATTGTTTAATAATCGACAAAAGTAGTAAAAGCCATCGATAGTCGTTTAAAATAACAATCAATTTTTAACAGACAAAAAGTAGAAAAAATGATTTTTCTGGTTTGTTTTTCAAATGGAAATTTTTTTGTATGTAATTTTACAAAACACAACACACAAATGTAACATATATATTTTATTGTAATTTCTTGTAATTTTTATTGGAATAAATTTGTATATAAACAAACTATTTTGGTAAAAAAAACAATAAGGAATAATATGAATTTATATTTAAAAAAAACAGAAAACATAAAATTTTACATTTTACAGAAAATATCAACTCCTACTGAATGTCTGTAAATTTTTATAGTTTGTTTTTTGAATGAGTGATTCAAATAGTTAAAAAATATATTTCTATGAATTTCAATTGATTCTTCGTTTAAAAACACACTTTACGTACTACTTTTTAAATAAACTACAGTCGGTAACGGAAAATATATTATGAGTGTACCTTTTTTGCTATTGGCAACACAGCTGATTAAAAATCATTTTTGCTTATGTAAATATTTAGGCCGCTTGAAACCTAAACCCGCAAAAAAATTTATGGAGGAATTTTTGAATTTTTTTTTCATTTTTAACATTTTTTCACAGGCATTTTTACTATTTCCACAACATATCGACACAAGAACAAAAAAAATGAAAACTGCTTAATTAAAATAAAATTTATTGCAAATTTATTACAAATAGTTTAATAAAAATTTCAATCCAACGCTCAAAAAAGTTCAAGTGATGACTTTGACATCTCAAGTAATAAATTTTTCAGTGCAGTGATTTATGAAATTCTAATTTGTATGTATAAAATTTCAAATAACGTAACGAACAGCTGTTTCAACGCGAGCAATCACGTACTTTATTCAAGTGATTTACAAAATCGATTTTTTAAAAAAAATTATGTCAAGTGAGGCGTTGCGTTTTACAAAATGAGGGCATTAATTTTGAGTCGTAGAATTCAGTGGCGAACACAGTTTTTAACAGTAATTTTAACAAGATATTTAGATTTAAAGTTTGTATTGACTCAAACAATTTTTTGATTAAATTTTACTGAAAAAAATTCAAAATTTTTTTTGCAATGACTTTATTGATTGATTTTTTTACTTATTTACTATTTATAAATATTTTATTTTCCTTTGCAATAAAAAAAATTTTGTTCAGAAAATAAAACGACATAGGAGTCGATAAAATCTATTATAATAAATTTACGTACACTTATTGATTTACTTTAACTCGAATTAAACACATCCCAGTGTAGAATTAATATTGGGGTAGCATTATTTTTGGAACTACAAATAATTATAACTCCTTACCTTTTAGATTAATTTAAAAATAATGGAAATAAATAGTAAAAATAAGTAAAAAAACAATAAATTAAAACATTGGAAAACTATTTTCAAAGCCTTTTCGTTAAAATATAATCAAAAAATTGTTGAAAAAACTTTGAAAAAACTTAAAATTTAAATATCTTGATAAAATGGCCTGACTCTTCAAAACGGGGTTCGCCACTGAATTCTACGACTTAAAATTAAATTTTCTTACTTTTATCGGAAAAAATACTAATTGCATTAAAGTAATAGAATGTGCTGAAATCTTTAGATAGTGTTAAGTGATTCTGAGTCGATGGGTATACTATAAGGTGGATATATGTTTGTCAAATATTTCTTTTGTACCAAATAAAGCACAATGTCCTGTTATGCCAATTATTATCCCCGCAAAAGTAAATGGAAGTGATTCTTAAGAAATTAATTTTTCATTGATTCTAAAGCAGTTGTGTCCAACTCATATGCACAATGTGCAAGCTTTTACAAAAGAGCTTTTTCACCTACAGCGAGCTTCAACAAGAGCTTTTACATATATGAGAGCACAATACAAGGATGGAAATTTTGAATTTCGAAATGTTATAAGTTGTATAATTTATTCAAGCCAAAAAACTTTAATACTTCTTTTGAAAGATCTTTAAAAAAAGCCATTTTCAAAAGGCTTGCAGTGCTTTGCTAAGGAATCTTTTCTTTGATATTTTTTTCATATCGAAATTGGTCGATTGGTAGATTTTTCTTTTGAAACTTTAATTTCAGTTCATCTACTAATTTGGCCCTATCTGAATTTTTATTCAAAAAACTCTTTTGGCATGTATTATAATTCCTTTCAATGGTATGTTTGTGCGTTTAACATTATAACCACAAACCAAACATACGGGATCGCCATCATTGTTTTCAATAAACAAAAACAGCTGTTCCCACGCTTTATAAAATATATATCTTTTAATAAACATACACTGCTCGTTGTGTGTTTGAAAATGTTTCTTTGAAAGTTGTTTTCAAGTTGATGGAAAAGTACTAACGTTCTGAATTTTCCGTCCCTGAAAAAAACCTCTTTACTACAAACGCAAACTGTTCTAAAGCAGTGCTGTTCAAAAATAAAAATGTAGTTGTGTTTGTGAGAAAATGAGAATTGCACTGTAAGAAATGTTCAATGGGTTAAAAGCAGTGCTAGTATCTGAATGAATTTATTTTTTTTATTGAAAATATGAAACTGTTTTAAAGAAATAAAAATTAAACAAAAATTAAATTTTTTTTATTGTATAAAAACAAAAAGTTAAAGATTTTTTTAATCGATATTAAAGATTTCATTATATTTACATATTAATAAAATATCTTTAATATGTTGGATTTCTTATGTTATTCTGTTAAAAAAAATGCAATTTTCAGAAGGAAAGACAAATACATTTGATCAGAATAAATGAATGAACGATCGGACTCGAATTTTTCGAAACATTTCAAAGTTTATTTTAAAAAAATGCGTTTTTTTTATTAAGTCTATTAAAGATTTTTATAGATCTTGTAGTATCACAAAATATTTTTCGTACATTGCTATTAATTTTTTTCAGTGCATTGAAAAAAAATCAGCATACATCCGCTACACATGTTCACTCGTCGCTGTTTTAGTGACGACTAAAAGCAAGAGCGTAAGAATACATGTGAGTTGAGCAAGGGACAATTGTCCCATCAAATGAACAGCACTGTTCTAAAGTATCGCTTAGTTCTGATTTTTCTCTTCTAAGGCAGTTCTTTTTCACAACTTATAAAAATGTGATTTTTAATGAAATTTAACACTTTTCAAATCTATGACGCTACAAAAAGTACAAAATTTATTGTAGTAAAAATTGCAAGAATTTCGAATAGAGATAAATAAGGCCCGATTGCTGAATTTCCCGCTTAACTTTAACGATCAGTAAAACTCAAACAACAACAAATGTGTCAGTTAAATTCCCAGGTAGAAGCTAACGGGAGATTGTGAAAATGAGGCTAAGGCCCGATTACTGATGTCCTGTAGAAATCTAAATTACAATTTCAAATTTTATTTGGGAAGAACAAAAGATTTAATTTTTCACTAAACCATAAGAAGGGCTTTAGATGCAATGAAAAAGGATCATAAAATAAAACTTCCACCCTATGACACCCCTATGTAAAAATCATTGGTTCCGATCAAAATTTTCATAACACCGGAATCAAAATCACTGCTTCTTTTTTTCTTCTTTTGCTACTTTTTTTTGCTGGGTATGGTAGAAAAGAAAATCAATGACACTTAATTTACATATCTAGCTTGTAAAACAGGGTGGCGCAAAAATAACTTTCCGATGTTTTTTGGCTGTAATTTAAAAAAAAAATTAAAAACTTTGATTCTTCTTGTGGATTATTTTTATTTGATCTTTTAATTTTTTTTACATCAAGTCTAGAATATGATGTCATGTAAATGGCCGCCGCCACAGTTCATTGTCATTTTAAGCCCTTTTTATGGTATTTTCACTTTGGCAAAAACTTCCGGCGATTGGTCCTCACATTCTTGACGGATATTGTCTTTAAGAGCTGCAAGAGTCTGAGGCTTGTTGACATAAACCCGCGACTTCAAAAAGCCCCACAAAAAGAAGTCTGGAGTGGTCAAATCAGGCGATCTTGCTGGCCAGTGCAAATCGCCAAAACGGGAGATTAGGCGCCCGGGAAATGCATCCTTCAGCATATCGGTTGTGGCACGTGCAGTGTGTTACACCGTCCTGTTGGAACCACATGTTTTCCAATCCCAATTCATCAAGTTGCAGCAAAAATAACTCGTTGATCATTGCTCTGTAGCGCTCACCATTCACAGTAACCGTTTGGCCCGCGACGTCTTCGAAGAAAAAAGGTCCGATGACTCCTCCAGCGAAAACAGCACACCATACAGTGACTTTGAGCGGGTGTAATGGCTCTTCGTGGGTTACACGCGGATTTTCAGTGCCCCAGAAGCGTAAATTTTGCTTATTTACGTACCCGCTAAGATGGAAATGGGCCTCATCACTCATGATTATTTTTGATGAACAATCATCTTCATTATTGCTCAAATAAATAGTCACCAATATTCCGCGTTCAGGAGCAGTGTAGCGTAACATTGTTTACTAACGTGTATTTCGCATGTGTTTACTACACAAATGTCAAAACAGAACTGACATTAGGGGCCAATCGCAAAATTTATAGCATTTTCTGATAGGAGGATTACTTTTGAGCCACCTTGTACTTAAAATATATGCACTCAAAAAAAAAGTTAGTAGAAAAATTTGTAAACGGTTTTCAATCCCACTTTACTATTTTTGTACTGATTTTTAGTAAAAAAAAATTATAATTTAGTAAATTTTTTGCTATTTACATTTTACAAATTTCAGAATATTTACAAATTTTTGTTGCTAATTTCAGAAATCATTTTACAAATTTTTTGCTAAAATTATCAAAAAATTTATTAATTTTAAAAGATTGAAGGAAATGTTATTTCTAATTATTAAAACTTATACATTAAACTTAAATTGCCTTAAAATATTGTAAAAAAGGGATCGGAAGTGAAGATACTTTTCACAACTCATGTCCAACTAAAAAGTTCTAAAAATCAGCAATTAAAACAATTTAAAAATTTACCTTAAAATCCAAAATTTGACTCTTAAAATATTTTTCAATACAAATATTAGCAAATTAAAACAAAATGATAAATTTATTCATGTTTTTAATATTTTGAATTTGTCTAAAATATTTTTTTTTTTCATTCTTTATTTGCAATCTATTTTACAATATTAAGCAAATGAGATAAAAATAAAAAAAAAAACAACATAAGTTATTAATCTACAATAAGATCAATAACACTATAACACTCACAATATTATTTCGCTAAAAACAACTTAAAATACATATTAAATTAATCGAAAATACAATAAAAAAGAGGACTACTGATTTTCCATTATATTTAACCCATTTTGTTGTTTATTTTTTGTCATTATTTAATTAACGACAAAAGTAAAAAAAATAATAGAAAGTCGTTTAAAATAACCATCAAAAAGTTAGAAAAAACTACTTTTGTGGTTTGTTTTTCATATCAAAAGTTTTTTTTTTATTTGCATGTAATTACAAAACAGAACACAACACATGCAGATGTATATATTTTTATTGGCTTTGTGTGTATGTATATTTGAATAATTTCTTGTAATTTTTATTGAAATAATTTTCTATATATACAAACTATTTTGGTACAAAAAAAAAAAAAACAAAAAGGAATTATATGAATTTCTATTTTTTGAAGCAGAAAACATAAAATTTTACATGTAACTGAAAATAACAACTCCTACTGAATGTCTGTAAATTTGTATAGTTTGTTTTTTGAATAACTGATTCAAATAGTTAAAAAATATATTTCTATGAATTTCAATTGATTCTTCATTTAAAAACAAACTTTACATATTACTTTTTAAATAAACTACAGTCGGTAACGGAAAATATATTGTGAGTGAAACAATAGAGATTATAGTTTCTTAATATTACTATAATTAGATTATTGTTGATCTAAAATCAACTTCTGAATAGTAGATCAAGCACATGTTGCCTCTTTAATCTTCTGACTTCTTCGCTTTCATCTAATAAGGTTATAGCTAAAGGATTAACATGATCGCTTAATCTCTGTAGATATCGGTTGCTAAATTTATTTATTTCAATTTTTACGTTTAGGATATCAAAGTCATTGTGTATAGTGTTGTTAATAACAAACCAAGGAGCATTCGCAATCATTCTTAAAGTTTTTGATTGAAATCTTTGAATAATTTCAATATTTGAATTACTCGTTGTGCCCCAAAGTTGTATTCCGCAAGTCCATACAGGCTTCAAAACTGTTTTATAAAGCATAATTTTATTTTCCAGACTTAATTCTGATTTTCGACCAAGCAACCAGTACATTTTTTTTTCAATTTGTTGTCAACTTGAGTTCTTTTGGCTTTAACATGCTCTTTCTAGGTTAACCTTCTGTCTAAACATATACCCAAGTATTTTACTTTGTTATTTTGTGGAATTTCAGTACCATTAAAGTTGATTTTTGGGCAATCGCCTCGTCTTAGAGTAAACGTTACATGCGTAGATTTTTGTTCATTTACTTTGATATTCCAAGTAGTTAACCACGTTCGTAAGTTATCTATTTCCTGTTAAACCAAACTTGAAGCTTCAGTTGCTGAGGTGTGTGATGATATAAATGCTGTATCATCGGCATAGGTTGCAACTGTTATTCCTTCAATTTTGCGCAGTGTATACATCTCATTGTTAACCTTAACATAAAAGCAACGTTCAACTAAGGACAAGGTTAAATGGAGCTGGAAGAATATTTTTCAGTTTGTACAGCAATCCTGAGTGCCAAACTCGATCAAAAGCCTGCTGTATATCTAAAAATACAGCCGAGCAATACATATTTTTTGTTTTCAAAGCGTCAGTAATAATATTGACTATTCTATGACACTGCTACGGGGTTCCTTGATTGTGACGGAAGCCAAATTGATGTTCAGGAATTATGTTTTTCTTTTCTAGAATTGGAAGCAATCTTCGAAGGAAAATCCTCTCAAAAATTTTTGAAAATGTAACCAATAAACTTATTGGTCTGTAAGAACTAACTATATTCTCAGGTTTGTTCGGTTTTGCAATCATTATAATTTCGGCACACTTCCATTGAGTAGGAAAATGTTGCAATCTAATGATTGAATTAAAGATTAGTGTTAGGAAAACTATCCCTTTTTTTGGTAAAGATTTAGCAACTAGAGCATTTTTTTTGTCATAGCCAGGTGTTTTAGTTTTATTAAGAATATTTATTTCAGAACGAACTTCATTTGCAGTAATGTGAGCTATTGGAAAATCCATTTGACATGCAGATTCGAGAAAATTAAAATATTTAAAAAAACTAAATAATAAATTTGTAATATTTTTTTTTCGTAAGGCAATTTCAAAAGAAATTGGGAGCTTGAAAGTGCAACAAGTGTATTTAGAAAAAATTCAGTCAATTTGTGCATTTTTAATAAATTTTTTTTACTTAAAATTTTTCATTGAGTTTAGTTCACTATAATTTTTCAAAAATTTTTACAGAATTTTACTAATGTTTAGTACCTGCTATTTCTATTTCACTAATATTCAGTCAAATTTGTTGCTGATTTTAGCAGATCGATTTTAAATTGCAGTTTACAGCAATTTACTAAAACTTAGTAGCGCTTACTAATTTTTTATACTAATTTCATTGTACTAAAATTAATAATGTTTTGTAAATTTTTTTGCTGATATCAGCAAACCGATTTTAAATTCCACTTTACAAAAATTTAATTAATTTCATTGTACTACACGTCAGCAGGCAAAAATTGCAAAAAATACCGCTGGGTTCAAGTTAGCAAAAATTTCCCGTAATAACAGCAAAATTTCCAGTTGTTATTACAGACTTTTTTTTTGGTAAGTGTACCTTACAATAGATTGTTTCATGGTAGATTAGTTATAAAAATACTCAGGTATTTTTTGTTACACCAGAGTTACATATTTCTACAAAAACATCGTAAAATCTTTCATAAACGTGAATGATAAAATTTAAGTTTATTTGGTTTTATGAAATGAGTTTGAGTTAAAAAAAATTAAATAATGACAATCCTGTATTTCCTGTTATTCTTCAAATTGTCCCAAAATAATAACTGCAACGCAGAACAACAACGTGCCGTATTTTTCCATACAAATTGACAATTAAATCTCGTAGAGCGTTGCAGTTATTAAATTAACAGATGCAAGACGTATGAGTGATATTTTTAAATTTGTATAAATAACACTCATACGCCTCGTACACGATACACGATGCGATATTTTACAAGTGATTTAACTGTGCAAAATTTACTAACATCAATTTAATAAAATTAAAGTAATTTAATTTATTATCATTGAACGATCTGATTTTTTATTTCTTAATATCTGTGTTTTTTTGTTCTAAAAGTTTTGATTTTATTTTTGTTTAAAAGTTTTGCTATTGATTTCTATAAAACTTTTAATGACATTTTTTCTTATGAAATGAAAGATGCTCTGGTATTTAGTGCAAAGAAATAATAAAGCTATGAAATTCTTTATTTGTTAATTTACAGTAAGGACAAACTAAAAAGGGATCTTATAAAATAAGGTCATAAGGGAAAAACTTTTAAATTAGTAGAAAAGAACAGATACATAGCTGTTGTTATTATTAAGAATAAATGTTTAAAAAGAAAAATATCCATAAGCTTTTAATCCAACTCAGTTTATGAATACTCAATGAACAGCAAAAATCATATTTGTTATATGTATGCAAGGATGGCAAACATAACGAATATCAATTGCTGTTTTCTTATTGTTATTATTTTTTTATTTAAGATTTTTTTTTTTTTGTAATAATAGTTACGATATTTCAATCGGTTACGATTTTTAATTTAAGTTAATATTTTAGCGATTACAGTTTTTAGCTGTTGCGGTATCCCTTCTTACTTGTAATGAATAAAAAAGCCGCTATGTGTATAACAGAGAACTGCAAAATCAACTTTTTTCTTGATTTAATCATACACAAAAATTCTTGTTTACATTTAATAATCCAACAAAATTCACTGTAGAATAAAATCAGCATCATGTTACTGAACACGTAATTGGGATTAGTGTGAATCATATGTCGATTATGTTTACTGCAAATGTAATCACTCAAGAAAAAATCAGCATTGAATAAATCAGAAAAAACAACAAACAACGCATATGAGTGTATTCATAATTACAACAAAATAGAAACACATTTCATAAATGTACAATAGAGTGGGACTTAAACCCGCTTTTTTAGAATTTTTATTTGTAATACAATACTAAAAATATTCTTCTTTGTGAAATAAAAATATTTTTTTTGGAAAAAAAATTTAGGTAATTTATTTTGATTGGAAAATTAGGCAATTTTTAACTTTAACCGGATTGGGAGAGCCTGAGATATCGACCTAAATTAAAAAAAAAAAATTCACAAAGAACAATATTTTTGGCATTACTAATAAAAATTCTTAAAAATGGATTTTAGACCCACCCTAATTTATGAAATGTGTTTCTACAAAACCACCCCCTTTTTATAGATAAGAAACTATTTTGTTTTAATTATGAATACACACATACGCGTTATTTATTGCTTTTTCTGATTTATTATACATCAAAATAATTATTGTTGACTCGAACGAACAAGAATAAATCAATGGTATAAAAACGACCGATGATTATAAATCAGTGACAACAATTTACACATCGTTTGATTGATGTAAAATCATCAACAAATATGTGTATTGGAGTATATTCAGCGTTTGAACGCAAACACATATATATTCTTGTGTTGATTGGGTATGCACGTTTTGCAATAAGCATTTGAAGTTCTCTGTTGTATAAGTACTAAAAATACATCAGATATACTAATATGTACGTATACCAGACCTTAAATGTACTATAGAGCGGCATTTATTAGTACAACTACTAAAGGAACCAAAAAAGGATACTACTATCCAATTATTGATATTTCCAATCAACTTTACGAATAAAGTTCGTTTAGAAATTGCATACAGTAGAAGCAACCATTTATTTAGTGTATATAAGTTAAGGCAATATTTATTCATTTCACAATTTTGATACGTTGGCACAATACTTTAATTACAACACAGTACTTATTTATTGTGATTTCGTAATTTCCCACACTAATTGTTGCTAACGTTTGCGTCTGCACTTTTGTTCAAAACAAAAGTGTCATGTTCGCGCTACACGAACATTCAGCGGGAATGTTATTAAGCTGTGAAAATAAAATGATAATGTTGTTCTTTTGCTAGGTTAGTCTTAAGTTCGTAGTATTAAGATACGGAACAGAAAAAAGCACATAGTGCTGTTAAATAAAGAGACGATTATTAAAACCAAACACAAGTGTTTAATTTTAATTTATATAAGAAAATTAGAACAATCTATCAAATTTTTTCAAAAATTGTCGATTTTCGAAAGTGGCAACTAAAGATTAGGATATCCTGATCAAATATATCATTAAATTAAGATTTCAGTTGAACCAATCGAATTGTTGATTGTATTAATTATATTTATTTATTTATTTATTTATTTATTTATTTATTTATTTATTTATTTTTTATTTATTAATTTATTTATTTATTTATTTATTTATTTATTTATTTATTTATTTATTTATTTATTTATTTATTTTTTATTTATTTATTTATTTATTTATTTATTTATTTATTTATTTATTTATTTATTTATTTATTTATTTATTTATTTATTTATTTATTTATTTATTTATATATATATTAATATAATTACAAATTTTATATTAACCGAGCACTAGCAACAAAGTACATCGGCTCATTTTAGCGAAAACAGACCAGAGCCTCTGGTGGGAATTGAACCCACGACCCTCGTACTGATAATCTAGCACGCTACCAACTAGCCTACCGGGGCGCTCGATCTGTGTTTATTATAGAAGCCACTAATGATTGGTATTTGTAAACAAATTTTCTGCTATATTTATTTTCTAAGAAAATTATTTAAATTCAAAATTAGTTATTAAAATTTATAAGAAAACATTTAAATTTTTTTTAATTAAAACATATGTTCAAATGTTTAAATAGCAAATATATTGCTGAAAATTAAATTACATTGTGGCGCAGTAAGCAAGAGTGCGAATTATGAATCAGGATGCTTATGTTCGATAACGGAAAAATCTAAAAATAATTTTTTTTTTAAATAAAGTTTTGTGGAACGTAATTATATTTATGTGGAATATAAATATTAAACTAGACAACTGAATATTGGCTTTCACAACTATAAATACAATTTAATATAAAGATAGTTGTCGTAACCGCTAGAATTCGATTGGCAACAAATTCGGTAGCCACAACTGATACTGTTTCCTGGGTGTTCATGGGTGATCTTTTTCTCAAAGTTTCTAAACAATGGATAAATATTTAACCAAAAAATAGTAAGTTTTCTAATAAATAATAACACAGTGCTGGTTGCAAATTTTAACAAGTTTCATACTTTTGGGGGTAATTTTTGAACGCATAAACATTGACAGCTGTTAGTGAGTGATCTTTTTAAGGTTCTTTTTTATCGAACTCGTGGATCGAGAAACCAATGAACCAATGAATTTGATTCAATGTTAATATTCATGCGTAGCGAAGCACGCCGGGATCCGCTAGTATTTCTATATATATGATAAAATAGAAAAAATGATTTTTAATTTCATTAAAAATATTTTTTTTTTTTAAATGCAGATTTTTTCCAAAAAGACAGGGTTTTTTTTTTTAAATTGGAAGTTTTTCTTAAAAAAAAATATGGCAGCACTGACTGTGATCCGAGTTACTTAGACAGTAAAATTTCTGCACTTAAACATCCGGCCGGTAAAAATCAAAATAAGCAACATCGGAAAATAATTCGCGGCGTGTATTGCAGTAATTAATTCTAAATTTATCTGTCATAGCATATTGGAAAATTCAAAATCAACATCCCCAACTAATAGAGTAATTTTAAATTTTATTTATGAATATAAGTTTTAAAATTTTTACTAAAATATAAGACTTTAAATATCATATCATAAAGTTTATAATAAAAAGCAGCTAACTTTTTTTTTACTTTTCCTATTTATTTTTCAATTTGAAACTTAATAGAGGAACTAACAATGTTAAGTGATAATAAAAAATAACAATTTTATAACAGAGTACCAGGAACTATTTATGTGTAAGAATGCAGTATGAACAACTTTAAATGTATAAAGAAATGTTGCAATAATAACTACATACATACATACATATTTACCAACTACTTTCACATACGCATAACTACCGTATGTATAAAGTAGAATAACTTAACAATCTTATGCACTACTTAATGTACAACGAAAGCAAGCACTCATATGATACATTTTAAGAGTTTTATAGAACTATAACTATGAAAACCGACAATGTAGTATGTGTATACTTGGTATACATTGTGACTAGAAAATAAATAGTTGCAATGTTGTAAATATATGTAGTAGCATATAATTGAAATGGTTGAAGTAAGTGTAAATACGTGATTTTTAATGGAATAACATTTTTGAAGCTAAAAGACATTTGAAATTGAAGCAAGAAAAATTTAAAAACATTTTGACATTTAATTCCATATTTTTTTTTTTTTTTTACAAAAAGTTTCCTTTCTTTCCCTGTTATTCTGACAGTAATGTCATTTATAATAGATACACAATACACTTATATGACTAGTGATTTATGTTATGTAATAAAATAAAATATCAGAGTGGGAGTTGGCATAGAAAATATTATTGAACAAATATGACATTAAATATTTAAGCATAGATACATAAAAAGCTAAATATAACCCAGTAAAATCTCAGTCAGAAGAGCTCATTATTAATATCTAAAATTATTTATTATTTTTATTCGACAACGTTATTTTTGTAAGTTGTTTTACATATTGGCTGCAGGAAAAAATACACAAAATTTGTTTACCTGCCTACACGCTGAATTAAAAAAAGAAATATGAATTATAAGTAGTTAATAAAATAAATAGTTGTTACTTAAAAAATAAGTGGTTATAGGTTTGTAAATAATAACGTTTATACTTTATAGTAATAAAAATAAAAGTAGTTACCAATATTACATTATTTTTGTAATTACATAAGTAGTCGTGTGTAATCTTGACTAATTAGAAAGACGACTTCGTTTAACAAAAATATCTGAGTCTAAGCCCGAACTATAAGCCATTAAAAATTATCAGGGCCTACGGTCAATACCGCTTAATCGGGTAGACCGGTTATCATACCCGGTCATACGGTCTACCTGGTAGACCGGTTTATCCATAAAAACTAATCAGTGCGTACTTTTGTAAAAATAGATTAAAAAAAAAATACATTCACAATATTATTTCGTTAAAAACAACTTAAAATACATATTAAATTAACCGAAAATTCAATCAAAAAGAGGACTACTGATTTTTTATTACATTCAACCCATTTTGTTGTTTATTTACAATAATTGTTTAATAATCGACAAAAGTAGTAAAAGCAATAGAAAGTCGTTTAAAATAACCAAAAAATTTTTACTGACAAAAAGTTAGAAAAAAACTACTTTTGTGGTTTGTTTTTCAAATTGAAAGTTTTTTTTATTTGTATGTAATTACAAAACAGAACACAACACATGCATATCTATATATTTTTATTGGCTTTGTGTGTTTGTATATTGTATGTATTCAAACTTTTTTGGTAAAAAAAAACAAAAAGGAATTATATAAATTTCAATTTTTTGAAGCAGAAAACATACAATTTTAGATTTAACTGAAAATATCATCTCCTACTGAATGTCTGTAAATTTGTATAGTTTATTTTTTGAATGACTAATTCAAATAGTTAAAAAATATATTTCAATTAATTTCAATTGATTCTTCATTTAAAAACAAACTTTACGTATTACTTTTTAAATAAACTTCAGTCGGTAACGGAAAATATATTGTGAGTGTACTTTTTAAATTTTTTTCCCAAAGTTAAAGCACTTGCCGTTTAAAAAAAAAAGTTCCAGAGTTCTTTTTTCACAAAAAAAAAAATATTTTAAAGAAAGTACTTGCAAATATAAATACTTTTTACAAAATAGTACCTTCCTGTGAAAGAATATATTTTTTCAAAAAAAGAACGTAACATTTTCATGTAAATATATGGAAAACGTAGTACCTTCTGAATTCTATTGTGTTTTCCGGAACATTTTTGTTCCACGACCAGAAAAAATTTGTATAATTCCTAGTCCAATTTATGTGTAGACTATTTCTGCAAAGTTTTAACTCATTTGGAGCTTCGGTGTAAATAATGCCATCAAACGTAAATTCAACTTATGTTTTTATAGTTTTTTGTGGTATTAGAAAAAACAAAAGTCATATAAAAGCAATTTTTAAGAAGGTACTTTAAAAAAAGTATTTCGTTTTGAGAAAAGTACTTTTTCTAAAATGTACTTTTTTTAAAAGTACTTGTTTTTGTTTCAAAAAAAAGTACTTTTTTTTTTATAAAAAATGTGCTTTTTTTAAATTATTTTTTTAACAACGGCACTCAAAAAATTATTTTTTCTTACAAAAAGTACTTTTTTGAAAAAATACTATTTATTAACAAGAAGTACTTTTTTACAAAAAAGTACTTATTATTACATGTCCTTTTTTTAAGAACATTTTTTTTTTTTTGATAAAAAAATATCTCTGGAAAAGGAAGTTTTTTGGAAATAAAATTTAAAACCGTACTATTTTTGAAAAAGTGCTTTAATTTTGGAAAAAAAAAAACATTTTATAAGTATTTTTTTAAAAAAAATCTTGTATTTTTAAAAAAGTACGCACTGACTAGTTTTTACCCGGTCAGATCGAAAGACCATAAAACCGAGTACACCGTAAAGCGGGTAGCCCGGGTAGACCGAAACCCGGGTAATGGGGGCTCTATTTTTACCTTTTATTCAACCTT
Organism: Eustalomyia histrio; assembly: GCA_949748255.1. Lineage (NCBI taxonomy): Eukaryota > Metazoa > Arthropoda > Insecta > Diptera > Anthomyiidae > Eustalomyia > Eustalomyia histrio. Next base: position 19,234,870 of record OX456525.1, read on the forward strand.
TTCTTATTTTTAACTTCTTCAATTTTTTGAGCTTAAGATTGGTTTTATTATAAATAAAAATATTATTATTTATTTTTAAATATTTCGCTACTACATTGTGTTAGTAAACCCTTGAAAAGAAAAATTTGAAAGTCAAAATTTGCATCGACGGCGGTGTCCATTTGTCGGACAGAATTTTCCACAATTAATTAAAACTAAACTTATAAGAGCGAATAAACATAATCAGTTTAAAAAACCTAATGATTTTTCACATTAAACAAAAGTTATAGCAAACGAAAATCAGATGATGATTTTTGCCCCACCCTGTGTACCCATTTATGTATTTGGTAATGAAAGGTTTTGCTGGAATAGAATTTTTATATTGTTATAAATAAATTATATTTGGAAAATTTTCATTACCATTAGAACAGACATGGGTGTTTTCTATTATATTTGTGACGTTATTAAATTGTAATTACACTCACAATATATTTTCCGTAACCGACTGTAGTTTATTTAAATGAAGAATCAATTGAAATTCATAGAAATATATTTTTAACTATTTGAATCAGTCGTTCAAAAAACAAACTATAAAAATTTATAGACATTCAGTAGTTGTATTTTCTATTAAATGTAAAAATTTATGTTTTCATAAAATTCCTTTTTGTTTTTTTACCAAAATAGTTTGTATATATACAAAATTAATTCAATAAAAATTACAAGAAATTATTCAAATATACTCATCTGTGTGTTGTGTTTTGTAATTACATACAAATAAAAAAGAAATTTCAATTTGAAAAACAAACCAAAAAATCGTTTTTTTTCTACGTTTTTATAGTTAATAATTGATGATTATTTTAATTTACTTTACTTTAATTGTTATGAAATATTTTGCATCAGAAAAATCATTGCTAATGACAAAATCGCTCTAATCTGTACTAAAAACCTAAAACCAGTTGATTAAAAAGGCATTTGTTTACAAAAACTCCTGTAATCCAAAACTTTCAATTGTGTTTAACACCATTCCCATTGATCAATAATATCAGAACCCTTAAAATCATTATTATTAATTCAGAAAATGGTTATGATAATACCAGATATCAATGATTAGAAGACTCAAATAATTTGTCCCATGTATGACATATATAAATAATAAAATCAATAAATGTTTAATGTACTTTCATTTCGTTATAACAGGCTTGTTTTGTTCCTATTCATGTTACGAAATCTCGTACAAAATTTGACTTTGGACATGTTCAGTTTGGTTAACTGACAGATTGTATACAAAAATGTTATATTGGTTTTTTATTTTGTGTATTCATGATAAGTCTGACAGGCAACAATACAAGCTAATGTGTGTGGTATTATTATTTTTAGATACACGCAGGCAACCGAAAACGTTATATTTTTTGTTTTTATCAAAAATAAATATCATTCATAATTAAAGTGTTGTTGTTATAACTCAATAAAAGAGAAAAAAATGTACTTTAAAACAAAAATATCCCTTAAGTTCAAAATTACAATCAAAAATATTTTTAGGTATAAATATCAAAGTGACAAGAAAATTATTTATAAAATAAAACGTTTTTAAACCATATTTTTCCATCTTCTGTTCTAACATAAGTATAAAATTTTTAATACAAATTAAATATTTTTTTATTGTGATGGATATAAAGGATGATTTTTTTAGCAACTTTCTTTTTAGCAACACTATTTTTGGCAGCTTAGCTGTTTTCATGCACTCACAATATTATTTCGTTAAAAACAACTTAAAATACATATTAAATTAATCGAAAATACAATCAAAAAGAGGACTACTGTTTTCCATTATATTTAACCCATTTTGTTGTTTAGTTTTAATCATTGTTTAATAAACGATAAAAGTAAACACAATAGAAAGTCGTTTAAAATAACCATCAAATTTGTATCGACAAAAAGTGAGAAAAAACAGAAAACATGAAATTTTATATTTAACAGAAAATATCAACTACTGAATGTTTGTAAATTGTTATAGTTTGTTTTTTGAATGACTGATTCAAATAGTTAAAAAATATATTTCTATGAATTTCAATTGATTCTTCTTTTAAAAACAAACTTTACGTATTACTTTTTAAATAAACTACATTCAGTAACGGAAAATATATTGTGAGTGTGTAACATGTTACTGTCAAACATCTTCCGTTTGGTCTATAACAGTGCTGTTCAAAAATAAATATGTCGTTGTGTTAGTGAGAAAATGAGAATTGCACTGCAAGAAATGTTCAATGGGTTAATAGCAGTGTTAGTATCTGTATGAATTTATTTTTTATTGAAAATATGAAACTGTTATGTTTTGTGTAAAACAGTTTTAAAGAAATATGAATTAAACAAAAAGTAAATTTTTGAAAGGAAAATAATAAATACATTGGCGTGCCTTTTTTTCATTTTATAAAAAACAAAAAGTTGTAAATTTTTTGCATTAATATTAATGATTTCATTATATTTACATATTAATAAAATATCTGTAATATGTATGGATTCATTATGATATTCTATTAAAAAAAATGCTATTTTTGGAAGGAAAAAAAATACAATACATTCGATCGGAATAATTGAATGAACGATCGGATTCAAATTTTTAAAAACATTTCAACTTTTATATAAAAAAAATGCGTTTTTTTATTAGGTTTATTAAAGATTTTTATAGATCTTGTATTATCATAAAATATTTTTCTTACATTGCTATTAATTTTTCTCAGTGCATTAAAGAAAAATCAGCATACATCCGCCACGCGTGTTCATTCGTCGCTGTTTCAGTGACGACTAAAGGCAAGAGCGTAAGAATACATGTGAGTTGAGCAGGGGACAATTGTCCCATGCAATGAACATCACTGGTCTATAACTTAACCATGAATCGACATACAAACGCACAACGTCTGCAGATTATTGAATTTTATTGTCAAAATTCGTGGGTTGTGAGAAAAATCAAAAATCGAAAAATTATTTTCAGCGATGAAACTCATTTTTGGCTCAATGGGTACTTCAACAAACAGAAATGAGGAATTTGGTGTGAAGAGCAGCCAGAAGCAGTTCAAGAGCTGCCAATGCACTCTAAAAGATGCAGTGTTTGGTGTGGATTATGGGCCTGTGGCATCATTGTACCGTACTTTTTTAAAGACGACGAAGGCAGGAACGTTACTGTGAATGGCGAGCGCTACCATGCGATGATTACAAGCACTTTTTTTGCCCGGACTATCGACTCAAATAAAGATTTCATACATTTCTTACATTTTATGTGTTTTTTTTTCTCGTAATCAAATCCGAAAGCTCTTAAAAAATCATTATGGTTGTTTGTGATTTTTTGCTTTGAATGCGGTAAAAACGATACCAGAGTGAGTGCTATATATTCGTGTTTTTTAATCATCTATGAATAAATGTTAAATTAACCGAATCGATATAAAGGGTGGGCAATTTAAAATTTTAAATTTGAATCGGCTATAAAAATAAAATTACTGATTATTTTTTCAAATTTCTGGATTTATTGGAAAGGTTGAACTTTGTCATTTAAGAAAGGAACACAATATCATTCATATGACTAACACGACTGGGCCATTTTTCTTCGAAAATGAGCCAGTAGCCATCGTTACCGTCAAGAGAATGACATGGACGACATTTGTTTACAACAAGACGGGGCCAACACAGCCAACGCAACTATCGATATTTCACGAATAATCAATTGGCCTCTTCGGAGCTGTGATTTGAGCCCTTTTGATTATTTTCTGTGGGGAGCCATTAAGGATAAATGTTACGCAAACCATCCAGAGACAATTGATGCGTTGAAACATGTATTCGAAGTTGCCATTAAAGAGATTCGCGCCGAAAAATTGGATTGATCGGATGAGGTACTGTCGAGCCAGTCGTGGTAGTCATATGAATTATATTGTGTTCCATTCTTAAATAACAAAGTTCAATAAAACCAGAAATTTGAAAAAATAATCAATACTTTTTGTTTATAGCTGATTCAAATTTAAAATTTTAAATGGCCCACCCTGTATATATATAACCTATTATCAAGTCATTATTTTGAAATTAAAAGGAATGTAATTACCATGGTTTTGCTAGAATTAATCAAATATATTTATATTTAACTATTTTATTAACTAATTTATTTTTTGAGCTTAAGGTTCGTTTTTTTATAAAAAATATTATTTATTATTCCTTTGTGTAGCATCATCAGGAAATAATAAATGTGGCAAATTAAAAATAAAATGAAAGTTTTTTAAAAAACTTTTACAAAAATGTCCGGCAAATAAATGTTTCCTAGGCAACATATTATCAATCAGCTGATTTTTGTTTTGTTTTTCATCTATTTGAAAACTTAAAATATCAAAAAGAATTTGAAGTTAACAAAAATGACTATAATTACGGAAAAATATAAAATTATAATTTTTTTTAGAGCAAAATTCAATTAACTAAATAGGATTTGCAGAGATTCTGGGCTTGAAGATACGGTATTACTTGTAATAATAAAAACCAATAGCTGCTAAATTTCACTATCGGTCAATCTTTTATTACGCTTTTGTTTTAAGTTGAGTTTTTCATTATTTTGATTCATTATTCAACTTTATTTTAATAGTGACCACAAAATCAAACAATAGTTTTGGTTGCTAAACGATCAGCTGTTTTAGTCTTGTAAATGTACAACATGTAGTTACTATACCTTTTGGTCTTGTATTTTAACCATTTTAAATGGTAGTACCTTTACCATATATACAACCTCTACAAGGTCTACAAGGGTACTTTACTACCAAGAGTGAATACCTTTAATATTTGTTATAAATTAATATAACATTTTAATATAATTCTGAGCTATATCTTCAATATCTGCCTTAAAATTAATTCAAACTGCAAAAACCGAACCTTAAGCTCAAAAAATAAATAAGTTATTAAAAAGAAAAAGGTTAAATAAAAGATATAAATTTATCTATTTTATAGATATAAAATATTTTATATCGCATTTATCGATAGATAAATTTTAGTGATATTTATCAAATTTTATCTTTAAATTATAATTATGGTTTATAATTAAAAATATTTTTTACAAATTATTATTAACGATTTCAATGAAATTGTAATTAAATTATCAATTAATTAGTCCATTCAAGCAATGGGGACCATGTATAATTTAATTCAATTAAATACTTATTACAACTTTTTGCATTTTTGCTAACGATATGTGCGGTAAAATGAAATGAAAAAAGTACATTTTTGTTTTCTTTCATTCGTTTTGACACAATTTCGAGTTTCCTTTTTTAAAATTTAATGTTCTAAATTAATTTTTTCGAAAATAATCCTTTTTAAAATTCAGGATGGTTAATGTCATTTGGTAAATTGATTGACATAACATTTGATATGCTGCTTACGAACGATTCCACTTTAATGAGTATGGATGGTTAGACATTTATTTTTTTTAACTTTTGATCAGGGTAATTTTAATCATGACACTTTTTGACAAATTTTAGCAGAGAAAAGAAAATAAGAGAATTTTGTTTGGCATTAAAGACATAAGTTTACACCGCATTATTTTTGTTTGTAAATTGTTAAACATTTTTAGTGTTCTTTTCTAGTATTGCAAAACAGAAAAACAATTTGAATTTAAAACAAGTAAAAATACTTAAATTCTCGGCTGTGCCGAATTTAATTCAGCTGTGCCGAATCTTTGAATACCCTTCACCAATTTAAAAAAAAAATTCCACTGTTTTTAATACAAATAATGTAAAAACTTTAGAAGTGAAATTAAGGAGGTGAAAAAAAATTTTGGTGAAAACAAATTTTGTGTTGGAAAAAAATTTTGAGGCGAAAATAAATTTTGTGGTGGAAAAAAATTTGGGACGAAAAAAATTTTTAGAGGTGAAAAAATTTTTTGTGGTGAAAAAAATGTTGTGTTGGAAAAAAATTTTTGAGGTAAAAAAAAATGTGGGGAGTAAAAAAAGGCTTAAATTCGGCTGTGCCGAATCTTTGAGTACCCTCTACCAATATCCAAAAAAAAACATGTCCTACGGTTTTTGACACAAATAATGTAAAAAACTAGAAGTGAAATTAAGGAGGTGAAAAAAATTTTTGGTGACAACAAATTTTGTGGTGGAAAAAAATTTTGAGCCGAAAACAAATTTTGTGTTAGAAAAAAAATTGAGGCGAAAAAAATTTTTAGAGGTGAAAAATTTTTTTGTGGTGAAAAAAAATTTTAGTGGTGAAAAAATTTTTGAGTTGAAAAATATTTGGGGTGAATATAAAATATTATTCAATTCTAAGCGTCTGGTGGAAAAACAACACGAAATATTTTTTTAATATGAACTTGTACTAAAATACTTGGTGTATTTGTATGGAAAAATTAGAGGTACCTTCACATTTTTACTCATAACTTTTTAACCGATGAACCGATTTTGCTCATTTTTAATACCAAACTGCTCTGGAGGGTGTACATTAATCTAGGTAAAAATGAGCACCCCTGCTTGCGTCGTGGCGCCATGATTGCCATTTCAACAGACAGACGGACGGATATCGCTAGATCGGCTTAAAATTTCATAAAGATCACGAATACATGGGGTTTTAAACCTACATTTCGACATTTTGCTTATTGTAATTGGGTTCTAGTATTTCATATTGAATAAAATATTTTAAATATTAAAAAGAATATGATATGATCTTAAAAAAAAATCCTACTATACTATTCACTTATTTTTTCATAAATAATTAAAATTTAAAATATTTTAGAGCCAACTGGCACCATTAAGGAATTGTTAAAGTCAATTTTAAAAGTTTATTAATAAATTGATTATATGTGCAAATACTTACCCTGATGTTTGTTGTAGTTTCCCTGCAATAAAGAACATAAACTTTTTTAAATTTAATTTTAATTTTTTTTATTAAAAATAAGAAAATAAAAAGAAATTCAACAATATATAGAAAATTGGGACACAAGCAACAACTTTTCTACAGAAAATTTGTTAAATTTACGCACAGGTTAAATTAATTAATATACGGGCGTATTCTGGAAGAGGAATCCACAATACAACGACAACATGTAATTTTTTATAGAACGAATAAATTTATGTGACAAATTTAGAACTACTAACAGCTCAAAAAAAAAACACATTTTATAAACATTAATTTATAAGAAAGAATTTTTATGAGAGTACTTTAAAAACTTAATTTTTAAAAAATTTTAGTTTGAAGCAAATTTTAGTAAACATCAAAAACATTAATAATCCTTTTGGCATAAATACAACACAAAACTTGTTCTGTTTAGTTAGCAGATTTGCAAAGTTTGTGTTTTTATTCAATACCTACAAATACACATCCACACACACATATGTATAGTTTACTAACACTATTAAAACAACAGACAACTATAGCAAAACAATATGTTTGTAGGAGTAATGTATGAAAAACTATGCCACACTGTAGCTGAGGTGGTGAAAAAAAATTAAAAACAAGAAAAACAATATGAATGAAAAGGTACAAATTGCAAATGCATGTTATTGTTAGTTGTGTTTACACTCAGCGAAAAAAAAATGTGTAAACATTTTAAGATAAAAATCAACATTAATTTCAATATACCAGGTGGTTGTTGGCACTAATGCTATTTCTATTAACCCGTTCAGATATCTGACATATATCAGCAAAATATTAATATATTAAAGTATTTCTTTAATATTATTTTTTAAATACGATAAAAATCTGAATTTTAGAAACAGAATTAGCTAAAGAGACTTAAGCTAGTTATTGGTATGTAAGGAAAATTCAATATTTTTTTGAACTTTAAAATTTGTATTTCTTAAATTTTATTTCATACTGAAGCCAATTGTAGTTCGGCCTTTAGTATTACAAATTTTTTTTTTCATTTCCTTATTTTTAAAAACAACATTTTTGGTTGAGTTTTTTCGCTTACAAATGCAATACAGTTAAAATAATTATAATAATATTAACTAATTTACGTATGAGCAATATGGGATTGTTAAATTAAAATATTAATCATACGTATGTTAAATGCTTGTGATAAAGACAATACTAGTAATGACCAAATTGAAATGGCTTCGATTATTCCTTACTCCTTTTAGCAGACCACAAAGTGTTAATAGTTATCATTTCTCTGAATGTATATTTGAGTTTGTGTAAATGTATGCATATGTATTTAGAAACACAAACATTTGTACCATAGCAAATAAATTGGATTTTATTGCACAACGGTATAAACACGTTGCAGTGCAATGAACCTTAGGTGGCTATAGAGCCGCTGTTAACACGACTAAGTATGTATTTATTCAGAGCATCATGTTTTAATTCATTTATTCTAAAAGAACACAAGTATGGTGTGTTATATATACTGAATATAGTAAAATTAACACAACACAACAAATTAGATTCAGGTAAAATATTTATGTATGTTTACATAGAATGGTTTGGATAAAAAATATCCTCAAAAGATTGCTTTGGAAAAATGTATAAAATATTAAAAACATTTATATATATGTGAACTTTTTCCAAAAAAAAAATAATTTATTTTGTCAAAAAACTTAATTTTTTAAGATTTCAAAGAGACTTATAATGAATGTTAAGTTTCTTATCTCCCAAAAAATTGACACACAAAACTTTTTTTTAAATAATTTATTTTTTAGAAGTACACAGATATGTAGTTAGAAAAATAATTTTAATTTTCTATTTAAAAAAAAAATTATTATAAAATTACATGAGCTTTAAAAAGTCCTCACAATCTAAAAAGTTGCTTTAAAAAAGAGTCATCAGAATCTATTAAAACATGATGTCTAATAAGTTTAATTTTAATGTTTTTATAGCCTACACTATAAATATATATATTTGTTCCTTTAAACTCCTACAAGGAGCATAGGGCCATAGAGACCCCATAAGTATATTTTGAAATGGCGATCATGGCGCGAAGTCGCAAGAAGGATCGCTCATTTTAACCTAAATTATTGGACATCCTCCCGAAAAGTTTGATATTGAAAATAAGCAAAATCGGTCCAGGGGTTAAAAGTTATGAGTAAAAGTGTGAAGTTACCTTTAAATTTTCCACACAAAGTGACTAGTAAATAATATTTAATTACCAGTCGCTCAAAGTTAATTAATATTTTCTATTCACATTAAATTTTTTATCACTTTAAATTTTTTTCACCACACAATTTTCCCCCACAAAGTTTTTTTTATCTCAAATTTTTTTTCACCACGAAAATTGTTTTTACTTTCAAAAAACGGTTTTGAAACTCAAACAATTGTTTTACCTCAAACAATTTTTTTTACCTCAAACAATTTTATTCGCCTTCCTTATTTCACTCCAAAAATTTTTACATTATTTGTATGAAAAACCTTTAGAGAACAATAATGACAAAGTCTGTACTTAAGTACTTTTTGTGGTGCTATTAAAAACTTAAAAGTACTATGGTAATCTTTTAACACATTTGGTACTATTCAAAAAAATTCCCTTTTTAATTTTTTAATTTACAACAATTGTGTCATAATTTCTTTCAAATTCTGTTTGATAGAACATAGTTTTTGTTCCTGTTATTTAAAAAGTACCTTTTATTAAAAAAGTACATTTTTTTAAAAAAGTAAATTTTTTAAAAAAGTAGCTTTTATTAAAAGAATGCTTTTTTTAAAAGCATATTTTATAAAAAGAGTAAATTTTTTTTAACAAAGTAAATATTTTAAAAAAATTAATTTTTATTAAAAAAGTTCCTTTAATTAAAAAAGTTCCTTTTATTAAAAAAGTTCCTTTTATCAAAAAAGTACCTTTTATTAAAAAGTACCTTTAATTAAAAAAAAGTACCTTTTATTAAAAAAAAGTACCTTTTATTAAAAAAGTACCATTTATAAAAAAAGTACCATTTATTAAAAAAGTACCATTTATTAAAAAAGTACCTTGTCTTAAAAAATTACCTCTTATTAAAAAAATGTTTTTTTTAAATGCTTTATTAAAAAACTGCCTTTTTTAAATGCTTTTTAAAAAAGTACCTTTTATTAAAAAAGAACATTTTATTAAAAAAATTCCTTTCATAAAAAAAGTATTTTTTTAAAAAAAAAAAGAGCCTTTTATTAAAATATAACCATTTACTAAAAAGTGCCTTCTATTAAAAAGTACCTTTTATTAAAAAAAGTGCCTTCTATTTATAAAAAAGTAACTTTTATTAAAAAAGTACCTTTATTAAAAAAGAACACTTTATTAAAAAAGTACCTTTTATTAATAAAGTACTTTTTATCAACAAAATACCTTTAATGAAAAAAGTGCATTTTATTAAAAAAGTGCCTTTTATTAAAAATGTACCTTTTATTAAAAAAGGACCTTTTATTTAAAAAGTACCTATTATTAAAAAAGTTTCTTTTATTAAAAAAGTACATTTTATTAAAAAAGAACCTATTATTAAAAAAGAACCTTTTATTAAAAAAATACCCTTTCTTAAAAAAGTGCCTTTTATTAAAAATGTACCTTTTATTAAAAAATTAAATTAAATTTAAAAAGTACCTTTTATTAAAAAAGTTTCTTTTATTAAAAAAGTTTCTTTTATTAAAAAAGTACCTTTTATTAAAAAAGTACCTTTTATTAAAAAAGTACCTTTTATTAAAAAAGTACCTTTTATTAAAAAAGTACCTTTTATTAAAAAAGTACCTTTTATTAAAAAAGTACCTTTTATTAAAAAAGTACCTTTTATTAAAAAAGTACATTTTATGAAAAAAGTACCTTTTACTAAAAAAGTACCTTTAATTAAAAAAGTACCTTTAATTAAAAAAGTACCTTTAATTAAAAAAGTACCTTTTATTAAAAAAGTACCTTTTATTAAAAAAGTACCTTTTATTAAAAAGTACCTTTTATTAAAAAAGTACCTTTTATTAAAAAAGTACCTTTTATTAAAAAAGTACCTTTTATTAAAAAAGTGCCTTTTATTAAAAAGTACCTTTTATTAAAAAAGTTCTTTTTATAAAAGAAATTCCTTTCAATTTATATGTAATATTAAAAAGTGACAATTCGTATTTTAAGGCACACCTTATTGTCGATTAGTGTGACCCAAAATACAAGTGCGTTTCGTATTCCACAAAGCCGGGCGTATTCTAATCGAGATCAGTAGACGAAGGAGTCATATTCAAATGAATGTTTTTTTGGGCATTCCATAACCGATATGGATTAAATATTTATCCGAGTCACAAAATTGAGTACAAAATGACAACGATTTGTTGTTGCATGTTTTGACAAAAATGCATGTATTTACATATTTTAATATAAAGTGCATATTTAATGAAAGGTAATTTTATTTAAAATTCAAATCTATAAAAAATAATTAAAAGTCCTCCCAAATATTCATTTGCCAATATTGATTATAAAGTATTTTTCCCTAAAACAGGATGGTCCACAACACGGAAAGGCAAATTGGTGGAACGTTATTGATTTGGGAGGCCAAACTAAAGTTTAAGTCACACTTAAAATAATTTTATTATTTTTCATTTGAATTTTGTGCCTTCTGAGTACGTTTTATAATTATAAATCGGGATGGATGAAGTTTACATGAATTTAAAGCTAGTTAAGAGAACCTTTATGTAAAATTTATTTCACTTAAATAAGAAAATACCTATTGCCTTTACCTATTGAAATCATTTAAAACATTTGTTTATCATTGAATTCCAAGTCAGAGCCATTAATGTACAAAACAAAATATTGCTATTAAACAAATATTATTCAATTTTATCTTATGCATTATAAATTTTAGTCCAACATTAATTAAAAGAATTATTTACGAAAATGAATTTTAAAATTTTTACATGAACAGTTCATTTTCTACAATAATATATTCCTGGTGACCAAACTACCCAATGTAGAAACAACATATAACTCATTACATTACCCAGTAATTGCGTTTCTCATTACTTTTACATGAGGAACATATTTTTTCATCTTGAAATAACGACATAAATAAACCATTGTGCATGATTTTATATTTTGAAGTAATGTAAAAGGTAAGGTAGTAAATATTTTGTATTTTAAAATAATGCAGAAGTTAAAGATTTGTTATTATTGCTAATTTAAAAATAATGTATATTTCCGAAATAATTATATGATCTGAGCCACTACAAATCAATATTTATGTCATTAGAAATTTTCTAAAAATATGTTTTTAATAAGTTTTATTTAGGACCAGCTTTATACACGTAGTCAGTACTTGGTATGATATTTTACTCAAATTTCTTTTAAGTTTGATATTAAAAGTCGAATATAAAACAACCAGTTACTGTGTGTTTTGACATCATTTAAGTTTTCGTATGTTGAGATCATGTGATTGTTCTAAATATTTTATGTTACAAGGTCATTGGAATTAAATGCTGTTCAGTTTTTTTTTTTTTTTTTGCTTTTTATAAAAACTTTGTTCTTTTTTTATGTTAAATACTACAAAGATTTTTTTATTTTATTTCAGATTTTTTTGCAGTAGTTTGCGTGCAAATATTTTTTTTTATTTTAAAGTTGTTGCTGCTGCTGTCTCGCTATCATTGAGATAAAACAGCACGTTCATTTTTATTAATTAAAATTCAGTGATTTTAATTTTCCATTGTTAACTAAAGTTTTCTCTTGAGTATATTCTTTTTGTTTTGCAATTTCGTTCATTCGTTTTTGTGTTAAAATTTTTTATGTGCACATAAAACTACTTATTCAAGGCTCTTGAAAGTTAAAGTGTATTTTTCTTTTATTTAAATTTTGTGTTGTAGTGAACAAGGTTTTTTTTATTGCATTTTAGTTGCTTAAATCAAGAGGGTAAATATTTAAAAAATTATTCAAATTTACAGTAAAATTCTTAAAGGTTCTGAAATTTACATAATTTTATATACAAAGTAATGAATGTATATTTCTACATCAAAAAACTTTATAGTTTACAATTTAAAAATTATCTAAAAATTAGTCACTTTTTTATATAAAAAATCCAAATAAATTAGCCAGGATATTTTTATAGTACTAATGCACTTAGTTTTCAGATAATACTAAATTTTGTTTAACTAGACTTAAATATATTTTCCGATACCTACGTAAAGTTTGTTTTTAAATAAAGAATCAATTGAAATTCAAAGAAATATAATTTTTAACTATTTAAATCAGTCATTCAGAAAACAAACTATAAAAATTTACAGACATTCAGTAGGAGTTGATATTTTCTTTTGAATATAAAATTTTATGTTTCTAAAAGTTAAAATTCATATAATTCCTTTTTATTTCTTTTACCAAAATAGTTTGTTTATATACAAAATTATTTCAATAAAAATTACAAGAAATTTTTCAAATATTCATACACACAAAGCCAATAAAAATATATAAATCTGTGTGTGTTGTGTTTGGTAATTACATACAAATAAAAAAAAAACTTTCAATTTGAAAAACAAACCACAAAAGCAGTTTTTTCTAACTTTTGTCAGTTAAAAATTGATGGTAATTTTAAACGACTCTCGATTGCTTTTACTACTTTTGTCGAATATTAAACAATAATTGAAAATAAACAACAAAATGGGTTGAATATAATAAAAAATCAGTAGTCCTCTTTATCAAAAAGTATATAATTTTCTATAGAGTATTTTTCCCGCTCTACCAGAAATTCAACATGGTACAGAGTTCAGCATCAACATTTTTAAATGAGAGGGCAACATTTTCAAAATTGCTAAAGTGTTGAAAAAAATTAAATTTGGTGTATACAGTGCTGCCACATAAACAGTGTAATTTTTTATCCCAGTTTTTGGGATTCTTTACTGTTTACCAGTTTTTTCATGAAAACAATTTTTTTTTCAAATTATTGCATTTTTTATGGGTTTTTAGTTATATGTTGCAACAATTAATAGCATATTTATTCTCTTTATTATATATTTTTACCATAGAAATGGGAAATAATGGATATGAATAGACATAGTTGGTCAATGTGTGTGGTACACACTTTAATACTTTTCATGTCACAATGTTATGTTTGAATTCGTAACTATTTTTTAACACAATTGCAAATTTTTGTTGTATTTTTTTACTTTATTAGACATGTTTAATTTTAGTAATAATAAATAGTATATTGAACAAATATTATATTTTTATATGAAAAATCTGAAAAAATACATGAATAAAATAAAAAAACATTTTTTTATGAAATAATCTGAAAAATCTCTAGCATCCCAAAAAACGGCAATAGTTAAAATAGGTTATATGGCAGCACCGCTAAACGCTACTAAAAGTTGCCGACCAAAACTCACCTTTGTTGCCGCCAAACTATGTTCGTGTTCTAAGAGAGTACTAAAAAGTTCGTGAGAGAGAAACATACTCTATAGAAAATTATATACTTTTTGTCTTTATGACTGTATTTTCGATTAATTTAATATGTATTTTAAGTTGTTTTTAACGAAATAATATTGTGAGTGTAGTATTTTAAAGAAAACCTCAAAAAATATTTTAACCAATTAACTTCTCCAATTTTTAGTAAAAAGACCCGATAACTGAATGCCCAGTTAAAATTTAGCCAAAAGTTAAATTCAAGTGTTATATGTAAAACAATGACACAATTGTTGTCAGTTAAATTCCAATTAGTAGCTAACAGTAAGAAATTGTCTATTACAGTTAAAATATATATTTCAAAAATAATTGTAATTAATTTGTTTCCATTAATTAATATTGTGATAATACCATAATTCAACCCTTTTTAGTTTCAATACTAATTTAAAAGTTATTTGTATATCCTACGGATTAATAAAAGTTATTACATAAAATACATCTTCTTAAAACAAAAAAAGAAGTAAATTTACTTTGGTTTTAAGCTTATTAACAAACAAAAATATTCCGTTAATAAAGTTATTCCTTTTTAAATAATTAATTTAATACATTATGTAACTCTTTGTGTTTTTATTTAACAAAAGAAAAAAAGGGTTGGTATTATATTGAAAAATAATTAAAAATGCTTTTATAATATTGTTGAAGCTTTATTGGTTGTTAAGTTCGTGCAATAAAAGGCACTTTGATACTGAGTTAAATATAAAAATAGGAGAAGAGGAAGGAAATCAGGTTTAATGGGCGGAAAAATATAATACTGTAAAACCAGCAGTTCTTAAAATAGATGAATTAATGGAAAGTTTAATATAAAAATATTTAAAAAAAAACTCCATGAGCTTAGAACTGGGGTGCCCAAAAGTTCCTTATGGAAGAGCAAACACCATTACATTTAAAGAATAACTCATTTTTATTCAATACTTTTTATTGTAAAAACCAATACATACAAAGAAAAAAAAATATTTCATATCATACGTTAAACGAAAACAAAATCTACATTGATGATCGCTGTTGTCAATAATTACCAGCAAAGCATACGAAAGTGTTGTTGCTTTGCACTTGCGTGTATACAGTGAAGAACGACAAAAAAAACTAATAAGGCAAAGTTGTTTGTGTATTTCGTATTGCTATTGCTGCGTGCTCTATGTGTATTAAAACACACAGCCTATAGCTAAGCGCTTTTACAAAAACAAATGAGTATCAAGAGCATAGGGCTTGGACACCCTTGGTTTAGAATATAAAAATAGTCATTTAGATTAAATTTAAAATTTCTATTTTCGTTTATTAGGTTTCTCCTTTTCATACTGCATAAGTTACATGGCGTATACGTGATATAATTTTAGAATATCACTCATACGTCATAAGTATTTTTTTTATTAATTACAGATTATAATTCCAAATGACTTTTGTACAACTAAACAAACAGAAATAATATATAAAAAAATGTTTGCTATTAAAAATTAGTCCAAAATAGCCCTGAAAAAAATTCTGAAATCCGAAGAATCTGTCTGCTAAACATTAGTAAATTTATAAAATTTTAGTTTTATATAAGTAAATTGCAAATGACAGTTTACATAGCTGAAATAAACAAAAATTTTGTTAAATATTAACGCATTTACACTGTCGTTGTATTAAAGCCACACTCACTTTTAAGACCGGATAAATTTAGGTTTTACAAAAGTGATATGATGATTTAACTAATGACATCTGAACAATTTTTTGCTGCACTCAAAACAAATATTTACCAGTCATTTAACTAAATTTAAACAAATTTGGGAATGATTTGGTTCCAAAGAAATTTTAACCTAAATCAACTATACCTTTTTTTTAAAACAAGTACAAACAATTTACTTATATTAAGTAAATTTTTCTCTTAAAGTAACTAAATTTCTTTTTAAATTTTTTGGTAAGTTACTAAAATTTAGTTTATTTTTTACTTAATTTTAGTATTTATTTGTATAAAAATTTAATAAAAATTTCTTATAAACAAATAAATTTTTCTTAAACTCTTGTACTTGTGCTAATGCTGAATAATAATGGGTGATTTTTTTAAAGCTTTCGGAGTTGATAAAAAAAAAACACATAAAATTTAGAGAAATGTATGAAATCTTTAATTGGGTCGATAAAACGGTCTATATAATTCAATGTTGAAAGATGATTTCATGTGAATGTTGTCTGATTTGCATGTGAATGTTGTCTTCTTTGACAAACAAAACATTGTTGTAATTGTAAATAGTGAGAAGTTACATTGAAAAATGTACTGAACGGTTTGTAGTATTTGAATTTTAAGCTGAAAAGGCCAAAGTAGATTAAAAAGTACAACAGAGCCATAAAACATTGAAAAGTGCCACAAATGGCCCAATTGTGCCACATTTTGCATCACTGAATTCCATATTTAATTTTTGGCTTTTCATACAATTTAAAATTTCCTTATTTTTTAATTTAAATATTCTTAACATTAAAGATTTTTTACGTTTTTAAAGAACATTAAATCAAAATAAGAAAAATTTCTTACTGCTTTAAAGTTAAGGCACATTTGCATTTTTATTAATTTTAAGGAAAAACTCATACGTTTTATTTTACTAAGAAGTAAACTTAATTTTAGTTAATATATTTTTCAGAGTGTGCGTACACTCAAAAAACAAAAACATGAACCCAAATGTAATCAAAAATTTCCTTCAAAAGAGTTTATAAATTGCCCTCAATTTAAGTAAAATTTTATTAAAACTTAAAAAGAATAAAAATTCCTAAGTTTGAGGAAAAACGAAATAGTTTATATACTTAGAAATAGTTCATATTTTTCCTAAGTAATATTTCTTGATTTTAGGAAAAAAATAAGTCAATTAAATAAAAATTTATTAATTTTAAGTAAAAACATCATAGTTTTAAGAAATTTGCATACTCAAATGTAATAAAATAAAGTTTAGTTCAAAAAAAAAAATTAGGACATAATTTGCTCCCATTTAGTTCAAAAAATGTGTCTAACTTAAATCGAGAAAGTACTTGAACTTAATGTGTTTTCACTTTTTGTTCGCGAGTAGTAAAATTAACTAAATTTTAAAAAAACATTTTCAAATTCAGTTTTTAAGTCTACCACTTTCTAATTTTGAAGAATTATTTTCTAAAAATTAGTTCAAAAAATTAAAAACAAAAAGTAATAAATTTTTTCCTATGTAATAATAAAAATTATTTGATTTTAGAAACTGATGAACTATTTCTAAGGAAAATTTTCATGCAACTTAATTTTTAAAATTTTAATAAAAAATTCTTTTTTACAAGTAAAAGTTTTCTAATTTTTCAAAAATAATAAAATTTGGAATAGAATTTTTTTTTGGAAAACGTTTAAATTATTTTTAATATTATATTCTAAAAAAAATCAATTAATAACAAACTTGTTAGTTTTCCTAATTTTCAAGGATAAATAAAAGAAATTAAAGTAACCATTTAAGAAAACTATCGTGCATGATTGTAATTTTTGGTTCGTGATCGTGCGTGAGCGTGAGTCAAAAATCTCTCACGTGCCCATCTCTAATCTTAACAGTCTTAAATACAATAAAAAATATCGCAGGCACATTTTATACGTTACGGCATAATGGCTTTCCTATAATTGACGTAGCTCTTATTAAACTTTTTATTAATCGAACGATTTTTATCACTTAATAATAATAAAAGTTTAAATTTGTATATGTCAAATAAATTTTAAGCTAAAAATCTCATAAAATAAACTTATGACTTTTCCATTTTCCAATAATAACAAGAAATGTAACTGTGATATATTGTATTTTTGCAACAATTTCCTTAAATTTGTTAATTTAAGAAGACAAATGACCCCCAGTGTTCCTTAGCCATAGATGCCATGTGTCACTTAGGGCGTCCCTTTTTGTCGTTCTCTCAAGCAGAACCGTTAATTAACTACGAAAAGGATCTGACCTTTGTCACAATTTATTACGTTTCAGGATATCCAGCAGTACATTTTTTAATTTGTTTACCTTTTTGCTAATTAAATTTAATTTATATTTTAAATACTTGAGTTGAGTACAATTAAATTTAATTTAAAGACGAAAATGTATAGCAAAAAGCTTGTTAAGAGCAGTGTCCTCACAAAGCGGAAGTCCTCTGAAAGTGGGAAAATACCTACTCAATGAGTGTAAAGTACTTTAAAATATACCCAGCAAAAAAAATGGTAATCATTCTGTGACTATAACTTCTTTCATTG
Source organism: Eustalomyia histrio (assembly GCA_949748255.1). Classification (NCBI taxonomy): domain Eukaryota; kingdom Metazoa; phylum Arthropoda; class Insecta; order Diptera; family Anthomyiidae; genus Eustalomyia; species Eustalomyia histrio. The sequence continues at coordinate 19,253,388 of OX456525.1, forward strand.
CTTCCTAAACTTCAGTTGACATTCTTTTATGATTTTTTGGTGTTATTCTAAGGCACTTCCAAAAGCATTCATGTGTTCATATTTCAAATGCAGTGATCTGGATATAAACCCGATGCATATCTTAAAAAATCACTCTACATTACTTCTGAAGCATTAGTTATAGCATATCGTGTATTTTTTGAATCTCAAGCATTTATTCAAAATAAGAAATAGTTCTGATCAAATTTTTTAGTTTTTTATTAAATCATTTTTTATATTTTAGTTTAAAATTTCATGAAGATTAGAATTTATGCAGTTTTGTAATTTTTATAAAAGTTTTGAAATATCAAGAAAAACTGATTTTTTTAAACTTTAATTGAAACTAGCTGGCCTGCCATTTGCATTTTTTCAGCATTAAATATTTTTTTGACGACGCAATCTGTGCATTTTTGCATTATCTTTATTATTTAACAATACACCATTTCCAGTTTTAATTCAGAATTCATCAAAATTATTTTAAAAATGTGTAAAAACTATTTCAAATTGGCCAAAAATGTTTTAAAATTGTGCAAAAATTATTTAAAATTGTTCAAAAATATTTTAAAGTTGTCTAGAAATGTTTCCAAATTGTACAACCAGATTTAAATTATCCAAAAATATTTTAAAATTTGTCTAGAAATTCATTAAAATTTTTAAAAAATGTTTCAAAAATTCTTTTTCACTAATGCAAAATTATTTATTTGCTTTAATTAAGAGTATATCAGTACATAAATTTCGCTTCTTAAAACTTATTTTTCCGCATTCTTATGAATTAAATTTTTATCAAAGCTTAAATACTACAAAGTATATGAACATTTTCCACTCATGGATCAGAATAACTAATCATTGTATTATCATTGCCATAGAGAAAAGTATGAGTAATGCTAGTAGCTACATTTGAATACTTCCATCCTATGACACGCTAATGTTAAATTCATCGATGAAACCGTTAGAAAAGAAGTGATGCCTTTGCCATAGTAGTGATGCTTTTATTGCTTCTTTGGCAGCTTCATTTTTGCTGGGTATGGTAAAATATATTACCTTACCATAGAAGCAGGATAAGGATAATTTTCATTTAAAAGAAGTGCTATTTAACTTGATGTTAGAAAATATTTACTTATTTTTAGGGAGTTAAGTCCTAGTTTTTAGTAAAAAAAAAAATATCTAATGAACTTAAATAAAATAAAATTTTTCTTAAAACCAAGGAAATATTTCCTAACTAACAGTACAATTTTAGATGATGTATGAACTAATTAGGAGGAAATTTTACTGTTTTCTAATAAAAATTTACTTTTCAGTAGTAAAATTTTTTTATAATTTAGAAATTTTGACCAAATTTTAAGTAAAATTAGTTTCTTAATTTCAAATAAAATTTTATTAAATATTGGTAAAAAACTGTCTTTGGCGCCGTTTTTATTTGAATTTTTCCTCTAAATAAGTTAATTTTTCTAAATTCTATTTAATTTTATTTTAAGTGTAGTATCTACTTTTTATATAAAATTAACAGATATATAAAATAACAGACATAATAAAAATAAGACATATTTTCTGACAAAAAGCGAAAAATATTAAAAAAATAACCAACCAGTATTGTCAAAAAAAAAATTCTAGAAATTTATCTAAAAAGAACAACAAATAGAATTTTGCACATTAGTTTGATAGCATTTTATATAAGTAATAAACGAAAATTAAAATTTGGATAAAATCTTAACCTCGCATCAATGTTTGAAACTATAATTATCTTACCACCGAAGTCACGATAAAAGCAGAAAAGTTACAAAAATAAAATTTTTATTGGAACACACTAATACATCTTTCTATCAAATTTCATCACAAAAAAAAATTCACAAAATCGATGAGTGATACAAAATGGATTAATATTATTTTTATAAGCTCATCTAAAAATCGAAATATATATGAGCATACATGATCATGCATGGGCCTGTATATGATCATACATGGGCATACATGGTCATATACGTCCATACATGATCTCATATATGATCATATATCTTCGGATCCGAAATTTGAGGGTATATGGTGATATATGTGCATATATTAATATATATGCTCATATATTATTCATGTATGCTCGTATATGATCATATACGTCCATATACCCTCAAATTTCGGATCCGAAGATATATGATCATATATGAGATCATGTATGGTCATATATTGAACAATGTATGGACGTATATGACCATGTATGATCATATACAGGCCCATGTATGATCATGTATGCTCATATATATTTCGATTTGTAGATGGGAGGATATACTTTAAATTTAAATTCTTTAAAACTTCTGTATATACTAGACTGGCGTAAATAAATGTAGGTCTTTGTGAAACTTTATTTTTTTATTGTATGTGGCTTTTATAGAACGAAAAAAAAAGTAATTGCAAAAATGTTAATGAGTACTACTATTGAAGTGAAAAGATATAAAATAAAAATGGAAAATTGAAAATTTATAGAAATATGGTATGAACAAATAAAAAATAGTTAATAATAGTGGTTAAACATAAATTGTAGTTAAAGTTTAAGTGAATAAAACCATAGTATTAAAACAAGATAAAAAAACGGTTTTACAGAATAGTATTTAAAACTTTATAACAACACAATATATAGACACACAGAGAGAAATCGCACCAGTTTCCCATTGGAATGAACTTAAAAAAATTAATTTTAGTTTTCACAAAAAATTTTCGTTAACACAAAAAAATTTTAGTTACAAAAGACAAGATATTCAGGAATCCCATTTGAATATGGTAGTGCTAACCGAATATCGTTTTCAATTCGCTATGCACTTTATTTTTCTGTATGTACACATACATACATAAAGAATTATTATGCAACATGATTACTGCAACATGATTACTGCAACATGATTACTGCTACTATATTATGGTTTCTGCATTCGTGTATGGTTATCACAATCAAGTTATTAGTTTATAAATAGCTTATAACCATCAATATGGTTGCTACCATCATTAATATAGTAAATATTTTATTATGTAATGATTGCCAGTTTCTATTTTATAACATGATTGGCTGTGACCATACTTTGGTAAAAAAAATTTTTTATTATGAAAAAAATATGATAATTATGGAACTAATATACTGCCTTGTTTTCAAAAAAATAAATAAATAAATAAATAAATAAGTAAAAAAAAATAAATAAAATAAAAATTGTATCAGTTTAGTCACACATGTCAAAATTATAATAAACTAGCGGATACCGGCGTGCTTCGTTACGCATGAATATTAAGATTGAATCAAATTCATTGGTTTTTTTATTTATTTTTTATTTGGACCGCACATGGGCGCCTACGTATTTGTTGTTGTTTTTTTATATGGACAAAATCACATGTTGACATGAAAAGTCATAACTCACGAGCACGTCGACCGATTTCGTGCAAACTTTAGATAAACCATCTACGAACAAACTCTCAAAATTTAATCCAATTCGGTTTGACCGTTCTTGAGTTATAAAGTCGCAACAATATTTTATATATATAGATGATCATATTTACCGGGGGGTTTTATTTTCAGAATTGCCTTATACAGTGCAACCTCGCTTAACGCAACTTTTAGAAATTTTGGAAGGTGCAAAAACTGAGGTTATTGCGATAACCGAGTCTTTATTTTTGACGGTTTAAATTAAAAAAAGGAAATTTTATCACACATTTAAATCATTAATTTTTAAAATAAATTTATTGATTTTATTAAAAATAACATAAAAAAACCAAATAATAAATGAAAAATACACATTCTAATGTACAATGGATGTGCAAATTGAATTTGTAAACTAAATGGTAAAAATATCAATTAAAAAAAGTCAAAAATTTTTGACTGTGTTTTATTGCATGAAATATTTTTCTGCTCTGCAATTTCACGAAGGTTTTTGGGGAAACATAATGTCTTTTATAGCTATTCTATTTTCCTTGTCCCATTGAAGACAAATGTTAAAAGAATCAATAGAATTCTGACATTTTATTTTAGGAAACGCTGGAGTAATGTCAACATTTTCGAACTCGTCAATGCAGCTTCATTTTTTTAATTCTTGTTATTGTTGATTTGTGCACTTTACATTCATCGCAAATCACTTTTGCAGATATGCCTCTATAAGTTTATTAATAATATCACTTTTTTGTTGTATTGAGTTTTTATAAATAAAAACAAACAAATGCCTATTTTATGGACCTCGAAAAATTCTGCTGTTAAACGCAAAGTAAATGACGGGACTTGCTCAAAATTTGACAGTAGTCTATTTAAAGGTGGTATTTGATGGGAGCAGTGTTGCATTTCATATAACTACGAGGGAAGTTCAAAAAGATCCGCAATGTATCATATTTATAAAAAAAAAACTTGTCGATATTCAAAAGAGATAACTACAAATACGGTTATCCTGATAAAATACAGGGTTTTTCAACAGGGACGCTACAAAACGACGCCATATTTCTTGCCGCTCTTTTGAAATTTCTCTTCAGTAAGGTTTGCCATTTCATGAAGGAAGGATATACGAGCCAACAACGAATTGAAATTATTAAAATTTACTACCGAAATTCGGAGTCAGTGGCCTCAACGTTAAGAGCGCTATGTCCAATTTATAGTCGTCATTATCGTCCTAGCAGATCAACAATTGAGCGTCTAGTGGAAAAATTTGAATCCACAGGCACAGTACAAAATGTTCCCGTGCCAGTGAGACAAAGAAGTGCCCGTAGTGTCGAGAATATTGCTACTGCTGAGGCTTCAGTTGAAGAAAGCCCAAATGTGTCTCTCACACGTCGTTCTCAAGCGATGGGCATCTCTGTGACGATCTTGGCCTACATTCTTACAAGATCAAATTGACGCAATAACTGAAGCCGCTTGACCACCAGAAGCGTCGTATGTTCGTGAATTGGGCTGAGCAATAACTTGAAAATGATTCGGATTTTCATCGAAAAATCATCTTCAGCGATGAGGCTCATTTCTGGCTGAATGATCTTCGTCAAGAAACAAAATATGCGTTATTGGTCAGACAGCAATCCACACGTACTCCATTAGTCATCATTGCATCCCGAAAAAATTACGGTTTGGTGCGGTTTATGGGCCGACTTCTTCCGTGATGATCAAGACCGGCACGTTACTGTGAATGGGAATCGCTACCGTTCAATGATAACCGAATATTTTTGGCCCCAATTGGATGATATGGACTTGGAGGACATGTGGTTCCAACAGGACGGCGCCACAAGCCACACAGCGAAAGTCACAATCAATTTATTGGAAACCAAGTTTGGAGAACGTGTTATCTCACGAAATGGTCCAGTCGATTGGCCTCCTCGGTCGTGCGATTTGACGCCGTTAGACTATTTCCTGTGGGGCTACGTCAAGTCTATGGCCCCAATTGGATGATATGGACTTGGAGGACATGTAGTTCCAACAGGACGGCACCACAAGCCACACAGCGAATGTCACAATCAATTTATTGGAAACCAAGTTTGGAAAACGTGTTATCTCACGAAATGGTCCAGTCGATTGGCCGCCTCGGTCGTGCGATTTGACGCCGTTAGACTATTTTCTGTGGGGCTACGTCAAGTCTTTGGTCTATGCCAACAAGCCAGCGACGATTGATGAACTTCGTACGAATATCGAACGTGAAATTGCAGCAGTATCGGCCGATTTATACTTGAAAACCGTCGAAAATTGGGTTCAGCGTCTGGACTTCTGCAAGAGTGCTCGTGGTGGCCATGCAAAAGAAATCGAGTTCCATACATAATGGCATCGAACGTACTTTTACAGGAATAAAGAATTTCATGGATATCCAAAACCGTTTTTGTTTTATTTAAAAAAAACTTTTGTAGCGTTCTTATTGAAAAGCCCTTTATATCATTTAATAAGGCTTTCAATAGAAGCAATCGAATTGTGGATTCGATTGAAAATATACACTACTAATATTTGATATTGATAAATAAATTTTATACCACATTTGTTTTCATAACAAATTATTTAAATTTAAAATTAGCTGTATATAAGTGTTTGTGGTGCAGTGTGTAGAGAGGTAGCTCACTACTCCGAATTTCCCAGTTCAAATCCCGGAAAAGGCAAACATTTTAAATATAATTTTTTTAATTGAAGTAAAATTTTCAAATGTTTAAATGGAAAATATATCATAGAAAATAAAAATAAGTTGTGGTGCAGTACTGTGAACTACTATGAATCTGAATGCCCAGGTTCGATACTGGAAAAATCTAAAAATAAAATTTTTCTTAAAATAAAATTGTGTGGAAGGTTATAATATTTATGTAGAACATAAATGGCTTTCACAACTAAAAATATAATTTAATATAAAGTTAGCTGTCGTAACCGCCTGAATTCGATTGGCAACAAATTCGGTGGCCACAGCTGATACTGTTTTCTGGCTGTACGATCAGTTCCAGAAACGTTGCAGTTCGTATTTAAGCAATAAATGACGAAATAAAAAATAATTTGTTAATGTTTATGTTATTCAATAAATTCGTTTGCTGTGTGGATTAAAATGCTTAATTCACAGCAGATGGCGTTCCGTTGTATTTATTGTTATTCAATCGATCAGATGATTTCACGCATGTATTAATTTGTAAAAAGCATTTTTAGGCAATTAAAGAAAAACAAAATGCAAAGAATAAAAGAGTTTTTTAAACTATCAGTATAGAAAAAACATTAAAGCAGTGTCACGAATAAAGAGCCCGGGGATGTTTTAAAACTGTTTATCGACCTTTAAGGATAATGAAAATAGTCAAATTCAGAATTTATAAACAGAGCGGCACAAAGACAGTTCAAATAATAAAAGTTAAGATTTTTTTGTAAGATTAGTTAACTTTGATCCACATTGAAATTTAAACTTTGTTATGGAAAATAAAAGTAATTTCGCCTGGGCATTGTAAAGGATAGGCTAACATTTTTAAGTTAAAGTTTAAACAAGAAAGTAAAAAACCTTCTTCTTACTATTTGCATTGTCATGTGGTAACTTTATATTATTGCTAAACAATGGGAAATATAATGAATCGATTGCGTGCTAACACTATTGTGACAGTTAACTGGGAATAGTAGTCAAAAAAGTCATGATACAATTGGCTTTAAAAGTTTAATTTAACCTCTTATATTAATATCATGTGAATCCCCCACCCCCCTCCACAATACTTGTATATACCACTGTGCACAGTGTGTGTGTGTGTGTGTGCGTAATGTAAAACCTTAAAAAAAACATATCGTGTTTAAGGCTTAAGTGAATAATAATCATTTAATTAATACTCTAAGGATACTATTATATAAGGACACAATAATACAACAGAGAATAAAAGCATCCTACTGTTGATGGCCTTAAACTACGAATAAATTTATGTCTTCATTAGTTTATCAATAATTCAATTTAGTTTTTCTTTTCTTTAACAAACTATGTAAAACAAAATATCTTAAGTAACTGTAATATAATTTTAATTATTCTTCTCTTTTTCTTTTATTTCGTTTTTAGCATATTTAAGGTCAACAATGAATTGAAAATTCTTGTTTAAGAAAGTTACACAACAACAAAGTTTTTGTTTCAACAAAAAAAAAAAAAAAACAATCAACAATAAACAACAGCAATTATGGCTGAACAACAAAAGCTCTCATTATGCCCACGTTTAGTGGACTACTTGGCAATTGTGGGCGCACGAACAATACCACCTGTTCACAAGGGATTACCGGGAAATAAGACACCACCTATACAAGTAAGTAGATCTCTGTACGAAAAAGAATAACCGGACAGGCTCACTCTTTCTGTGTCGGCCCAGAATAAGAACGTGACACAAATATTTTTTTTTGTTTTAACATTTAAATCTTTTAAATCTTTTAAAAACATTAAAAAAAACTTAACTTTTTTAATAAAAATTTGGGAATCTAATATCCCGTGTAACTAAGTTCTAAAGGTCTGATTGTAGCAGATCTAATTAGATCTCATAATTTGCGAAAAAATTTAAATCTAAATAGATCTGATCAAATATAGGCGGATCTGGCGCACATTTTTTATTTTGTTGACTTTGAAAACGGCTCAAATGGCTAAGATCTGGTATCAGATATAAACAGTTCTTGTATCAGTTATTATCCTATATGATCACATCTGCCGCAAAAATCACAGTTTTCCAGATCCATTTCTATATAAACAAATCTGGCTCTATATCAAATCAGATGATGCGGTCATAAATTATCTTATCATATATGATTAAATCCAGTGCCAGATTCAATAAGATTCAACCCTTTCCAAATTTATCTAAACAGATCTAATCAGATCTATTTTTTTTTACATAAAATATTTAGTTGGTTTATATTTATAGGTAGTGCACGAAAGGTACATTTATATGTTAAATTTATTCATGATACACTCAGAAAAAAAGTTAGTAGAAAAATTTATAAACGGTTTTCAATCCCACTTAACTGATTTTTAGTAAAAAGGGTATTATTAAGCAAATCTTTTGGTTATTTACATTTTACAAATTACAGAATATTTACAAGTTTTATTTTAGAAATCATTTCACAAATTTTTGAAAACCGATTTGCTAAAATTAGCAAATAAAAATTTACTAATTTTAAAAAAGTGGATATTGAAGGAAATTTTATTTCTAATTAAAACTTACACCTACAAACATACAATTGCATTAAAATGTTACATAGGGTGTATGTTAAATGGTAGCAAAGTATGCTTCTGGGTAAATTTTTGACAGTTTTGAGGTAAATAAAATTTCGCTAGCCCATAGAGCTAGTAGAATTTTTGACATAAGAATAGACATTTTTGGAGTTTTAAAATTTGAATGCTTCTTAAAGCAAAATGAAAACAAAACAAAAATATAAATTCGATTGTTTTTTACAGATACAAATTTAAAACTTTTCCACTACAGAAAAATTTTTTTTTACCATGTCACTTTGCTACCGTTTGACACACACCTACATAGATTAAGCGGCTAAATTCGGCTATGCCGAATCTTATATACCCTTCACCATGGTTGGGAAAATAGTGAAGTTTATATATGGACATATATGGAATGGACAGATTTATATACGGACATCTTTAAGTGGAAATTTAACATTTAGTTTGGTGATAAAACTTGGACTTGGAGAGATTTATGGTTTATGGAAAATTGGTATTTTAAAAAAATGTATGTTTTGGTCATAACTACTTTCAGCAAATATGTTCTACTAAAGATTTTCGATCTCTGGATATATAAGACCTATTCATAGGTCATAATATAGCTCCAAAAATTTAGTTTTTATAAAAATTTTGATGTTTTTAGCCCATTTATGGAATATTTAATTACGGTCTTACCGTTCTTAAGATGTAAATTAATCTATTTTGTGCCACGCCCAATTCAAGGATCCCGCCCACATTTGGACAGATGGTGTGTATTGATAACCAAGATGCTTGCACCTTATTTGGAAACTTTTCCTCCTTCCGTTCTCCAATTATACAGAAAAGCTGACCGACATCGTTAAGCCAACTGAGCTGGACATATTTGTTTTGTTAAAAAAAAAAATAAAAAAATAACAAAAAAAAGTCTTAAGAAAATCAAAAAAAAAAAGTGTTTAAAAAATATAAAAATAAAAAAAAGTGAATAGACGGGGCTTGATCGCGCGACTAAAAGAAAAAAAGTATTTGTGACAAAGCGCTTAGACCACTGAGCCATTGAAGGACATAGGCAAACGTTGTTAATAGAAGTAAATAAAGAGTTTTCGTTTAAAACAGATTTGTTTGGGTTTTATTTAAATGACAAACCTTTGTATGGATTTGTTGTTTGTGAAAAAAAGGTGAAGAGGTGAAACAAAAGAATTTCAACAAATGGATGTGTTTGTTATGCGTAATACTCAACATACATATAAAAACAAAGGGATTTGATGGAAAAAATTAGAGGTAGTCGTGGTTTTTTGCTAATATCTCAGCCATTTATCAACCGATCTGGCTGATTTTCAATAGCAAACAGAAATGGATCACATGTAACAGAAATATATAACAATCAAGTCCTCATCATGTCTGGGGTCTTCGGAAAACCCATTTCAACACACAGACGGACAGACGGACATCGTTAAATCAACTTCGCTCATCATAAGGACCCAGAATATATATACTTTATAGGGTCTAAGATCAATATTGTAGAAATTACAAACGGAATGACAAAACAAACTTATATATACCCTTTCACATGTGCTGAAGGGTATAAAAAAGGGATCGGAAGTGAATATACCGACTTATATCTAAAAAATATGGCATCCACTTAAAATATCACTACAAAGTTATTTTATTTCTAAAACTCAGCTCTAAAAACAATAAGAACGTGGTAAAAGTGGGGTTCAAAAGGAAAAGTGTCCAATTAATTACTCATACCAAATCTCTGGAGCTAGAAAATTAATATTTTGCATTAAGGTTTTTACTCTGGATGGGCATCCACCAAAATGGAATTTTAAAGTGTACTCCTAATTACACAGTTCAACACAAAAAAAATTAAGGGGTTGATTCTTGTTAAGGAGACAAAAAAATAAGCGTGTGTCGGCGTTTTGATAGATCACATCGGAATTTTATTTTAGAGGCGGTTAAAGTTTCCCAGCTCTGACTTGTTTTTGCAGCATATCGGTATATAAAACTCTGTTTTCCTTACATCTGAGGTGAAGGGTATCTTCAGCAACTTTGTAGATAATGGCATGGCAAATATTTTTGTAGAACAAATTAACCCTCTAACTCCCCCTCATAACGGCATTTTTTGGCTGTTCTAACAAATTTTAAAAAACACCCCGAAAAAGGGGAAGGGCGGGGATAAAATGTTTTACAAAAATTTTGGCCATAAAATTCTACTATATATGTTAACACAAACACCAAAAACCAGTAAAATAAAAGATTGCTCATCAAATTTCTAGTCAGATTTTGTTAAAACCTACATAATACGTAGGAAATCTTGTATGTTACTGGTTTTTGGTGTTTGCTGAAAAAACATAACCAAAGTTTTTGCTGAAAATACAATTTCAAAAAAAAAAAAGATGCTGAAAATAAGTATATTTGATATAAAGGGTAATTTTTTGCTATTTGAGTTTTCAGTCCAAAAAAATTGTAATATGTGGCAATCCCAAAAATGCTTAGTAAGGTTTGCCATTTCACCATTACCAACGCTTTGAAATCATTGAATTTTATTATCAAAATTCGTGCTGTGAGAAATGTGTTTCGTAAATAACGTTCATTTTATGGACGTCATAATTGACCCACCGAACAGGCTATTTAAGCTGTTTTGACGGAATTTCGCAACAGCTTCACTTTATTGGACATTGAGCCACCAACCCGTATGCGAAGACAGCATACCGAGGAAAATATTGCTGTATGTTTTCAACAATTGGGCTTGTGATATTTGACCACTTGAAAGATTTCACGTAAGGACCTCGATATGAAACCATACAAAATACAGCTGCTGCAAGAACTGAAGCCAACAAACAGAATTGCCCAATTTGGTATGAAGAGTTGCCAACGCACCCTAAAAGTTGCACTGTTTGGTGCACTGAAACTACAAACATATTAAACAGTTTCAAATAAAAATCCTTTGAAAAAGGATTCAAATTACTTCTTAATACATTCCAAAATTTAAAACTACTGCTAACGAAGTATCGGCCTTTTCAGCTGATACTTATAAACATAAATAATTGAACATTCTATCGTATGAACAAATAAACATTTTCCTTGTGTACAGTAAGAGTGAACTTTTATGTACCTAACATTATTTTTTCCACAAGTTAAGGTGGTCTAAAAGATTAACAACAAAAAACAGAGGGTGGTATTGCGGTAATAAAGATATATAATAGGTACTTAAGTTATAGCTAAGTGATTGAATAATGGATAATAATGTATGTATATTGATTTTGATCTATAGAAAATTTTAAGTTTGTTGAAAAAAAAATCTATTGCATAATCAGTTTTACAAAAAAATTATTTTTGTAAAATGAATCAATTAAACAAAAATCCTGAAAATAAATTTATGATTGTAATTAATAGATTTTTAATAATATTTACTTAAGGGTGGTTAAATTTTAAGGGCCGATGTTGAATGTGAACCACACCTAAACGTCAAGTTTTTTTCTGCATTTTATTTGGCATTTCTCAATTTCAAACTAACTCAATTTAAACCATGGATAGATACAAAATCGAGCAACGCGTTAAAGTTATTCAGGCTTATTATGAAAATGGGCGTTCAAATCAAAATGCATATCGTGCACTTCGTGATTTTTTTGGTCAGCATAATCGACCAAATGTGTCCACAATCGGGGGAATTATGGGCGAATTTCAGCAAACCGAGTCTGTAAAAACACGTGTGCATGCTCGGCCAGTTCGTTCTGCGGAAAAAATTGCTGTTGTTCCCGATAGTGTGTCATGAGGTTGGCCAAGCATTTACCGTGAATGGTGTTCGCTATCGCGAGATGATAACGAACTTATTGTGGCCAGGAATTAAGGATATGACCCTGGACCATATGTGGTTTCAACAGGACGGTGCCACTCGCCACACAGCTAACGAAACAATGGCTCTTTTGCTCGACAAATTCAATGGCCGTGTTATCTCACGTGGTGGCGATGTCAATTGGCCGCCAAGATCATGTGATTTAACACCGTTGGACTTCTTTCTTTGGGGTTATTTGAAAGAAAAGGTGTACGTCGATAAGCCAGCAACAATTCAAGAGCTAAAGGATAAGATAATTCGGCACATTAACGGCATAGAACCTGAATTATGCCTCAGCGTCATAGAAAATTTGGACCATCGGATGGAAGTGTGCCGCCGAGGTCGCGGCGGCCATTTGTTCGATATTTTGTTCCATACATAATTGAACCATACCATATTATCATAATAAAAAGAAATGACAATAATTTCCAAAATAATTTGTGTTTTATTCAAAATCAACATCGGCCCTTAAAATTTAACCACCCTTTATAATCCTATTAAAAATCACAAAAATCTGGTGAGATTATAAAATCAAAAATTTTCTTATTTATTTTTACAGATTCCCGAACTTTTACGACGTTATCCACCCTCAGATCATGCTGATTTTGCACTACCCCTAGATATGGTATATTTTTGTCAACCAGAGGGATGTACCAGTGTTGGTCCAAGACGAACGGGTTCGGCCATCAGAGATATGACATCATTTGTATTCGCTTTAACCGAAAAAGATTCGGGTAAAACACGTTATGGCATATGTGTTAATTTTTATAGGCCAGTGGAAAAACATACACCGAGTGCGGAAAAGACACAAACCCATGGTACAACACCAACGGCGCACAGTACAAGAGGTCGAAGAAGTTCAGCTTTTCGTCGAGAATCATGGCGCAAGAGTATGGAAAGAAGTTCAGATTCGGCATTTAGTAGGCAAGTACAGAGAATGCGGTAGAGCTTAAAGCTTTCTTTTTGTTTGAATTTTTATTTTAAAATTATGTTTTTTTTTAAGTTTGCTGCCAAAGCTTCAAAAGTACAATTTATATAATTCTCTTAATAGTTACGGCCTTCTAACTTCTTCTAGCGACTACAGAAGTAACGTCGCACCAAGTGATTCAGATCGTGAAATGACTTCTCGTCGAGATTCCGATACCCAGCATCATTTACAACATCATGGTCATAATATGCAACAGGTGCCTAAACTGGGTCTAATGGCACCTTCCGGTGATTCTGAGTCTGGGGGTAGTCACTCACCCTCACCACGGGCCTCTAGAAAACGTACAAAATTAAGAAATCAATCATTAACCTCACTTTGTATTATCTCACATCATCCATTTTTTACAACATTTCGTGAATGCCTATTTATAATGAAAAAGTTAATAGATGCCTGTAATGAATCTTCTTCACCCAAAAGAGTGGGAGCTTCACAAAAAACTAGCCGGGATAATGTGTGGACAGTGTTGACAGGTCATGCTAGTGATGCCACGTCTTCTATAGTACTGCATGATGTTAAAGAAATTGAGACATGGATATTGAGATTATTATCCACGCCTGTACCCGTGCCCGGATCAACTAGAGTTGAGGTGAGTTCTTCCGAAAATTTATGGAGAAAGCTTTATCACGTCCTTGAAAGGCTATTAATTTTTACTTCAGAAAACATTGAATTATTTTTATTAATCGTTTTATACTTATGATGTATTGTTTTATAAATATGATAAAATGTTTCATTGGACGAAAATTTTTAAAGCTTTTCATATCAAATGATAAAGCTTTTTTTATGTATAAAATGATGTTTACTTTTTTTAACAATGTTATTTTATTCCATAGGTTGAAGTACTCTCTCCTACTGTCCATGAACCTTTATTGTTTGCCTTGCCCGATCATACTAGATTTTCTTTAGTTGATTTTCCTCTACATCTGCCATTAGAGTTATTGGGCGTGGAGACATGTTTAAAGGTTTGGACATTAATAATGCTGGAGAATAAAGTTCTGTTTCAATCTCGTGATTATAATGCACTCTCCATGTCGGTAATGGCGTTTGTTACTATGCTGTATCCATTGGAATATATGTTTCCTGTAATACCGCTACTGCCGACATGTTTGAGTTGTGCAGAACAACTACTGTTGGCCCCTACACCATTTGTTATCGGTGTACCGGCCACTTTTCTAATGTATAAGAAAAATTTCCAGTAAGTCTGTTAAATTCACTTTTTGATATTATTTTTTTTTAATATTTAATGTATATTAAAAATTTCAGACTACCCGATGACATTTGGGTAGTTGATTTGGATTCCACCAAATTAACACCACCTACGGGTGGCTATGATGAAATACCTCCACTACCCGAACCAGAAGGCACCGTTTTGAAAAATCATTTAAAACAGGTAAAGTACACGTCACGTCTTAAAACTATTCTACCACTTATAACCAGGGTTGCCAACGGAACGATACGGTTAACAGTAATTAAATTTCGTTAATAGTATTGAAAGGGTTACGGTTTTGTTATTATTGCGGTAATGGCATTTTATTAAAATTTAACGGTATTTTAGTATTTTGGCACAAGTGAAAAATTTTTTAAGAAATATTTTGTACTTCAATTTTATACAAAAGCATAATTATTAATTTATATAAAATACTCAAAGTTACCAATACAAAATCTGAAAAATGTAACGGTTGCCGTTTAAGAGTAACGGTATTTCATTTCGGTAACGGTCTTAAAGGGTCAATTAAAATGATTTTAAATCGGTAATAAAGTTAAAATACATGAACTCAATTACCATTCGGATCGACCATCTCCCTTTCGATTTCCGAAATATGAGGTCATGATATGACAAAAAAGGTTAAAATTTGACTAAAGTATCGTCAAAAAAGAGACTATAACTTTGAAACTATAAGAGAGAAAAAAATCGAAACAAATGTACATAAAGGTTCAATATTGAACATGTATTTTTTTTTAAGAAAAAACAAAAGATGAGCATTTTGAGATATATAGATTTGAACTCTAGACCCCAAAAAATTATCTTGATACCTTCTAGTGATATGCATATCGTTTTAAAGTTCTCTTTCTCACGAGGCCAAGACGAATTTTTTATCTTTTACGGTTTAAAGTTATAGTCGATTTGGTAACGATACTTTAGTAATTTTTTAAGTTTTTTTTCAATTTTTATGACGTCATATTTCGGAAACCTAAAGGTCGCATGATCTGAAAATTATGTTTCTGAAATTATGCAACTAAGTTCTTGTCGAGTATAATAGTTATGGTGAATTTCATTTAAATTGGAGATGGTAAGTCCGTAAATTCCCTTTTTCTGATTGAGTGGACTAAATAGTATTTTAGCGGTTTTGCCTGCCAACCTTGGTTATAATTAAAATTCAAATAATATTCTTTTATAACTCATACATATTGGCAAATATAATTATTTTAAACAAAAGTTTCTTGAAAAAAATTTAAAATTACACTTGAATTTGTAAATTTGAAACATAAATGTTATTTATTAACAAAAATAAAAAGCTTTGAATGTCAAATTTTTTTAGTTGATATTTTCTCAATGTTCATTATTTCATTTATCAAATTCATTTATATTCAAAACCCAAAAAAAAAAAAATAAAAGAAAATTTTAAAAATCTAGGATCATACTGAATCCCAAAATATGTATTTTCGTTTCCACTTTCAAATTCAATCCAAACTTTAAATCGATAAACTGAGAGAAAAACGAAAATACCAATTTTGGGGGTTCATTATGAACGTATTGGGTATACAAGTTAATAATGTCGATTTTTTGCTTGAAAAATGCATTTATTATAATAACAAAATGAACTGATACATTATTCAAAGTACCGTCCATAGTTAGCCACTACTTTTTCCCATCTTTCTGGTAGCGTATGGATTCCGCGCCAAAAGAACTGCTCCTGTTTTGAGGAAAAGAATGAATCAAGCCAATTTCTGATACATAACCCTGTTCTGAAGCGAAGCATATTCCAGTAAAGGCGTTCTACATCAATCGAAGCAAATGGTGGTCAGAAGGGGCAAAGTCTGGGCTATAAGGCTAAAACTTTCCATTCACTGTTTTCCAAATAGTTTTTGACCGGTCTTGCAACATGTGGCCGAGCGTTGTCATGATGGAAGCTTATGGCCTCGTGTCTGGTCGAATATTCTGGTCGTTTTTCGTTGATTGCTCTCTTCAAACGAATCAATTGTGTTCGGTACGGGACCCCTGTGATCGTCTGACCCGATTTCAACAGCTCATAATACAAAACACTCTTCTAATCCCATCAAATACAGAGCATTACTTTGGCGCCATGGATATTCGGCGTTGATTTGGCTGGTTGGCCGGGCTTTACATATGACTTTTTGCGCTTGGGGTATCCATTTTTCATCAGCCGTAACTATACAATGCAAATATTACTTCTTCTTGTAGCGTTCAAGCAGCATATCCGACATGCAAAATCGCCTTTCAACGTCTCTCGGCTTCAATTGTATGGGACCCAATCTCCTTGCTTTTGAATGAATCCTAATGCTTTTAAGCGTAGGGAAATGGCTTGTTGTGTGACTCCCAATGATAATGCAAGTTCTTCTTGCGTTTGACAACAATCTTCGTCGAGTAATGCTTCCAATTTCTCATCTTTAAACTTTTTCGGCTGACCAGGTCTCTCCTTGTCTTCTGTGTCGAAATCACCACTTTTAAATCTCACAAACCATCATTCACAGGTTTTTTGTGTTGGTGCATGTTGACGGTGAGCTTCTACCAACAATCGATAACTTTCAGTAGACGTTTTCTTCAAATGAAAGAAGGTTATCAGACTTCCCCGCAAAACATCGTTTTTAGGCACAAAATTCGAAATTATTATAGCGATTGAAAAAATGTGTGTTTACACTTTGGCGTCTATCGAATACTGAATTATAATGACAGATGTTTACCCTCCAAAATAACATATTTGTTATTATTGACACAAACCATATGTAATAGTTATGCCATCTGTCGCCAAATCGACATTATTAACTTGTATACCTATATTTTTTAGAAGTTGTGAAAATTTAAATATTTCAAAAATGTGTTTTTTTTTTCAATTTGAATACTTTTAAGTTAAATTTTTCGTAACTTTTTCAGGGTTTAAAAATTTCAAAACAAAGCAAATAGAAAAAACTTTTTATTATTTATGAAAAACTTGATCAATTTTTATAAAATAAAATGTTTCATTATACTATTAACATAACTTTTATTGTAATGATGAAAATTGAAAAATGCTTTTCACAGGTTTATTAAAGCTTTCTCTATCACTGTTACAAGTGAAATTTAATCCTACAAAAACAAACTTTTTTTATAAATAAGCTAAGCTCTACATTTTCTATAGTTTTATTGTTTTATATTCAAACACTTTTCTTAAAGCACTTACTTTTCTTTTTCTCAATCTTTGTTTTTGCTTTGATAACTTCTTACTATCTGTGTAATGGTAAATTTATTTTTGAATATTCTTTCTTTTTTCTATAAACAATTTATTAAACAATTAACAAATACAAACATATGATCGATCATCTTAACTTTAACTTAAACACAGGCTATGCAACTAATGGATGAAGCTGGACTTGGTGTAAATATTTTTTATGTTCTATCTGGTTTTCGTTTTATGTTTTTAATCTTATTTAGCTTTTTATTCCTAAGTTTGCATTTTTATAATTTTTATGCCGGCAGTTGAACTAACTCAAAAAAAAAAACTTAATTTAGAGCCAGTATTATAGTTAGCAGTATTATAGTTTATAAGTACGAGTACTAATAAAAAAAAGTGTTCATAAGCTGTTGCTAAATTTAATAGAAATTACTTCAAAAACTGCTGAAATTAGCAGTTTTCTTGCTAAGTAACATGAGAACAGCAAAAATAAATCGGCATTTTTTTTTTTTGATTAATCGATCCGAATTATCGATTAATCAGTAGTTAAACAGTAATTTTTACTAATTTTTGTTAGTGGTATCAAAATTATTGTAGCAAAAACTTGTTAGTTATTTTTACGATATTCTTTGTTATTTTAACTGCATTTGTTAGTTATTTTTAGCTGTCATTTGTAACTATAATTTTGGTTATTTTCAAGGTAAATATCTTTGCTGCCTTTTAAACTGTATTCTGACCTCCTAAACAAAAACGTTTCATCAAATCGCGTTTCAAAAATATAGGCCTTTTATATTTTGAACCAACGCTTAGGGGTTACCCCTACTAATGCTGTACATTGCAATGCATTGGCGACGGGAAGTAATGTTAAAATGACAGAAAAGACCCCTGCGGGGATTTTATTTAACCTTCGGATAGTACAACTAAAGATCAAATTTTTCCTGTCATGAGTTGTGCGATCCAAATCAAACAGATTTGTTTTTTTAGATAAGCGAGTATTCCGAACCAAAACCTTGGGCCTGATATGAGTTCACTTAAGCGAGAGAACGCCGCCTATGGAAATATTGATAAAACAGAGTAACACACGCAAAGAAAAAACATGGTTGGGAGCTTCATATATTTTTGGGTTAATGCCCATATATTTTTGGACTATGCCAACCATAGTCGTACTATAATATGGTTATATGATAATAAGATAACCATAATTTTACCATATAATGGTCCCTACAGTTATATTACAATTCAAAAATTATCACATTATGACCCTAAATAAACATGTTATGATATTTAATTTATCATAATATAATCGCACGTAATCATAGTATTTTCAAAATAATAATTCTATACTGTAATAAGAGACATTAGTCTTGTGTATAGAATTTCAAATAAATAAATAAATAAATAAAAAAAATGTTATAATATTATGGTCCCTAATAACTATATTACGATTACTGGATTATCATTATATGATCCCTAATATAAGAAAATTTCTTAAAGGAAAAGTTCTTGGAAATAATGATAAAGCTCTTTAAATTTGAGAATATTTCCTTTATATACGTTTTTTTTTTTTTTTAAATTTGATATTAATAACTTTTTGAAAAAAAATTGTTAACGAAAAAGTCATAGATTCTAAGAACTTTTCTTTCAAGAAAACTTAGATTATGTGGAATTTTTTTTAAGAAAAACACTTAAATTCTTTTTAAATCTAAGGACTTTTTTAAATAACGAACATTTTTAAGATTTTTTTTAGAAAAAGTCTTTAGAATCTAAGAATATTTCTACTAGAAAAAGTACTTAGAATCTAAGTATTTTTTATGATGAAAAATCTTCAGAATCTATGAATTTTTCTTTCACAGAAAGGCCTTAGAAACCAAGTTTTTTTTTTTTTTGAATATATGAACTTTTATCTAAGAAACAGTTTGGAGAATCTGAGAATTTTAGTTTAAGGAAAAGTCCATAGAATCTAAAAATGTTTTTATCAGATAAATTTATAAATATCTATTATATGGTGTAAGAAACATTTTTCTTATAAAAAATATTTTATTAATATTTTGAGAACTTTTTAGAAAAAATTAATTAATAAACATATTTTTTTTTAAGTTTCTAATTGTTTTTATTGAAAAGAATTAAAATCGAAACTATAAAATCTTTCAATAGAATCTTTTTGACAATTAATTGGTTAGTGTAAATAATATTATAATGTATAAGTGTAAATAATATTATTATGTATATTTTTCGAAAAACCCATTTAAAAAAAATCTTCTAAAGCTAAAAAAAATTAACTGGATTCGTTAAGGTCAATTGATGAAATGTTTTAATGACATGTGAAAGGTATTTTATACCCTTCTGATATTTATTTAATTTTAGTAAACAATATATGATTGTTTTTTTAAGACATTTTGTAGTAAAAACTGAGTGAACTGATAAAATTTTGGTTTTTATGAAAACAAGACAATATTATGACTGTAAATGTCAAAGTCGTGTTTTTTTATGTATAATTATTTATTGATTATTGCCAGCATTTTCTCGTTGCATAATTATCATATTTTTCCCTAGTCAGAATTTTTGTTACCACAATGTGGTTACAGAAAATCATGTTATAAAATAGAAGTTGCCAATCATAAAATAGTAAAATATTTACTAAATAATGATGGTAGCGACCATGTTGAAAGTTATAAAACCAATAACTTGGTTGTGACAACCATTCCCGATTGCAGCAAGCACAATATAGTAGCAGTGATCATATTGCAACCATATTTTTTCTCTGCGTGCACAACTCATGTTCTGACAATGCTCCAATGAGTCAATTCAGCTGGCAAAATAGACTTTGAAGCTCATGTCCATATATGGGAGTCGTATTCGATTTTCGGACGAATATAGGTGGTGTAGATAGTGAGAAGATCAGATAAAGTGAAATAGTACTTGCACCGCTAAAGAACTCCCATACACTTGAATGCATCTTTCGACACCTAAACAATGAATTAAATACACTCACCAAAAAAAGTCTGTAATGGCAACTGAAAATTTTGCTGTTATTACGGGAAATTTTGCTAATTTGAGCCCAGCGGTATTTTTTGCTAATCTTAGCAACACATGTCTGCTGACGTGTAGTAAAATGAAATTAGTAGAAAAATTAGTAGCCGCTACTAAATTTTAGTATACTTTTTGTAAAGTGTAATTTAAAAACCGTTTGCTAAAATCAGCAACAAAAAGTTACTAAATATTAGTACAAAATTTAAAATTTATTTTTTTTTATCTAGCATCAATTATTTTTTATTTTATTTATTTTTTCAAAAAATAATTAACACAAAATTAAAAACAAAATCAAAGGCTTAAAACTTGTTAAAACATAAACGAATTAATCATTTTATTTTTATTTGGTAATTTCTGTTTTGAAAAATGTTTTAGTTAATTTTTTTTTACTTTTAAAGTCAAGTTTTAATTGTTTAATGCTGATTTTTAGAACTAAAAAAACTTTTTAGTGCTATTTTAAGTGGATGTCCTATTTTCAGACATTAGTCGTTATATCACTTCCGATCCCATTTTTAATCTATGTAACATTTTAAGGCAATTTAAGTTTTTAAAATTAGTAAATATTTTTGCTAATTTTAGCAAATCGGTTTTAAAAAATTTGTAAAATGATTTCTGATTTTAGCAACAAAAATTTGTAAATATTCTGTAAAAACTCTGTAATTTGTAAAATGTAAATAGCAAAAAATATTTGCTAAATAATAATTTTTTTACTAAAAATCAGTACAAAAATAGTAAAGTGGGATTGAAAACCGTTTACAAATTTTTCTTCTAACTTTTTTTTCTGAGTGTACATTTAATTCTTATGTGCACAACATCAAGAACATCAGATTCCTCAATATAGACACCTCCATGTGCACAGCTGATATTGGTGACCAACCATATTATGCCTCGTAAATATAAAATTATCCTTTATTTGAGTGTAATCATGAGTTTTTTGAAATTGTCTTTAAAACGTTCATATATATATTTTTTTTTCAAAAAAGAGGCAACAATATGAAAATTCTTCCAGCTAATTAATGTTTTGCTTTCTTTGGAAATGGTATAGATGAGAGATGAAAGGTGATTGGTCCCCTGAATCATAACTTAAAATCACAAGGGCCATTTATTGGGCTTTTCTGATATTTTCCTAACTATAATATAATAGTACTAAATAAATTAACATTTGGCTCAACTGAGCCGTGGCAAAAAATTACGGATCCAAATTTTGGGATTTTCCTATTAACGATATTATTTAGTTAGATTGCACAAACTAGGCTTTGATCCCACCAATCTTAAGACTCTTAAGGACGGGAGCAAAATTCAGATCACACAAATAAATTTAACCTTTGATCCAATGCATCTTGAAACCCAAAAGGACTTGGCCAAGGTTGGTCTATTCTGATATTTTGCAATTTATAACATTGTTTAACTAAACAATTGAACTAAATGCGAGTTGTACACAAAATATTTAACCTTTGGCTCTCCTGAATCTTAGCACGGGTGCCAATGGTTGATCTTCTCTAATATTTGTCCATTTAAGATATTATTTAATTAGTCAATTCAACTAAATGTAAATTTACATACAAAATTCAACCTATGGCCCCCAGAATCAGCAATAAAAAAAGTTAGGGGCAAAGTTTGCGACAATTGAGCCCCCTTTTCATCGACTGATGTGTCTAGTAGGAGTATGTTTTAATGTATCCAAAATTTTTTATGCCGTATTAATTTTCTTTTTTATTCCTATTAGACCACATTATCATTTTGTTTATAATCTCCTTGCATTTTCTATGTGAAATCCTTATTTTGCATGTTTTTTTTTTCTTTTTTTTTAATTTATAGTTTATATTTATATTTTTTATAATTTCTGCATTTTATCTTTTTTCTAATGCACAAAAATTGTTCTAATAACAGTCATCAATCAATCAATACAATCGTTTTATTGAAATTTCAAAAATCATGACCAAAACATGTTTCATTAACATGACTGTTATCATAACATTTTGTAACATTTGTATAATTTTTGTAACATAAATCATAATCAATATCCCCGGTTACAAAATACAACAATCCACTTTAAATATTTTGAATAAATTATATTAAATTGGAAATCTAATAACAAAATATCTTAATATTAGGCTTTAAGTTCAATGACCGCCACAAATCAAGCGGTATCAACGCAACAATTAATGCCATCGGTAAGGGATAGTTTAACAGAACCAACTATATTGGGGTAAGTCAAGCTGCTTTAAATGTAAATTCAATGTGTCATCTAAAAATGTTTACTTCATAATTTTAGCGTATCACAGGCCCGTTTACCCTCACCTTCCCAGTCGGCTTTTACCAGTCAAAGAAATTCGGTATCTACTCAAGGTGCTTTATCGCGCCAGCCAAGTCCTATGAATTCACCAGCATTAAATCCATTTATATTTGGTACTGATGTGGATTCCGTCGATGTGGCCACTAGAGTTGCCATGGTTAGTGGAAGAATAATATGTCAAGTATTTTAATTAATATGATTTCCTTTTATAGGTGCGCTTTTTTAATTCCCAAAATACTTTGGCCAATTTTGCTGAACATACTAGAACATTACGTTTGTATCCTCGTCCAGTAGTGGCTTTTCAAATTAATAGCTTTTTACGTTCACGACCTCGTGCTTCATCGTTCCTTAATCAATTTGCCAAAACTCAGGCTGTCGAATTTTTGGCAGAATGGTCCTTGACACCGACAAATGTAGCCTTTCTAAGAGTACAAACTGGCGTTATGGATCCTTTACAAGTTGGCGATAAACCCAAATGGTTTGCTCATGGTCTAACGCCCATACGCTTTTCTGTGTGGGATGATGGCAGTTCATTAAATGGTGCATTGCGTTCACTGAAACAATTGGAGTGTGCGGCTACTGATGAAAGTGGTTCAGATTCAGAGGGTGCTGATAGTTCAAGTTCTTCATATTCTTCTCTTAGTGATTTTGTATCTGAAATGGTTTCATCTGATCTATCACCATCATTACATGATGTTTTCGGTTCACATAATCGTCCACATAATGTTCCTCAGGCATTGTCTTCTAATTTAGATCCGTCATTGTTTTATCATCCGCCTAGTAAGTTACAATATCCTGAGGGTATGGTTGAACAAATGTCTTCCAAAGAAGATGAAGATGACAGACCTGAATCTCCCATGTCATCAGCATCATCCAGTCGTTCGGATTTATCATCACCTAGTTTCAATAGAGATTCAGAATTTGATTTTCCCGCCAAACCCTTTGAATTGGCCGCCCCAGTGGTGCAAAGACTAGATGCTGCTATTAAAGCAGCTAGCATAGAACAAGAATCGGAAAGTATTTCAAATATAACGATAACAACACTTCCGGGACAACAGAGACCACAAAGGTCAACAACGGAACATGAGAAACATGTATCGGAAAAGAGAATACCGGTAGAGATTATAAATTTATTCTCCTTTTCAATTTAAAAATGTATGATTTAAATTTTCAGCCTCCCATAACTCCCGTTAAACAACCCAGTGTTAGCAATATTTTGGCCCGCACCGGCAGCTCTGGTTCTAGTTCCAGTAGTCCTGGTCGTCAGTCATCTCAGTCATCGTTATTTGAAAATATTGCCTCACATGCCAAAGATTTAGTTCGTGAATCCACTCGCCAAAGTAGCCAGGATGGTATTTTGGCTCATATGGACAAGGTAAGAGTTAATCACTGATATTTTCTTTCGCCTGATTTATGTTAGCAAGAATGTCAACTAAATGTTGTGTTGATGTTTTTTCTTTTTTTGGTTTGGAATATATGTATGTATCTTATATTTTTCTATTATTTTCAAACAAACCTCAACCAAATACACAATTGTGTAAAATGCATAAAAAAAATAAAAATGAATGTGAAAAAAACTCAATCAGCAATCTTTGGATGAAGATATTGATGATAAAATGCGTCATACATTTGAAAAGGTTTGTAATATGTTATTTTTAAAAACCCCTGATAATATTCCAACAATACGGGGCTTACAATTTTTTTTTATAATGAATTCACATTTTTAGTAGTTTTTTTTTATAATTGGCGAAAACATTATACTTAATAATTTTTAGAGCTTTGATTTGTTAAAACTTACAAGGGAGATCTCTCAAATCTAAATCAAGCTTTAATTTGTGATTTAAGAGATTCAAAATATGAGCCGCAATCGTAATTTTTTAACAAAAAAAATATTTGCAAGGAAGTCATATCGGTGGGCTATCTACAATCTTACAGAAATTCGGATATTTTAAAAAGTAGAGAAAAATGAGAGACACGTATTTTTTTAGCGCCCTAATCTCACTTAAGAGGAGACTCATTGAGAAAAGCCTCATCGTATTGATAAAAATGTTTCATAAATCGTTTCTCATCAATTCTTCATCACATTTACGAAGTTTTTATAAATATGATGAAACTTCATAACTTCTTCATCACTTTATAACAAACGCATACAAGTTTCATACTCCGAATTTTATTAAGATCGTTGAAACACCATCGGAATACCTTACTTGTAAGTTGAAATTAAACTAAAACTGGAAGATAAAAGTTTAAAATATTCAATAAAAAAATTTGGCGTCAAATTTTATTTTAGGCGTTCAAATAACAAATTATTATCAGAAGTACATTTCCATTGTTTTTGTAACAAATGATTTACCTCAAAATTGGTATACTTCATCTCTAGGCTGTATTTCATAAGCACTTTAAGTGCGAAATCTAGTTTTTTTTAATTTTTTAAAAATCGAAAAAAGAGTTTTGAAAATAATGCCAAAAAATTTATGCGTATTTTGCCGTATTGTGCGACAGGTTAACCAGACAGGTTATAAAACAATATTTCATATCTGAGTATTTATATAGGTATAGAGAGCAAAAAAGATTTATGGCTTTAATCCATTTCTGAAAGTTTAAAAAAGTGTCATCAAATTTCATGGCACAAAATTGGTCTGGGGCATTTGCTATTTCTAGGCGAGTTCTTAACCGATTTTGAAGTTATGTAGCTTTTAGAAAAGATATTTTTATACTGAAATAGACTCAAAACACAAGTGGTTGAAAAAATTAAAATATAGAAGGAAATTTTCCTAAAAACTGAAAAAAGTCATATTTTTCACATATAAACATTCTTGAAATTTACAATCAATTTCCGCCTTGACTTTCCTTTATCCGATTGCCCACAAACTTCATAATTATTAGTTTTATTTAGAAAGGAAACGACACTCTTTAAAATCACATTTTCATTTTTTTGGACCCCCTAATGTCTATATACAGGTTGGTTGAAAAGTTCCTGCGCTCACCAAGAGATGGCACTGCTAGCTCTAAACTTTTTTTTCTCATGTTGGTATAACTGTCCTGAGAACACATGCAAAGTTGCAAGTCATTCTGCCAATTCTTTCTTTGTTTACAAGCCATTTGAAGTTGACGTGTCATTGATTTTTTTTAACATGGAAAAAATTGAATGTCTTGCAGTCATTAGATTCCTTGTTTTGAAGGGTTTAAAAGCAAAGGAAATGTATGAACAATTGTTAGAAGTGTATAAGGAGTCCTCACCTTCAAAACGCACCGTTGAATTTTGGGCTGGTGAATTTAAACGTGGTCGTACCAGCCTTAAAGACGATCCACGCGAAGAACGACCAAAAACTGCAACCACAGCAGAAATCATTGAGCAGGTACATAATATGGTTAGTGAAGATCCAGGTTTGACTAAGCGTGAAATTGCTAATGTCATAGGCATCTCAGACGAACGAGTACTCCATATTTTACATGAAGAATTACGTATGAAAAAACTGTTTGGAAAGTTAGTGCCGCACACATTAACAATTCAACAGAAACTGGATCGAAAACAAATTTCTCAGCGTAATTTGGAGCGTTTTAAGCCGAATAAAACCGACTACTTGCGTCGTTTTATAACTATGGATGAGACTTGGATCTACCACCATAATCCTAAATTGAAACAAGAACGTTTACAGTGGACTGAAGCTGGTTGTTCAGCTCCAAAGCAGGTGAAGTCACAACTATCAGCAAAGAAGGTTATGGCATCAGTTTTTTGGGATGCAAAAGGAATTTTGTTGATTGATTATCTTCAAAAAGGTAAAACAATCAAATCTGAATATTATTGCAGCCTTTTGGATCAGCTGGATGAAAAAATTCGTGAGAAAAGACCTGGTTTAAAGAAGAAAAAAATCATTTTTCATCAAGACAATGCACCTGC
The DNA here is from genome assembly GCA_949748255.1 of Eustalomyia histrio. Classification (NCBI taxonomy): domain Eukaryota; kingdom Metazoa; phylum Arthropoda; class Insecta; order Diptera; family Anthomyiidae; genus Eustalomyia; species Eustalomyia histrio. The sequence continues at coordinate 19,280,468 of OX456525.1, forward strand.
TCATAAAAGTGTTTTGACGATGGCTAAATTGAAAGAATTAAAGTATGCTTGAACATCCACCGTTTTCACCAGATTTGGCTCCCAGTGACTACTATCTCTTCAGAAATCTCAAACAATTCCTTCGTGGAAAGCATTTTTCGTCGAATGAAGAGACCAAAGCAGCCGTAGACGGTTATTTTGCAGAGCTTCCAGAAAACCATTATAAGGATGGGATAAAATTATTGGAAGATTATTGGAACAAGTGTATTGAGCTTCTAGGAGATTATATTGAATAAAAAAATATATTTCGTAACAAAAACAGTATTCTTTCATTTCGAGCGCAGGAACTTTTCAACCAACCTGTATGATCATATACAAGGCCATGTAAAATCATGTATGTTCATATATATTTCGGTATTAACATGTACAGTTTGATACTATTATACTTTATAAGATTTATAAATGAATTATAAAATCTAATATTCAAAAAATAAAAGATCACTAGCTGCATAGGCTCTGTTAACCTCTGGTCTTTATAGATCTAAATCTATAGTATTCATAAGGGCAATGCTTAACAAAACACCTTCTGGAAGAACATTTTTGTCAAAAATTGCCGGAAATATGCAACAATGTAACATATCAAGGTACACTCGTTTCAAGGTACCACATTCCCCTATGCCGAGTATGAGTTAACAAATTTTCTATGGTGGCCCAACACATTCATCTGATGTTTATGAGTGTTTTCATACTTTCTTTCATGTTCATTTCGCAGTCTAAATGTTTCTTTAGTTAGCTAATTTGCTCTGCAGTAACGTATACAATAGGGTGGGTCGAAAAAAAACTTGCACTGGTCACCCCCTAGAATTAAATATAATTTGAAGACGATCTCAAAAAAATTTTTTTTTGCCACGCCCCTTGACCCCTTGCTTTTAGTTTCCTGTGCCTCTATTTATAGTCCGATCGTAACGTGTGATATATCATTGTTCGCTTGATCACTTTTGACTCCCGACGTCTGGAATCTCGGATTCCCATTTTTTCCTAAACGATAAAAAAGTTTTTAAATGCCATGAAATTTTGTCTTTTACAGTATATATATAAACAAAAAAGTTACAGAGGTTTTTAAAATAATACGATTATGTATTAATTTGACTTTTTATGCCAAGATTCATAAACACTGATTTATAAAGCTTTGCTTTGCCTTTGTTCTTGCTTTCGTTGACATTTGTCTTTTTTCAATTTCTATTATTTTTCTGTTATTGTTATAAAGGGTGTCCCAAGAAGAACGCAATTTTTAAATTTTAAATAAAACACAGATATTTAAAAAAAAAATCGTGAAACTTTATTATATCGTAAAGTAGACAGAATGAGGTTATGTATGGAACAATATATCGTGCAGATGGCCGCCGCGGCTTTGCTGGCATGCACGCGATCTTTTAATGAAATTTTCAATGACCGTTTTGCATGAATGCTGCGGTATTTCATTAATGCAGCGTCCAATTTCCTCTTTTAAGGCTTGAGTCGTCGTCGGCTTATTCGCGTAAACCATCGACTTCAAAAAACCCCAAAGAAAAAAATCTAATGGTGTTAAATCGCACGATCTAGGCGGCCAATTCTGATCTCCAAAACGCAAAATAACACGACCGGGAAATGACTGATGCAGCAATTGAATTGTTTCTCTGGCTGTATGACATGTGGCGCCGTCTTGTTGGAACCACATGCCCTCCACATTCATTTCTTCAATTCTAGGCAAGAAAAAATTGGTTATCATTTCACGATACCGAACACCATTGACTGTTTGCGCTTGACCTGCCTCATTTTCATAAAAAAAAGGTCCAATGATTCCTCCAGCCCAAAACCCACACCACACAGTGACACGTTGAGGATGCATTTGCTTCTCGTGAATCACTCGAGGATTTTCCTCACCCCATCAAGATGAAAATGGGCCTCGTCACTGAATATGATTTTATCGGCAAAATCAGCATTTTCATGTTGTCTCTCCAATACCCAATTAACGAACTCCCTTCGCTGTCCATGGTCAGCTGGCTTCAGTTCCTGAGTCAATTGAACTTTGTATGCATGAACATGCAAATCCTTCGTCAAAATTCGCTGCAAAGTGGATTTGGAGACACCAATTTGCTGAGCTCGGTGTCGAATTGAGGTGGATGGAGTTTGAGCGACATCATCACGTACAGCTGCGACATTTTCGGTCGATCGACCTGGTCGATGGCGCGTTGTTGTCTTTACATCACTAACAGACCCAGTTTCGGCAAATTTATCCATTAATCTCTTTACAGTTGACTCTTTTGGAGCATTATTGTGACCCCAAATTGATCGCAATTTGCGAACTGTAGCCGCAAAACTTTCACGATTTTGGTAAAACAATTTCACAATGAGAATGCGTTGTTCATTCGTGTAGCGCTCCATTTTTACTAACCTCGTACCTTCTACTAGCAAACATTAACAATTGTTCAAATGTCAAACAATGACACTTTGAATGTTGCCAGATTTAAAAATTACGTTCTTCTTGGGACACCCTTTACAAAGATAAGATTTCCATGTCATTCGCAAAATACCGAACGCTTTGTGCGAGTTGTTAGTAAATCCGCAAATAAAGTAACGGACGAAAACCGCATGGGGTATATATTTGATAAAATAAGAAGTAGAGAGCAGTATACCCAGCTGGAGTCTCGACGGAATATAAATTAATTTATTAGATTGGTTTAATTTAAATTATATTAATTAAAAAAAATATATATATCAATATATAAAATAGTTCCCTCTATTATAAAAAGTCTGTTAAGTAAACAAAACTGTAACTTTGCCGAAAAATTATCTTATGAAAATCGATTTGCTAATATCAACTAATTTTTAAATAAATTTTAATAAATTGTTTTTTCACATTATTTTTGTTATCCCTTGGAATTTTCTTAATATTATTAAAACATTTCAACTTTTTAAAAAACTTTGCTCTCAATTTAGAAAAAAGAATATAAGTCAAAATTTTTGCCAACTATAGTAACTCGGGTATACAAATGTGTAAACTCAGCAACAAAAATTAGTAAAAAAAAATAGTAATTTGTAAAAAGAGAATACAAAAAATGTTCACTAATATATGATTTTGTACTAAAAATTATTACAAAAACTGTACATTGGGACATATAACGATTTACACATTTTTCTACTAACTTTTTATTTGAGTGTAGATTAGATATTCCAAAAGTCATTTTAACTAAAGGTTTTTTATAATTTTTATTTGATAGAAAAATGAGCAAAAAGAAAGAACTTAAAAAATGGACACAACTTTAAAGCACACAAGTGTCACTAAAGCCCACGTCTTATTGTTAACGAATATTGTCAAAAAGAGTTAAATTGATTTTTTTTTTAAACTTCTGTAACTTTTTTTGTTTATGAATAAAAATATACATATACTGTAAAAGACAAAATTTCATGGAATTTAAAAAAAATTAAAGTAGGGGGGGGGGGGGGGGTAGAAACCGAAGTTACAGAAGTCACTTTTAGAACTTGACGTCGGAGTCAAAAGTGATCAAAGTAGAAAATTGGCTGTGTTGTCAACAATGACACACGTTACGATCCGACTATAAATAAAGGAAACAAAAAACTAAAAGCGCGGGGTCAAGGGGCGTGGCAAAAACAAAATTTAAAGATCGTCTTCACAAAATCTTAGTTCTAGGGGGTGACCGGCACAACTTTTTTTTTCTATGGAGTGCGACCCACTCTAGTAAACACTTTTTGGTTCGTCATTTAATTCTTAATTCTTAAATTTTAAATTTTATTGTATTTATTCAAGGATTTCAACGATATTACAACAACCACTAATCAGATTGAAATAATTACACAACAACAGGTTAATTAATTTTAATAAAATTTGGTAAAGATGACTTAATTAGAAAAAATCTGAATCGTGACATTTTGACAAAAGCTCCAAATAGCCGAAACTCATAGTATTAGGAAATAGTTGTAACTCATAGTATTAGGAAATAGTTATAACTATTTTTAGTTGACATTTTAGAAATTGTAGCTCATACAATTGGGTTCGATATGACTGCATAAATTCCTACAGTTCCACATCAATTGTTATAGAAATTCTTCAAATTCACAATGAACATTTTACAGGCTCATTGGGCTCAATAGTGTATAGTGATGGATACGTTAACATTTTTTACATTTTTTACATTTAAACATTTTACATTTTTTTCGGTATTTATAATTTATATAAAATGTCATTAAACATTTTGTAATTATAATAAAATTCTCCATTGGCAATATTTAGTCTTAAATAATTTATTATTTTTTAATCATAAAATTTATTTTAAAATGTATTTTTAAAAGCACTTTGTTGTAGTCAGTAGTTTGTAAAGAAATGTTGTTGTAAAATTATTGCCAAAATTAAACATTTTCCAAAATACTTACAAACCAAATTCTTTCTTAGCTTACATTACATGCCAAAAAAGCAGCCGGAGAAGCCTCAAAACAAGCCTTCGAAGTATCCAAACAAGCAGCAGGCGTTAGTAAAAATACTTTTGAGGATTTGAGTTATGTTGGTAAATCAACTTTGGGCGATATAACTAAAAAAGCCAAAGAGGAAGCTACAAAAAAAGGCCTGATAAAGGTAGATGAAAGTATGGAACAACAACAGCAACAAGAAGGGCCAGGTAATCAATTGGCAACACAAAAACAAGTTCAAAGCAGTGGCGGTGGTGCGGGAGGAGGATCAAGCAATTTCTTTTCAAATATTGGAACAGATTTTAATGGTTTAGCTTCATCGACAACAACCATGTTTTCGGGAATGTTTGGAAAAAGTAAATAGCTTTGCAAGCCTTCTAAAAAGAATTTGTATCACACCATATGTTTTAATTCTAGAAAATCAACAAAAACCTCAGCAAGTTTCTGCACAACAAACCATGGGTCCTAAGTCTAAATCTGGTTTAGGTTTTGATCCATTTCCCGGACGTAAGGGATTAGTAGAACGTACACCCTTAATAAAACATGCTGGACCCCATAAAACCCAAGAAGAGTTAACCAGACAACAAAATCAAGAAAGATCTCATAGTAATGCGGAGAATCAACAATTTCTTAAAGATATGACAACACATGTGTTGGCCGGCGAAGGCATAGGATGGCTTAAAATGAATCGTTTTAAAAAACTTATGGAAGATGAATCCTATCGTACTTTGGTATTAAGTAAACTTAATAAAACACTGGATAAAAAAGTGGCACCCGATGATCATATAGATGATATGGTAAATTCAATCAATTATTGCTTATTGAAAATTATTGTAATAATTTTGTAATTTTAGTGCGTTACCAAACCCGTATGGAAGGGTATGCTTAAGTGTTTACAAGCTGTCACTTCGGGTCTAGAAGTTACTTTCTCTAATTTTGGTTTGGGTGGCACAGCTTCTGTTTTTCAAATGATGGAAATTGCTCACACTCACTATTGGAGTAAAGAAATCAATGATGCTAGTGACATGTCTTCTAGTTTACTCTCCAGTCATGCTACCACTCCTATGGGTAGTCGAGAAAATTTACGCTCTCCCTCTAGTCCAAATGGTTCTCATTCTGGTTTAGGCAGTGAATGGGCTTCACCGCAAGAATCACGCAAAAGTTCCACACACACTGATAGATCGGGTTCGACACATATTGCTGGCAATACTGGTACCTCAAGACGTCTATCAACGGCCGATAGTCAAGATGGTCAGTCGACAACGGAAATGTTTAAGGATATGTTGGCACAAAAACGAACAGCTTTATTAAGTAAACTTACGTCATTTGATTCAGATGTAAGTATTCAAAAGTAACATTTATGTGGTTATTGAAAATAACAAATGTTTAGCTTTATCCCCATATACATAAATCATCAAAGTATCTGTATAATATAAAAAGACACAGTGGATTAATGAAAAGTTGATAAACTCGATGGTCAGGATAAAAGAGGATAAACCACAATTAAATCTTAGCCAGAATTAATGTCCCACAAGAAGTAAAATCGTGAAAATGTTAGCACAAAAATTGTGTTTGGTTATCTTTTACCTCGATGATATTCTGATTATTCAGACTCCTACGTATCATGAAATGTAACTTCAACTATTGGTTCAACAATTTCATTATTAAGAATTATTTTTTTTATATTATTTGAGAAAGTTTCATTTAACAACGACAAGTTATATTTGCATAACAAATAAATTCTTCAATTAAATGACTACAAAATACTCCTCCAACTGAACACAGCTATTCAGAATTACCTTTATTAACTAACTTCTGATATGTCAGATAAGTGCGTCATATCTTAAGTAATTTACTTTTATTATAAAACAATTTATATCAACATAAACTAATTTATATTTACAAGATAGTCCTTCTCCTTTAATGGAACAATTATTTTTTTTTCATGTTCATGCTCATGGCCATGTTATTTTAATTTTATTAATAATCACTATTTTAGTAGGATATTTAATATTTATATTATTCTTTAACAAATATATAAATCGTTATCTATCACATGGGCAAACTATTGAAATTATTTGAACAATTTTACCTGCAATTATTTTTTTATTTATTGCTTTCTCTTCTATATTTTTTAGATGAAATTAGTGAACCAACAATTACTTTAAAAACATTAATGATATTGAAGTAATGAATATTCATTGAATTTGACTCTTATATTATTCTAACTAATGAACTTTTAATAAATAATTTTTGATTATTAGATGTTGACAATCGATTAATTATCCCTATAAATTCTTTAATTCGCAACAGATGTAATTCATTCCTGAACAATTCCTTCATTAGGTGTAAAAGTAGACGCTACATCTAGTCGATTAAATCATATAGAGGTCGCAAACTTTTTTTTATCGATAAAAAATCTCTAGAAAAATTTCGCTGTTATTCCTAAAGTAACTTAAATTTGTCATAAATTAATGCATAAAATAATTAAAAGTTAATTAAATTTTAATTTAAAAATTTACGAAAAATTACTAATATTTTAGTACAGTGTGGTGGTTTTTCGTTCTTTGGTATATAATTTTTGAATGAATCGTATCAATTCAAAAAATACAACTCGTGACCTCGGGACCAAGCTTTTGGGCTCTGACATGATTGAAAAGCCAAAAGTTTAACGTATCCCACAAAAAAAATGCACGATCGCCCTTTTAGATCTCAAAAACTGTTGAAAAAATATTTACGTGATTTTTTAATCTAGAATATCTTACCTAACAAACAGCATTTAGTCCGGAGCTTCGATTTTGGAGAAATCGAGATTTCTCCGTTTAATAGCTAAACTAGTAAGAGGTTTATTTAACAAAGTTTGAACTAACAAATTAAATTAAAAAAAATTGCTTTTGTAAAATCCTAGTTATTTAAACGTATCGTAAAAGTTAAAGGAGATAACACAAAACAGAAAATGTCCTTGTTGTTTTATCTCTTTTTAACACATTTAATAGAGAAACGTTGAAAAATCTACTGCAATAGAAAGAGGCAACAAATTTTCTTTACTCTTTACACTCAGTGAACTCATCAAAAGGAATTACGTTACGTTCGAGTAATGATGTCATAAAACTAAAAAAAAAAAAATGTTTAAGTATTGCTGAAGGTAACAAGAAATTACTTAAGCAACTATAACCTTAAAAAGGAATGACCTTATGCAGGAGCTTTAAATAATTTTTGAAAAATATTGGGTCTCGAAAGCTTTTATCTATTCAAATGCAAACGTAATATATTAGTTTATCTTAACAGTATATAAAAATAAGGAACTGACAAGGGAAACCTACTAACGCTTTCACGTCGATTTGGATGAAACCCGATGTTTAGGCCAAAAATTTATACTTCTTTTACCCTACACCTCCACATGGTCATGGTATTATGAGTTTGTGCCAAAAAAAAAAAAATCGGACTGTGGCCCACATTATATCGTAGTATACCAATCGATTCATAATAACTTTCCGAGTCGATTTAATTACGGCCTCCATATAAACGTTATAATCAAACTACAGATAAGAAATATAAAGATATTTAGATGAATTCTGGAACAAAATTTGGGTTGTGATTGATTTTTGGGACAGCAAATTATGCCTTCAAACCTAAACAAAATAGGACCATATTTGGACCTTATCCCCATAGACACCACCTTTCTAATGCAATTTTAGGTTATTTCATTTAGATTTGTCTCTATATTTTGTGCCCCAACCATACGTAAAATTAAACTTCTTCCCGGAATTTGAACCGTTTCCTGGAATATGATTCCAATTATGCTTGGTGTAGGGTATCATATATTCAGCATTTCCGACTTTAATTTTTGTACTTTACCAACAACTCGACAAGCCTGTGCATATGTATGTATAGGGTGTCCGCCGGGAAGGTATACTACTTTGTTTTGCCGCCATTTTGGTAAACATTAGTCTTGACAGTTCATATTTGGCAGTCGTGAAGTAAACACGTGGCAAATTTATTATGAAAAAATATTCGATAAACCAACGTGTTTTAATCGTTAAAACTCGCTCGCCCATGACAACCCCGATTTCCATGAAAAAATCATAGTGAGTGACGAGGCACATTTTCACTTGAATGGATATGTTAATAAACAGAATAGTCGGTTCTGGGCAATGGAAAACCCTCAAATTATTTATCAGTCACCATTGCATCCATTAAAAGTGACAGTCTGGTGTGCAAATTGGCCAGGAGGAATCATCGCCTGATTTGACTGCCCCGGAATTCTTTTTGTGGGGATATCTGAAAAGCAAGGTTTATGCAAACAAACCAGAAACGCTTGAGCAATTCAAACAAAATATTCATGATGAAATTAATGAAATACCGCGTGAAATGTGTGAGAATGTAATAAAAAATGTGCTTAAAAGGGTTCGCATTTGGGAGGCTAACAGAGGCGGACATTTATCTGATATTGTATTCCATACATAATTGCCGACATTAAATAAAACATTTATCAATATAAGATCCATTCTCTTTCATTTAATCAAAAATTATTAACAGAGTAGTATACCTTCCCGGCGGACACCCTGTATATCAAACTTTCCCACTTGATGAGTGCATTAATGATAAGCCGGTTTTTCGAAATTCGAAAATTTTCGTCATGTTGCCAAACATAAAAGTATCACAGAATGGTTAACCCGCTAAAATGAAATATGGTCTGGCAAGTTAAAAACCTCATTTATTTAACCTTAGATTTGGATTCTCTAGATTATAAGGGTTGTGTGCTATAAAAAAAGTACACTATCACTCGAAGACCCATAGGATCCATTCACTATCACATATCCAAATTTTATGCAATATTCCTTATCGAGGTAAAGATCCTTTATTTATAAAAAATTTAATTATAAGTATTTATTTATCCCGATATTTCGTCACCACATTGGGTGACTTCTTCAGGGGAAATTGTCTTTTTTTATAATTAATAAATTAAAATTATAAACTGAAAACTTATATATAACATTTTTTTTTTAAAAAAGGCGGTAAATCAAAAATTATTTTCTGTGATATTTTTATTTTTTAATATTGACAAAAAATTATTTTTAATTTTTGAAAAAAAAATGTTATATATAAGTTTTCAGTTTATAATTTTAATTTATTAATTATAAAAAAAATAAAAGACAATTTCCCCTGAAGAAGTCACCCAATGTGGTGACGAAATATTGGGATAAATAAATATTTATAATTAAATTTTTTATAAATAAAGGATCTTTAGCTCGATAAGGAATATTGCATGAATAGAGAGGATCGAAGAAAACTAAAATAATTATATCCAAATTTTATATAAATTGAGGCATAAGCGTTGAGAACATTTTCCTTGTGGGTACTTTTCGTATAACATAACTTAATTCGTCGGTGGTTGTTGATTCACAACAATATCGTATGCAGATTTTCACATTTAATCCACTGTGTTATATAATTGATGTTGTTTACGTGTCATCCAGCCCCTTAGACCATTGAATCGTATTAAAAATGTATATTTATATTTGGTCATCATGTGTTTAAATATGTATATTAAGCTGTATATAAGTTGTAACGAAACATTCAAGTAGTATTCGATATCTCTCATGTTGTATGTATTAATCCTCCTCTCATTTAATATTAAATGCATTTTGTTTTTGTGACCAGCTTCTTTTTAATCATATCAATTGCCTTAACAATGCTAAACATACATTTTAATATATGTAATTAGTACGTTAAACTGTTTTAAATGCTTTATAAAATTATATATGTTGTAATATATGCAGTACTGAACGTTTACTTATACATATAACATAAATAAGTACATACACATATAAAATATATAAATAGATAGAAAGATGAAATTGTTGTATAAATTTTATACCACCTACTTCTACTACTAAATTCGTAGGCTGCTGGCTCTACGGGTGCACTTTCTGTTGTTAGTGATCTACTACCAGTTGGTAGTTTGAATGTACGTATGCCATCCAGTTGTCGTTCTACAGTCTCTGATACTGAATATGAAAATGTAAGTAATACTGAAATGTTCAAAACAAGACGTTAATATCTGATTCGATAAGACAAACCAAAAAAAAAAAATGTATAAAAACATAAAAGGACATGATAAGTGTGTGTGTTTTTTTTAATAAAGGACCTTGTTTTTTATAACATTTCCCCGCTTTGATTAAATCTTATTGTAGAATTACTGAGATATTATTAAATATTTTTGCAATAAATATTTTAGACTACCACCTCAAAGGATTCCAAACGCAGTTCTGGTAATATGTGGTCTGGCAAATCCACTCTTAGCGCTGGTTTTCGCTATACTGGTGGCCATTTGATAAATACCTCTTCTTCTCCCTCACCCGATAGCCCTCGTGTTTATTTGTTCGAGGGTTTATTGGGTAAGGATCGCTCAACGCTATGGAATCATATGCAATTTTGGGAAGATGCCTTTTTAGATGCTGTTAGTCAAGAAAGAGATATGATTGGTATGGATCAGGTAAGTTACTGGGACAAATTTACAAAAAAACAAGTAAAAAAGGGCTTAATTCGGCTGTGCCGAATCTTTGAATACCCTCCACCAATATCCTAAAAAGATGTTCTCTTCTGTTTTTGATACAAATAATATAAAAAAAACTTTTGAAGTAAAATTATGTAGGTGAAAAAATTTTTTGAGGTGAAAAACTTTTTTAGATGTGAAAAGAACTTTTTTGGTGAAAAAAAAATTTAGAGGTGAACCAAAAATGTTTAAGGTGAAAAATTTTTTGTGGTGAAAAAAATTTTAGTGGTGAAAAAATGTTTGAGGTGAATACAAAATATTTACTGCTAAGCGACTGGTGAAAAAATATGAGAAAATATGTTATGTACCAGTCGCTACTATGAAATTGTACTAAATTTGTATGGGCATTTTAGAGGTAGCTTGCCATTTTCACTAGTTTTTTTAACCATGGACTGCACAAAAAACACATTTTAAAGCATAGTTTTTGTCAAATACTCAATTTTGTTCCGGCTAATGGGAACTAGCTCTGCAGCTGAATATGTCTAATGGAGAGAATGCACTTTCTGATGCGCCACGTATTGATAAATAGTTGCAACGAATGTTCTTTCTTTAAAAAATTGAAGTGTGTTTGTCTAATAGAGAGAATACAGCAAAGAAATTAATTTATTAAAGAAAGAACATGAGTTGTAACTATTTTTCAATAGAAGGTGCATTCTCTCCATTAGGGTATTTTGCTGCAGAGTTAGTCTCCATTAGCCATATTGTGCTACAATATGCATTAGAGTATTATTGATTTTCTATTTTCTTCGTAACATAAATGAATATTTGCCAAAACTATAAAAAAATATATGTTTTATGTACAAATTATACCTTAATTTTTTAAATCAGTATTCATTTAATGTTTAAGAGCACAATATTGCACTTTATTCATGTGTTTTTTTTTTTATAAAAGAAAAAATTAACATAAATATACATTTTCCAATCCCTCAATTCTCAAAAATACAAATGGAATAAAAAAAATACTCTTTTCCTCTATGAAAATTTCTTTTTTGACTTTATGTGAAACAAATGCTTTTATTAAGTAAAACATTTGAAAAATTGACTTTAAAATTATGTAATAAGTCTACTAGCAACATCTGAATGTATAGTTTTACTGTGATTCTGCGCCACCTATTCAAAAGTAGCGGCACTAAAGCAATTATGTATTTTGCTCTTTCTTTAGATATAAATGTCTTTGGTTACAAAAACAAAAAAAATGCATTTTATGGAATGAAACGAAAAACCAACAAAGCTTAACAGAAAAACCCAATCTGGTTTACTATATCTCCTAAAGTAGCCAAAAAATTGGAGATATTTGAACGGAAAATCCTAAGAAAATGTATCGGAAAAAATTATGAAAATTCCATAAAACGATTTTTAAATAGTTACGTCTATGAAAATGGCGATGTTCTACCCTTCTGTAGGTACTTCATGTCGTTGCAAGCCAGATTTGTTGAGAAACCTGCTCTACACGATAATATGCTTGTTAACCAAATATACGATCTGGGCTGGATCTACATATCTTTCTCCTGTCGGTATAATTAATGGACGTATTAACGACGATCCAGCTCCTCTGGACCTTACCTTATTCTATATGGACCCAGCCTCCGGCAATCATAGGGGCTGAAGATGATATACATACGTATATACTAAATTTTGCATAAACTGTAATATGAATATGTTTTGTCAATTTATAAAACAGAACTTTTTTTATTTAGTTTTAGCAATGTTATTTACAGAAGTCTGCTCTGTTAGCGACTTTAACAATGTTATTAGAGTAACACACATATAGCTCTAAGAATGTTATTATTCTCAGAGTATGTAAGACAATAAATGTAATCGAACAAGAAGAAGACTTAATAACATTTTTACTTACTTAACAAAAAATAAAAATAGATACAGAAAAATTGTACAAATTTGTATAGAAAATTTAGAGGTACCTTCACATTTTCACTCATAACTTTTGAACCGCTTGACCGATTTTGCTCATTTTAAATACCAAACTGCTCGGGAGGATGTTAAATAATCTGGGTAAAAATAGGCACCCCCGCTTGTGTCTTCGCGTCGTGATCGCCATTTCAACAGACAGACAGACGGACATCGCTAAATCGTCTTAAAATTGCATAAGGATGACGAATATATATACTTTATGGGGTCTTAAACCTATATTTCGACATATTCCAAACGGAATGACAAACTGATATATACCCTCACCATATATGGTGGAGGGTATAAAAATAGCAAATAAAGTGGAGGTCATAATTTAATTTATAACTTAAGAATAGATATAACGAGAGTCTTTTCTTTGTAAGCTTAATCAGTTAAACTTCAGTTAAGAAAACTTATTAGATAAGGAACTGATACGTTTAGGTTTGGTTGAAAAATCGATAGAACATACAGTTAAGCCCTGGATACTAGGTCATCGTGGACATGTTTGTAACGAGGTAGCGAACGAACTAGCTAGAATTGTTTCTTCCACACCTTTAGTAGGACCGGAACCGTACTGTGGGGTGAATTGGTACACCATAGCAGCACTGGTTAAGGAGGGTGAACTACCAATGGCAAAGGACTTTTGGGACAATTTTTTGGAGATGAGACAGGCGAAACTATTGGTCAACCCCTTTCCCAATGGAAAAATTTCGGACCATGCTAGAAATGACATTAGGTTACTAACAAGGTTTCTTACCGGACACTTCGGATTGAACTACCATTTATGGATAATGAATCTGAATCTGTTGGAATCGCCTAAGTGTCGGCTATGTCTTGAGGGAAACGAAACAACCATCCACATTTTGTGTGAGTGTGTTGCATTGCATAGGAACAGAAGGAAAGTTTTCAATAGGAAATTTTTATGTCCAGAAGATATTAGGAACTCTTCTCTATCTTCTATATTAAAGTTCATTGGGAATATAATACAGAATTTACTTTAGTTTTATGATCGCAGTACCGGCAGTGGGGACAGATCTTGACTTAATAATAACAAGCCATCATTCTGCAGTTGTACATCATTCTGCAGTTGTTCCCGTATATATCTATATCAGGACTTCTTGAGCCTATTGCGTTGAGGTCGTTCAAAGTTGTAATATTGTCACAAATAAATTGTGATCTAAGCTCTCGTAATGCTTTATGAAAGCCCTACAAGTATTTTTTTGCGTTGAACCAACACTTAGGGGATGGATGCCCTCCTCGTCTTTCAAGTGAAGAGGAATATCTCAGTTTCGTTCGAATTTCCGTGAGCTCAAGGTTTCCTAGACTTGTTATAAGTCAATTTGAGTCCTTGTGAAGCTCTTCTGTTAAGTCTTACTGCGGTGTGGTTGGATGTGTTGTACCGCAGACAAAATTAATGAACATTATGTTGTATGGAAGGAAGCATTGGTGCGATATATTCATGCATTTCCTTGTAATGATAGCTCGTTACTTTTTGCATTATTTGCAAGAACAAACTAATGAGTTGCCGATCATTGATAAATTATTGCATGATAATTTTTGAAAATCTATTTCTAGACTTATGTTATTACCTTTCGTTTTTTGTAAGCAAACGTGTAATGAAAACACGAAACGCAACTTTTTATCTATATTCAAAACAATCAAAAATCGATACGAGGGTGGGGCAATAAATCCGTGACTTTTTTAATGAAACATAGTTTTTTTTGCAAAAAAAAAAAAAAATATTTTTCAACATAATCTTCTTTTAGCTCAATGCACTTAGTCCATCGCTTCTCCAATTTTTGTATCCCTTCCAAAAAATAGGATTTCACGAGGTCCCTAAAACAGGCACTTATTTGATCAATAATTTTATCGTTGGAGCTAAATCTCTTTCCACCGAGCCATTTCTTTAGGTTTGGAAATTGTCACTGTGGGCTAAATCCGGAGAATAAGGCGAATGAGACGGCAGTTTGTAGTCTTTTTCATCGATTTTTGCCATGGAAACTAAGCTGTCACACGATTCCGTTGGTGGTCGATTGTGAGCAAACGCGGCAGCCATCTTGCGGAAAGCTTTCTCATACCCAAGTATTCGTTCAAAATTGAAACCACTGAGCCATGTGAGATGCCTATGTCTTCCACAATCTATAGCACATTCAATTTCCGATCGGCCAACACCATATCGTGAATTTTTTCAATTCTTTTTTTCAATTCTTTTTTTCAATTCAACTGGGCGTCCAGAACGTTCGGCATCTTCCGTGCCACAACGAAAGTCAGTAAAAAACTTTTTTACTATTGAAATCGATGGTGCAGTCCCCATAGTATATATCAAGCTTTTCCTTGGTTTGATTAACGGTTTTTTTCGCACAAAATAATGTTTGATGAACACTCGAAATTCACTTTTTCCATTTTTAAAAAAAATCCAAGAGGTTAAACGCAAAGAAAATGACGGAACTTGCTCAAAATTTGACAGTAGTCTATTAACAGATGGTACTTGATGGGAGCAGTGTTGCATTTCATATAACTACGAGGGAAGTTGGAAAAGTCAGGGACTTATTGATCCACCCTCGTGGTACAGTGGGTAGAGTTCTGGCCTGGCAACCAGAGTACCCAAGTTCGATTCCCATCATAACCACGTTATATTTAATAACGGTTCAAATATTTGTAATAATGTTTTTTATAAAAATCTTTCACATCTTAATCACCATATGGGTAATGGGTTCAGTACATTACCTTGAGCCTCATCGCCTGTAAAATTAATCAATGAAGTAAGGTGTAAAGTAATACATCGTTCCCTATGGCTATAAATTACTTTACACATTTTGCCATGTTGATACCCAATAAGCTGCAGTTGGTTTATAATAAATATGACAAATTTTTAAAAACCTATTAATTCCACCTTTTTCCCACGTTTTCATCCCTGCCACAACATACCCAAATTTCAATCAGTTGGGAAAGAACTACACTTCCGACCTTACTTGCTGATTTTTTTGATTAAATTTCCAAAAAATAAAACAACTCTGCTACAGTTAATTTTTCATATGATTTGAATTGATTTATTTTTCAGGGTCCCATTGAAATGATGGAACGTTATAAAGCTCTAAGTGAATCGGAACGAAAACGTTTAGAACACGATGAAGATCGTTTACTTTCAACCATGTTATACAATTTGACAGCAATATTAGTTATGTTGAATGTTAACAAAGAAGAAATACGAAGAAAAGTTCGTAGATTGTTGGGAAAATCCCACATTGGACTGGTGTATGCCCAAGAAGTGCACAATGTGGTGGATCAAATTAATAATTTGGTTAGTAAATCTTTATAATAAAAACCCTATTTTATATTAATAAATTTATAATTGCAGAATGGTAATGATATCGATTTAAAACCACTCGGTTCGAGACTTTTGCATCGTCAAAGTTTCACCGTTCACCAGGGAGTTGATGCTTCGGGACCCTTGCGTTTTATGGAAGTAAGAGATGATGGTTTAGTATTACGCTCGGTAGATGGTACCATTGTAGAACGATGGTGGTATGAGAGATTGGTGAATATGACTTATTCACCAAAAACAAAATTACTTTGTTTATGGCGACGTAATGGTGGTCAAACTCAACTGCACAAATATTATACTAGAAAGGTAAAACTTAACAGATGTTTTTTTTCTTTTTGTTTGTTTCAAAAATATAAAATAAATTTTAAATTTTCATTACCATTTCCATTTCAGTGCAAAGAATTGTATAATTGTATCAAAGAAGCTATGGAACGTGGTGGTACACCCACTAATGTTCCCGAGTTAGGTGGTGAATTCCCCGTACAAGATATGAACACCGGGGAAGGTGGTCTATTGCAAGTGTGCCTTGAAGGTGTTGGTTTGTTATTTGCCAACAGCAAGGTAAGTCATTTTACATTCTGAATATTAACAACTGTTGCTTTTCCTTATTTTTAACCCGAATTATTTATTTATTTATTTATTTATTTATTTTGTATTACAAAATAAAAATTATATAATTTAAAAAAATATTGATTTTGTAATAATGAACGTTCGTTCGTCTTAAATGGGAAGGTGATTCTTTTTATGTTCTTTAAATTATTACCGTTTTATTTTTTTAAATTGAAATTTTAATTATTTATTATAAACTTGTACAAAACAAATACGTGGTATTAACAATATTTATATTTTTTAAGTTTTAATTACATTTTTATATTTGTTTTCGTTACTAAGAAAATCCCACGACAAATTTTATAAAACATTTTCTATATTTTGAAAATGTTATTATAATTTTTCTAAAATGAAAGCAAGGACCTTCTCAACTTAATTCTTCCAATTATTACTTACATTTATTCATTATAATTTCATTAAACATTTTATTCTCGAACAAACATTCACATTACTCAATTAGAGCTAAATATAAGGGCTGATTGATAAGTACAATTTAAAAACAGGGAAACAGAAATCTTGAGATATTGCACTTATCGAGATATTGATTTTACAGCTACATATTTTTGTAAACAAACCAACATGCAAATAAACTTCAAAATAAGAATATTTCTAAAAAACACTTTATTCTTTGGCCTGCACTCCGCCAAAGAATAGCGAAATTTTTTACAAATCTTGCGAATTTACTGCTTTTTATTTGTATGGAGAATCTTGGGATTTTAAACAGGGTTTCCGATTTTATTCGAATACTGGGGAATATAAACGAGACATAACTGCATTAAAGGAAATAAATATGAATAAATCCCAAAACTTATTGAATATACAAGTTAATAATGTCGATTTTTTTGCTTGAAAAATGCATTTATTATTATAACAAAATGAATTGATACATTATTCAAAGTATTGTACATCGTTAGCCACTACTTTTTCCCGTCTTTCTGGTAGCATATGGATTGCGCGTTAAAAGTACTACTACGGTTTTGAGGTAATGAATGAGTCAAGCCAATTTCTGATACCCTGTTCGGAAGTGAAGCGTATTCCAGTAAGGGCGTTCTGCATCGATCAAAACAAATGGTAGTCAGAAGGGGTAAGGTCTGGGATATAAGGCGGGTGAGCCAAAACTTCCCATCTACTGTTTTCCAAATAGTTTTTGACCGGTCTTGCAACATGTGGCCGAGCGTTGTCATGATGGAAGATTAAGGCCTTGTGACTGGTCGAATATTCTGGTCGTTTTTCGTTGATTGCTCTCTTCAAAAGAATCAATTGTGTTCGGTACAGGTACCCTGTGATCGTCTGACCCGATTTCAACAGCTCATAACACAAAACACCCTTCTGATACCATCAAATACAGAGCATTACCTTGGCGCCATGGATATTCCGCTTCGGAGTTGAGTTGGCTGATTGGCAGGCGCTACATATGACTTTTTGCGCCTGGGGTTATCGTAATGTATCCATTTTTCATCACCAGTAACAATACGATGCAAAAATGACTTCTTTTTGTACCATTCAAGCAGAATTTCCGACATACAAAATCGCCTTTCAAAGTCTCTCGGCTTCAATTATATGGCAGCCAATTTCCTTGCTTTTGAATGAATCCTTATGCTTTTAAACGTAGGGAAATGACTTGTTGTGTGACTTCCAATGATAATGCAAGTTCTTCTTGCGTTTGACAACAAATTTCTTCCTTATCTTCAAACTTTTTCGGCTGACCAGGCCACCTCTACTTGTGTTCTGTGTCGAAATCACCACTTTTGAATCGCGCAAACCATCGTTCACAGGATTTTTGTGTTGATGCATTTTGACCGTAAGCTTCTACCAACAATCGATAACTTTTAACAGCCGTTTTCTTCAAATGAAAGAAGATTATCAGACTTCCCGGCAAAACATCCTTTTAAGGCACAAAATTCGACATTATTATAGCGATTGAAAAAAATGTGTGTTTACACTTTGGCGTCTATCGAATACTGAATTATAATGACAGATGTTTACCCTCCAAAATACCATATTTGTTATTATTAACACAAACCATATGTGATAGTTATGCCATCTGTTGTCTAAATTGACATTATTAACTTGTATACCCAATATAAACAAATTGTTAAAAAATATTTTCTTGTAAGCTGGTCCATATTCAGACTTCATCCTTGTTTAAGGGAATCGTCAGGGAAAGACGTTTTTGAATTTCTAAAAATATTTGGTTAGTTGTATTAAAGACGCAATTAGAATTTTTATGATTTTATATTTTCAAAGCTTTGCAAAATTTTTAAGAAATCATATGAAATTAACTAATCAAATAAATTTTGTATTATTCTTTAAAGGTCTGAAAATTAAAAAAAATTTTATGAAAAATTCTAAATATCCCCAAAAAATTCCCAAAAAATCCGCTTACCCCAATTAACAACTTTTGTCCCCAAGACCATCTAAAAATCCCCAAATGTTGGTACTAAGCCCCGAGTCTGGCAAGCCTGCTTGCTGCAGATGTCAAGTGTGAAAATATATACACTAAGAATAAAAAAAATATATACTCGCAGAATATATTTACAGAATATTTGAATAGAGGACGTTTTTGGCATTTTTATATAAAAGTGTCGTAAATGACCCAAAAAAAGATATAGGGTTAAAATGCTGTAGAAAAAAATTCTTGAACACAGAATCAAGCTCAGAAGAACGTTTAGACTGTTTTTGTCTTCAAAAATTATCACTTTTAATTGAGCGCCAAACCCTTTGGGGGTTTCACTAAACTTAATGCATTCATTTAGAATAGAAAGCATTCACGGTCGAAAATAGTATTGCAAAGCGTTAAAAGATAAATATCAAGGTTGGCAATCGAAACGAATAACGGTATTGGTATCGGTTTTTTGTTTCGGCATCGGTTTCGTTAACGGTATTTTATTCATTGGTACCGGTACGTACAATAAATTATGTGTTGTTCAATACTAAGAGTATTGTCTGCATGATATTCATACATTTTTGCATTAGTTAAGTCATTGAAGTTTCGCTGCAATTTCATCATTGAAACCTTTTATTACAATTATGCAGTTTTTTTTTTAATTTAATTAATAAAAATTTTATACAGTTCCTAACAAAAACGGACATTACCAAGTAATTATGGGAGTAAGTAACACACAATGGGTTTCACTAGTTACCAGGCTATTTACTCGTTTAATTACTTTTGTTTGCGATGTTTCAAAATTCTTGGGTGGTCATTACTATCTCGCTTACAAAAGTAGTGAGAATAATGAGTTACCAGCATAGTTACGCATAGTGAAGAAATAAGTGGTTACTTACAATATTAAAGCAAGTAGTTACTCTTAGTAAGACAACTGTGGGCCTTATTCAAGTATAATTTCTTTACTTAAAGAAATCGATAAGAATAATTTGTATTTGAATTTATAAAAAGAATTTTTAAAATATCTACTTTGTGAATTCAAAAATTTAAGTTTATTTAATAGATGGAATGATATTTCACATTAGAAACCCTTTACTTTTTCCAGCAGATGAATTTCTATTTTGTTGTATAGTTTTTCAAAACAAATTAATCAATAAATATTAAAAAAGAAAACAAAAATACGAGTTCGGTACTTATTTCAGTAACTTCCAGAAATTCATTATTTTGCATGTACATATAAGTACTGCTACCATCCATTATCAGTAGGTCATTATTTTGTATTTTAAAGTAATGCAAAAGGTAACGACCTATTATTACATGGTTATCTACACAATAATGGCCTGTCATTACCATGTTTTTGCTGGGTTATTTAAATTACGAAGCTTTTTCATTTAGTTTAGGAAATTTTTCATTCATTAGCGAAGAATACTTCATTAGAAAAATTTTCATAAAAACTCGTCCAATGAAATTCTCTCTGTGTAAAAAACACAGTATTGCCAAACCAAATTAATAGGTAAAGTAGGTAAAGTTAATAATATTATTTATAATTACCCAGCAAACCACACATTACCAAATAATGTGTAAAGTAAAGCCAAAGGGGCTGAGGGATTACTTTACAACCTTACTTCATTGACGAATTTTACAAGCGATGAGCCCCAAAGTAATGTTTGGACCTAACACTTTAGAGGTGATAATGTAAGTGGTTACTTATATGTTTACATCTACATCTAAAAATAGATTTTGATAAAATAAATTTTTATTATAAAAAATTATAACAAATAGTTCAAAGGTTATTAAACATAACGTGGTTATGATGGGAATCGAGCCTGAGACCTCTGGTTGCCAGACGAGAACTCTACCCACTGAGCTATCGACACATATATCATTTGATTGCCTTGAAAAAAATGAATAATTGCCCTTCGTGTTTTCGTTTGCAATAATGACGAAACGTATAAGGGTGTCAGCCGGGAAGGTATACTACTTTGTTTTGCCGCCATTTTGGTAAACATTAGTCTTGACAGTTCATATTTGGCAGTCGTGAAGTAAACACGTGGCAAATTTATTATGGAAAAATATTCGATAAACCAACGTGTTTTAATCGTTAAAACTCGCTCGCCCATGACAACCCCGATTTCCATGAAAAAATCATAGTGAGTGACGAGGCACATTTTCACTTGAATGGATATGTTAATAAACAGAATAGTCGGTTCTGGGCAATGGAAAACCCTTAAATTATTTATCAATCACCTTTGCATCCATTAAAAGTGACAGTCTGGTGTGCAATTTGATCAGGAGGAATTATTGGACGTTACTTCTTTGAAAATGAAAACGGCGTAACGGTAACTGTGAATGGGGAGCGATATGGTGATATGATTGAAAACTTTTTAACGCCACAACTGCATGGTTTGGGATTGATTAACATGTGGTATCAACAAGACGGTGCCACATCGCATACAGCCAGGAATTACTGCGAGACCTCTTTCCACAACAAGTTATTTCAAGAAATGGTGATGTTAATTGGCCTCCACGGTCGCCTGATTTGACTGCTCTGGACTTCTTTTTGTGGGGATATCTGAAAAACAAGATTTATGCAAGCAAACCAGAAACGCTTGAGCAACTCAAACAAAATATTCGTGATGAAATTAATGAAATACCGCGTGAAATGTGTGAGAATGTAATGAAAAATGTGCTCAAAAGGGCTCGCATTTGTGAGGCTAACAGAGGCGGACATTTATCTGATATTGTATTCCATACATAATTGCCGACATTAAATAAAACATTTATAAATATAAGATCCATTCTCTTTCATTTAATCAAAAATTATAAACAAACAAAGTAGTATACCTTCCCGGCGGACACCCTGTACATTCATTATCATTTTGCTTACAAAGTAATGAGTCTTTCAAAAATATTTTTATTATTACTTTACCTTTATAAATCATGCAATACGTTATCAATGCTCGGTAACGCATTACTTTATGCTTGAAAATAATGCAAAAGGTAACGAGCTATCATTTAAAGATAATGCATGAGTATATCGCACCCATAGCTAAAGTTTTGCTGTCTAATTGGGAATTTTAGATATTTTCCATTATAAAAATTTATATATTTTTCTTAAATTGTGAAGTTATTATTTTATATTTGATCTTTTTAATACGAATATGTATAAAAATGTATTTTTAGTCTCGAAAATCATAGAAAATTTTTTCATTTTTTATTTAGTAATCATGGAGAATACACAGAAAAAGTTATTTAGAAACAAGCCGAATGGAATGGATTTTCTGGTTAGGTACGACCTTCATCAACATTCTTCGGGCTCTTGAAAGGGTTAATTGTAAATATCTCTATTTAACTCAAAAATCAAAGGAAAAAGCTATTTATGGCAACATCTAGTTGATTTTTTTATTGAATTAAGATGAAATTCACGTACTAATTTTTGTGTTTTTTACATTCTTCTTTACTTTTAAATTAAATTACCAGCTCTTAATTGAATAACTACCCAGTAAAAAGTTAAATTATTTTTGTATAGATTTTGTCCTATTTATAACTAGTTATATAACTCTTTGTGGATCAGTTAAACCATATATTTTGACTCCCAGCAATCAGATCTACAACCTGTTCCATAGGACTCGTGGTAAAAGAACCTGTTCTGGAATATATGCAGAGTTAGGCAGTTCTAAAAAAAAATTGCGTCGTATAATATCGCAATAGAATCGCTTTAGCTATCATGACCTTCATGTACGAATCAATCAGTCCTAAAATTGTTCATAAATAGGTTTTGTGTTATTTTCTTCTATCACCATAATATTTTATATTTTAATTTATTTCCCAACACATAATCATATATCACGCATTATACATATTCACACAAAAATTAAAAATATACATACATAACATTACCCAAAAAAAAAAAGATATTTTTCTCTGCTAAAAAAAATCACACAAAATTAAACTGATAAAAAAAATATGCTGCTAGTGAATGTACTGAATGCTAAAAATGCATTTTTTTTATTTAAAAATTTTATATTTAATTGTTTAAACAACTTTTTTTCTAACTCTAAACAAATTATATAAAAAAACAATTAAAATTATATAATCACAGTACTATTTTTTAGCTTTTTCTTTCTTAATTGTAAAACGTGTAAATTACAAAAAAAAATATTTTAGAATTTTAAAATATTTCTTAATTATTTTTTAATTAAATTTATCATTTATTTAGTTAATTTCATTAAAAAAAAAATACTAAATTTATATAAAAAATAATGTGTACGTGATGAGTGGTATTTTTAACAAATATTTAAAATTTATAACAATAATATTTATAATTTTTTGTGTTATTATTATTTTTCTTTTTTTTTTAATATTTTGTTGCATTTTATTTTGTAAATAATTAACAATTTTATATATATTTATTTTTTAAACATTTATTAAAAAAATATATTTTCTTAAATTATCGTTTAAATCCAATACTTTGTCACTTAAATTGCATACTTAATGTATTTGAAATTTTTATATTTTCCCTTTTATTTTTAAACACAAAATATATTGAATTTTTTTTTTAAAAAACAAAACATAAATATATATTTTTGTTTTGCCAAAAAAAAGCTGTTTTGTATTAATACTTTACAGCTTTTTCAAACAAAAATTTAAGTTTTTTTTTTCTAAATTGGTATCTTTTGAGATGGTCCTTGTTGTACATTCGCTATTTTGAAGCCTTCTTTTTGTTTAAAGTTCATTTTATTTGTTAATCTTATTTTTAATTTCAAAACCAGACAAAAATTAATTATCTAAGCTTTTTTTACTTAATTTTTATCAACATAAAACTTTTATTTGTTTTTTTTTTTTTTTATTGAAACCCGTTTGTTAAACATTTTAATTTTGTTTAGAGGCTAAAATGAAAATAATAAAAATTTTATTGAATATATTGAAATAAATGATATTTTCAGTTATATTATAATTTTCCAATTTGTTTATTATATTTTTTCATTGTTTTTTTTTTCTGTAAAAACTTTTTTTATAAAAAAACGCGGAACGCTGCCTTTTTGCTTATATAAAAACAAACGATATCGTTAACGAAAACAAAACACTTAATTAACATATGGATTTTATAAAAACAATTAACCAAAAATAATTTCTACGATTGGTCTTCTCTTCCATCATGTTCTTCTTAACGAATAAAATAATTAACTCAAAATCAAATCAAAAATTCTCCCATCAAAATTTGATTTTCGTATTTGAAATCTTCTAAATCATCATCACATAAAACAAAAAGGACTTTGAGGTATTATTCATCAATATTTTGTTAAACAAAAAAAATCTTTATTAAATTTTAAGCAATTTTTCTGTTTTTATTACAAAAAAAAACCCTTAAAAAACAATCTACTATAAATTTTAAATAAGTTGTTTTTATACAATTAGTAGTTGATTATATATTCCAAAAAAAAAAAAAATAATTGCTTTTTTATTTTAATTTTTAGTTTAAATATCTTTTTATGTTCATATTGACAACAACTGCCTTTTACAAAAAAAAAAAAAAAAAAACAAATTAAAAAAGCAATTTGTTCTATTAGTTATTGTTCTTCTTGTACTTGTTTTAATTTTCCCCAAAAAAATTGCATATTTTTTTAATTTTCTTTAGAAGTATCACAGTCATTATTTTGATTTATGATTTTGCAAAAACTAACAAGACATTAAAATGAAAACTTTACAAGAAAACAAGTGAATATTAAACCACTCACCACCCACCATTACACAATCATATCATCACTTTAATATTTTTTTAATTTTTTCTTGGTTATATTTATTTTTTGTCTTTTTTTTTTTAAATGTTGCTTTAAACACTGATAATAAATTATGCATCAAAATACTTAATATAATATAAATAAAAAAAATTTATAATAACAAAAACTTTCGTTAAATTACCGAAAATTGCCTTATTTTACGAAAGTTTTTGTTGTTTAGACATTAATTTCTTTAATCATTGAAATAAAAAGTGTTTATAATTTAATGTACTACTTTCGGTTTCCAGTAATTCTTCAAAGCATTTTTAAGAAATAATTTTAAAATAAAAAGTAAATCGAAGTCTTTATAGGAATTTTGATAAGCACATATGAAATACATTATTTTGATTAGAAATATTTCTAATCGGAGCTATAACTTTTCGAATATGTATACAAATTTTAGACGTCTTTAAAAGGGCTTAATAAAATAACTAACCAGGAAAGCATGCCATCTAAAAACAATTTTGTTGAAATTTGAATATGTAATAAAAAAAGGATTTTTAAGATTGACCTGCCTCGGATTATGGACCACCTCAGATGTTAACGGACTTATGAGGGCTTTTTATTGGCTTTTTTTTTGATCTATTGAATTTGCTGTTGTAAAAATTTAAAAAGAAATTAGCTACTTTATATGGAAAAGTATATTGCTAACTCCTCTAAGGTGCGGGGCTTATTTGCGGACACCCACATCAAATCGGGGGATCTGGCTGGTTGAGCCAAATCACAGTAAAACGAGATTATACATGCTGGGAAGGCATCCATAAAAATACGCATTGTGTCGCGTACAGTACAACTTGAAAGCACATGTCTTTATAAAGCATTTTTAAAAAAGTAAGTTAAAAAAATTATTTAAATTCAAGGCAATAACGAAACTAAATATAGTAACTCCAAAATGTAGGGTGTACAGTTTTTTTTATTTCTGAAATACAATTGACTATTTCTGAAATACAATTGACAATTTCTGAAATACAATTGACTATTTCTGAAATACAATTGACCATTTCAGAAATACAATTGACTATTTCTGAAATACAATTGACTATTCTGAAATACAATTGACTATTTCTGAAATTCAATTGACTATTCTGAAAAACAATTGACAAGTTCTGAAATACAAATTGACTATATTGAAATACAATTGACTATTTCTAAATACAATTGACTATTCTGAATTACAATTGACTATTCTGAATTACAATTGACTATTTCTGAAATACAATTGACTATTTCTGATATACAATTGACTATGTCTAAAATACAATTGACAATTTCTGAAACACAATTAACTATTTCTGAAATACAATTGACAATTTCTGGAACACAATTGACAATTTCTGAAATAGAATTGACTATTCAGTAATACAATTGACTATTTCTGAAATACAATTGACAACTTCTGAAATATAATTGACTATTTCTAAAATATAATTGACTATTCTGTAATACAATTGACTATTTTTGAAATACAATTGACTATTTCTGAAATACAATTGACTATTCTGAAATACAATTGAATATTTCTGAAATACAAATGACTATTTCTGAAATAAAATTGACTATTCTGAAATACAATTGACTATTTCTAAAATACAATTGACAATTTCTGAAACACAATTGACTATTTCTGAAATACAATTGTCAATTTCTGAAATACAATTCACTATTTTTGAAATACAATTGACTATTCTGAAACACAATTGACAATTTCTGAAATACAATTGACAACTTCTGAAATATAATTGACTATTTCTAAAATATAATTGACTATTTTGTAATACAATTGACTATTTCTGAAATACAATTGACTATTTCTGAAATACAATTGACTATTCTGAAATACAATTGAATAAATCTGAAATACAAATGACTATTTCTGAAATAAAATTGACTATTCT
This sequence comes from Eustalomyia histrio, assembly GCA_949748255.1. NCBI lineage: Eukaryota > Metazoa > Arthropoda > Insecta > Diptera > Anthomyiidae > Eustalomyia > Eustalomyia histrio. The sequence goes on from OX456525.1 coordinate 19,307,373, forward strand.
GTAATACAATTGACTATTTATGAAATACAATTGACAACTTCTGAAATACAAAGACAATTTCTGAAATAGAATTGACTTTTCTGTAATACAATTGACTATTTCTGAAATACAATTGACAACTTCTGAAATATAATTGACTATTTCTAAAATATAATTGACTATTCTGTAATACAATTGACTATTTCTGAAATACAATTGACTATTTCTGAAATACAATTGACTATTCTGAAATACAATTGAATATTTCTGAAATACAAATGACTATTTCTGAAATAAAATTGACTATTCTGAAATACAATTGACTATTTCTAAAATACAATTGACTATTTCTGAAATACAATTGACTATTTCTGAAATAAAATTGACTATTCTGAAATACAATTGACTATTTCTGAAATAAAATTGACTATTCTGAAGTACAATTGACAATTTCTGAAATACAATTGACTATTTCTGAAATACAATTGGGAAAGGTGTAGAGGAATTGGAAAAAAACACTTGAACACATTGAAAAGGGGAACGAAATGAAATGGAACGGGAACAAATGAAATTGAGACACTAGACAAGGAAAACGAAATGGATCACTAATTTATCGATTTCAACAAGTTTTTTTCTTTTTTTTTAACGAATTTTCTTCATTTTTACGTTTGTTGTTTTTTTTTTGCTGCATTATTAATGGCATTTCAATTTAAAATAATTGTCATTAATCCACGAAACCAAGTCTTGGAACCATTATCATTAATTTACAAAATGCAAATGAAAAAAATTTAATTGCTCCGCTCAATTGATAAGTACCAATCTACTAAGACGGTATTTTTTGAAATTTTTACGCGTTACAAGGGCAAGTCTCTGCCTATCCTCACTCCTTGATTTGAAAATTTGAAATTTACAATATGTGTTCTCTGGAAAATGTGTTCCCTGATATGATGATCTCATTCACTGATAAGGTACATTTTGAAATTTTTGACTGGAACTTGGTAACAATCAAAATTCAAAAGTGTCAAGAAACCTAAATGTGTATTCCTTCCAGATAAGGCACTTTTTAGACAGCAGCGTGGTAAAAACGGGGAACAGACTTCTGCCCAAAAACATTTTGGCTAGAAATCGGAAACTTCAAATATGTGTTCCTTGGAGTATGGGCTAATTCTCTAAAGAAGTACTTCTTTGGAATTTTGGTAAAAGTGGTTGCTCAACAGGGGAGAATACTTTTCATTGTGTGTAATAAAAAAAAAACTTTTAAAATTACAAAAAACAATAATTTTCTACCCCTACAATTCGGTGCATTTTATTTTTTACTTAATAATAGTTCCTGAAGAGTATTAGTAGGATTTTAGTTCATATAATCATATTCTTTTTTAAAAATTGTTTCATTGCAAAGAAACATGAAAATTTTATCAATAAATTATAGAGAATAAAAATTAAAAAAATTCCACAGAGCCAGCAGGATAGAATACTTAGTATTTTCAGTAGCCGCTACACAACCTTCTCAGTATCCACGCTCTCCCCTTTGGCACTTAAAATCATAGTTGGAATATTAAAAAAAAAAATTGAACTATTTTATTTCTACCTTTTTGTACATACATATTTATAATGTAATTTAATTAAATATTCTGCCTTTTGTGAGAAGAGGCAACACTCAGGAAATTTGATTCGGAAAAGGGGATAGAGAAGAGAAGAAAGTTGGTGAAAAAAGTAGGGCAACACTGTATTTGCGCGAGATGATAATTCTTAGAACAGTTGTTGCCCGCCATTTGATAAAGAGTTGGCGGAATTGTTAAAGCTTCTTAAGTTTATAGCCCCTATATCTTATTTTTCTTCGGTGGGGTTAAGTGCTATGGGACCCCCAAAGAAGGACGTTGCGTTATGTATGAGAATTAAAAACTCATATATATTATTTTTTTAAATTGATGTTTTCGTTGCTGAGGATTAAACCCGCAACCTTCTGTGCAATAGTCCAATGCGCTAAACAATACACCACAACGCACACTTTTTTGTTGTAAGGGAGAATTACTTAACTGTTTTCGCATTAATGTACGTCATATACGTCATGTTACATGTCACTGGAAAGCTTAAAAATCAAAATACATATTCTAATGTAGAAATAAAAAACAAAAAAAGTGTTATGTAAAAAACTAAATTTACGAAATTTTATCACAAAACAGATGAAAGTTTGATATACGGCTTATGTTTAGCAGGGAAAGTTCTCTTAATTCAATAAAAAGTAGCTCAAAAGGGGTTTTGGAAAAAATTTTCCAAACCCGAAATAGCAGAAATATTAAAAACAAAAGAAACATGTACACAAGAAACATGTACCTACTTAATTTTGCAGCTATAGCAATTTAACTCTCCATAGCAATATAACTCTCCCAAATTTCTAAAATGTTTGCAGAACAAAAAGTGCCAAAGAAGTCATCACTGAAAAACCCTCAAAAATCTCTTTATTTTAAAAGCAAAATAAACTGAACTATTTTTGAATCCTTCATAATTTTTTACCCTCACATAAATACCATGCGGGAAGAAGAAGTCAGTTGACAATTGTGACCTGTAATAGGTGAAAACTGAACCGGTTTCGAAAATACATATCACGAGATAGGTGAAAGGAGGACCGGTTTCTAAAGTACCTACCACGTGACCGATTTAAAAATCATGACATATTCTTTAGCGTTGGTTTTGTGATATGTTCTCTGGGGTTAGTTGTGTGACATGTTCTTTTAGACCAGTTCTGTGACATGTCACGGAGGGCAAATGAACCCCTTCTAGGACAAGCCCATGTTAAAATGACCGGTACTTTTCGTATAAAAAATGGTTCCGTGACGTGTCCTGGGATATGTCCTTTTACCACAGAGTACATGTATACATTTCATCAAATTCGCAGTGTTACAAAATAGCAACCATAATATACCCTGCGAGAAAAGGACCTATCCCAGGACACGTCACGTGACCGGTTCATTGTGATAAGAACCGGTCACGGTACCGGTCACTTTAACATGGGCTTGTCCTGGGAGGGGGTAAATTGCCCACTGTGACATGTCACAGGACTGGTCTAAAAGGACATGTCGTGACTTTTAAACCGGTCACGTGATAGGTACTTTGGGAACCGGTCCTCTTTTCACCTATCTCGTGATATGTATTTTCGGAACTGGTTCAGTTTTTACATATCCCGGGACAGGTCCCAATTCCCAACTGACCCCTTTTTCCCACAGTGATATACACAACGAGCACAAAAGTTACAATAATGTACTATACTCTGCATACCTGGGGGATTTCTATCACATTTCAGTTACAATGTCAAACCGCAGAGAAAACTGTCATTTTGGGATTCGACATTTTTCCGAAACATGACGTCATGAAAATTGGCAAAAACGAGATAAATTTGCTTACGACTACGTTTTCCTTCATAACTTAGGAACTAAATAAGTCTCCACCTTAAAATTTTGCCACAAATGTTGAGAGGCCTTAGCTTTTAACATACTCGTATATTTTTTCAGAAGTTTAAAAAATTCGATTTCGAGATATGTGTCTTTGAACATTAAATTTAAAAAAATTACCTTTAACCTTTTAAAACAAAAAAAAATTAGGACGCGATTTTGAATATAATGTTTTCACCTTAAAAATGGTACAAATAATTTAAAGTTGTATAGTTTACAAGTTATGGGCGACTTTGGCAATTTTCATGACGTTTGAGCTGGAATTGCCCAATTACATGTAACATAGATAAAAATTTTAAATCACAGTCAAAGTGTATAACGAAAACGCGATATAGCAAACAACCAAATTATTTGCATTACCTGGTAAAAAAAAATATGTAAAAAGTTAAAAAAAAATATTTAAATTTGAAACAAAATTGGAGAATTATTTGTGGATAAACCTTCTAATTTAAGGGTTTATTAAAGAAATTAATGACAGATATCGGCATAGCATTTGACAAAACACGACATTTTGAATATGCTTTTTTTTATGCAAAAGTGTTTTAATATTTATAAGTGGCTACTTAGATATTCTCAATAATCGGGAGGAGTATTTTAATATTTTTAAGTGGCTACTTAGAGATATTCTCAATAATTTAATTTCATTTATTTTCTTTTATTATTTATTTTTTTTTAATTTCAATTCTATATTTTAAATTCACTTTAACAAAAAAAAACACTACTTTAATTATACACCACAATAACTTAAAAACCAAATTATATTAGAATTAAGAAAACACTGGAATTTCTTAATTTATTTTTAGTTTGCTTGTGTAGTTGAGTTTTTCTGTCTAGCATATAAAAATAAATCTTAAAAACAAAATAATAAAAAAATTATTAATATACATGAATAAATAAACAAAATGTAGAAATGTAGTTAATTAAAAATAACAATTAAAAAAAAAACAATAATCATAAACAATGCTGAATTTGCTTCAAATACTTAAATACACAAATAAATTGTTGTTTAGATTTCAAACAAAATACAAAAAGAAAATTAACTTTATAGAGCATGAAGTTCCTTCAACATGTTGCAATACAAGTAATTATTGAAATTATCCCAGTTCTTGGAAAATGAAACCTGCTCGCAGTTTTTAAAAAGTTCCTCCCCCCCCCATAAAATAAATTACACAAACCAAAACCCCAGCGGCTGTTCTTTTATTTGCTTAATTCATACAGATTTAAAGTTTGAGGTTTAATTTTAAATAATAAATTTAAGACATAAAAATATAATTCATACAATAATAATAAATATTTAAATTTAAAATTATACGTTTATTTTTTTTGTAAACGTATTTAAATTCTATAATTAAGACCATCTCACAAGTGCTAATTAGAAGTTTTAAATAAAATAAACAAATTTCAAAAAAAAATTAATAAAAAAGAATATCAACAAATCAGAATATTAAACAAAAAAAATAATAATAAATTGCCTGCTTTGCATTATATAATTTTAAAAATATTCAGTTCTTTAAATATTTTATTTTATATTTATATTTTTATTTATTTTTTAACTGCTTTTTTGATCACAAATTAAACTACAGCAAAAACCAATTTATAATTTAGCTGCATTATAAAAGCTTTTCTTCCACTACTTACACTTAGAATACTTTCCTCACTACTCTTAAAAACAATCAATCAATAAATTTTTTGAGATTTATTTCAAATTAAATTTAACATTTTCTTATTAAATAGTATGATTTGATGTCCTTTCACAATCTTATGTTTAAAACTTCAAATCAAATTGTATGAAATCTATTATGTTTTTTTCTTTTTGTGCGATATTGATGAGAAAAAAAATTGTATTGGCGAATGTTTAAAATAAGTCAAATGCTAACTGCAGATTGTGAAATCGACCCCTAAATGTATCTTTCTTGTATATTTATGGCTTTGCTTTTAAACAAAAAGTGGCTTTCAATGTTGTCCTTAATTTATAGTATTATTTTAGTTTTGTTAATTATTATTTAGTTTCCTGCATGCATATTTAGTTTTAAACACATTATTTTGGCACAAATTGAAGAAAAAAAATGTTTAAAATGTAGTTTAAGTTTTGTTGAAATTATTTACAATTTAAAGGATTTTGTATTTTAAATGTATTTTTAATTATTTTTACAGTTTTTCGTTCGTTTGGATCATATACGAAAGTGCTTTACCCAAAAAGGTGGAATTTTCGTATTGGAGGAATATAGTAAGTACACAGAGAAGAACAAATTTTATAAATTAACCAAAAACAACATTAAATTTTTGTAAATAGAAGTAAGCTTTGAAATCAAAACTAAGTTTATTTCTTATTTTCAAAATGTTAAAACAAAATTTAAAATTTTAAAATATTAATTTAAATACGAAAATTTTTATTTTAACAACAATTTTTTTTTTTTAATAAGTTTCAAAAAATTAAATCAAAAACAACAAATACGAAGGCGAGGAAGTCCGTGACTTTTCGAACTTCCCTCGTAATTATATGAAATGCAACTCTGCTCCCATCAATTACCACCTGTTAATAGACTACTGTCAAATTTTGAGTAAGTTCCTTCATTTACTTTGCGTTTAACAGCTGTTCAAAACATACAACCTCGTGGATTTTTTTTTTAAATAGAAAAAAGTGAATTTCAAGTGCCCATTAAACATTATTTTTGCGAAAAAAAAACAAGAAAAAGCTTGATAAATACTATGGGGACTCTGCACCATTGATTTCAATGATAAAAAAGTGGTTTACTGACTTTCGTTGTGGTCGCACAAGTAGAAATGCGGCTGAACGTTCTGGTCAATAAAGCCGAAAATGTCGAAAAAATCCACGATATGGTGTTAGCCGATCGAAGAGTAAAAGTGCGTGAGATTGTTGATGCCACAGGCATATTATATGGCAATGTGGTTTCGATTTTAAATGACCAGTTGGATTTAAGAAAGCTGTCTGCAACATGGATCCGGCGTTTGCTCTCAATTGATCATAATGCACGGATGCACATGTGTGTAGTCTCAATGGCAAAATTCTATGAATTGGGCTACGAATTAGTACCTCATCCCTCCAGTGACTATTTCCTATTTCCAAACCTCAAGAAATACCTCGGTGGAAAGAGATTTAGCTCCAACGATGAAATTATTGATCAAACAATTTCCTATTTTATGGACCTCGAAAAATTCTTTTTTTTTTTTGAAGGGATACAAAAATCGGAGAAACGTTGGACTAAGAGTATTCAGCTAAAAGGAGATTATGTTGAAAAATATTTTTTTTTCTTTTTGCAAATAAAACTGTGTTTCATTCAAAAAGTCACTGACTTACTGATCCGCTCTTGTATTTAAATCAAACTGCGTATTCTAGCGTTTAAAAAATGTTGTGTGATTTTCTTTTTATAATTAAAATTTTTATCTTTTATTATGCAGATATTTGAATGAAACTACTTTTTTACCGTTAAAAATTATTGGGTTATTTTTAGCCCCCCAAGTGCATAAAAGGGTTAATTTCGATTTTTTCATTTTAAATATTAATTACCAATTATAAAAAAAAGTTTAGTCAATTTTTATCAAAATATGAAGATACCCCATGATATTTCTTTATAAATCTCATAAAAAATTCAAAATTTCAAAAATAAAAATAAATAACTATTGACCTTGTTATTTGTGCTTTGATGTGGTTCAATTTTGATAAAATTTTCAGAAGATTATCCTTGTAGTCATAAAACTCTTAAGAACATTAATTGGAACTCAAATAAATGTAATTGAATTTCACCCTGTTGATCAGTTTTGTGAAAATAAAATATTTTATTTCGAAATACGACGAAATTAAATGCTGGAAATGAAATAAGCCAACTGTGATAGCTTGACGCATAAACATAGCTATTATTGACATGGGACATTTGTTATAACTTGGATGTTTTTTATTCGATTTTCATTAGTTATACATTTTAAGAAAGATAATTAAATATATATTTTGAAAATGTTATCATTTGGCATAAAAATATATCTTTAGTAACAAAATTGTATCAAAAAAACTTTTAAAAAAATAATTTTCTCGTCGTGTATTCACTATTGAAAATTTCAATCGATTTCCGCCTCGACATTTCTTTATCCAATCGGCACCAAACTTCGTATATATATATAAATATAAGAAGAACGCAATTTTTAAATCTGCCAACATTCGAAGTGTCATTGTTTGACATTTGAACCATTGTTATTGTTTGCTAGTAGAAGGTACGAGGTTAGTAAAAATGGAGCGCTACACGAATGAACAACGCATTCTCATTGTGAAATTGTTTTACCAAAATGGTGAAAGTTTTGCGGCTACAGTTCGCAAATTGCGATCAATTTGGGGTCACAATAATGCTCCAAAAGAGTCAACTGTAAAGAGATTAATGGATAAATTTGCCGAAACTGGGTCTGTTAGTGATGTAAAGACAACAAAGCGCCATCGACCAGGTCGATCGACCGAAAATGTCGCAGCTGTACGTGATGATGTCGCTCAAACTTCATCCACCTCAATTCGACACCGAGCTCAGCAAAGTGGTGTCTCCAAATCCACTTTGCAGCGAATTTTGACGAAAGATTTGCATCTTCATGCATACAAAGTTTAATTGACTCAGGAACTGAAGCCAGCTCAGGAACTGAAGACAGCGAAGGGAGTTCGTTAATTGGGTATTGGAGAGACAACATGAAAATGCTGATTTTGCCGATAAAATCATCTTCAGTGACGAGGGTGAGGAAAATCCTCGAGTGATTCACGAGAAGCAAATGTATCCTCAACGTGTCACTGTGTGGTGTGGTTTTTGGGCTGGAGGAATCATTGGACCTTTTTTTTTATGAAAATGAGGCAGGTTAAGCGCAAACAGTCAATGGTGTTCGGTATCGTGAAATGATAACCACTTTTTTCTTGCCTAGAGTTGAAGAAATGAATGTGGAGGGCATGTGGTTCCAACAAGACGGCGCCACATGTCATACAGCCAGAGAAACAATTCAATTGCTGCATCAGTCATTTCCCGGTCGTGTTATTTCGCGTTTTGGAGATCAGAATTGGCCGCCTAGATCGTGCGATTCAACACCATTAGATTTTTTTCTTTGGGGTTTTTTGAAGTCGATGGTTTACGCGAATAAGCCGACGACGACTCAAGCCTTAAAAGAGGAAATTGGACGCTGCATTAATAAAATACCGCAGCACTCATGCAAAACGGTCATTGAAAATTTCATTAAAAGATCGCGTGCATGCCAGCAAAGCCGCGGCGGCCATCTGCACGATATATTGTTCCATACATAACCTCATTCTGTCTACTTTACGATATAAAAAAGTTTCACGATTTTTTTTAAATATCTGTGTTTTATTTAAAATTTAAAAATTGCGTTCTTCTTGGGGCACCCTATATATACCGGGAAGGTATACTACTTTGTTTGTTGATAATTTTGTATTAAATGATAGAGAATGTCGGCAATTATGTATCAGATAAATGTCCGCCTCTGTTAGCCTCACAAATGCGAGCCCTTTTCAGCACATTTTTCATTACATTCTCACACATTTCACGCGGTATTTCATTTATTTCACCACAAATATTTTGTTTTAGTTGCTTAAGCGTTTCTGGTTTGTTTGCATAAACCTTGCTTTTCAGATATCCCCACAAAAAGAAGTCCGGAGCAGTCAAATCAGGCGACCATGGAGACCAATCAACATCACCATTTCTTGAACATCACAATTTCTTGTTGTGGACAGAAGTCTCGCAGTAATTCCATTGTAATCCTGGCTGTATGCGATGTGGAAGCCTCTTGTTAATACCACATCCTAATCAAGCCCAAAGCATGCAGTTGTGGCGTTAAAAAGTTTTCAATCATATCACGATATCGCTCCCCATTCACAGTTACCGTTACGCCGTTTTCATTTTCAAAGAAGTAAGGTCCAATGATTCCTCCTGACCAAATTGCACACCAGACTGTCACTTTTAATGGATGCAAAGGTGACTGATGAATTATTTGAGGGTTTTCCATTGCCCAGAACCGACTATTCTATTTATTTACATATCCATTCAAATGAAAATGTGACTCGTCACTCATTATGATTTTTTCATGAAAATCGGGGTTGTCATGGGCGAGCGAGTTTTAACGATTAAAACACGTTGGTTTATCTAATATTTTTTCATAATAAATTTGCCACGTGTCTTCTTCACGACTGCCAAATATGATCTGTCAAGGCTAATGTTTACCAAAATGGCGGCCAAACATAGTAGTATACCTTTCCGGCGGACACCCTGTACAAAGGAACCAATTGAGACCATTATACCCATCCACATGCGAAAAATTCTAAAAAAAACAAGATATATACAGGTTATGACTCGATCACACTTTCACTCCAACGGAGGGACGTTTATTCTACCACTAGTTAATAGATCAGGAACATGCTAGGTAGTAGGGAAATAACTGCTACGTTAGGAAACACCTCTGTGAAGGTTAACGCGGTTAAGGGCTGCCTACAAGAAGGAGTTTTGCTCCACTTCTTTGATCTATGGTTATGATTCAATTGGTTATGCGGACGTTTTTGTAGTTATAGTAACTGGTAAATTTGACAATATCATATCGGATATTATGAATAACGCACTTAACCTGATAATAAATTGGTGCAGAGAACATGACCTCTCTATTAACCCTAGTAAGACAATCTTGGTACCTTTCACATTGAGAAGGAAACTGAACCTTGGCGCTGTTTCCATTAATGATAACAATATCTTGTATTTCAAGGAGGTTAAATATTTAGGGATAACTTTGGATAGTAAACTGACTTAGAATATTCATATGGATAATACTATAAAGAAGGCCACTAGAGAAATTTGGGCAACTAATGGTCTTGTAGGTAAAACTTGGGGTCATGTGTATCTATAGGATGATAATTAGACCGATAATTACGTATGCGGCAATTTTTTGGTGTCCGAAAACACTTCAATCAACGGCTATAACAAAGTTTGCTTAGGTACAACGCATAGCTTGTTTACTCATCACAGCGGCTATGCCGACCTGCCCAACATTAGCCATGGAAGACATTGGTTGTCTAATCTGCTTAAATATATTCATTAGAACTTCAGCAACATCGGCTGCACGTAGATTAAACTTTGAACATGATGGTTCTTTTAATATCTACGGTCAAACGAATATCTACGAATTCTTTAGAGAATAAGGACTTCTTAGGTATGCCGACAGACCGTATTAAATTTGAATTGAGATTCGATAGGAGATTAGGGGTTGTCATCTCAAGCAGGATGGAATGGTCAGCGGGAGGTCCAGTAGTGGTCACTAGCAGTCTAAACTCGTATACTGACGGGTCAAAAATAGCCTCCGGCGTGGGAGCGGCGGTCTTTAGAACCAACACGAGGATATCGGAACCAATGGGCAAGTGAACAACGGTATTCCAAGATGAACTACAGGCTGTATCCATATGCCTAGCGCATATTTCGATCTTCTCTGATAGCCGAGCAGCACTCCAGGCTTTGCCGTCGTGGACATTCACTTGAGGAATAGTTCTGGAGTGTTTTGATACCCTTTAACAGTTGGCCACGCGTAACAGGGTTACTTTTTACTGGATACCAGGTCATCGTGGACATGTTGGTAACGAGTTAGCGGACGAACTAGCTAGAATGGGTTCTTCCACACCTTTAGTAGAACCGTATCTTTATTATGGGGTAAACTGCTCCACCACAGTAGCCCTAGTTAAGGAGGGAGAGCTACCAATGGCAAATGACCTTTTGAATAAGTCTTTGGGGATAAGACAGGCAAAACTACTGATCAACCTCTTTTCTAATGGGAAAATTTTGGACTTTGCTAGGAACGACATTAGGTTACTAACAGGGTTTCTTACCGGACACTTCGGATAAAACTACCATTTGTGGAGGATGAATCTGTTAAAATCGCCTCTGTGTCGACTATGTCTTGAGGAAGACGAAATAATCATCTACATTTTGTGGGAGTGTGTTGTATTGCATAGGTACAAATAAAAAGTTTTCGATAGAAAATTTGTAGGTTCAAAAGACATTAAAAACTCTTTTCCATCTTCTGTCTTAAAGTTCATAGGAAAAATTATACAGAATTTGGTTAGTTTTATGATCCTTGGTACAAAAGATCCATATGGGTCGCAGTGCCGGCCGTGGGGCCAGATCTTGGCTTAATAATAATGTCAGTGGAATTAATAAGTAATTTTTTTTAATAGTAATATCAGTATATTAAATAATAAAGAATTTTAGTGTATGTCAGGAATAGGTTACCAGAAATATTAAATGACTATTTCTCTATTTCTTTCAGATCCTAAAACTCGCCAACTTATACAACGAAAATATAAATCTACTATGGTAAGCTTTTTTATGTTCCACAGATCTATTCAATTCAATTGTTTAAATTTTGTTAAAGATATAAATGTTTTAAGCACGTTTTAACATGTTCATTCTTATTACTTAAAATCATTTTAAATTCTTCTTTATACATTCTGTTAAAAAAACAAATCCTATTTTAGTTTGAATTTTAAATTCTTTTCTTAATTTCATATCTGTGTCTATATGTGTGTGTAACTCTAACTTTACTTAAACAACAACACAACAACACTTATTTACATCATAATATCATAAACAACACTGTAATAATTAAAAAAAAAAACACTAAACCCATACAATATAAATAAAAAAATATGGCCTTAACTTTGAAATGTATGTAAACATAATGTTGAATGTACAAAATAGGCTTCCGAAGCAGCCTTAAGTTTACATCGCATGTTTTCCATCAAATTTGCCAAAAGGCTAATGCAACATCCTGCAATGTATAGCAACAACAACAACAACAACAACAAGGACTCTAATCATAATATAAGAAAAGCTCAAATATTTGAAGAAATCGAGTTTGTAAATACAAGTTCTTCCAGTGATAGTGAATGAATTTTTGTGTGCTAAAAAGGCCTTAAACTGAATTAATATTATTTTATTTTTTTTTTTTTTAATTAAACTAAACACAATGTAATTATATTTAATTTTGATTTATTTTTTCTTTAATAAAATTTTTAAAATTTATATAAAAAATATATATATATGCATGGTTTTATTTCAAAACAAGTTTGTTTAAACGTTTTATTGTTAGTGTTAACATTTAGCTAAGACAACAACCATTTAAATTTTCCTATCTGTAGTTTTCATCATATTCATCTTATTTGTTTTATTTTTTTTTGGTAATTTTTGTTGTGTTTTTGTATGCTGTTGTTTTAATTAATCAATTATTTTTGGTAAATATTAAAATTTAAATTCTTCTTCATAAATTTCCATAACAATTAAGGCCGATCAAATATGTTATTCGGTTTTATGTGTCTTTTCTTATGTGGCTGCTGGTCAAGATCAAAATCAAAAGAAAAATCCAGTAGTTATAACACCACAAATACAAGATATACATGCACAACAAAAGCAACAACATGCTCAGCAGCATCAACATCATCATCATCACCAGCAGCAGCAGCAACAACAAACTTCGTCATCTGTTTCAACTACAGCTCTTGGAAAATCTACACATTTACCTTCACAACAACAAAATAATAGCAAACACCAAACTATTACCATACGTCATACGCAACCCATGCAGAAACCCACAATAACTACATCCACAGTACAACCACAGTCTAAATTGGTGCATACAAATGCTAAAACTCATACTACAGCTACAATGGCTACAGCACAATCATCCATCCAACAACAGCAGCAGCCACCTCAACAACAACAACAACAGCAAGCACAGCCACAAAAATCTCCCATACAACAACCAACATCACCGCATCCACCATTGGGACCTCGAACTAGTACTGGTAGTCTATCTGGTCCTTTACCACAACTGCCACCACGTATACCTTCCCAAACTTCTACCGAAAGTTTAGCTACATCACCCACCCCCTCGACAGGATCTCAAGGTCGTTCTCGAGGTCCCCCACCAGGACCACCACCCGCAATACCACCACGCACTGGAGCTATAGCACGTAGTGGTTCTGTACAACAGCAGACATTAGCCCAAAAACGTTCATTTGTTCGTCAAATTTCCGCCAATTCAACACCACCCCAGTATACTCCTCAACCACCACCAGCATTTGTTATTCCAAAACGCCATACTCCCATATCGCGTGCTTCTTCTGTGGCCACCTCAAGTCTTAGTGGTGGTATAAACACTGCTATCTCACATCATAATACCGTCTCAACCACAGTTTCATCTGGATCGACATCCTTGACCACATCATATAATTTACAACAGAAACGTCCCTCATATGGCAGCGTTAGTTTGAGTTCCTCGCAATCTTCTTCACCTAATAATTCAAATAACGGTAGCAGCTCAACATCGCCGCAGGCTCATCGTAAACACTGACGAAGGAGTTCTTTCTTTAAATTCAGTAGAGGCGAAAGTAGTGGAGGTGGTGGTGGTGGTAAAACTGGAAATGAACCTCATTCTCGAGAAGTATGTCGTACTATGTGTATACCTTGGCTGTAGAGATTGTTAACAAGATAATAACAAAAGATAACAAAAAAAATATATGCTTATTAATAGAGTTCAAACAACTATTCATATCCTTGAACAAAACCAAATGCTTTAAATCTATAAAATAAAATGTTTAATAATAGTAATAAATAAATTATTTATAAATAATTTTAAAATAACAAACTTACTAATATATTTAAGAACACGTTTGAGAAAAGAATGACACATTTTTTTTACAATAACCACTACCTTTTATTGAAAACAAAATTTAATTACACATTTTTTTGCATTTAAATTTAATTATACATTTTTATTACTTTTATTTTTTTTGATTTGCTCGTTAATAACTAAAAGAAAACTAAACTGCTGAAATCAGCTGTTTTTCAATCATTGCTCTGTGTCTTGTTTTTATTTTATTATTTTAACAGAGTTGCATTTTTTAACAGAGTTTCCCATATACGTTTTTTTTAACCATACTACATTTACACATATTAATTTATTGAGAGCTTTAAAAACTAAAATTTTGGTTTATATTAAACTTGCAATTTAACAGAACTTGCATTTAACAGATTCAAAGTTTTCATAATTTTCGAAGATTATTTGGTTATAAATTAATCAAGAGCCAATTTGCAGATTGTTACTGAACAAATTTTATATTCTTATTTAGCAATTGTGTTTTTTTTTTTTTGTATCAATATTTGCAACTGAAAAAAAAAAATAAATCTGAAAAGTTTTTCTTTAAATCAATTTCTTGAAAACTATTATAATAAAAAATCGATAGCAAGCTGAGAACTATTTCACAAATAAATTTTTGATGAATCTAAAAAGAAAAACAAACTCGTAAAACAAGTTTAGAAGCCGCGGTTTTTCTTTAATGATATTTTTTGTTGAAAAAGGTTTATTTTTTTATATTTTGAGTGAAAAAAAAAATTTCTTTATTTGGTGAATTTTTTATTAGTGCAAAAACTTTTTTTTTGATAAAGAGAAATTTATTGCGGATACTTAAAGAAACCTGTTCCATTGGCATTAATAATTTTTATTATTTTTTTATAAAGGTGGTAAAATGACATTCTGTCCCTTTTTAAAGAGTCTTTCGGTAATAAACACATCGGCCTAAGTAGATTTTTCGATGATAGAATCTCAAAGTTGTTAATTTTTTTTTTATTTTTGGTACTCCACTGGATAGATCTTCAAAATTCCCTTCATTTGATACCCAATTTGTATATATTTCTTTGAAATAAACATAAAAAACTCCAGCAAACGAAAAAATGGATAATGTTTTTCATTTTTAACCCTTATACGTGGAATTGGTTCTTTATAGAGTTACATATTCCTATTTTTTCTGTCCCCTCTTTTACATATGAAAACTTCATCTAAATCATAGTGAATCACACTGTAAATCTTTCCTGTTAGTTTCAGGCCCTCTCACATACGGTCTATGCATTCACACGAGACCGCATGGTTCCTACACTGAATCTCCCGATGAAAACTATAAACTCTTGCCTGGCACGCACTTCCCAGGCTGCGTGACCTTCTTTGGGTCTGTTGCCATTCAGAGAATCTCAAACCTGATGGGAGAAATACGTGTCTGTAGGGTGCAATATTTCAAGAGAATCGCGTGAAGGGAATTTTCGTCCATCAAATTTCTAGATCCCATGCCTATTGTAAAGAATTATGGATACAATTGTCTCACAACTGTTCAGAATATTAATTAACTTAGTTGGTCATGTAGCAACACCTTGGGGAGAAGCCAAAGTTGTCTATATCCAAGGTAGTGGGAAAATTCGAACAACTGCTTAAATCGTACAGAGCAATTAGCCTTAGTTCGTTTCTCCTTAATATAATGGAGAAAGTCTTGGACCTTTATATTAAGGAAAATTACCTCAGATGCAAACTGATGCATGAGATTCAGTTCGCGGGGTAAGTCTACCGACCACCATGTTGTCATGATGACAGAGAGGGCACTAGAGGCAAAAAACATTGCCCTTTGCGATTTTATTGTGTTACGAGTTCTTTTGGCAATGCATTCTAAGATTAATTATAATGAATTGAACTTTGAATATGCCGAGGTCTAGGGCAATCACGATTGGCTCATGGACTACATATAGGACCGGAAATGCGACCAGGGGTTTTCGTCAGGATGTTTTTTAATTGATATTATTACAAACATTGAATTTGTTTCCTTTTATTTGATCTTGAATATTATATTATTCTTTTTAATTGAGCTTGAGATCTTGTTTGTATAAAAATAATAATGATTCTTTATTTTCCAATATTTCGTCTCCACATTGGATGATCGGATTGGATGTCAGGACTATTTCTATGCAACTTGTTGCTGGGAGCACGACGATACACAGAGATAACGGATTAATAGTAAATACAGAATTTCTTGCCAACCGAATGGTTTGGTTGGAGCCGCCGATATATTCGCTTGCCGCAACTGAAATTCGCTTAACGCAACAGAATTTTGGCTGAAACCAAATATTTCAATTGTATCAGGAAAACATTTGGTTGGGACAACTAAATAATTCCGTTGCTGCAACCAAAATATTCAGTTGGCAAGAAATTCGGTTGTCTTTGTAGACTTCTGGAACAGTCTGAAGAACCTAAAGCTAACTATTGCTTAAACCTTTACACGAAATTCTCACCTTGGGACTTTGTCGTGAATTCTCTTGTGAATTGCTCTTTGAAAGCACGAGGGATCTGAGACCACATATGCTGTACTGGTCGTTCAATAATATTGTTAAATCCATGATCACCTATGGGGCACTCGCATGGTAGCCAAAGTTCGGATATTTAAAGGCAAGTGATTCTCTCGAGAGGATCTATTATTTTTCGTTTACTGGCAATACGGGAGCCTGCTGAACGAGCCCGACGGATGGCATCGGGGTCATGCTGGGTACTCCACCGTTGCATAGTTCCGTAATAAAGGCTTCCAGTTTGAGTTCAATTAGAATTCGAGTATTCGTCAACATGAAGAATGGCGGCATAAAGGGTCAGGTGAGGATCGCCAAGATCTTAATAGACGACGATAGGGGAATGTAGACCGACAGATCATGGTTCACTAAAGGCTAGGAACAGACGCATGTGGACACGGGTGCGGGTGTCTTTGGATTTAGGTTCCTATGTGCTCTTTCAATGGACAAATGCCAATCCATTTTGCAAGAGAAAATCTAAATGAGTCTATAGTTTTTTTTGTTTTGACCTATCTAACAAATTTTATCGAATTCTTAAGGAACCAATAAACAGATTCTCCTCGTTAATAAAACCAGTTTAAAGCAAGTAAAAAAAGACTTAAATTCGGATGTGCCGAATCTTTGAATACCCTTCACCAATATCCTAAGAAAATGTTCTTCATAGTAAAATTATTGACATGAAAAAAATTTTTTGAGGTGAAAAACTTTTTTGGATGTAAAAACAAATTTTTTAGTGAAAAAAATTTATTGGTGAAAAAAATTTATTGAAGTGAAAAATATTTCCAAGCGACTGGTGAAAAAATACGAGAAAATATATTATATACCAGTCGCTACTACGAAATTGTACTAAAAAGATAAAATAAACCAATTTTTATGAAAAGTTTAGAGGTATCTTTACATTTTCACTCATAACTTTTTAACCGCTGGACCGATTTTGTTCATTTTCAATACCAAACTGCTTGGGAGGATGTTCAATAATCTGGGTGGAAATAGCCATCCCCCCCCCCCCTTCTTGGGCAGACAGATAGACGGACATCGCTAAATCGACTTAAAATTGCATAAGGATTACGAATATATATACTTTATGGGGTCTTAGACCTATGTTTGTTTTATATGGTGACAGACATTCATTATACTTTTAAATGATTTAAAAAATGTTAATATGATTTTTCATAGTAATTTATGACAACGGTTTAAGTGTTTTAAAGTTTACCTCAACATAAGGTTTCAAAGAGTTTTAGATAATAACAGATTTCAAATCGATTTTGTAAATTTCTTAAAAATTAATTAATGAAAAACTGCAATATTTAACCAATTTAATTTGATTGACTGGAAAATTGCAAGTATCATATAAGCTTAATCACCTCTCTTTTCAACTCTCTTCCTCCTTTCTTCTTATATAAGTTCTTGCATTTTTATCAACAGAGTTTCCCAAACTATAAAAATAATATAAGAATATACTTAACTACCAAAACTTGTCCGAAAAGCTTTAATAACTAAAAAAAAAATATAAATATATGTATGAATGTTGTATAAATGTTTTGATGTAATTTCCTATTATTAATTAAATGAACTAATACAAATTAAATTCTAACAATAAAATATACTTAACATTTAAATAATTTAACAAAAAAAAAACCGCAATAAATATTTACAATTGTAACTAAATTTAATAAATAAACATTAGTAATTTGTGGACACAAATAAAATATATTAAAGAAAATCTTTAACAAAAACAAAAAAATACATGTGGTAATTGAAGGCAATCTAGGTAGGGAATGTTTGTATAATTAAAAACAAAAATAGTTTAAATATATGAAGATATTTCTTAAAATATAAAATTACATAAAAAGTATACAAGAAAATATTTGTTTTAAATAATAAAAAAAAGAAAAAAAAGCTGAAATGTTAATGATTTATCACCAAACTTTTAACTTAACTAATAGATTAATGATAAAAAAAAGTTACGGGGGTTCCAACGATTGACTCTTGTTAAGGAGACCAAAACAAATATACGTGTGTCGGCGTTTTGATAGTTTACATCGGAATTTCATTTTAAAGGCGGTTTAAGTTTCCCAGCTCTGACCTGTTCTTGCAGCATATAGGTATATAAAACTATATTTTCTTTACATCTGAGATGTAGAGTATGTTCAGCAACTTTGTAGATAATGGTTTGGCAAATATTTTTGTGGAACATGTTAACCCTCTAACTCCCCCTCGTAATGGCATTTTTAGGCTTTATTCTAACAAATTGTAAAAAAATCCCGAAAAAGGCGAAAGGCGGAAATGAAATCTTCTACAAGAATGTTGGCCATAAAATTCTACTATAAATGTCAGAACACACCAAAGCTTAACACAAACACCATAAACCAATCAAATTCAAGATTGCTCATCAGATTTCTAGTCAAACTTTGGGATGACCAACATATTATTAGTCAGATTTTGGGATCACCTATATTATGTATTAGGACATCCCAAAATCTGAATAGAAATTTAATGAGCAATCTTAAATTTGTCTGGTTTTGGTATCTGTGTTAAGTTTTGGGCTTTAGTGTGCTCCGACATATATAGTATAATTTTAGGGCAAACATTTTTGTAGAACATTTCATCCCCGCCCTTCCCCTTTTTCGGGGTGTTTTTTTACAATTTGTTAAAATAAAGCAAAAAATTTCATTATGGGTGGAAGTTAGAGGGTTAATATGTTCTACAAAAATATTTGTCATATCATTATCTACAAAGTTGCTGAACATACCCTGCATCTCAGATGTAAAGAAAACATAGTATTATATACCGATATGCTGCAAAAACAGGCCAGGGCTGGGAAACTTAAACCGCCTCTAAAATGAAATTTCGATGTTAACTATCAAAACTCCGACACGTATACTTTTTTTTTGGTCTCTTTGCAAGAACCAATCGTCGGAAGCCCGTAATTTTGGAAAAAGTTTGAAATTGTTGTGCAGTGTAATCAGCACTTAGTTCCTTTAGTGATTTAAGTTAAAATTTCTACTAGTTAAGTGCTAATATTGGATTATCTTCCTAACCTTAGCCCCAACTTTTTCAGATTAGTAGTCTAAAGAGTTATCCCTATTGGATGCTAAAACAAATCAAACAAAGTTATTATCAATCGAACAGTTATTATCAAATTTTTAGAGAAAGTTTGAACTACTTCAAAAAGATCGGATATTAGCAAGTAGTAAATCATTTGTATTTTAGCTGAAAATTGTGTATTGTAGTTTTTCTTAGGAAAGTTTTGAAGTTTTATATATTCAGGAAGTATAAGGATGATGAAAAATAAAAATAAACTACATTACACATTTTGATTTAAATCTAAATAAACATAAACTTAAACAAATACACCATGGGAAAATTACTTTACAATTTTTGGATTACAAAGCCAATTAGTTATTGAGTGAAAACGTTTCACAATATTTGCTAAAGTATATCCTTATTATAAGGTCAGTTCCGAAACCGATAAAGTTAGATTCATATTTTCTATTTAAACTTTATGAAAAACTTCAACTCAAGTTATATTAAAATAATGCTAAAAATAAATAACAGTTTTGAATTCATAAATTTTAAATACTTTTCCCTTGGATGTGTTATTCAAGTATTTGTAAATCTACCATAATGTTACAAATTTATTTAAAATTTAATTGAAATTAGTATAATAACATTTTTGTATTAATTTGTATAAAATGTTCATCATTTAAGTTCATAAATATATCTTATATTTGGTTTCAAATAAATTTATATTATTTTATATGTTATTTTTATAATTTTTTGTAAAATGTTAAATTTAACACAAAACTTAAATAAAAATTCAGGTAAATAAACAAACTGCTAAATATTGGATATTTTATTGAAATTATTAAGTAGGGCGTACATAATTATATGGGTAAGTACAAAAATTAATTGGATTTGCATACTAGAGAACAGCGATCGTGTGAGTTTCAATAACGCTGTTCTCAGTGAATCTGGTTTGCAAATCACTGTGTCTTTTAAACAGTGAAAACAAATACACAGAGACAAGAGATTTTTTGTGACGACCGAATTTCTTGCCAACTCAATATTTTGGTTGCAGCTTAGTTGTCCCAACCAAATATTTGTTTGATACAATTGAAATATTTGGTTTCAACCCAAAATTCTATTGTATTAACCGAATTTCTGTTGTACTAACCGAATTACTGTTACCACAAACAAATATATCGGTAGCTTCAACCAAACCATTCAGTTGGCAAAAAATTTTGTTGTCACAATGAATCTCTGTGTACACTCAGAAATAAAAGTTTGTAGAAAAATTTGTAAACGGTTTTCAATCCCACTTTACTATTTTTATACTGACTTTTAGTAAAAAAAAATTTATTTAATATTTTTTTTTTTTTGTTATTTACATTTTACAAATTACAGAACTTTTACAGAAATCGTTTTACAAATTTTTGAAAACCGATTTGCTAATATTATCAAAAAATTTACTAATTTTAAAAAAGTGGATATTGAAGGAAAAGTTATTTCTAATAATTAAAACTTCTACATACAAACTAAAGGGTGGTTAAATTTTAAGGGCCGATGTTGAATGTGAACCACACCTAAACGTCAAGTTTTTTCTGCATTTCATTTGACATTTCTTAATTTCAGACTAACTCAATTTGAACCATGGAAAGATACACAATCCAGCAACGCGTTAAAGTTATTCAGATTTAATCGTCCAAATGTGCGTACAATCGAAAAAATCGTGCAAAAATTTGAGCAAACCGGGTCTGTAGGAGATGTGAAAACACCAGTGCATGCTCGTACTGCAGAAAATATTGCTGCTGTTCGCGATAGTGTGGCTGATGAGCCGTCCACCTCAACTCGTCGTCGTGCCCAACAATTGCACCTCTCACGCTCGTCGTTGATGAACATTATGCATAAAGACTTGCATTTACAGGCTTACAAGGTGCATTTGACTCTAGAACTAAAGCTTGTTGACCATTCCAAACGTCGTTAATGGTCAGAATGGTGGCAAGAAATGGCAAAAGTGTATGATCAATTTTCGAAGAAAATCATCTTCACTGATGAGGCACATTTTCACCTCAGTGGATTCGTCAATAAGCAGAATTGCCGCATTTCGGCGAATAATAATCCAAGAGTGATTGTCGAAAACCCAATGCACCCACAAAGAGTGACTGTTAGGTGCGGTTTATGGGCTGGCGGCATCATCGGGCCGTATTTTTTCCAAAATGAGGCCGGTCAGGCAGTTACTGTGAATGGTGTTCGCTGTCGTGAGATGATAACGAACTTTTTATGGCCCGAATTGGAAGATATGGATGTGCATGATATGTGGTTTCAACAGGACGGTGCCACTTGCCACACAGCTAACGAAACAATGGCTCTTTTGCGCGACAAATTCAATGGCCGTGTTATCTCACGTGGTGGCGATGTCAATTGGCCGCCAAGGTCATGTGATTTAACACCGTTGGACTTCTTTCTTTGGGGTTATTTGAAAGAAAAGGTGTACTTCGATAAGCCAGCAACAATTTAAAATGAGATAATTCGAGATAAGATGAGATAATTCGGCACATCAACGGCAAAGAACCACAATTATGCCTCAGCGTAATCGAAAATTTGGACCATCGGATGGAGGTGTGCCGCCGAGGTCGCGGCAGCCATTTGGCCGATATTTTGTTCCATACATAATTGAACCATACCATATTATCATAATAAAAAGAAATGACAATAATTTCCTAAATAATTTGAGTTTTATTCAAAATCAACATCGGCCCTTAAAATTTAACCACCCTTTACAATGGGAACACCAAAGGGGGACCTTGCGATTTGTATAAGATATAGACAAATTATCCAAATTGTTGTTGCCCTCGGTGGGGATCGAACCTGCAACATTTTTTTTAATATTCCAATGCGCTAAACATTACACCTCCCCCAGGGGCCGAAAGATAAGCTTAAGTGCCAAATTTCATCGAAATATCTTTATATTTGCGACCTTTAGTTTGATTACAAGGTTTACATAGACTGGAATTCTAACTTGTCCCGTGATAGGTGGTAATTGGACCGGTTCCGAAAATACATATCACGAGATAGGTAAAAAGAGGACCGGTTCCTAAGGCACTTACCACGTGATCGGTTTAAAAGTCTTGACGTGTTCTTTTAGACCAGTCCTGTGATATTTCACAGAGGGCAATCCACCCTCTTCTAGAACAAGCCCATGTAAAAGTGACCGGTCCCGTGACAGGTGCCTACCACAATAAACCGGTCACGTGACGTGTCCTGGGATAGGTCATTTTCCCGCAGAGCAGTTAAAAGAAATAAATAAATAAATGTTAGTTTGTTAACAGTTAAAATAAATGTTAATTTATTTATTATTTATTTACTTTTTATTATTTTTTTTTTTATTTTATTATTTTTAATTTCTGTTGAAATTTACCGAACTTATAGTAGGAAACTGTACTCCTACTATAAGTTGGGTAAATTTACTTTGTGTACGTAAATAAAAAAATACACACATTGTGCGTAGGTTGATAAACACAAAATGCGTAAAATTACATCAAAAGTGCGTAAAAATTAAATTAAATTTTAAAATGAAAAGTAAATTTACCAAATTTGTGCGATTTTCCTGTAAATATACACATAAAATGCGGAAAAATCCTACAAAAATGTGTATATTTTCTACCACAATGTTGAATATTAAACAGCCCAAAAAATGTTTGTTTTGTAATGCACAATAAGAATAAAATTATATTGTTTAGTAGTTTCAAATAGTTGATAAATTTTGAAGAAACTATTAAAGTTTTTTTTTTAATTTTGAAATTTTTTAGATTTTTTTTTTTTAGTTTAAAAATGTCATTGTTATTTTACCATTAGTACATTTACAAACTTTGTGTGTAAATGTTTTTTTTTCAACAAAATCATACTAATTTTAGGCATAATGAACACATTAGTGTTTAAAAATAATTCGTGTGTGTGTAATTGTATATGGAAGTGTACCCAAAAAAGTTTTACGCATCTGGTGTTTTTATTAACCGAATTTTCGTAATATTACATCAAACTTTAAATTTACAAACATTTTTTGGAGTGTAAGTAAATTTATTAACATTTAAAAATAAATGAAAAATTTCAAGACCGGTTTGTAGACCGTACAAATCAAATGACTCATCTCTTTTGTATTCACCTCGGTTTTCTTTTCTGTGACAAGGTAAGGGTTAACTTTGTACACTTTTTATCTTAAATCTATCATCACTGATCACAGTAAAGCATACTTTTAGGATTTTTTCAAATTTACAATTACAGTTCAGGTTAATTTAATATAACCTCAAAAGAAAACAAAAAGAAGAAAATGTGAATGGAAAAAACAAAATAAGCCATTATTCAGCGCTTACTAGGAAGGTATTATTTAGCAATTGCATTTGAATTTGGTTGTGCTAACTGAATTTATTGGTTGTCGCAATCAAAATACATTTTACAATTAGGTTGGCACTTTATCTGAATATTTTTTTTTATCAAATATTATATTTTTCTGTTATATCAATATAATATTTGAATACCCTCGACCACATACGGTGAAGGTATATATCAGTTTGTCATTCCGTTTGTAATATGTAGAAATATAGGTTTAAGACCCCTATAACTCGTGAACCTAGTGACTGCACATAATATATTATATCATATATTTTTGACCAGTCGCTTAGAAGTGAACAATATTTTGTATTCACCTCAAAAATTTTTTTTCACCTCAAACTTTTTTCCACCCACAAAATTTAATTTCACATCCAAAAAAGTTTATCACCTCAAAAAAATTTGTTCACCTAAAGTTTTTATACACTCAGAAAAAAAGTTAGTAGAAAAATTTGTAAACGGTTTTCAATCCCACTTTACTATATTTGTACTGATTTTTAGTAAAACAATTATTATTTAGCAAATATTTTTGCATAAATACATTTTGCAAATTACAGTATATTTATAAATTTTTGTTTCTAATTTCAGAAATCATTTTACAAATTATTGAAAACCAATTTGCTAAAATTAGCAAAAAAAAATTTTTTTTAATTTTAAAAAAGTGGATATTTTAGAAAATTTTATTTCTTATAATTAAAACTTATACTTACAAACTTAAATTGCATTAAAATGTTACATACGAGGGCGGATTAATAAGTCCGTCACTTTTTGAATGAAACACAGCTTTTTTTTTGCAAAAAAAATTATTTTCAACATAATCTCCTTTTAGCTCAATACACTTAGTCCAACGTTTCTCCTATTTTTGTAACAATAATTTAATCGTTGGAGCTAAATTTCTTTTCACCGAGCCATTTCTTAAGGTTTGGAAATAGAAAATATTCACTGGGGGCTAAATCTGGAAAACAAGGCGAATGAGGGGGCAATTCGTAGTCTACTTAATGAAATTTTGCCATTGAGACTAAACAGGTGTGCACCCGTGCATTATGGTCAATTGAGAGCAAACACGACACCCATCTTGCAGACAGCTTTCTTAAATCCAACTGATCATTTAAAATTGAAACCACACTGCCATATGAAATGCCTATGGCATCAACAATCTCACGCATTCTTACTCTTCGGTCAGCCAACACCATATCGTGGATTTTTTTCAATTGCTTTGGGTGTATTGACCTCATTTGGCCGGCCAGAACATTCAGCGTCATTTGTACTTGCTGCGACCACAACGAAAATCAGTAAACCACTTTTTCAAGCTTTTCCTTGGTTTTTTTTTCGCAAACAATAATGTTTAATGAGCACTCGAAATTTACTTTTTTCCATTTTTAAAAAAATCCACGAGGTTGTATGTTTTGAACAGCTGTTAAACGCAAAGTAAATGACAAAACTTGCTCAAAATTTGACAGTAGTCTATTAAAAGGTGGTGTATTTCATATAACTACGAGGGAAGTTCAAAAAGTCACGGATTTATTAATCCGCCCACGTGGATTAAAAAAAGGGATCGGAAGTGAAGTTACCGACTCATGACAAAAAATAGGACATCCACTTAAAATAGCACTTCAAAGTTTTTAGTTTTTAAAATCAGCCTTAAAAACAATTAAAATTTAACCTTAAAAGTAAAAAACAAATTGAATAAAATATTTTTCAAAACAGAAATTGCCAAATCAAAACAAAAATCAGATTTTAAATTTCACTTTACAAAAAGATTACTAAAATTTAGCGGCGGCAGCTAATTTTTTCTACAAATTTCATTGTACTACAAGTCAGCAGACATGTGTTGCTGGGCTCAAATTAGCAAAATTTTCCGTAATGATTTCCCGTGAGTGTATTATTTAGTTTAAAAACAGTGAGACAGGAGGGTATTCAAAGATTCGACGCCGCCGATTTTAAGCATTTTTTTACTTATTTTTATTTTAATTTGTTTTTTTTTTTTTAATTAAAATACAAACTTAATGAAATTTAGAAAAACTCTGTTTTCCAACCGAATTTAATTGTAAAAGATTTTTAGTAAATTTTTTTAAGAAGTAATGACATTTTTATAAAACAGTTCATCATACAATATTTTTAAAAACATCATAAACAATATGAAGAGGAATTAATGACAAACGATATGATGAAACTTTTTCCTCTGAGTGTAGACACATAATCATTTTTCATATAATTCCTATAAATCTATTAACTAAATGTAAATCATTTAAATAAATAATAAAAACTTCTTACTCAATGTCATTTCTTTACCTTTAGGTACGAATGTTTATAAATGTCTGTCTTCACATATGACTAAGCCAAACAAATTCTTAAACAATATTTTATTGTTAAGTTTACCCAACTAAAGTCAAAATCGTTTAAGAACTGATAACAATCCCAAAATGTTAAAAATAATATTGTCCAAAGTTCAAAAACTTCTCTAAAGAAAAAACGTTTATTAATATTACCATAAAAGTTGAATATAAATTAGCTAAGTATACTTATTAAAAATTCAAATATTTTTAGTAATTGTTAAACTAAATTAAATTAATAGAAAATGTATTTTTGTCTTGTTTGAGATCAAATGAATTTTTTTTTCTTATTACATTTTGTAATAATGGAGAATACAAAGAAAAATTAATTTAAACACTTGCCAAATGGAATACATTTCATATAAATCAAAGATGTTCGTAGACTATAAAATACAACCTTACTATTAAAATTAAATTATTGCGTTTTAAAATTAAACAAACACTTAAATAAATTAAAACATAGGATAAATTCTAATGAATTATTTTACCAACTTATAAACACGCAAGTGATTGGTGAATGTCTGAAAAAAATTTCTAAATTATTCCCAGTCTCTGCAGGTACTTCATGTTACAGAAATTACAATATTAGAACACATAGTGAAAGGTTATAAAATATTTAATTTTTTACATAAATTATGCAAAACTTTGTAGAAAATATAAATTTATATTTTTATTGTGTTTATCTAATTAATATTTATAAGTATTTTTAAGCCCGTTTAATAAAATTTTATTAAGATGTCTTTCAGTAAAACTTCAATTTAAATTAGGTCAACAATTTATGCATTTGTTTTTTTATTATTAATTTTTACGGTAAAAATAGTTTACGAAAATATGATCATATAAATACGAGGTCGGATCAATAAATCCGTGACTTTTCGAACTTCCCACGTAGATGCAACACTGCTCCCATCAAGTACCCTCTTTTAATAGACTACTGTCAAGCAAGATCCGTTATTTACTTTGCGTTGAATTAGCAGAATTTTTCGAGTTCCATGAAATAGGCATTTTTTTGATCAAAAATTTCATCGTTGGAGCTAAATCTCTTTCCACCGAGCCATTTTTTTAGGTTTGGAAACAGGAAATAGTAACTGGGGTCTAAATCGGGAGAATAAGGCGACAGAGAAGGCAATTCGTAGTCTACTTCATGGATTTTGGCCATTGAAACTAAGCTGTTACACGATTCCGTTGGTGGTCGATTGTGAGCAAACGCGGCAGCCATCTTGCGGAAAGCTTTCTCATACCCAAGTTGAAACCACTGAGCCATATGAGATGCCTTTGTCTTCCAAAATCTTTCGCACATTCAATCTCCGATCGGCCAACACCATATCGTGAATTTTTTCAATTGCTTTGGGTGAAGATACCTCAACTGGGCGTCCAGAACGTTCGGCATCTTCTGTGCTTGTAAGGCCACAACGAAAGTCAGTAAACCACTTTTTTAACCATTGAAATCGATGGTGCAAAGTCCCATAGTATTTATCAAGCTTTTCCATGGTTTTTTTTCGCAAACAATAATGTTTAATGAGCACTCGAAATTTACTTTTTTCCATTTTTAAAAAAAATCCACGAGGTTGTATGTTTTGAAGAGCTGTTAAACGCATAGTAAAGACGGAACTTGCTAAAAATTTGACAGTAGTCTACTAACAGGTGATACTTGATGGGGGCAGTGTTGCATTTCATATAACTACGAGGAAAGTTCGAAAAATCACGGACTTATTGATCCACCCTCGTATTTACTATAACTTATTTCTGAAATAACAAAATTGTAGTAAAGATTTTAGAATTTGTTAAATTTAATACACATATTCATCGAGTTATACTGTTACGGTCATATAGACATTTTTGTGACTCTTATAACAGTCTTATAAAGAAAGTTTGTTAATGTAAATTTTTTTTTAAAGGTGTGTTATAAAAATCAACAAAGTGTCAATGGCATATGACACTTAAAGAATATTTTACTTATGGCGGGAAGCTGATCTTAAAAATTACTGGAGTTTAACATTAATCCATATAAATTTGATATTCATATTCACACTAAAATACACAGAGAGCAAACAGAATAGTGGTGACAAGCGAAATTAAAGCCAATAGAAAGATTCAGTTGTGGTAATCGAATTTTTTGATTTTGAGAATAGAAATCAGTTGAGGCAACAGTTACTTAACTGTGACAACAGAAAAAGTTTGGTTGTATTATCCAAAACAATCGATAAAATTTAAAATCTGTTTGCTAAAATCAGCAAAAAAAAAAATTACTAATATTTAGTACAAAATTTTTAATTTATTTATTTTTTTTATCGAGCATCACTTTTTATTTTCTTTATTTTTTCAAAAAATATTTTATAAAAAATTAA
The DNA here is from genome assembly GCA_949748255.1 of Eustalomyia histrio. Lineage (NCBI taxonomy): Eukaryota > Metazoa > Arthropoda > Insecta > Diptera > Anthomyiidae > Eustalomyia > Eustalomyia histrio. Next base: position 19,336,061 of record OX456525.1, read on the forward strand.
AAAAAAAAATCAAAAAATTGTTAAAACATAAACGTATTAACCATTTTGTTTTAATTTGGTAATTTCTGTTTTGAAAAATATTTTAGTAAATTTTTTTTTTTACTTTTAAGGTAAAATTTTAATTGCATTTAAGGCTGATTTTTAGAACTAAAAAAAAACTTTTTAGTGCTATTTATAGTGGATGTCCTATTTGTAGACATGAGTCAGTATCTTCACTTCCGATCCCTTTTTTGTGTAAGTTTTAATAAGAAATAACATTTACTTCAATGTCAACTTTTTTAAAATTAGTAATTTTTTTTTGCTAATTTTATTAAATCGGTTTTCAAAAATTTGTAAAATGATTTCTATAACTAGCAACAAAAATTTGTAAATATTCTGTAAAAACTCTGTAATTTGTAAAATTTGTTAATAATATTTTTTTTACTTAAAATCAGTACAAAAATAGTAAAGTGGGATTGCAAGCCGTTTAAAAATTTGTCTACTAACTTTTTTTTCTTAGTGTAACTATTTCAAGACAAGGTTGCATTTGTTTTCGATGTCATAACAGACAATTGATATATTAACACTGTAGGAATTACGTCAAAAAAATTCTTTTGAAATCGGTTCCCAGCCAAATCTAGTCTACAACATGTTCTGTTAGCACAAATTTCATGAAACCCGAGCCCATCTACCCAAACTTTAATGTAAGATATATCTAACTAGAACTAGCTCCAGAAGTGGTTTAAGAAATACCTGACAACAGACATTTTTACTTTAAACAATTCTCATATTTTTAATGTTATTATTTATTTATTTATTTATTTATTTAATAATTTATTTAATAATTTAATAATTTATTTACTTATTTATTTATTTATTTATTTATTTATTTATTTATTTATTTATTTATTTATTTATTTATTTATTTATTTATTTATTTATTTGTTTGTTTATTTATTTGTTTATTTGTTTATTTATTTATTTATTTATTTATTTATTTATTTATTTATTTTATTTATTAATCATATAATTACAAATTATTTCTTAATACCCTAACCGAGCACTAGCAACAAAGGCCTGCGGCTCGTTGTAGCGAACACAGACCAGAGCCTCTGGTGGGAATTGATCCCTTGACCCCCGCATTTATGAGCTAGCACGCAAGCCTACCGGGGCGCTCAATATTATTATTTGAATATAATGTCTTAGTTAAAATTAACCAGCCATCATTTTCTTTATGCTGATAACTGATGAGTAGCACACAGGGAGCAACTAGAGAGCACACAGGGGAGCACCGAGGGCAGCACTTAGGCAAGCGCCCAGAAGCACCCATGCAGCACCCAGGGGATCACCCGGGGAGCACCCCACGGAGCACTAGTTCTGATGAGACTAGTTATGTGTAAGATAATCCTAACCTGTTTTGTTGCGCATTCACGTAAACCAATGAAGTGATATGTTACCCTAAGCAAAGTCAGCAATATATCACAAGTAGCTCAAAAGGTAGAAATTGCCACCTCCTATGATAAGCCCATGTTAAAGTTACCGGTTACTTCCATATAAGAGAACCAACTTCAGGACCGGTTTCTGCCACAAAGTTCCGGTCACGTGACCAACTCTGTGATTGGTTCATTTCCCGTAGGGAGTTTACAATTAAACACACCTATAGTATTACGTGTGATACTTTTCACTTGAAATCTGTTTACTTGAAATAAAAAAAATTAAAAAAAAAAATAAAATGAAAAATAAAATTTTAAAATTTTGTTTTTATTTGAAATTCTATTACAACTGTTTTCACTAAGCTCGTTAGTTATTTTGTCAATAAAACTTTGTTACTTCGAACTATTACCGGTACAAATATTTGTAAATAAAAAAATTATGAAAATCTGTTTAAGTAGCATATTTACAATGATTTCATAAGCAAATAATCTCAACTAAATGTATGTAAATAATAATACAAATTATAAATTATGTAAACAAATTACGTGTATGTAACAAATATTTAAGAAAAACAAGCGATTTGCAGTAGATTAACATGATGAAAATTAATGACAATTGTATAAAGTCTTGGTTAAATAAATTATATTTTATAGTGCGGTTGGTCATTTATTGCGAAATTCTTTATTGTTATGTCTATTTAAAGATTTAAATATTAGATATGTACAATATGTTTGCGGTGAACAAAGTTTTATAAGGAAATAATAAAATTTGTTTAATTATTTTTTTATTAACAAATTTTTAAAGTAAATATGACTTTTGAGAACTTTTAAGCAGGTATATAAAAAATCAAGTGAAAAAAAACAAAAGACTTAAGCAACATACTTTGTTTCTAAAAGAGACTTATTATCAAACAAAAGACTTAAGCAACAAACTATATGTTTGTTAATTCATATCCAAAACTCTAGAAATTACTTTCAAAACATCAATTTCTTAATTTTTTTCTTTATGTTGTTGTTCACTATAAAGAAAATTATTATGCTAAACATGTAACAAATAAATTTACAAAATTTTTACTTTAAATTCATTTTAAAATAGTCAACACATCGAAACAATAATCAAGGTCAGTTTTAATATAAATTGTGTAATGTTTGGATTTTTTGTTTTTAATATTTTTTTTTTTTTTTTGGCTGCATTCAATTCATGGCTTCTATGAATGTTCGATATGGTTAACTGTATTTGGGGTGCAATGTTTTTATTAATGCCAATCAAAATGGTTTACTTTTTTTCATGTTCGTATTTAAAACAAGTAAATACACTATGTGGTCAGAATTACGCATTTAAACGTGTACGCCTTCGTAGATCCTACTAGCATTTTTCAAATCAATAGTTTGTGTATTGGTTAAGAAAACCTTGAAAATGTTTAAATTATTTGTTAGGCAATTTAATTTGAACAATAAATATAATTTCATACTCTAAGGTTTTATTTTAACAAAATTTCGTTATCTTGCGTTGCAGGGTATTTATCCTGAAAAAAAAATTATTTTTAAACTGCTTTAAGTTGGAAAAATATGAATAATTTGAATTTATTTTTTTTAAGAATGATTCTTCTAAATTTTAGATTGTTACACTTAAAAAAGTTTGTAAGTTAAAATAACTGAAAATATCACTTAAAAGAAATGATGTTTCTTTTAAAAACCGGTCAACTTAATGTTCATTTAAATTAAATGCCATTTGTTATTTATTTTTAAATGTTAATAAATCAACTGACACATCCGTAAGAAACAACTGATATAATCAATTAAAATAAATATCAAAATTTTACCCACCAATCCTTAAAAAATAAATGTTTTTTCATTTATTTTAAATTATTTCCGTTTTTGTATTTTTTTTTTTTAATATACTCGTACAATACAAAATGTATGTATGCATATGAAGCTATAAACACTTTTTGTGTGAATGTATTTGTATATGTATGTGTGTTTATGAAGTTCTTGTAAATTGTATTGAAAAATTTTGTATATATACAACCAATTTAAATAAAAAAACAAATTGAAATTTTTTGAATATTTTTTTTTGAAACAAACAGCAAACAAAATTTAAATTTGTAATAACTGTTACGGACACAAATAAACCACAAGTTTCCGTTTTGTGGGTAAATTTTTATTAAATTTCAAACAAATGAAAAAAATAAATGAAACTGAAAAAAATCGGTAAATGATAGTAAATTATTTCGAATAAATGTATAAAAAAGTTAATATAGATGTTTCTTTGAAAAATAAATGTATCTTCCTTTATTTTTAAATGGAACGGAAAACTTTTTTATTAAGCTACAAACAGTTAACTACATAATATTCTGAGTGTATGAAAGTAAATCGCTGTTAATTTGTCGGTCCTGGATTGTCTAAAAATTCCTTTTGAGCGACCTTACACCTCATTCACACTGAGCCCCAAAATAAGTATTTTCGTTATTTTCAAGTTTTCGATTTAAAATTTGTATGAAATTTCAAAGTTGAGAACTTCAAAAAAAATACGCATTTAAGGGTTCAGTATAAATGGGGTATAACTTAAAATAACAAGCAAACTATGAAAAATTCATAGTTTCCTTAAAAAAAATTAAATATCCCACTTTTTTAACTAAAACCCTACTTTTTCGCGTTCCGAATCCCGCATTAAAAAAAAATAAAATCAGCAAAAAAAAAAATGTTTCAAAATCAGAAAAATTTTAGTTAGGAGGGTACTTGCATGTAAATTACTAATATCAGCAAAATTTTGTTGTTGAAAATTAGCAGATTTTTAGTAAAAAAAAAAATTATGCAAAAGTTATGCTCACACTTTTTTTTAATAGAAGCAACACTCAGAAAATTTTCTTACTAATTAATGTGTTGCTTTCTTTGGAAAGATGATGAAAAATGAAGAGTTTTAAATATGGCAAAACTGTAATTGCGCGAGAAGATAATTGTTGCCCGCCATCCGATGAAGAGTTGGCGAAATCAATGAAGCTTTTTAGTTCATAGACCCGTTATGATATTTTACTTCGATGGGATTTTAGTTCATAGACTTGTTATGATATTTTACTCCGATGGGATTAAGTGCTATGAAAACATAGAATGTATAAGGGATAGAAAACTCAAAAATATAAATTTTCTAAATAGATGTTGTCGTCGCTGGGGATCGAATCTGCAACCTTCTGTGTAACAGTCCAACCATTACACCACAAATTATCAAAATTTAAATATTTATTTGGTCTATAATTAAAACTAGAGGTGGGCACGTTACACGAAATTTCGTAATTCGCGCATGAGCATGAGTCAAAATTTAAATTACTAATGTGATCGTGCACTCAACAAAAAATGGCAACTGAAAATTTTGCTGTTATTACGGGAAATTACAACACATGTCTGCTGACGTGTAGTACAAATAAATTAGTAGAAAAATTACTACTAACTTTTTTTCTGAGTCTGGTAAATCAATTTTTCGTGATTTTTCCTTTTTTTAGATTTTTTTATTTTTTCAATAATTTTACATGTAATGTAACAAAAATTATTTTTTATTTATGTATTAAGTACACTCAGAAAAAAAGTTAATATAAAAATTTGTAAACACTTTTCAATATCACTTTACTGTTTTTGTACTGATTTTTTGTAAAAAAATTATTATTTAGTAAATCTTTTTGCTATTAACATTTTACAAATTAGAGAATTTTTACAAAATATTTACAAATTTTTGTTGCTAATTTCAGAACTCATTTTACAAATTTTTTAAAATACAAATTTTAAAAAAGTAGATATTTAAGGAAACTTTATTTCGAATAATAAAAACTTATATTGTATTTACAAATTTAAATTGCCTTAAAATGTTACATAAGTTGAAAAAGGTATCGAAAAGAAGATACTTTTCACAACCGACTCATTTCCAAAAATAGGACGCCCATTTAAAATAGCACTAAAAAGTTTTAAAAATCAGCCCTTAAAATTAAAAATTTGACCTTAAAATCCAAAAAAATAACCAAAAATATTTTTCAAAACACAGATCAGCAAATTTAAACATAATTATAAATTCCTTTATGTTTTTTTTAAGCCTTTGTTTTTTTTTTAATATTGTCTAAATTTTTTTTTTAAAAAATAAATAAAATGAAAAAAATGTTCTTCAAAACAAATAAAAAATTGTATATTCGAATTCGTCTGGCAATTTCAAAAGAAATTAGCAGCTTTAAAGTGTAACTAGTGTATCAAAAAATAATTCAGTTAATTTGTGCATTTTAATAATTTCTTTTTATAAATTAAAATTTTGCTATATTTTACAACTCATTGAGTTTACAGCAATTTACTAAAACTTAGTAGCGCTTATTTTTTATTTTTTATACTAATTTAGTAGTAAATTTTTATGCTGATTTAAGCAAACCGATTTTAAATTCTACTTTACAAAAAGTTTACTAAAATTTTGTAGCGCCTACTAATTTCATTGTACTACACGTCAGCAGACATGTGTTGCTAAGATTATCAAAAAATACCGCTAGACTCAAATTAGCAAAATTTCCCGTAATAACAGCAAAATTTTCAGTTGCCATTACAGACTTTTTTTGGTGAGTGTATGGTAACACTTTATTCAAGTTGTTCAAGTGATAAAATAAATTCTTTTGTGTTTAATTTTTCGAATTATTTTGAATTTTTGAAGCGTGAGTACTTCGTGAGCGTGAAAAATTCGTGAGCGTGAGCAAAAATAAATATTACTCACGTGATCGTGTGTAAGCGTGAGTAGAAAAAAATCTTCATGCGCGATTGTAATTTTTGGTTTGGGATCGCGCGTAGGCGTGAGCGAAAAATTGCTCACGTGCCCATCTCTAATTTAAACATTAAACTTATCAGACTTAAAACAATATTTTATTTATCTTTATTCACTTTTTCTAGATACACACAATTTTTGAGCACATTTGTTTTATGGATGTATGAAAAACAGATACAACAATCTTCCTTGGGAGAGTTATTTTTTTAACTATTACTTTTTGTCTGCACTACATTTAGACAAGCTGGGATGTCTACTTGATCAGCACAATTTTGTTAGCAACAAAAATTGTTGAAAAAAATTACTTAAAAGTTAGTTTATTGCTTAAAAAAAATACAACTAAAGTTTTTGTTGAAAACAAAAATTTCAGCAAAAAAAATTGCTGAAAACTAGTATACTTGATATACAACCGCTTTTACTAATTTTTCTACAAACTTTTTTTTGAGTGCGTTTTTTAATCAATAATAATTGGTCACTTAATGCTCTTTCTCCTGATATCGATAATATTTATACTTTGCATTTGAAATTGAACATTAACTATGTCAAAAATAATAATTTATTAATTTATCGTTTTATTTAGACGATATAGCACAATGAAGGTTAAAAACGAATCAAAAAATCCTATAATCAAAAAATATAAATTTTCGCTATAAATAACATTTTCAATAAAATAAAATTGGTGATCCAGTTTTGTTATTATAAAAGTTATGGCGATTGTGGCTTTTTGGAAATTGCGAAATCAAACGAGATTGACTTTAAACATCAATTAATTTTGACATAACTAAATTTGTTTACTACTAACTCCGAGCTGTGTTTAATTTAAAACAAAAATCTCTTAGCTAGCTTTGGAGTAAGAGAGATATTTGTAGCCTGTGGGTAATGGAATAAAAATAATAACTCATTTAACAAGTTGGAACCCCAGACTAGGTTTGCTATTAGCAATAATATTTAACAGAGGGTAAATATATTTTTGATGATTTTTTTTTTAAATTTTCTGTTTTAAAAAGTTAATTTTTCGAAATTTACGAAAGGTTGACTTTACATCCTTCTGGCTTTTAAGTCGCTTATTATGTTTTCTATCGTTATACTACAATTTCTTTAATAAAATATTGTTATTTAGTCAAAAAATACTTAAGATCCGTAGACCGCATTTTAGCTGCCTTGGGCATTAGAGGGTTAATTATGAAAACATTAAAATATTGACCACACCTAAAATATGCGCACAAGTAACTAACTAGAAAACTACGCTATTTAAAACATATGTAAACTGAATGTTTTATGTAAATATGATTTAAACAAAAATCAGTTTCGAGTGCTTTGCTTGTACGATATTTACTCTAATATTTACTTTAATATTTGGCACATTGAGAACCCTTTCAGTTTTTTTTTTCTACCAACAATTATTATAGGTTTGTTTTTTTTTTTAATTTTATACAAATATTACATGCAAATTTAAGTAGACATAGACTTGCTCAGTACTTACAGATATAACTGCTTAAAAATTAAAAATTTATTAAAATGCTGCCAAGTCTTGAAAATTCTTGGTTTATCTCTTTTAAATGTAAACAAAAAATATTTATCATAAAAATATTTGAAAGTTTTGTATTTTTAATTTGATAAAATATTGGAAAAAAAAACAAAAGCTTACAAGTGAATTACTTACAGGTTGGTTGAAAAGTTCTTGCGCTCACCAAGAGATGGCACTGCTAGCTCCAAACATTTTTTTTCTCAAGTTGGTATAACTGTCCTGAGAACACATGCAAAGTTGCAAGTCATTCTGTCAATTCTTTCTTTGTTTACAAGCCATTTGAAGTTGACGTGTCATTGATTTTTTTAATATGGAAAAAATTGAATATCGTGCAATTTTGAAGGGTTTAAAAGCAAAGGAAATTTATGAAGAATTGTTAGAAGTGTATAAGGAGTCCTCACCTTCAAAGCGCACCGTTGAATTTTGGGCTGGTGAATATTAACGTGGTCGTACCAGCCTTAAAGACGATCCACGCGAAGGACGACCAAAAACTGCAACCACAGCAGAAATCATTGAGCAGGTACATAATAAGGTTAGTGAAGTTCCAAGTTTGCTAAGCGTGAAATTGCTAATGCCATAGGCATCTAAGACGAACGAGTACTCCATATTTCACATGAAGAATAACGTATGAAAAAACTGTTTGGAAAGTTAGTGCCGCACACATTAACAATTCAACAAAAACTGGATCGAAAACAAATTTCTCAGCGTAATTTGGAGCGTTTTAAGCCGAATAAAACCGACTACTTGTGTCGTTTTATAACTATGGATGAGACTTGGATCTACCACCATGATCCTAAATTGAAACAAGAACGTTTACAGTGGACTGAAGCTGGTTGTTGAGCTCCAAAGCAGGTAAAGTCACAACGATCAGCAAAGAATGTTATGGCATCAGTGTTTTGGGATGCAAAAGGAATTTTGTTGATTGATTATCTTCAGAAAGGTAAAAGAATCAACTCTGAATATTATTGCAGCCTTTTGGATCAGCTGGATGAAAAAATTCGTGAGAAAAGACCTGGTTTAAAGAAGAAAAAAATAATTTTTCATCAAGACAATGCACCTGCTCACAAAAGTGTTTTGACGATGGCTAAATTCAAAGAATTAAAGTACGAATTGCTTGAACATCCACCGTATTCACCAGATTTGGCTCCCAGTGACTACTATCTCTTCAGAAATCTCAAACAATTCCTTCGTGAAAAGCATTTTTCGTCGAATGAAGAGGCCATAGCAGCCGTAGACGGTTATTTTGCAGAGCTTCCGGAAAACCATCATAAGGATGGGATAAAATTATTGGAAAATCATTGGAACAAGTGTATTGAGCTTCTAGGAGATTATATTAAATAAAAAAATATATTTCGTAACAAAAACCGTATTCCTTCATTTCGAGCGCAGGAACTTTTCAACCAACCTGTATGTTTTTGTTAGTAAAGGTAGAGCAGGGCACACAATATAATTGCTATATTTCGCGTTGCTTCGAAGTTAATATACGAACAGTTTTCATACAAAGGCGGCACCAAATGCTCAAATTGCATATGTTTATAAAACATAAAGTTGGGCTTATAGAATATGAAAAACAAACCTTATTGCCCGTAATTTCAATCAATGTATACCTACACAATATTTATCAATATACTTTCCATTACCGACTGTAGTTTATTTAAAAAGTAATACGTAAAGTTTGTTTTTAAATGAAGAATCAATTGAAGTTCATAGAAATATATTTTTTTACTATTTGAATCAGTCTTTTAAAAAACAAACTATAAAAATTTACAGACATTACGTAGGAATTGATATTTTCTGTTAAATGTAAAATTTTATCTTTTCTGTTTCTAAAAATAGAAATGCATATAATTCCCTTTTGTTTTTTGACCAAAACAGTTTGTTTATATACAAAATTATTTCAATAAAAATTACAAAAAAATTATTCAAATACAGATTCACATATAGAAAATAAAAATATATACAAATATGTGTGTTGTGTTTTGTAAAATTACATACAAATAAAAAAAATTCAATTTGAAAAATAAACCACAAAAATTTATGTTCCAATGTTTTTTCAGTTAAAAATTTATGGTTATTTTAAATGACTTTTGATTGCTTTTACTACTTTTGTCGATTATTAAACAATGATTGTAAATAAAAAAAACAAAATGGTCTGAATATAATGAAAAATCAATAGTCCTCTTTTTGATTGTATTTTCGTTTAATTTAATATGTATTTTTAGTTATTTTTAAAGAAATAATATTGTGAGTGTACCAGTGTTTAGTTATCTATTGGTTTTTGTTCGTCCACTCGGTAGGTATCTAAGCACTAATAGGTGTATATTGCTTGAAATTACGGACACAACTCTCACATTTATTAAAAATAAATATTGTCATTGGATTTCTATAAATTTTGTTCATTTGAATTAATTATGTATATTACATTGTTTACTTATTTTTAACTAAAAATGCGTAAACTATCTGCGCCCAACCATTAAACAAAAACCTAAAAACAAATAAATAGATGTTAAAAATCAATGTCATGCATAAATTCTAACAAGTGAAAAAAAATTCAAAAAAAATAACTTATACTTATATTGATTTGGCAGATAATTTTTAAACAAATAGACAAAAAATAGACTGACCATGTTTCAATACAACCAAACAATTTGCATGATGAAGCAAACAAAAATTACATGTTACAAATACACACAACATGCCATGAAGCACAATATCTTTGAGCAACAGCAACATCGAAACTTTAAGGTCAACTACTACTAGAATCAAGAATCTTGACAAGTGAGTTTTTTTTTTTTTTTTGCACAAATTTTGTACAAGAATCAGAAGCATTAAAATATAATATTCTTACGAGACAACACAGTAAACTTCTTTGTTTAGTAAAAAAAATAATAAAAAGAAGTATCTACATATAATTTTTTTTCAAGAATTCTTTTTGCTATTTTCGGCAAATTTATTACATTTTTTATACAGATATAACTACGATACAAAATCAAACAATCAAATTGCGATATAAAACTAAAGAACATTATCAAGTTCAGGGATATTCTTTGTTAGAAAAAAAATGTGTGAATTTTTGAATTTGTTTTTAATTAAAAATTTTTTTTTTACTTAAAATTTACCATTTAAACAAACTTAGTTACAGAAAAAAAAATAGTTAAAACACAATTAAAAACAATATAACTAAAAGTTATTACACTATACTACAAGGTATTTACACAGACTCCTCTTAATTTTTAATAAGTATTGTGGCCTCTTAAATACGATGTAAAAGTCAAAAAAGTCTCATCAGTCATCATAATTTGATTTAACATTTTTTAATTTTTTCCTCATACTATAAATACGAATTAAAACTAGAGACCCCCAATTTGGTTTACCCGGTCTAAACCCCGGTCTACCCGGTCTTTCGGTATGACCGGGTAGACCGGTCTACCCGTAAAAGCTAGTCAGTGAGTACTTTTTTAAAAATACAAGGTTTTTAAAGCACTTTTCAAAAATATCGTAGTACCGTTTTAAAATTTTATTTCCAAAAAAGTTTCTTTACCAGAGATCTTTTTCAAAAAAAAAAAAATGTACTTAAAAAAAGTACGTGTAAAAATAAGTACTTTTTGCAAAAAAGTACTTCTTGTTAAAATAAAAGTATTTTTTCAAAAAAATTATTTTTTCAAAAAAAGGTATTTTTTCAAAAAAAGTATTTTTTCAAAAAAAGTATTTTTTCAAAAAAAGTAGTTTTTGTAAAAAATAATAATTTGTTAAGTGATTTTCTGTAAAAACAAAAATAATTAAAAAAAATACTTTTTAAAAAAGTACCTTTTTTTTAAAAAGTACTATTTTTAAAAACAAGTACTTTGTTTAAAAAAAAAGTACTTTTTTAAAAAGTATTTTTTTTTTAATTATTTTTGTTTTTATAGAAAATAACTTAAAAAATTATTATTTTTTACAAAAAGTACTTTTTTTGAAAAAATACTTTTTTTGAAAAAATACTTTTTTTAACAAGAAGTACTTTTTTGCAAAAAGTTTGCTTCAAAATTTTGTCTATCAAATTTGTAAGAAAGAAAAAATGCATTTAATTAAGGTAAAGATGTTTGAGTGAGATATTTTAAGTATTTTTGATTTTTTTTTTTTTTTTTTAAAGCTTAAAAAAGTACTTTTTGAAAAAAGTACTTTTTTAAGTATCTTTTTAAAATTGCTTTTATATGACTTGTGTTTGTTTCTAGCACAACAAAAAACTATAAAAACATAAGTTGAATTTTCGTTTGAATTTCTTTTTCGGGTAGTAGTATGGCATTTTTACACCGAAGCTCCAAATGGGTTAAAACTTTGCAGAAATAATCTGGACCAAGAATTATACAAAATTTTTGCTGATCGTGGAACAAAAATGTCCCGAAAAACAAAATAGATTTTAGAAAGTACTACGTTTTGCATATATTTACATGAAAATGTCACGTTCTTTTTTTGAAAAACTAATTTTTTTACAGGAAGTACTGTTTTAAAAAAAGTATTTCTATTTGCAAGTACTTTCTTTAAAATAATTTTTTTTGTGTGAAAAAAAATTTAAAACGGCAAGTGCTTTTATTTTGGAAAAAAAAAAACCTAGTCAGTGCTAGGTTTTACGGTAGACCGGTCAACCCTGTCAGACCGAGTAGACCGTAAGACAGGGTAGACCGTAAGACCGGGTATGATTACCGGTTTCCGGTCTACCCGGTTAACCGGTCTTGACCGTACGCCCTAATTAAAACTAAAAAAAAACTTAGTCAAATCACGCTACTACAACATAGGACATAATTAACTCAATAAAATTTAATTGAAAATGTTGACCTATTGCGGTAATAAGTATCACCTCTTCGGAAAGGGCTGCAATTTTTGCAAATGACATCGTGCGTTAGTTTGGTTTTGACATTCGTGAAGCAGACACGTACGATATTTATAGTCAGTGGTGCTAGATTAGATTAGATTATAAGGGTTGTGTACAATAACAAAGTAAACTACCACTCGGAGACCCATAGGATCCATTGCGATACCGTTTTTTTCAGTGGTGGTAACGCAACGTGAATTTCGGCGAAAATATCCCAATCATGCAACGCCAACAACGCAAATAATTTGGCAACTAGCGATGCGGTTTGAAGAGAGCGGGACAACACGGGATAACCGACGCCCTGGAAGGTCCTTGAAAATATCGAAGCATTGCGTGAAAATGTGGTAGAGGAACCCGTAACATTTACAAGAAATCGTGCTCAACAGTTGCGCATTTTGTGGCTTTCCCTGTGATGATTTTTGACATTTAACACTGTTTCCTGTTTAGTATACCTTCCTAAGATTTTCGAACTTAATGACGAAGTGGATGATTTTCCATCAAAATTTATCATAAACGACGAGGTTTATTTTTATCTCATTAAGTCAAATTCTCGGATTTGTTGGACGGAAAACCCATGCATAACCCCCCTGAAGGGAAAAAGAAATCAGTTGGGAATTGGGACCTGTCCCGTGATAGAGTGATCGATTTCTAAAATACCTATCATATGATCGTTATAAAAAGTCTCTATCACGTATTGGGTCTGAAAGTACTTGTCACGTATTAGATGAAAATAGTACCGGCCCTCAAAAAACTTACCACATGCTTGGTTTAAAAGCCTCTATCACGTGATGAGGTTGAAAGTACGAGTCCTGTGATATGTTCTTTGGGGTTTGTTGTTTGGCATGATCTTTTAGACCAGTGCTGTGCCATGTCAAAGAGGGCAATTTACCCCCTCCAAGGGAAGCCCATTGTTAAGTGACCGGTTCTTTTCACATAAAATAACCGAATTCGTGACCGGTCCCTAACTCAATGAACCGGTCACGCTCATGAAGCACCATTGCACCCTCTCAAAGTCAACGTGTGATGTGTTACTAAGTCGGAAAAGGTGATTAGAAATTATTTTTTTCAACGGAGCTCACGGTTACGCTATTATGGTGAACGATAACCGCTATTTAGCCATGCTGAATGAAATTTACTTACGTTGACATGGCTTGGCCAACCAGACTATCCCGGTCTTCTTTCTCTTTGGATATTTAAAGTCGTTGGAGTACGCGGAGAATCCTTGCACCTTGTTAAAAAACAACATTCTACCAGAAATTGACAACGTAACACCCCAAGTGCTGTGCACAGTTATGCAAAAGAGCCCAAATTTGCATCAACGCCGATGGCGGCTATTTGTCGGACATAATTTTCCACAATTAATTGAAACAAAATATGTAAGTGCTTATAAAAATAATCACTTAAAAACCAAATGAGTTTTTACTTTAAACAAAAATTATAGCGAAAGAAAATCAAATGATGTCTTTTGTCCCACCCTGTATTTCTGGATTTACTTAGGGGGTTTTTTAAGTTTGACTCCACGTTTTATTTATTAAAATGTCTAGTATGAATATTGTTTTATTGTGTAAAACTTTTTAAGCAAATCTAAATGGTGTAAGGACACTTCCAAAAAAAAATGCAAATTTTCGAGATCCCTAAAGAATTCCAAATATACCCTTTCGAATTTTACTACATAATTAAACTTAAATGAAAACTTTATCTAAAATTCAAATACACAAAAAAAATATTAAGCCAACAAGTATTTTTCTCTAGGTCTGGGGTTGAAGCCCTTAAAAACTTTGATGGATGCTTTTTAACTTTGGAAATATAGGGAAAATAACTTGATTTTTGTTAAGTTGTGTTATTCTTAAAATATTTAATTTTTTTCATTGTTTAGTTTCTTAATTAACCAACTACTTTTGTTAGCATGTTGTGTGTTGAATGAAATAGCGTCCTCAGATTTGGTCAATGATCTTTTTAATGTTGATTTATGTCTATGTGATTTTATGATAAATTAATTAGCATTTAATATTGATTAATTATATGGGCTTTTTCAAAAATTTGGCACACTAACAGCATTTTACGCAAAAATAAACGAATATAAAAACATGTTAAATCCGTTTTCGTGTATCAATGAGAGGCTCAAACATTATAGTGGTTGAAAACATGAAAATTTCAAAAAAAAATTAATTAATTAATTTTTTTCATAATTCGATTCAAGATCATAAACATTTTTTAAATATTTTGTAATCATGGAGAATACACAGAAAGAGCTATAAGACACTAGCCGAATGGAATGGATTTTCTGGTCAGCTACGACCTTCTTTAAGTTGTGATTTAAATAAGGGATATTTCCATTTAACACTATACGGCATGAAGAATATTAAAATGGAGGGGGGAATCCCCACACTTCATTGATGAAAGTAAATTTTGAAGAAAAAAATTTTTCTTGTGAAAATTGTCAATAGCTTTGAAATGGCACATATTTTCTAGTGGACATTTGCGACAAAATTTCATCCGCACCTTTAATTACATACTCCGCATGTAGTAAAATTACACATATTTCGTACAAATACAAATAATATATATTTTTTATTATTTGTACGAAACTTTCATAATGTTTTAGTTCAAATTAATAAACAAAATTTCATAAAATTTATGAAATTTTCTGTAGATTAATGATCCTTTTCAGTAAAATTGGTTTTGTTAAACATATTTTATTGATTCAAAGAAACCGTTCATTTAGGTAATTTCAATGAAAAAATGCATTGTTTTAATAAAGAAATTCATTAATGATACGCACAAAATTCTACCAGTGTAGTTATTTCAAAATTTTCACAAACAATTGTAAATAAAGGGTGGCCCAACCATAACGTCAAGTTTTTTTTGCCCAACTTAATTTGATATTTCTTTCAGTGTTTGACAAATTCAACCTAAGAGAGGTACACAATTAAACAGCGCGTTAAGATTGTTGAGGCCTTTTACGAAAACGGGCATTTCGTGCACTTTCGTGTCCACAATCGGGAGAATTGAGCGCAAATTTCAGCAAACGGGGTCAGTAGGAAATGTGAAAACACTTGTGGATGCTCGCCCAGTTCGTTCTGCGAAAACATTGCTGTTTTTCGCGATGTTGTGGACGTCAACCTCGACTCGTCGTCGGTGTTCGCTATCGCGAGATGAAAATGGACATCTTGTGACCTGGACGATATGTGGTTCCAACAGGATGGTGCCACTTGCCACACAGCCAACAAAACAATGGCTCTTTAGCGCGAGAAATTCAATGGCCGTGTTATCTCACGTCGTGGCGATTTTAATTGGCCGCCACGATCATGTGATTTGACACCGTTGGACTTCTTTCTTTGGGGAAATTTAAAGAAAACAGTGTACGTCAATAAGCCAAGACCTATTCTAGAACTAAACGATGACACAATTCGGCATATTAACGACATTGAACCTCAATTATGACTCAGGGTCATTGAAAATATGGACCATCGGTATGCCACCTAAGCCGTGACCGATATTTTGTTTCACCCATAATTGTCATAGATCCTTCTATCATAATAAAAAAGATTAAGTTAATTCTCTGAAAACTTTTTGTTTTATTTACAATTAACATCGTGCATTATGGTTGGGCCACCCTTTATAATAATTTCTGCGGTAAACTGATATGTTAATATTGTGCTCTAAAATTAATTAAAAAATAATATTTTTGCTGGAATAATAAATAATATTTAAAATAAGTTTTAAAAAATTGCATTTGAACTTACCGATTGACACAATGTTCGCACAGATTTGGTCTAAAAATAGATTAAAAAAAAATAGATTTTAAAATTTGTTTTTATTTATTTATATTAATTATATAATTACAAATTATATCCTAACAGAGCACTATCACCGAAGGCTATCAACTCGTTGTAGCGTAAACTGGTGGGAATCGAACTGACGAACCCCACACTGATAACCTAACACGCCTTCAACTAGCCTACCGGGGCACTCGAGTTAAAAAAAATCCTGGACATATACAGACTAAGGCTAACGAGATATACAATACAGGTTGGTTGAAAAGTTCCTGCGCTCGAAATGAAAGAATACTGTTTTTGTTACGAAATATATTTTTTTATTCAATATAATCTCCTAGAAGCTCAATACACTTGTTCCAATGATCTTTCAATAATTTTATCCCATCCTTATAATGGTTTTCCGGAGGCTCTGCAAAATAACCGTCTACGGCTGCTATGGCCTCTTCATTCGACGAAAAATGCTATCCATGAAGGAATTGTTTGAGATTTCTGAAGAGATAATAGTCACTGGTAGCCAAATCTGGTGAATACGGTGGATGTTCAAGCAATTCGTACTTTAATTCTTTGAATTTAGCCATCGTCAAAACACTTTTGTGAGCAGGTGCATTGTCTTGATGAAAAATGATTTTTTTCTTCTTTAAACCAGGTCTTTTCTTACGAATTTTTTAATCCAGCTGATCCAAAAGCCTGCAATAATATTGAGAGTTGATTGTTTTACCTTTCTGAAGATAATCAATCAACAAAATTCCTTTTTCATCCCAAAAAACTGATGCCATAACCTTCTTTGCTGATCGTTGTTACTTCACCTGCTTTGGAGCTGAACAACCAGCTTCAGTCCACTGTAAACGTTCTGGTTTCAATTTAGGATCATGGTGGTAGATCCAAGTCTCATCCATAGTTATAAAACGACGCAAGAAGTCGGTTTTATTCGGCTTAAAACGCTCCAAATTACGCTGAGAAATTTGTTTTCGATCCAGTTTTTGTTGTATTGTTAATGTGTGCGGCACTAACTTTCCAAACAGTTTTTTCATACGTAATTCTTCATGTTAAATATGGAGTACTCGTTCGTCTGAGATGCCTATGGCATAAGCAATTTCACGCTTAGTCAAACTTGGATCTTCACTAACCATACTATGTATCTGCTCAATGATTTCAGCTGTGGTTGCAGTTTTTGGTCGTCCTGCGCCTGGATCGTCTTCAAGGCTGATATGACCACGTTTAAATTCACCAGCCCAAAATTCAACGGTGTGTTTTGAAGGTGAGGACTCTTATACACTTCTAACAATTGTTCATAAATTTCCTTTGCTTTTAAACTCTTCAAAATAAAAAATCTAATGACTGCACGATATTCAATTTTTTCCATATTAAAAAAAATCAATGACACGTCAACTTTAAATGGCTTGTAAACAAAGAAAGACTTGACAGAATGACTTGCAACTTTGCATGTGTTCTCAGGACAGTTATACCAACTTGAGAAAAAAGTTTGGAGCCAGCAGTGCCATCTCTTGGTGAGCGCAGGAACTTTTCAACCAACCTTTTACATGATAGTAAAAATCTTAAAACATTCAGACCTCTTTTTATAAAAATAAGTCGAATAAAAAAGACTCCACTTGTGTAAAATGTGATCTGAATATCTTCTTATATCATCTTATAACTTATGGGGTTATTCCGTAACAATATGAAATTTTGTCACATCGAAATATGCAACTCTTCCATATTTCGGATAGGGAGAGTCACATAATGGAAAAAGTCACATAAAGGAAAATATTTTATATTAGTGACTCAACCTGTGCTAAATATATACGAGTTACATATTTGAACCAGACAAATTTCCACGTAGTTACAGAATAACCCCATCAATCGGAAAATCGATGGGGAAAGAAAATTTCCAGCGTTGACATGACATTGACAAAATTAAAGAAATTCAGTCTAGAAATAGATTTTCCAAAATGAAATTAAAAAAAAAAGGTTCATACACTCAAAATATTTTTAAAGTAATTGACTGTAGTTTATTTAAAAATTTATTCGTACGTTTCTTTTTAAATGATTAAAATACAAGAAATTATATTTTTCAACTTTTTTGACATTTAATTTCAAAACAAATTACAGTTTATATATTTTTTAAAATGTTTTGTTAAGAAAATGATTTTTATAGTTAATGGGCTAACAATTTATATCAACAAAATACGTGAAAAGTAGTTTTTTTACAGATTTTGTAGTTATTTTATTGACAATTAAATAAAGGAAATAAAAGAAAAATCATTACTTTTAACAGATTTTGCAGTTAATTAAAAAAAATAAAGAAAATATCATTTGTTTGTTACAAATATGTGGTTAGTTAAAATAAATAAAAAATAAATTATTTTTGCTGTTATTCTAAGTTAATTTATTAAAATTTTAAAATAAATTATCCACCATTTTTAATTTATAATTATAGACTCGTGAATAGCGAGTGAGAATTTCATTTATATTATACAATGCAAATTTATTGATTAAAAATAGAATGAATAAATCGCCATATTGATTAGGTATCAGGGCCCTCGAGTTCACAAATTTCAAAAATGTAGTCATTGAGGTCTACAATGCAGTGTTTGGAGCCAACTTACAAATGTCGGCAAAATGTTGACTGACACTAAGTTCCAATTATTTATACTAAGTTCGAACATCATGGAAAAATAAAAAAAATCCGCGGTCTAAAACCTGCCTGTTGTGAAAACCTGCCTGGTGTAAGAGTTGCTTGATACTTAAGTAACACAAAGTTTTTCTTAAGAAATATTGTATTGACTAGTCAGCCCGTCGCAAATTCAAAGATTTTCTTTGGATGTTCTATTTTTTTTTTTTTTTTTTTTTTGGAAATGAGTCCGTTGAGAAGAGTATCTTCACTTCCGATTTCTTTTTGCAACTTAACGTAATTGAAACATAGGTTCCCTGCTAATAGCTGTTTTTCTTAAGTGCCCGTAGCAGTTACTTCTTACTACGAAGGCTTTTTAGTGAAAATGAAAGAATCGGATTTGGCCCAAAACCTCATAATACGATTGAAATTTTTCTATCAAAAACGCTTGAGACAAAATCAAGGCCTAACTATAATTTTGTTGATATTTTCTATGAGTACAGATTTTTTTACACAAACTTAACATAAACTACAACAAAAATTACCAAAAACTTTCTTTAACATAGATTAATTTTTATCCAAGGTGTTTATTATTTCCCGCTGACTTTAGCAGTTTTCCTAAAATGACGTTATAATTATGAAACACTTCAACTTCATAATTCAACAACTTCTTAATTCAAAAAATGCAATCAAAAGCAAAGTGATAGATAAGTTAACCTTCGGAAGATTGACGTTATAGCCGTAAAACGCCCTGAACTATAACACTTATTTTAAACTTCAATTTTTGTTATGTTTACTTATTTTCAACATCTAAATTGACATACAGTATCGGACAAAACATTTGCAACTAACAATCAAAATTTAATTTTTAGTTCGTAACTTCTTTAAGGTTTATTTTGCTAGTTTAAGAAATAACTTTAAAGATATTTTGGGTGCAATTATTCGGAGTTTTCATTTCTATAAAGTGTTATATGACGCGACAAAACAACGTTCGCATTTTCTTAGTGAAAAATCACATCTTTTATTAGTTGCAATAGTAATTAGTAATCCCATATATTGATAATAATGGGTCCATATAAATTCGGTAAAGGGTTACAAAAGCAAAAAATAAACTACAGTAAAAAGAACTCTACATAAAACATAAAGTTCATAAATCATCAATTAGTAGAATTGTATCACATTTTCAAAAAAAGTAAATCTGTGGTGGTTATCAGAGATGTAAAAAGTTTACATTTAAATCTGCTGCAAAATTAGCAAAAGAATTCAAAATAACAGTTACCCGTAGTCTAGACTGACGATATATACATATGTAGGAATGTATCGCAGCATACGTCAAAATTATGTTATCTTCTGTATTTGTTGCCGGTAATATATGTCGCTATACTTCTTCGGCAATGTTAGTTGACAATTATTGCTAATATAAAATGTCAAAATAAGCTGTCAGTTTCGTTTGACAATTATAAAAAAGGTGCCACAAAAGCAAAAAAAAATAAAATTAAAGAAAAATCAAAAAATTTATTAAATTTAAAAGAGAATTAAATAAATTTTAACAAATTATGAGAAAAAATTATTATAAAAATTTTTTAACTTTACAAGGGTATTTACAAGTAATTATAGAAAAACCTTTTTCCTTGAAATTTTTTTAAAATATCAGTTAACATAAATACGTGTTCTCATACCCTTAAAATAATTTCAGCAATAACCAATTTTTTATGTAGTTAATACAGGGATTGCCCCTTATGAATGCAGTGCATTGTGCTGATGTCAGGAGAATATGTTATGAGGAGGAGCAAAGAGGGTCTAGTGTTTTTGAATATTAGACTTGAATATCCCTTTATTATAGTTGTCAGGCAAGACCTCTGCGGGGAGTTTATTCAACATACGACTAGCCCGACTTATGAACGAATTTTCCCTGTAATGTGTTGTGCGGTTCACTGGACAAGCGAGTATTGCGGACAAAAACCCGGGCGCGAGGGATAAGTTCACTTATCTCAGCAGAGCATGTCCCATGGTAGTAACGATAGAACAGTGTCACACAGCCCACACTGCGTCGATGATCCAATGAATCAATAGAACTGGATATCCTGCTGTCGTTGATAAGCGCCAAAGCCCTTCTTTGAACACGGTCCAAAAGTTCCAAAATAGACCTTGAAGCACCTGCCAATTTTTGGCCGGGTGGTATAGATAGTAAGGAGATCGGATGGGGTGAAGTACTTCTTACACACTAATAAAAAACTTAAACACTTGAATGCTTCTTTCAACACTTCAAAAATGTGTTTATTCCAACGAATACCACACTGAATTCTCATGTCCAGAATATCAAGAGTTTCCGATTCCTCAACATCGATACCCTCCAATTGGACAGATGACGCTGGAGACTCCACAACCCTATGAGTCATCATACAACATTGGGTCTTATGTGCATTAAAATCCACTCTATTTGTACGACCTCACTCTGAAACTAAGGAGAGGACCCGATTAAGTGTATCGTTCATGATTTGCCTCCTGAGGCTTCACCTGCAATCGAAGAAAAATGAATGACAAATTGTACTGTCGTCGGATGAGATCCCGTCTATTACAAGACGTTTAGAGAGATCTCTGTGGAAGCTCGAAATAAATCGAGAGAAATCATTACCGATACCAAAAGCATTTAGTTTCGATAAAAGTGCTCCGTGCCATACACTTTCGAACGCTTTGAAAATATCTAAAGCAAGGGTGCCCAAGCCCTATGCGCTTGGTGCTCATTTGTTTTTGTAAAAGCTTTTAGCTATAGGCTGTGTGTTTTAATACACATAGAGCACTCAGCACTAGCAATACGATTTTTTTTCTTTGTATGTATTGGTTTTTACAATAAAAAATATTGAATTAAAATTAGTTATTCTTTAAATGTATTGGTGTTTGCTCTTCCCTAAGGAACTTTTGGGCACCCCTGATCTAAAGCAATCACCGTGTTTTCACCGAACCGGTGAATGGACCTACTCCAATTTTGGCGACATATTGCTCAGATATTTATCTTTAATCTAGACCGGCAGATATTTATCTTTAATCTAGACCGGCAGTTAGCTAATCGGCAAGCGCAAAGGCACCTCCAATTGAAACGACTTCAATTTGCTCAATAACATATTACCTGGACAGTGAATCAGTGGAAGAACATGCTTTTCAACGACGAATCAAAATATATTATTATCGCCTGTTATGGCATAACTCATGTAACGATTTCGAAAAGTGTTTTGTAAAAAGTCAGTCAAATATGAAGGGATTTTTTTGCCAATAGGTTAGGAACACTTCACCGTATACGTGGTATAATGAGTTAATTGGTTTATAAAACATTCCTAAAAGTGTTATGTTGTCATATGCTGATTAGCAAATGCCGTTATTTTGGACATTTCAGTAAGCAACAAAGTTGTATGTTATGCAATAGCAACCTCGGTCGATGGACCTTAACCCCATTGAAAATCTCTGGTCAATTTTGAAACAGAGAATTGAACTCCAAAATACTGATATAATTAATCATTTAAAGATAGAGTCGACAATGCAATACTGTTATTGAAAAGAAAGGTTTCGTTACTTTTTTTGATTGCTAATTCTGAATCGAACCTGGGAACTCTGGTTGTCAGCCGAGAACTCTACCCACTGAGCTATCAAAAAATATAATTTTAGATTGCTTTAAATCTAAGTTAGTTGTTGCGCTTTGTTCTTTCGTTAGTGTTGTCAAGACATACCCTTTACCCTTTTGCATACAAAAAAGCAAAAACATCAAAATGCAAAAAAATACAAAGTCGCCCAAAACTTCTAAACTATACAATCTAAAATGTTCCTGTTGGTGTTATTTTAAAGGTGAAAACATTACCTTCAAATAGGCGTCCTATTTTTTTTTTTTTTTTTTTTGTATAAAAGGTCAAAGGTAATTTTTTTAAGTTAAATTTTCAAAGACCCATTTCCCAAAATCCAATTTATTTAAAATTCTGAGAGAATTTATTAATTTATATTAAAAACAAAGGCCTCTCTACATATTAAGGTGGAGACTAATTTGGTTCCTGTATTATGAAGGAAAACGTGGTCGTAAGCAAATTTATCTGGACATTCCGTAGTCTGTAGACAAATATGTGGACATATATTGCAGCAAACGTCAAAATTATCTTTTCTTCTGTGTGGATGACTCGATTTCGTAAATATTTATTGCCGGCAATTTATGTTGCAATAATTCTACGACAATATTCGTTATCAGTTATTGCTATTACATAAAACTCAGCTGTCATTTTCGTTTGACAACTATAAAACATACGAAACAAAAAAAATATCTAACAAAACATGATGAAATTTAAAAGAATTAAATAAATTTTAACAAAATTATGAGAAAAACCAAAAAAAAAAAAAAATTAACATATGCTCGACAATAGAGTGGGTCGCACTCCATACAAAAAAAAGTTGTGCCGGTCAGAATTAAAGATAATTTTTTTTTTCACGCCCCTTGACTCCGCGCTTTTAGTTTTTTTCCTGTGCCTCTATTTATAGTCCGATCGTAACGTGTGATATATCATTGTTCTTAGAATGACAGCAGCTACATTTTCCACTTTCACTTTTGACTCCGACATCAAGTTCTAGTAGTGACTTCTGGAATTTCGGTTTCGACCCCCAAGATTCATAAACACTGATTTGTAAAGCTTTGCTTAACCTTTGCTCTTGCTTTCGTTGACATATGTCTTTTTTCAATTTCTATGGATGATTGATCAATTTTATTTTCTCCTTGCTAAACTAAACTAAAAGCCGGGGGGTCAAGGGGCGTGGCAAAAAAATTTTGAGATCGTCTTCACATTATCTTAAATTCTAGGGGGTGACCGGTGCAAGTTTTCTTTTCGACCCACTCTACTCGACAATGAGCAACTTTGTGCCGTTATTCTGCGACATTTTGAACTTATTGCTAAGATTTTTTTCTCTAATATAGATGGGATGGGATGGGATACAAATTATTTATCATATATTGATTTTGATGCTACGTATGATTTCAATTTAAGAGTCATTATTTTATGTTAAATTGTAATGCATTACGTAACCAAATGTTGGTAACTTATTACTTTATTTTTAATATAATGCTGAAGGTAAGGGGTATACACTACAAAGTAATGCACTATTTAACCAATTATTGGTAGCTCATTATCTTATATTTCATAATAATGCTGAAGGTAAGAAGTATACATTTCAAAGTAATGCATTATGTAATCAAATATCGGTAATTCATTACTTTTTATTGAACTATAATGATATTGGTAAGGAGTATACATTAGAAAGTAATGCGTTATCTATCCAATTATCCGTAACTGATTACTTCATATCGAAAAATAATAATATAGGTAAGGAGTACACATGAGTATATCGCACCCATTACCAAAGGTTTCTTGGGTACTATTCCACAGTTCATTAATGATTATCCATACAAATACGCTTTTTCCATCTGTGTTTACGATTTGCCCTTCGCAATTAATTTTTATTAAAAATGTTTTATGAAGTTTTCGTTATTATACAGGGTGTTCGCCGGGAAGATATACAAAATGGATCTTATATTGATAAATGTTTTATTTAATGTCGGCAATTATGTATGGAATACAATATCAGACAAATGTCCGCCTCTGTTAGCCTCACAAATGCGAGCCCTTTTGAGCATATTTTTCATTACATTCTCACACATTTCACGCGGTATTTTATTAAATTCATCACGAATATTTTGTTGTTGGTTTGTTTGCATAAACATTGCTTTTCAGATATCCCCACAAAAAGAAGTCCAGAGCAGTCAAATCAGGCGACCGTGGAGGACAATCAACATCACCATTTCTTGAAATAACTTATTGTGGAAAGAGGTCTCGCAGTAATTCAATTGTAATCCTGGCTTTATGTGATGTGGCACCGTCTTGTTGATTCCACATGTTAATCAAGCCGAAAGCATGCAGTTGTAGCGTTAAAAAGTTTTCAATCATATCACGATATCGCTCCCCATTCACAGTTACCGTTACGCCGTTTTCATTTTCAAAGAAGTAACGTCCAATGATTCCTCCTGACCAAATTTCACACCAGTCTGTTACTTTTAATGGATGCAAAGCTGACTGATGAATAATTTAAGGGTTTTCCATTACCCAGAACCGACTATTATGTTTATTCACATATCAATTCAAATGAAAATGTGCCTCGTCACTCATTATGATTTTTTCAGGAATATTGGGGTTGTCATGGGTGAGCTGTTTTAACGATTAAAACACGTTGGTTTATCGCATATTTTTCCATAATAAATTTGCCACGTGTCTACTTCACGACTGCCAAATATGAACTGTCAAAACTAATGTTTAACAAAATGGCGGCAAAACAAAGTAGTACCTTGCCGGCGGACACCCTGTAAAAATCAAATTTTAGTTTGATCATATGTTGATCTCACATGTGTTATTACATCAAATTATGTAATTTGCATGCTGGTTGCAAAAGATTTGTCCGATACTGTATTTTCTTTTATAATGATCTTGAAATACGAGTAATTATAAAAATATTTCAACACTATATTTTTTATTACAAAACCAAATTATGCACATTTGACAAAATAATGTTTGTTTACAAAAATAATGCACAAATGCATAAGAAAACCTCAAATGAAATGCAACAACCTTACCGGCGATAAATGAATACATTTTGTTTTTTTTTTTTTTTTTTGGCCTAAAATGATGATTAAGCTGAATGGAACAATGATTAAAAACAATGATTGACAGCTTGCACCACAATATAATCGTACAATGACTGTCCCACTGACACACATTTCAAGCCATAACTAAACCAAACTTCCAACTTACACTTTCAAAGTGTTTCTTTTACAAAAAAAAAAAAAAAAAAATAAAAAAAAACTGAAAACTAGCTTTGAAAAAATGCAGAAACATGTTTTATAGTTGTAGTAGTAGAAATGCACTTTTTTGATTTGCAATGAAACTAAATTGAAAAAATCAACAACAACAATGCGATATTGTGAATTTGATATAGACAAACAAAAATAAAATGTGCGGTAATACAATAGGGACGTTCGCATTTTGTGACGAAAATCTTTAACAGCCATATGCATAAACATATTTTTGATTCTCATAACAGTCTTTTAAAAAAAACTTTTTGTTGTTGTTTCACATGTTATTTTGATTTATAAGTGTGTTATAAAAATCAATAAAATAATATATAAAATATGGCTGTAAGTGTTGAAATAAAGTCACATTTGGAAGTATGTATCTAGAAATTTCGATTACTTGTAACAAACATTAACACCAACAAGTGAATACATACCACAAATACAGAGTTTTTCAACAGGGACGCTACAAAAGTAGAGCGACAGGGACAGCAAAAGACGCCATATTTCTTGCCGCTCTTTTGACATTTCTCTTCAGTAAGGTTTTCCATTTCATGATCGAAAGATATACGGGCCAACAACGAGTCGAAATTATTAAAATTTACTACCGAAATTCAGAGTCAATGGCCTCAACGTTAAGAGCGCTACGTCCAATTTATAGTCGTCATTATCGTCCTAGCAGATCAACAATTGAGCGTCTAGTGGAAAAATTTGAATCCACAGGCACAGTACAAAATGTTCCCGTGCCGGTGAGACAAAGAAGTGCCAGTAGTGTCGAGAATATTGCTGCCGCTGAGGCTTCAGTTGAAGAAAACCCAAATGTGTCTCTCACACGTCGTTCTCAAGCGTTGGACATCTCTGTGACGTCGTTGTGGCGAATTTTGCGAAAAGATCTTGACCTACATCCTTACAAGATCAAATTGACGCAAGAACTGAAGCCGCTTGACCAACAGAAGAGTCGTATGTCATTGGGCCGTACTTCTTCCGTAATGATCAAGACCGGCACGTTACTGTTAATGGGAATCGCTACCGTTCAATGATAACCGAATATTTTTGGCCCCAATTGGATGATATGGACTTAGAGGACACGTGGTTCCAACAGGACGGCGCCACAAGCCACACAGCGAATGCCACAATTAATCTCCAAGTTTGGAGAACGTTTTATCTCACGAAATGGTTCAGTCAATTGGCCGCCTCGGTCGTGCGAATTGTCGCCGTTAGACTATTTCCTGTGGGGCTACGTCAAGTCTATGGTCTATGCCAACAAGCCAGCGACGATTGATGAGCTTCGTACGAATATCGAACGTGAAATTGCAGCAGTATCGGCCGATTTATGCTTGAAAACCGTCGAAAAGTGGGTTCAGCGTCTGGACTTCTGCAAGCGTGCCCGTGGTGGCCATGCAAAAGAAATCGAGTTCCATACATAATGGCATCGAACGTCCTTTTACAGGAATAAAGAATTTCATTGATATCCAAAACCGTTTTTGTTTTATTTAAAAAAACTTTTGTAGCGATCTTATTGAAAAACCCTTTATAATAAACTAGTATAAACATATATAAAATCATAACCTATCCCACGTCTCTGCTTAATATATGAGTTGTATGAGAGCTGCCCATGAAAAACAAATGCTATTAAACAACTCTCATGCTATAAAATATATTACGTGGGGAAAAACTATTATTACACAAGTCTTGTATGCATTTTCTTCATATTTTTACATATATGTATGTAATTTATACTTGCAATAATACAAACCATGTTAGTATGATACGAGTTGGGTTAGTAATGAAATTACATCGAATGTTAGACACAATTATATACACAAATCGTATTATATGCAGTCTTATTTATTGCATTGCATTTATTACATGTTTCTATACATATTTGGACATTCAAAGAAATTATACAGGCACTTTCGTTCGGTTTGCATGACGATCATGACATTGACATTAAAATGTACAATAATAAAATATAAATTATTTATTTAGTTATATTTAATAATATGCCATTAAATAAAAATTACTTTTCCTCTTTTCTTTTGATTTTGACTACCTTTAAAACAAATATATGTGTATATGTATATAATTAATTATCAGAAAGAAGAAATTCACTAAAAATCGGTGCTCGGACTTTACAACAACAGACATTCTCCCAATATCTCCTTTTAGTATTATGTCCGAAATGTTTTCAGTCATAATCCGAAAAATGACAATAGAAATTATTACCAATAAAACAAGCCGACTAACATAGACGGCGGCGCAAGCAAGACATTAGCAGAAGTTTGATTATATTTTATATTCTCATCAAATATTTTTCACCTTAAAATTTTTCTCAACAATATTTTTTTCAGCACAAACATTTTTTCACCTCAAAATTTTTTCACAACGAAAATTGTTTTCACATCTAAAAAATTTTTCACCTCCATTATTTCACTTCTTATTTTTTTTTTAAATTATTTGTAACAAAAAATAAATAAATGATAAATATTACTCTTAAGTACTTTTTGTGGTACTATTAGAGCTTTAGAAGTACTAAGGTACCCAGAAAAACTTTGGTAATGGGTGCGATATTCTCATGCGTTACCTTGTAATAATAGCTCGTTACCTTTTTCATTATTTGCAAGCATAAAGTAATAAGTTACTCATTATTAATTACGTAATATATGATACATAAATGTAAAGTAATAATTGAAATATTTTTGAAAGTCTATATTTAGATACATTAGTTTGTGTTTTTTTTTTTTTGTAAGCAAACATACATACACTAGCGAAAAAACGAAGCGCAACAATTCATTTATAAATAAAATATTTGCAATAATTTTTTTTAATAAAAATTCCTCTTTTTTAAGAATTTATTTTTAGACAAATTACTTCTTACATTCTCGTTACCATATAAGTAACCCCTTACATTATCACCTCTAAAGTAATGGATATATGCATTACTTTGAGGCTCATCGCCTGTAAAATTCATCAATAAAGTGAGGTGTAAAGTAATCCATCGGCCCCTATGGCTATACATTACTTTACACATTATTTGGTAATGTGTGGTTTTGCTTGGTACTTCATTAACTCATTATTTTTACTTGTTAGTAATATGGATCTTTTCTATCAACTTTTATTTAAAGGAAAAAGAGTTGACATCTAGACGGAACTGCTGTTCTAAATTTTAATATTTTATATTTATAATTTAGCTATTAATAAAAATTATTTCTACACACAGAAATTAGATTCGTATTCGCAACCGAAATTTTATAATTACAATCACTTTTGTAAAAACCGAAATTTATTGACTTTCAATTTATGGATTAAAATATTATATAACTACACCTTTTCCCATTGTATTTTAGAAATAGTCAATTGTATTTCAGAATAGTCAATTGTATTTCAGAAATAGTCAATTGTATTTCAGAAATAGTTAATTATATTTCAGAATAGTCAATTTTATTTCAGAATAGTCAATTGTATTTCAGAAATAGTCAATTTTATTTCAGAATAGTCAATTTTTTTCAGAATAGTCAATTGTATTTCAGAATAGTCAATTGTATTTCAGAAATAGTCAATTGTATTTCAGAATAGTCATTTGTATTTCAGAAATAGTCAATTGTATTTCAGAAATAGTCACTTGTATTTCAGAAATAGTCAATTGTATTTCAGAAATTGCCAATTGTATTTCAGAACTAGTCAATTGTATTTCATAAATAGTCAATTTAATTTCAGAAATTGTCAATTGTATTTTAGAATAGTCAATTGTATTTCAGAAATAGTCAATTGTATTTTTGAATAGTCAATTGTATTTCAGAAATAGTCAATTGTATTTTAGAATAGTCAATTGTATTTCAGAAATAGTCAATTGTATTTCAGAATAGTCAATTGTATTTTAGAAATAGTCAATTGTATTTTAGAGTAGTCAATTGTATTTCAGAAATAGTCAACTGTATTTCAGAAATAGTCAATTGTATTTTTAAATAGTCAATTGTATTTCAGAAATAGTCAATTGTATTTCAGAATAGTCAATTGTATTTCAGAAATAGTCAATTGTATTTGAGAATAGTCAATTGTATTTCAGAAATAGTCAATTGTATTTTAGAATAGTCAATTGTATTTCAGAAATAGTCAATTGTATTGCAGAAATTGTCAATTGTATTTCAGATATAGTCAATTGAATTTCAGAAATAGTCAATTGTATTTCAGAAATAGTCAATTGATTTCCAGACGGAATAGTCAACTGTATTTCAGAAATAGTCAATTGTATTTTAGAAATAGTCAATTGTATTTCAGAATAGTCAATTGTATTTCAGAAATAGTCAATTGTATTTCAGAATAGTCAATTGTATTTCAGAAATAGTCAATTGTATTTTAGAATAGTCAATTGTATTTCAGAAATAGTCAATTGTATTTCAGAAATAGTCAATTGTATTTCAGAAATAGTCAATTGTATTTTTGAATAGTCAATTGTATTTCAAAAATAGTCAATTCTATTTCAGAATAGTCAATAGTATTTCAGAAATAGTCAATTGTATTTCAGAATAGTCAATTGTATTTCAGAAATAGTCAATTGTATTTTAGAATAGTCAATTGTATTTCTGAAATAGTCAACTGTATTTCAGAAATAGTCAATTGTATTTTTGAATAGTCAATTGTATTTCAGAAATAGTCAATTGTATTTCAGATATAGTCAATTGAATTTCAGAAATAGTCAATTGTATTTCAGAAATAGTCAATTGTTTTCCAGAATAGTCAACTGTATTTCAGAAATAGTCAATTGTATTTCAGAAACAGTCAACTGTATTTCAGAAATAGTCAATTGTATTTAAGAAATAGTCAATTGTTTTTAGAAATAGTCTTTTCTGGAATATTTATTTTTAGTTTTTAGCAAACAAAATCTTCGAAAAATTATTTTGGAAAAAAGGAAAATTTGATTATTTAACAATACGAGTATGTTAAGGATTTTTGGGTATTTCAACTTTGAAAATGGGAACAAACTTTCTTGGCAACACTACGGATAAAGTTGGTACCATAGTATTTTTTGTGGTGCTATTGGAACCACAAAAGTACTATGGTACTCCTTTGAACTATTTCGTACAAAGTATTTAGAAATTTTCATGCGTTGGCATACATACGTATTTTTGATAAAAAAAAAATATTGAAAATATGATTAAAATGTTAACTGATTTGAATCTGGAATTTAAGAAAAAAATTTTATTTAAATTTTAATTGAATTGATGTTTTAATTTTTTTTAGAAAACTTTAATTAAAGTTATAATTGATATAATCAAAACTTTAATTGAAAATTTTGAAGGTTTTTGATTAAAAATTTAATTGATATGATTAAAAAAATAATGGAAAATTTCTGTTAATTTTAACAAAAAAAAATTAATTGATATAACAAATTCAATAAAATTTTTAATTGTATTTACAAATATTTTAATTGAAACTCGATTTTAGTATTTTCTGTGTAGTCTAAAAAACATGAATAATGAATTTTAATGATAAATCTTAAGTATTTAAATAATTAATTGCCATTAAATATGCTATCAATTGGATTTTTTTAATTAATTCTGTAAGTCTGTGGGCTATTTGAAATAAAAGTTTTACACCTCTGAAAATTAACCCTAAAGTTATTTTTAACATTATAAACAACTAGCAAAGCAGTTGTTTTGCAGTAAACAGTAAATTTTGTACAGTTATTTAAAAAATGAAAAAAGTTGGCTTTAAATTTTTGTTCTTGATATATCTTAATACAAATGATATTTTAAAAGTAGTCATATTCTGTCATCTTCCGGAATTGGCAGTGCGGTGGCAGGCAATATACCCCATGGATATTATCCCCATCTCCACTTTGTATTTACTTAAGATGAATGTGTTCAATATTTAAATTATAGTTTCGATTAAATAAAAATTACTTTTAAAAAAGGAATTATCTTAAAATCCAAAGCAATTGTAATAAATAATAGTAATAATATTAACATACATAAAATTTGGTTAACAACAACCGATAATTATGAGTTAAATAACATTTTTCAAAACAAATATAAGTTAGAGCTCCTAAACCATTATAAAAAACATCACATTAATACCAGCGGAAAAATCTTGCTAACTTTAAGGGGGCAGGTTAGACATTTTGATCCAATTTAAGAGTTCTTAAAAAATGTCAAAGATTTTTGTAACTATCGTATAATATATTTCTTATTAACGAAATAATCTTGTTTACGCAAATTTGAAATCGCCTTTATCGAATTCGAGATTTTACACTAAGGAATACCAAATTAGTTCGGATCTTGATAAATTCGGGTATTGGAAGTTCAAAAATGCTCTTAGATTTTTCCGTCCCGATATTGTCTTGCTTAGAAATAAAGAAACGACTCAAAAAATCATTTAAAGATATTTTAAAATGAGCTCTGGCCAAAAATGTTTTTGATGCCATAAAGTTGCAATGGAATACATCAGGAATGCTGATGTATTCCATTGCATAGCCCCTTAAATTTGTTTTTAAGAATAAAATATCCAAGTAAAAAAGAAAATCCAAAACCATTCTCTTTCTTGCATCGCACATTTAGTAAATTCGAGTACGTATGAGTTAAAACAAAAAGTTGTTTTTAAGACTTTGGTACAATTAGGACCGACATTTAGAAAATTAAATCATAAAACAACAATCATTCATACTCATATAAGGAGTGGCTCACTACAAATTGCAAAGTTTTTTTTTCAAATTAAATTTTCCACCAAACTACCAGAGATAAAGGAAAAACAAATTGTGGAGTATTAAATAATAACTCAAAATTGAACATTTCAAACATTTTCATCAATGATTTACTAATTTTCAAGAACAAATTTTAACGGGTTGTTGGCATATTAAAGGAAAAACTATTATTTTATTTTAAAAATATTTGAATAGAACATTTAATGGTAGAGCCAATTTATACGATGCAATTAATTGCGTGCAACTTTATTAATTCCCTTTTCAAAGTTGCTTCCAAAGTTATGTCTATTTATACGGTGACTTTAATTGCACGAAAACTGAATGTGTATGAAGCAACAAAAGAAGAATACATATGAGTGTAAAAAAGAGATAACAGAAACATGCACGAAAAACGAAAACCGTGCCTTTTTTGTTACCCCGCTTGTTTCTCTACCCTGTTTGCCTGCAAACAAAAGTTGCACGCAATAATTTCATGCAACAAAGTCACCACCTAAATTGGCTCGTAGTTTATAATCGTATTTATATTTGAAGAGAACAAAAAATTAATACGCGGAATATTAAGAAATTAATTGCCGAAACTCAAATAAAGGCGATGAGAAGACTCTTATTCAGATCTGGATTGGAAAGTGTAACCGACTTTATAATTATTATTTTCTTATTTATTTTCAAGGATACATTTTAAAAAACTTTACCATCCATGTAAAAATATATCTACACATGGCTCAATATCCGAAATTTTAGTGTACATATATGGCCGTATATGAGCATATATTATTAATGTGTGCCCATATATGATCATACATGGCTATATACGGCCATATACCCTCAAATTACTGATCCGAAGATATATGGTCATATATGAGATAATGTATGGTCACATGTATGCCATGTATGATAATAAACAAGCTCATGTGTGATCATGTATGTTCATATATATTTCGATTATAACATGGGCACGTAAAATTCGAAATATATATGACCATTTAGAATCGTACATATGAGCATACAAGGTCATATATGATCATATACGTCTATGTATGATTCATTATATGACTAAACGTGACCTTATATATTTCCATATATCTTCGGATCCGAAATTTGAGGGTATATGGTCGTACATGGACACATATGTTTATATATGAGCATATATGCACTCTCATTAATTTCTGTTGAAATTTACCCAACTTATAGTAGGAAACTGTACTCCTACTATAAGTTTGGTAAATTTACTCTGTGTGCGTAAACGAAAAAAGTACACACATTATGCGTAAGTTGGTGCACACAAAATGGGTAATTTTACACCGAAAGTGCGTAAAAATTATATAAAATTTTAAAAATAATTTCCAAATTTACTAAAATTGTGCGTAAAAATATACAGGTTGGTTGAAAAGTTCCTGCGCTCACCAAGAGATGGCACTGCTAGCTCCAAACTTTTTTTTTCTCAAGTTTGTATAACTGTCCTGAGAACACATGCAAAGTTGCAAGTCATTCTGCCAATTCTTTCTTTGTTTACAAGCCATTTGAAGTTGACGTGTCATTGATTTTTTTAATATGGAAAAAATTGAATATCGTGCAGTCATTAGATTCTTTGTTTTGAAGGGTTTAAAAGCAAAGAAAATTTATGAACTATTGTTAGAAGTGTATAAGGAGTCCTCACCTTCAAAACGCACCGTTGAATTTTGGGCTGGTGAATTTAAACGTTGTCGTACCAGCCTTGAAGACGATCCACGCGAAGGACGACCAAAAACTGCAACCACAGCAGAAATCATTGAGCAGGTACATAATATGGTTAGTGAATATCCAAGTTTGACTAAGCGTGAAATTGCTAATGCCATAGGCATCTCAGACGAACGAGTACTCCATATTTTACATGAAGAATTACGTATGAAAAAACTGTTTGGAAAGTTAGTGCCGCACACATTAACAATTTAACAAAAACTGGATCGAAAACAAATTTCGCAGCGTAATTTGGAGCGTTTTAAGCCGAATAAAACCGACTAAATTGAAACAAGAACGTTTACAGAAAAAAGAATTAAAGTACGAATTGCTTGAACATCCACCGTATTCACCAGATTTGGCTCCCAGTGACTACTAAATCTCAAACAATTCCTTCGTGGAAA
Source organism: Eustalomyia histrio (assembly GCA_949748255.1). Lineage (NCBI taxonomy): Eukaryota > Metazoa > Arthropoda > Insecta > Diptera > Anthomyiidae > Eustalomyia > Eustalomyia histrio. Next base: position 19,370,714 of record OX456525.1, read on the forward strand.
GCATTTTTCGTCGAATGAAGAGGCCATAGCAGCCGTAGACGGTTATTTTGCAGAGCTTCCGGAAAACCATTATAAGGATGGGATAAAATTATTGGAAGATCATTGGAACAAGTGTACTGAGCTTCTAGGAGATAATATTGAATAAAAAAATTTATTTCGTAACAAAAACAGTATTCTTTCATTTCGAGCGCAGGAACTTTTCAACCAACCTGTATTTGTAGTGTAAATATACGAATGAAATGCCTAAAAAAGAATTTTTAAATGCGTAAAAATACCAAAAAATGCGTATATACCAACGCAACCAATACCAACGCAACGCTTTCAATTAAACTGCACAAAAACATTTGATTTATAAGATAAAAAATTTATTTTTATTTCATACATTTATGATTTATTAACAATTATTTAAAAATATAATTCATAATGCATTTAGCTATATTTACATGATTTAGCGCAGCTTTCGAATGGGCACATGCAATAATGGTCACCTTCAATTTAAAGTGTGCGGCATGATTTGTATCATCTTCCATTTTTAAGAGCAACTTTTAGAGATAAATAGATTTTAGTCATCCGTGCACTTACAAAGTTGCCTGTTGTCTTAAAAATATGTGGACCATGTATTTGAAAATTGTATTTCAGTTTCTTTTGTTGTATGGACGAAGTATAAATGAATTTAATATTTATACGTTTTTTGCTTTTTTTAATTTTTTATAATTTCCAATTTTAAAATGTCAAAATATTTATCACCATTCTAATGCAGTATAATTACAAAATTTGTGAGCGAAATTTTATTTTAATAAAATAATACTAATTTTAGGCACAAAGTGTTTAATTGTAGACATAAAATGTCTAAAAATACTTTTTGTGTGTATTATTGTATATGAAAAAAGTGTTCACAAAATATATTTACGCATTTGGTTTTTGTATTTACCGAATTTTCGTAATATTACATAAAACTTTACCCATTTTATTGTAGTGAATTTACAAACATTTTTTAGAGTGTGGATCATATATAATCATGGCGATATAGCCTAAAATTTCGGAGTTAGAAATATATGATATCATGTATGCTCATATATCAAATTATGTATGGACGTATATGATCATGTATCACCATAAGTGATCATATACAAGTGATCATATACATTAAAATATTTTTGTTTTAATTTTGAACAAAATGAATTTGAAATGAACCACTCCTTAGATATTGGACTAGTTTTGATACAAGTTGAGCTAACAAGGAATATCTGCGGTGTGGTTCACTTCGATTTGTATAAAGTTTGTATATGTGATAAAGCAGGTAAAATATATCGTCTCAATTTTTGTTATTTTTAGTAGAATCTTATGTTTAAATAGAAAATAGCAGATTTTGTGATTTTTGTAACATTTTTAGTATTTCTTCTAAAGCAACTGTAGGGTTATATGTAGCAAAATAAATCAATTTCAAACTATTTTCAGCCCACTTTTTTACAACTAATACATAAAATTGCAACAAAAAGAAATAATACGTCTAGGAATAAACAGCCTCGTCTATAACATATCCAAATAGCAATGAACCGCACCGCAGAGCTTCCTTGGACGTTGTATGTTGTATGGCATGAGTGCTGGTAATGTAGCAATGAAATGGAATCTAAATTACAACGAAAAGTGCACTAAATGTGTAGAAAACTAAAACATGCAATACCAACAATACAACCTGTTGCACTCTTGGTAACAATTTCATTACAAAAAAAAAAAACTTGAAATAATGAATATTCCTTATATTCACAAGACAATAGTTAACTAGTCAGCCAACCAACCAACGAATATCCAAAAATGATAGACAGTTGTGTCTCAAAAAAAAGTCTTCTCTAAAATCCAACTGTCAGTTAGTCAATCAGTAGGTGATCATTGCTACAACAGATTATTATTTTTACAACAATTTTTATTTTAATGATTTATGAATAGAAAAAAATATCCCGTCAAAAAAACTTTACTATTGCAAATATGTTGCAAGTATCGTAAACATGTTTTATTAATTTTTATGTTTATTTTAGATGTTTATCAAAATAATTTTAATCATAAAAATGTACTTCATATAGTAAAGTATTAAAATCTAAAGAGAAATAAAGTGTCAAGCGAGTTGAAAATGGCATTTTGATTGCGACAACTAATAAATTCGGTTAGCACAACCATATTGAAATGTTATTGGTGAATATTTTAAATGTTACAACTACAATTTAGTTGTGGTAATCATTATTCAGATGTACTAAACGTGTATTAGTGCTAAAATGAAAAATTAGCTACATATTTATACAGGTTGGTTGAAAAGTTCTTGCGCTCACCAAGAGATGGCACTGCTAGCTCCAAACTTTTTTTTCTCAAGTTTGTATAACTGTCCTGAGAACACATGCAAAGTTGCAAGTCATTCTTTCTTTGTTTACAAGCCATTTGACGTGTCATTGATTTTTTTTAATATGGAAAAAATTTAATATCGTGCAGTCATTAGATTCTTTGTTTTGAAGGGTTTTAAAGCAAAGGAAATGTATGAACAATTGTTAGAAGTGTATAAGGAGTCCTCACCTTCAAAACGCACCGTTGAATTTTAGGCTAGTGAATTTAAACGTGGTCGTACCAGCCTTAAAGACGATCCACGCGAAGGACGACCAAAACCTGCAACCACAGCAGAAATCATTGAGCAGGCACATAATATGGTAAGTGGAGATCCAAGTTTGACTAAGCGTGAAATCGCTTATGCCATAGGCATCTCAGATGAACGAGTACTCCATGTTTTACATGAAGAATTACGTATGAAAAAACTGTTTGGAAAATTAGTGCCGCACACATTAACAATTCAACAAAAACTGGATCGAAAACAAATTTCTCAGCGTAATTTGGAGCGTTTTAAGCCGAATAAAACCTACTTCTTGCGTCGTTTTATAACTATTGATGAGACTTGGATCTACCACCATGATCCTAAATTAAAACAAGAACGTTTACAGTGGACTGAAGCTGGTTGTTCAGCTCCAAAGCAGGTGAAGTCACAACGATCAGCAAAGAAGGTTATGGCATCAGTTTTTTGGGATGCAAAAGGAATTTTGTTGATTGATTATCTTCAGAAAGGTAAAACAATCAACTCTGAATATTATTGTAGCCTTTTGGATCAGCTGGATGAAAAAATTCGTGAGAAAAGATCTGGTTTAAAGAATGAAAAAATCATTTTTCATCAAGACAATGCACCTGCTCACAAAAGTGTTTTGGCGATGGCTAAATTCAACGAATTGCTTGAACATCCACCGTTTTCACCAGATTTCACCCAGTGACTACTATCTCTTCAAAAATTTCAAACAATTCCTTCGTGGAAAGCATTTTGCGTCGAATGAAGAGGCCAGAGCTTCCGGAAAATCATTATAAGGATGGGATAAAATTATTGGAAGATCATTGGAACAAGTGAATTGAGCTTCTAGGAGATTATATTGAATAAACAAAATATATTTCGTAACAAACTTTTCAACCAACCTGTATGTGACACTATTGCACTTGTGTCTTGGGTTTGTGAACGTCTTCATTGTTGCTTGAGTGATTATCGTTTTTTTTTAATGACAGCAACATTGTAAACTGTCATGTTATGCATGCAATAAGTGGTTACAATTTTTATAATAGTATTGTGTTAATTTCTTGGGCTAACAATGTGTTCTTTTTGCAGATTTTAAAACTAATTAAGAAAATTCTATTCAAAATGTAAAGTATAAAATTTGCCAATATTCATTAACTCTTTCTGGTCCGGATTTTAAGGGTTGACAAATTTTACACTAAACTTTATGTACAAAGTCCATTCGAATTGTTCTTAGCCGGACAGCAAAAAGTTTAGTGTTTTTGAAGCTTACATCTGCCATATGAACATATGTTAAATTTCAAATCGATCTGGCAACTCAGTTATATTGAAACAGCTGTTAAAAAACACTTCAGTGATTTTTTTATAATGAAAAAATTAGAAATTCTTGGTGCAAAAAAAAATTACATAAGAAAGGGTTATGGGAACAAACAATTCATAATACTCCTTCATAAGCAACAGTAAAAAATTATTTTCAATTTTATCAGGGTTGAGATCATAATTTAATGTTACTAACGAATATTAAACAAGAATTTTTTTATTAAATGCAAAAACTTGTGAGGATCAGCGCTAGAGGAAGCGCATACTTTCAAGCTGAGCGATCAGGTCATCGTCAGCCTCCTTATGAACCACCCAACCCACAAACAACCTCACACACCCTAAATAATAGCACTATGCACAAAGTACAAAATACCTCCGATTTTCGAAGCTCAAATTGACAGGGTTGCCATTCCAATTGTTTATGTTTCCATTTATGGGAAGGAATTGGGAATCTGGCATACAATTATTTTTTTTACACAACATATTTGAGTGATGTTTCTTATATTAGGTTTTTCATTGATTTCAAAGTATCATTTGATTCCGATTTTTCTCTCCTAAAAAGCAGTGCTTTTTCACAACTTAAAAAAGTGTGATTTTGAATGATGTTAACTCTTTTCAAACCCATGACGGCTAACTTATTTTAAAAACAAGCAAGTTTAAGTATTAAATTTGACTTTTAATATTTAATTTGACATTTAAAACTATGGTTAAGTAGTAAACTTTAGTTACTTTAAAACAAGTTCTTGGGTTTGAGTGATTTCTATCAATTTTTAAATTCCAATTTACCAGATTTGAAATTCTTAAAATCGTAGTTATTAATACAAAAAGTAAAAAAATTATTATGGTAGAAATTGCTAGGATTTCCAATAAAGTAATTTAGTATATAAGGCCCGACTACTGAATGTTCAGTTATAATTTAACCAACAGTCAAACTGAAACAACACCAACAAATGTGATGCAAACAGGATATTGTGTTGAAATAAAAATTTAAAATTAAAAATTTATTTGGAAACATCAAAAGACTTTGCACAAAACCAAAAGAACTGCTTTAGATGCAATGAAAAGGAATCTTAAAAGAAAAATTCCACCCTATGATACCTCTTAGTAAAAACCATTGGTTCCAATCGACGAGCGAAAATGCGTGAAATATGTAATGTGATACACTCAGAAGGAAAAGTTAGTAAAAAAAATTTGTTAACGGTTTTTAATCTCACTTTACAATTTTTGTACTGATTTTTAGTAAAAAAATTATTATTTAGCAAATCTTTTTGCTACTTACATTTTACAAATTACAGAATTTTTTACAGAATAATTACAAATTTTTGTTGCTTATTTCAGATATCATTTTACAAATTTTTGAAAACCGATTTGCTAAAATTAGCAAAAAAAAACACTAATTTTAAAAAAGTGGATATTGAGGAATTGTTATTTCTAATTAAAACTTAAAAAAAAGGATCTTTAGAATCGTTTCATAAAAGTTGATGAAAAATGTACATCACTACACACCAGAAACAAAATAAGAGTCAAAACAATGGACTGAAGTCAAAAACAAATCAATCGGCTGGTAAGGCTATGGCAAAAATTTTCTGGGATTACAACGGCATTTTATTGATCGACAATCTTCTAAATGGCAAAACAATAAATTCAGAATATTATTATAATCTTTGGGATGAATTGAGTGTAAAAAATCTTTAACAATGACCTGATTTACAACACAAAAAAGTAATTTTTTATTAAGACAACGCATCAGCACACAAGAGTCTTTTAACAAGGACAAAAATCAAGGAAATGAAGTACGAATTTCTTGGCCACCCACCTTATTCTACTGATTTAGCTCCCTGTGACTTCTACCTGTTCATAATTCTAAAAAAGATTGCAAAAATTGGAAACAAAGATCAGGAAAATTATTTTAATCAAGGGATAGGTTAGGTTAAGAAGGGTTATGCGCCCAAGGGACGCATTTCCACCTGTTGACCAATGCGGTCCATTGAGAACCCCTTCAGTATATAGGAAGAAGAATGAGAGAGAGAGAGAAAGAGAAGTAAAAAATAAAAAAGTTGAAATTAAATCAAGGGATAGAATTGCTAGAAAACCGTTGAAAGTTTTAGGAAATAATACACTCATAATATATTTTCAGTTAACGACTGCAGTTTATTTAAAAATTAATGCGTAAATTTTTTTTAAATGAAAAATCAATTAAAATACATAGAAATATATATTTTTAACAATTTGGGTTAGTCATTTAAAAAATAAACTAAAAAAAATTACGGGCTTTTAGTAGAAGTTAATATTTTTAGTAAAATGTAAAATTTTATGTTTTCTGTTGCTGAAAACGGAAATTCAAATAATACCTTTTCGTTTTTTTATCAAATGAGTTTGTTATTAAATAGTTTGTTGAATTTATTTCAATACAAATTACAAAAAATTGTTTACATACAAACATAGAAAATAACAATATGAACCTATGTAAAAAGCTTGAAAAACAAACCACCAAAATGGTTTTTTTCTAACGTTTTGTCAGTTAAATAATAAAAATTATTTTTAACGACTTTCAATTGTTTTTTACTACTTTTGTCGATTATTAAACAATGATTGAAAATAAACAACAAAATAGGTTAAATATGATGAAAAATCAGTAGCCCCCTTTTTAATTGTATTTTCAATTATTAATATATTTAAGATTGTTTTTAAAAAATAATATTTTTACTACAAAAGGCTAAACGTTATATGACGTGAATGAACCTTTGTCGCTTTATTGATTTCGAATTTCTTTTGAGCAAACTAAATTTAAATGCGCCAGTTTATTCTACTAGAAACTTTGAGTTTTTATGTATTTCTACTTTTCGTACTAATTATGTAAATACTGATCCATATCGAAAAATTTGTGATGAGTTTAATGAACTTTATTTTGCTGTTGACTTCAATAAAAGTTTAGATGGTGTTAGAAGTGATATAATTCCTCATCTAAATAAATTAAAAAATTTTAACTAATTAGGTTAAAGTAGTCGGTAACATTTTAATCTGCAGAATGAAATCAATAAATAAATGACAAAGTAAACAAAACAACAGTTAAATTTTTTGCAAAAATGAATCTTTTAATGATGATTGGTTTATTATTGATCGTAATAACAATAGCGCTGAAGAAATGTCTTGTAGTTCGTGCCAGAGAAGCGAAGTAAATTACAATATAATTTAAAACCAGTTAGAGCCGTACAAAAATTGTATGTTTGTAGATTAAAGCCAAACAAAAGAACATGAAAATTGTGTTGAAAGTTTTAAACGGAATTTTTGAAATAGGTACACTCACTATATTTGTACAGTAACTGACTTTAGTTTATTTAAAAAAGTATCCGTTCATTTGTTTTTAAATCATTATATAGTTAAAATACAACGAAATATATTTTTCAGCCCTTTTTGAAAAAATAAATTACATATAAATACGGATTTTCAGCTACAGTTAATATTTTCATTTAAAATGATTTGGTAAAAAAATTATTTTTATTTTTTTTATAGTTAATTGTCAGATAGTTAAACTTAACAAAATAAAAGAAAAGTCGCTTATTTTTACAGATTTTGTAGCTAATTTTTATGACATTTAAATAAACGAAATATATATTTTACGGATTATGTAGTTAATTTTATGATAGTTAAAAAAATTAAATAAAGAAAAAATCCCAATTGTATGGCTAAATAGTTGACATTTAAGTAAAATTTTAAATAAATAATGGAAATATCATTTGATTTTTTCGGATTTGTGGTTAGTTTGTTAACAGTTAAGGTAGCTGAAATCATTTATTATTTACGGATATTCTAAGTTAATTTATTAACATTTAAAAAAAATAAAAAAATAAATTTTATTATACTACAAACTATTTTGAGTGTATTTTAATGGAGGCTTAAAAGGGCCGGTGTACATGTTTGTAGACGCACAAAACAAAAACAAAGTTTGTAAATTAAATAAAGGATGGTATGATCTTAAACAGACTGGAAGATACTGGAACATGAAAATAAGCGAAATATTGCACAGTATTGGTTACACTCAAAGTCAAAGTGATAACTGTGTGTATGTTATGAGAAAAGAGCAAAAGATCAACATAATCGGTCTTTACGTTGATGACATCTTAAGAGCATGTAGTACTACACTCAGAATATTATGGAGTTCGTAGTATAATAAAAAAAGTTTTCAGTTCAGTTAAAATGAAAGGAACATACATATATTTTTTAAAGAAATATTTATTTTAACTTTTTTATACACTCAGAATAAAAAAGTTAGTAGAAAAATTTGTATACGGTTTTCAATCCTATTTTACTATTTTTGTACTGATTTTTAGTAAAAAATAATATTATTTAGCAAATCTTTTTGCTATTTACATTTTACAAATTACAGAATTTTAACAGAATATTTACAAATTTTTGTCAAAATTAGCAAAAAAAATTTATTAATTTTAAAAAAGTGGATACAAACTTAAGTTGCCTTAAAATGTTACATAGATTACAAAAAATAGCACTAAAAAGTTTTTTTTTGGTTCTAAAAATCAGCCCTAGAAACAATTAAAATTTGAACTTAGTAAAAAAATTTACTAAAATATTTTTCAAAAAAGAAATTAAAACAAAATGATAAATTCGTTTAGTTTCAATTTTTAAAAAGCCTTTAATTTTTTTTTTTTATTTTTTTGAAAAAAATAAATAAAATAAAAAATTTTGATGTTCGATAAAAAAAAATAAATTTGAAATTTTATACTTATTTTGCTAATTTTAACAAACAGATTTAAAATTCCACTTTACAAAAAGTTTACTAAAATTTAGTAGCGGCAGCTAATTTTTCTACAAATTGCATTGTTAGCAGACATGTGTTGCTAAGATTTGCAAAAAATAGCGCTGGGCTCAACTTAGCAAAATTTTCAGTTAACATTACAGACTTTTTTTGGTGAGTGTACATTTGTTCGAAATGATTTACTGTCATTAACCGATTTATTTCAGTTTTTTAATTTTTTTCATTTGTTTGAATTTTAATAAAAATCTACCCACAAAACGGAAATTTATGGTTTGTTTGTTACAGTTAGTATTATAGATATAAATTTTTATTTGTTGTTTGAATCAAAACAAAAATATTTAAATAGGTCCTTTATTTTTTATTTATATACCAATTTTTTTATACAAATTACAAGAATTTGAAGAACTTAAAGAAAATGTGTTAATAGTGTAGACACACACATACATTTTGCAGTTTAAAAAAGTAAAAATGTAAAAACCGAAAGAATTTTTAATAAATGAATAATCATTTATTTTAATCGAAAACATTTATTTTTAACTGAATAATCATTTGTTTTTTTTAGATTTATCAGTTGCTTAAACAACATTTAAAAACAAATGACGAAACCCATTCGATTCAAATGAAAAGTAAATATACCGGTTTTCAAAAGAAATGTCACTTCTTTTAAATTATATTTTCTGTTGTTTTAACTTACAAACTATTTTAAGTGTATGAAAACTATGAGTAATATTAAACAAAAATTTAGCCAACGCATTGATGCTACTGATCGTGATCCTATCAACTACTAGCTCGAAGTAGAAATTGATTGTAAAGATGAAGGAGGAGAATTTTAAACACAACAAAATTGATACGCAAAACTTCGATGCCATTGGGTACAGTTTTATCCAAATGTAAAATAGAAAATTATGAAGAAGATATAAAAATTTACCCATGACTAGTCGACAGTTCGATGTACTTAGTAACAATTTCTCGACCAGAAATTGGTCCCACTGATCACAAAGATCAGTTTGCTGCTGTCCAACATATTTTGAGTTACTTGAAGAGAAATCCAAAGGTTTTCTTATGCTAATGATGAAGAATTGTTGTGCTACACAGATGCAGATTAAAGATCAAGTCGATCATAAGTCAATTAATGGTTTTGTTCTTTTTCTTTCTGGCACAATTTTTTGACAAGAATCAGATGACTCTGATAATATTATCAAATGAAATTTATATAATTTATGTTTCTACTGATCAAAATAATTTTTTAACAAAATTTTTATATAAAATTAAACATGAATATTTTTGTAAATTTTTAAATTTGAAGTTCTTGTAAAATTTTAATTTTTTTTATGAGTTTTCGTTGAGGTAACGTAAAGGGTGTCCCAAGAAGAACGCAATTTTTAAATCTGGCAACATTCGAAGTGTCATTGTTTGACATTTGAACAATTGTTATTGTTTGCTAGTAGAAGGTACGAGGTTAGTAAAAAATGGAGCGCTACACGAATGAACAACGCATTCTCATTGTGAAATAGTTTTACCAAAATGGTGAAAGTTTTGCGGCTACAGTTCGCAAATTGCGATCAATTTGGGGTCACAATAATGCTCCAAAAAAGTCAACTGTAAAGAGATTTATTGATAAATTTGCCGAAACTGGGTCTGTTAGTGATGTAAAGACAACAACGCGCCATCGACCAGGTCGATCGACCGAAAATGTCGCAGCTGTACGTGATGATGTCGCTCAAACTCCATCCACCTCAATTCGACACCGAGCTCAGCAAATTGGTGTCTCCAAATCCACTTTGCAGCGAATTTTGACGAAAGATTTGCATCTTCATGCATACAAAGTTCAATTGACTCAGGAACTGAAGCCAGCTGACCATGGACAGCGAAGGGAGTTCGTTAATTGGGTATTGGAGAGACAACATGAAAATGCTGATTTTGCCGATAAAATCATCTTCAGTGACGATGCCCATTTTCATCTTGATGGCTTCGTCAATAGGCAGAATTGTCGCATTTGGGGTGAGGAAAATCCTCGAGTGATTCACGAGAAGCAAATGCATCCTCAACGTGTCACTGTGTGGTGTGGTTTTTGGGCTGGAGGAATCATTGGACCTTTTTTTTATGAAAATGAGGCAGGTCAAGCGCAAACAATCAATGGTGTTTGGTATCGTGAAATGATAACCAGTTTTTTCTTGCCTAGAATTGAAGAAATGAATGTGGAGGGCATGTGGTTCCAACAAGACGGCACCACATGTCATACAGCCAGAGAATCAATTCAATTGCTGCATCAGTCATTCCCCGGTCGTGTTATTTCGCGTTTTGGAGATCAGAATTGGTCGCCTAGATCGTGCGATTTAACACCATTAGATTTTTTCCTTTGGGGTTTTTTGAAGTCGTTGGTTTACGCGAATAAGCCGACAACGACTCAAGCCTTAAAAGTGGAAATTGGACGCTGCATTAATGAAATACCGCAGCATTCATGCAAAACGGTAATTGAAAATTTCATTAAAAGATCGCGTGCATGCCAGCAAAGCCGCGGCGGCCATCTGCACGATATATTGTTCCATACATAACCTCATTCTGTCTACTTTACGATATAATAAAGTTTCACGATTTTTTTTTTAAATATCTGTGTTTTATTTAAAATTTAAAAATTGCGTTCTTCTTGGGACACCCTTTATAATGTGAATACATACATATACCTTAATAACTTAAAATTACTCTCTTTCATTTATCCCTTTTGATTTTTATTATTTACTACATGCTTCCTTTACTTCATTATTTATTGTAACTTAAGTTTTATTCATACGTTTCATACTTTAAATTTTTAGTCATAATAAAGCATTAACAATAATCGGTCGTTTCTTATTTCACACTATAGTTTCAGGTGAAAATTGTCTAAAATTTATATTCGCCCAAATTAAATATACAAGACTATTATTTTTCTAGTGAAAATATGACATTTTGGGTTTAAAATAAAAATTTTTTCATTTCACAATTTAAATTATTATTACATGAGGGCTTAAAAGAAAAAAAAATTGTAATAAAAACAATGAAATTGTTCATTCGCTTTTTGGAAAATTTAAAAAAAATATATTCACGAGAAACTAGAAATTTGTGACAAAATGTTTCAGTGTTAATTTAATCTATTTTTAACTAATTTCTTATTTATTAAAAAGATCGTGGACTCAGATTCTTTCGGAAATTTTTAACATGTTTCATAGGTAAATAACAAATTTTAAAAAATTATTAGCTCTAAATTTACAAAAATTTACTGTGAAAATGAAATTACTCAAAAATTGTACAAAAATGTTAATATTTAAAAATTATCCAACGATTTTAAAACAGTTCCGTTTTTTGAATAATTATCCAAGAAGTGGCAACACTGGTATTTCGGTAATACGAACGCACAAATATAGTCGTGGAGTAAACGGCAACCGAGAATCAAGTTGATTTTGGGAAACTACTCGAATAAAAAAGATTATATATAATTGTATGTGAAACTACCTAATACATAATATATAATCATATATAAATACATATGTCGGTATATAATATAATATATAATTATATGCATATTACATTAATTTTTTTAAATTACTTTATATTGTGCCATATATAATCACATCTACTTATATATTGATCTCTTTAAAATCAGATATAATTTATAGGATAAGATATGGTATATATTATATCATATAAAATTACATATCACAATGTGTTAATAATTTAAAATACAGGACCATATATACACCCAGAAAACAGTATCAGTTGTGGCCACTGAATTTGTTGCCAATCGAATTCTAGCGGTTACGACAACTATCTTCATATTAAATTATATTTTTATTTGTGAAAGCCAATATTCAGTTGTCTAATTTTATATTTATATTCCACAGAAATATTATTCCGTTGCACAAAATTTTATTTAAAAAAAAAATTATTTTTAATTTTTTCCGGTATCGAACCTGGGCAATCAATCAGATTCATAGTTTACACTCTTGCTTACTGCAATACAACTTATTTAAATTTTCTTTGATACATTTGGCATTTAAACATTTGAATGTTTTATTTTAATTAAAATGTTTGCCTTTTCCGGGATTTGAACTCGGAGCTACCTCTCTACCTACTACACCACAAATACTTATGAATTTTTATGGTTAATTTTAAATTTAAACAATTTGTTTGGAAAAGAAATGTTAGTATAAAATTATTTGTATTTACCATTTTCGAGTATCGAAAATTTTCTAATTTTCTAGTACATTCACTAAATAAACGGTTGCTTCTACTGTACGCAATTTCTAAACGAATTTTATTCGTAAAGTTGATTGGAAATATCAATAATTGGATAATAGTATCCTTTTTTGGTTCGTTTTTCCCTCTTTTTAATTCCCCATGCCATATATTTGGTATAACAATAGATCATAGGTTATTTCAAATAAAATAAAATCCTTACAAATAAATGTTAGTTGTTTCGATCGAATTGCAACCAATCTTTTCTATGGGTGTACTTATATATGGTATATACAGAACCTAATATATGTTTATATGATACCACATATTTGAGATATAATAATATATGGTCCGTTATCAAAAATATTTTTTTTAATATGGTTTAACTGGTCCTTTAATGGGGCGATCTAAAAAAAATATATCCACTGTTAATTAAGGGAACACTTATTTTAAATTTCTAATGTTTATCGCAATGGGTTTGGATAGGACGTTAAAGCAGATATATTTCCTCTTTTTGCCCCACGCAAAAAAAAAAATTTCCAAAAATCACGTCTTAGTATCTACCACACATGGGACTAATAAATTTATGATTTCATTTCACAGGATTCATATTGGTTGTACACAGAGGAAACAGATTCATCGAAACAACGGAATTTCTTGCCAACTAAATATTTTGGTTGCAGCAACCGAATTATTTAGTTGTCTCAACCAAATGTTTTCCTGATACAACTGAAGTATATGGTTAACAATGAATCTGTTTTCTCTATGTATTGAAAACATTTTCACTACCTTTTTACCAAAAAGCGGCAGATTAAGCAAGAAGAATGTAAAGAAAAACCCTCGTCATTTTGAAATAATCGTCAAAATTTTTTTAGCACTCCGACATACGTTATTGATACCCTGTGGGAAGCCTGGGGTCAAGTGTCTACAAGTCACCACTTTTGTCGACTATTTTGGGTGACTTTCTGGTGACATGTCAACAAATCGTGTATACTTTTTACATTCCTTTTTTGCAGCTGCAAAGCTGTGCTTGTTCTTGATTTTTTTATTGTTTTATATTGTTGCAAATACATGTGCATAGCTGCATGCAAAATTAAAGTTTTTAATAAAAATATAAAATAAATGAATTTAAAAGTTAAATATGTATACAAATTTGAACAAAATATATGAGCAAACGAAATTACAAAAAACTTGTGAAAAAACAATCAATTTTGTATAAAAATAAAAATAGCCTGATGAAGATTTTACGGAGCCTGTGGATGATTTTTTGCAGTCTGCAAGAAATTTTTTTTTTAATTTAATGAAATTTATAAAAAAAAAATTATTAATAAAATATCTAATTTAACAAAATAAATGCACCTGTTTAAACTTATTTCCTTCCTAGTGTGGAAATCTAGTAAAAAGTTTCAAGAGTGTAGACTAGAATTACTAAAATGTTTTAGTGAATCTCTAGTTCCAATGTCTATACCTAGTCAATAGTTGTGTAGATTCGCAATGACACGCACATGTTAAATGTCTACAGCAGAAAGCGTTGGCTGGGGCATAATTAGTCAGTAGTACTGGCGACAAAGTCAATAGTGAATTAGTACAGTTTCACTATCGACATTTCCTACTAGCTTAGAGTGTGTACATTTACAATGAGTTAGTATTTTCACTCCAGAACTCACAAGATACCGCCAGGTCACGTTTTACAAAAACCGCTTTAACTCAAAAACAAGCCAACAGTTTTTTTATTAAGCGCAAGTCAATTTAGCTAAATTTCGCAATTTTTAAAAAGCAAAAATCGCCATAACTTCTTTAATAATAAATAACATTAAGTCAAAATTGTTCGGTATGTTATTTTATTTTACTGATAGTTCAATTTAATGAAAAGACCGAAATTATTTATTTATTGGATTTCTTAAATTCGCATTCACACTTTATTAGACTAAAATAGAAAAAAATATGTTAAAATCGATAAGATACACTAAAATCCAGACTTGCTCTAATCCGTTTGGTTCCCTGTGTTTAATGTTTCAATTCATGTTCTTTCTCTTAACTTCCATTCACCTTCTCTAGTATTTCAATGCCACTCGTTTTCCATTTAAATTCCATTTCGCTCCCCCTGTCAATTCCACTATTTCGTTAAACTTAAGGTATCTAGTCAACGCAGATTAAACTGGCCGTCTCGGCGAGCATTTTATCCTTTTGAACCCCTATTTTACCACGTTATCAGTGAATTATCCCATTCTCCAAGAAACACACATTGTGAAATTCAGATTTCTAAAAAGTACATTATCATTGAGTCAGCCGATATCCAAAGGAATATATATATTAAATACCGATTTATAGCCTGGGGAAGTTGGTGACTTTTAAACCTTGTAGAAGAGTTGTATTTTAAGGCTAATCATTTTAGCCAAGTTGCATATTTGAATCTTTTTTCTGTCCGAAATATCGAATAGTTACTATTGGTATCGATTACCCCAAAAATTGTGTAAGTACTCGTATACTTTATACCCACTATTCTTTTTCCCAGCACTGTTTCAAAGACATTCCCTAATAGTTATAGGGGATTTTTTTCTAATGACTGTTTTTAATGTTATTGTGAAATAAAATAAAGTCTAAAACAAACATAAAAATTCTATCAAATTAGCAAATAGTTAATAATTCAAATGTTTTAATTTTAAATGACGTTTATTAGCATACTAAATTTAGAGAAATAAAATGTTAAAATAGAAAAATCTTGCAAACAACTGTTAAATATTTAAAAGCAACCGCAAAGACAATATTTAACCCTTTGACGGCCAATGATTTATATATGTTACATTTCTTTTTTTTTTTTTTTTTTGTTATTTAAATGATTTTTATTGGATTTTTTGGTTCAAAATCTGTTTTTCAAAATCTTGGGGCGATAAGCACTAGAATGGTTTTTAAAAAAATTCGAAGAACTAAATTAAAAAAATTTTAAAATTTTTTTCTTAAACACATTCTCATATTTTTGCAATATTTGCCGATTATTTCTCCGGTCGAATCGTAACACCAGACTAAAGTTGCTCATTTTAAAGAGCACCTCTGGTATAAAATAAATGGAAAATTATAAAACATTTCGGTTAAACAGAGGGTTTGCATTAGCAGATATTTTTTATATGAAAAGTGTTGCAAATATGTCGTGAATTTGTAATTACCGATATTAACACACAGAAAGAAATATTTTAAAATCAAATATTTCTAAATAAAATAGAAGCAGCTCTGGAAACAAACTATGTTTTTTTTTCTTTTTCATTTAAATATATTTCTAAATTCTAAATATATTCTAAAAATGCGAAAACAAATTAAACTGTTAACATATTAATTTATTTTACCTAGAAATATATTTATTTTCATAAGATTTATACACTCAGGATATTATGTAGTTTACTGTTTGTAGTTTAATAAAAAAGTGTTCCGTTCCATTTAAAAATCAATAAACATACATTTATTTTTCAAAGAAATATCTATTTTAACTTTTTTCTACATTTATTCGAAATGATTTACTATCATTTACCGATTTTTTTCAGTTTCAATTATTTTTTTCATTTGTTTGAAATTTAATAAAAATTTACCCACAAAAACGGAAATATGTGGTTTAATTGTGTCCGTTACAGTTGTTTCAAAATTAAATTTTGTTTGCTGTCTGTTTCAAAAAATATATTCAAAAAAAAATTTAATTTGATTTTTATAGAAATTGGTTGCTTATATACAAAATTATTTCAATTCAAATTACAAGAACTTCATAAAAACAAACATACAGAAACACATTCACACAAAAAGTGTCTATAGCCACGCATACATACATTTTGTAAATTTAAAAAAAAAAACAAAAAATACAAAAACAGAAACAATTTCAAATAAATGATAAAATCATTTATTTTTCAAGGAATTTGTAATTAAAATTTTAACATTTATTTTTATATAGCTGATTAATCATTTGTTTTTTACGGATGTGTCAGGTGTTTAAACAATATTTAAAAATAAATAACAAAAGCCATTTGGCTTAAATGAAAATCAAGTCGACCGGTTTTTAAATGAAATATCATTTCTTGTAAATGGCATTTTCTGTTATTTTAACTTACAATTTATTTTAAATGTATTTAAAATATTTCGATGTTAATTTTAATATGAATAAATTTAACTATGATTTTTTTCTGTCAAAAACAGTTGAGTTAGACGGATTTGTTTGTTTTAAGAGAGTTCGTATTAACAGATGTTTTTTATATGAAAAGTGTTTTGAAAATGTTAATTTGAAATTAATTCGTATTAACCGAGAATTCATCTTTTCCGAGTTCGTGTTAAACGAGTTTTACTGTATTTTAATTTTTTTAATTTATATGTTAAATTTTATGTTTTTATTATAGGTTTTGCAATATTTTTATTTATAATTGTTGCTTCGAAAATATATTATGCAAAATTTCGGCAATTTTTTTAAAATAATTTGGGTTAACAATTCTAAAAACACTATGGCCGGGTTTTTAAGATGTAGATTATATTTAAACTGCTTTGGTTTATTTTGTTTTATTTCAATGAAGACCAAAATTTTATGCAAAAAAAAAAATGTTCCGACAAACTTATGTTAGTAAACTTGGAAATGGCTAATAAGATACGTTTTCGGTTTAACTAAACCAAGATTAACTCACATCCTAAAAACTCGGCTTAAATAGTTTTTTGCTTGATATTGATTATTTTTGTAATTTTTTTTTAATAAACTATTTTTACGAAAAATCGGAAAATTTTCAAGGACTGGTAGCGACCCCTAAAAGTTTTTTGAAAATTAGAGAATTTTTTCATGAATTTTAGTTTAAAACCGAGTTATCCCTATGAAAATTCGATATTTAGACCCTGTTTGAGGTGGCTAAATAAATTCTAAACTACATAAATATTGGCAGAAGGGTTTAAAATTATTTTTCAGGTGTCCAACTGAATTTAGTTAGGACCTTACCTTAGTTTTTTTTAAGAATCAGCCTTAAAACAAAATTTCCAGCAGTTTAAGTTTCACCGTTAAAGGGTTTGCAACACATCAGCTAAAAAAATTAACAGAAAAATTCAAAAACTTACAGAAAAAGTATTTGCCAAGAATAGTAAAATTGTAAAATAATAAAAGTTAGATTACCGCATAAAAACATTAAATTAAGCATTTACATTTACAACCACAAATATTGGCACAATTATAAAATTTTAAATTACATAAGAAAAAAAAACTACCAACTGAATTATATCCGTTATCGCAACAATTAATTTGATTGTTACAATAAAGTTCATAAGTGACATTCGTATACATGATTTTGAGTTATTAAAACTAAATTTTTGTGCAGAAAACATAATTCTTGTATTCTAACCAAACTTGGCAATCAAGGTTTAATTGTTACACTGTAACTTTTTTCTCTGTATATATAAAATTATTTAGCACCTGATAAAATAAAATTCATTGCACGTCACTACGCACATACTCGTATTATTACGACGTTTATTGTATGTAGAGTTAGTTGTATTTACTACACACACATTTCTGGATGCAATTGATGCAATAACATACATGTCGCGTCGCTGTCATATAGCAAATCTATCAGTTAAAAAATATATGTATTAACTTGAATATAACAAATTTTGTTAATAGAATTATAACTATTAGCAACAGCACAGATATAAAAACAATTTTTAAACTAAAAAACAAAAACAAACAAAATATATACTTAAAACGCATGCATTACCATTACACATTACAATGTAACAAAAGAGTTTTACCGGCATAGAAGTTAGTATTGATCGATGGAAGGAGCGTATTTGTTCATCTTAAAGCACACTCAGTATATTATGTAGTTAACTGTTTGTAGTTTAATAAAAAAGTTTTCCGTTCCATTTAAAAATGAAGGAACATACATTTATTTTTCAAAGAAAATTGTAACTTTCTTGTTCATTTGTTCAAAATAATTTACTATCATTTACCATTTTTTTTTTCAGTTTCATTAATTTTTTTCATTTGTTTGAAATTTAATAAAAATTTACCCACAAAACGGAAACTTGTGGTTTATTTGTGTCCGTAACAGTTATTACAAATTTAAATTTTTTTTGCTGTCTGTTTCAAAAAAAATATTCAAAAAATTTCAATTTGTTTTTTTTTTTATTTAAAATTATTTCAATTCATATTACAAGAACTTCATAAACACACATACATACACAAACACATTCACACAAAAAGTGTCTATAGCTATGCATACATATATTTTGTATTGTACAAAAAAAAATACAAAAAGGGAAACAATTTCAAATAAATGAAAAATAAACATTTATTTTTTAAGGAATTGGTAGGTAAAATTTTGACATTTATTTTAACTGATTGTATCATTTGTTTCTTAAGGATGTGTCAGTTGATTAATAAACATTTAAAAATAAATAACAAAAGGCATTTAATTTAAATAAAAATTAAGTAGACCGGTTTTTAAATGAAATATCATTTCTTGTAAATGACATTTTCTGTTATTTTAACTTACAAACTATTTTAAGTGCATATTCAGATAAATCATACTTCTTAAAATATACAAGAAATGTTTACAACACGTCCCCGTTCTGAATGTTTAAATTTCTAAAACAAAATGTAAAATCCCAAAGTGCTTAGATTTTTTATAAAAAATTCTAAGACCATATAATTCCAAGACAATAAGATATGTTTAATCGAAAGTGCTTTAAGGCCGAGGTTTTAGGAGGTAAATTATTTTTAAACTCAGTTTATCGCAGCTTGTAACTTGAATACTGATTTAAATTTTTTTTTTTAATTTGTTTTATTTTAATGAAGACAAAAATTTTATGTAATTTGTTCCGACAAATTTATATTCATAAACATGGAAATGACAGACAAAATCCGTTTTCGGTTAAACTAAAACGAAGTTTAACTCACATCCCAAAAACTCGGCCTAGGATGGTAAAAATGCCAGTTGAAAAAAATACTGATCGAACCGGTTTAAAAACCATTTTTTTGCCTTTTGTCGATTTCGGTATTTTGAAATGTTAATTTTTCGAATATTGAATAACCTGTTATTTGTTAACGAATATGCGGTTTGTATTTTTTAGCTTCCATTTATATTAAAAACTGAAGCTAAATTCACAAAATTCATTGTTAAAACAAGTAAAAATGGATTAAATTAAATTCGGCTGTGCCGAACTTGTGAATACCCTTAACCAATGTCAATAAAAAAACAATGATTTATCCAGTCCTCCAGAGTGTTTTTGTTACAAATTTTTGGTGAAAAGCAATTTTAATGGTGAAAAAAATTTTTGAGTTAAAAATTATTTGAAGTGAATATAAAATATTATTAGCCATGAAGCGACTGGTGGAAATATATGAGAATATATTTTATTTACTAAAAAGCTACTTTGAAATTGTACTAAAATACGCTGAACCAATTTTGTTCATTTTCAATACCAAACTTCTCGGGAGGATGTCCATCAATCTACTCTTACAATTTAATTTCGTTAAAAATAATCTAATACATATTAAATTAATCGAAAATACAATCAAAAATAGGACTACTGATTTTTCATTATATTTTGTTGTTTATTTTCAATCATTGTTTAATAATCGACAAAAGTAGTAAAAGCAATCGAAAGTTGATTAAAATTATCATCAATTTTTAACTGATAAAACGTAGAAAAAAACGATTTTTGTGGTTTGATTTTCAAATTAAATTTTTTACATTTCTATGTAATTTTTAAAAACACAACACACACAGATGTGTATATTTTTATTTTCTATCTGTATCTATATTTGAATAATTTCTTGTAAATTTTATTGAAATAATTTGTATATAAACAAACTATTTTGGTAAAAAAAACAAGAAAGGAATTATATGAATTTCTATTTTTAGAAACAGAAAACATAAAATTTTACATTTAACAGAAAATATCAAATGTAAATTTTTATAGTTTGTTTTTTGAATGGCTGATTCAAATAGTTAAAAATATATTTTAATGAGTTTCAATTGATTCTTCATTTAAAAACAAATTCTACGTATTACTCATCAGCATTAAAGACAAATTATTTTTTCTCCGTTTTTTGCTTTTTTTCTTTTTTTTTTGGGGGGGATTTTCCAGTTTTTTCTTAAGATTTTTGAGCTTTAAATTGCTCTTTTCACATTTTTTGCCTGAAAGTGCTTTCTTCTAATAAAAAAAAAATCTGCCAGTTTTTTTACTTCTTTAAAAAAAGAAATGTTTTTCCCAACTGTTTTACATTTGCTTGATTTTAGCTTTTTTTCAATATGAATTTTGCTTTTTTTGCCTTCACTTTTCATCAGACTTCAAATTTATTAAAATCCATGAGAAAATTTTTATGGTATTTCTGAGAACACAAATGGTCCCCTTTCGAATGAATTATCTTTTTAGGAATAAGTAAAAAAAATATTAAAGTTTTTTCTATAGAGAATAGTAGGCAGAAAAGTTTTTTTGGGGGTCGATTTTTTTGAGTATTGTACACTAAAAAAATTTTAGCTTTGTAAAAATTTGTTTCGGTTAACAGGTTCAAAATGTATGAATGAAAGTTTTGATGCATGATTTATAGTTCCATATAGCCTTCACAATATAAATATCAACTACACTCACAATATAATTTCCGTTACCGGCTGTAGTTTATTTAAAAAGTAATACGTAAAGTTTGGTTAAAACCAAGAATCAATTGAAATTCATAAAAATATATTTTTTAGCTATTTGAATCAGTCATTTAAAAAACAAGCTAAAAAAAATTACAGACATTCAGTAGGAGTTGATATTTTCAGTTAAATGTAAGATTTTATGTTCTCTGTTTCTAAAAATAGAAATTCATATAATTCCTTTTTGTTTTTTTTTACCAAAATAGTTTGTTTATATACAAAATTATTTCAATAAAAATTACAAGAAATTATTCAAATATGGATACACATATAAAAAATAAAAATATATTTATCTGTCTGTGTTGTGTTTAGTAAAATTGCATACAAATAAAAAAAAATTAATTTGAAAAACAAACGACAAAAATCGTTTTTCTACATTTTGTCTGTTAAAAATTGATGGTTATTTTAAACGACTCGATTGCTTTTACTACTTTTGTCGATTATTAAACAATGATTGAAAATAAACAACAAAATGGTCTGAATATAATGAAAAATGAGTATTCCTCTTTTTTTATTGTATTTTCGATTAATTTAATATGAATTTTGGATTATTTTTAGCGAAATAATATTGTGAGTGTAGTTATCGATGGTTTATATTCAAGCCGTGATATATGCAAATTTCTCAACAATGAGCTTTTGATGGCAATCTGTTCTCCGAATTGAAATCATCAAAGAAGACAAAACCAAGGCAAAACTTCTATGAATTTAAAGCAAAAAAATATTGGAAAAAAGCAAAAGAAAAAAGTTGGGAAAAAAACTTAAAAAAAGAACAAAATTAGCAAAGAAAAAAAAATATATTTTGTTTTATTAGAAAAAAGTACTTTGAAGCAAAAACATGTGAAAAAAGCAATGTAAAGCTCAAAAATCTTAAGAAAAATCTACTTTAAAGCTAAAAACTAGAATAAACAGAAAACAGCCAATATGAGTAAAAACAAAAAAAGCAAATTTGTCTTTCCTGGTTAACATACGAGGACGGATCAATAAGTGTGTGACTTTTCGAACTTCCCTGGTAATTATATGAAATGCAATACTGCTCCCATCAAGTACCACCTGTTAATAGACTACTGTCAAATTTCGAACAAGTTCCGTCATTTACTTTGCGTTTAACAGCTGTTCAAAACATACAACCTTGTGGAAAAAAGTGAATTTCGAGTGCTCACTAAAAATTATTTTTTGCGAAAAAATCGTCAATCAAATCAAGGAAGAGCTTGATAAATACTATGGGGACTCTGCATCATCGACTTCAATGGTAAAAAAGTGGTTTACTGACTTTCGTTGTGGTCGCACAAGTACAAAAAAAATCCACGATATGGTGTTGGCCGATCGAAGAGTAAAAGTGCGTGAGATTGTTGATGTCATAAGCATTTCATATGACAGTGTGGTTCCGATTTTAAATGATCAGTTGGATTTAAGAAAGCTGTCTGCAAGATGGGTACACTTACAATAATAATAGGGCTAACTTATGACAGTGTGGTTCCGATTTTAAATGATCAGTTGGATTTAAGAAAGCTGTCTGCAAGATGGGTGCCGCGTTTGTTCTCAACTGACCTTAAACGTAATCGTGTGACGCGTGTAGTCTCAATAGCAAAATTCCATAAATAGGGATACGAATTGGTACCACATCCGCCATATTCTCCGGATTTATCCTCCAGTGACTATTTGCTATTTCCAAACCTAAAGAAATGGCTCGGTGGAAAGAGATTTAGCTTCAACGATGAAATTATTGATCAAACAAACGCCTATTTAATGGAGCTCGAAAAATCCTATTTTTTGAAAAGATACAAAAATGGGAGAAACGTTGCACTAAGTGTACTGAGCTAAAAGGTGATTGTGTTGAAAAATATATATTTTTTTTTTTGCAAAAAAAACTGTGTTTCATTCAAAAAGTCACGAACTTATTGATCTATTTATTGACTTATTTAAAAAGCAATGTTTACATGGATAGACGTACGAAGAGTACATCAGCACAAACTTATTATAACCTCTCCAAGTAGTGATGTAAGGTATAAAAATGTTAAATTTTTAATTTTGTTTTCTTAATTTTTGAATGCGAATCAAAATCTACACTTCCAAAATAAAAAGTTTTATATTTTTTAGAATATTGATTTTAGCAGAATATACTGTTATTTGCATTCACCTTAAAATTAAATAACAGATATACGAGTATTGGATTTTTTGTTTTTTTTTTTCGTCAACTAATATTCAGCAAAATTTGTTGCTGATTTTGGCAGGGTAAAATTTCTTTTTTGAGTAACTAAAATTTAACAAAAATGACAAAAATTTTGAATATTGAACAGTTTTATTTTAGCAAACTTAATCTGCTAATGTCAGCAATGTTTTTCTGCAAAGTAGTTTTTAACTTATTTTTAGTATACTTTTCTGTTATTATTACAGTTGTATTTCTTAGAAGTTAGAAAGTTTTAAAACAATAAAATGCTTTTAAAAATAGTGGATTAAAAGTTGAGTATTTTTTGTAGAAAAAAATCGTTAAAAAAAACATTTAAAATGAAAGAAATTTTAAAGCGGAAACATTAACAGCAACCTAAAGAACATTTTACATAATGTTATAGCCAACTCTGTTAGTTGTCATAGCCATAAGTTAATAACATACAGTTTATGTTAAACAAAAAGTTTGTAGATAGAAAAAACACAAATCAAAAACAAATTGCAAAAATAAATCATTCATAGCGCAGTGGTGGAGTGGTGGAGTGGTGGCTTACTCAGCTCTTATTCAGTCACCTCAACTTAAACTTTGGAGCATGATTTAGTTAGCTGGTTTACATTTGTGTGTGTGAATGTGTGTTTGTGTTTCTAAACTAAAGCTCAAAATAGTGACGAATTGTTAATTTTGAAATTCTGTTTTCTGTTTAGTTTTTTTTTTTTGTTGTTGTTGTAATGCAGTTGGTTTGTTCATATCTGTCAGTGTGATTTAACGAGTAATTTAAACAAAATTTCGAATTTAGTTTAAAGATGTTGGTCGTTAAATTGTTGTTTAATATTTGCGCGGGCATTAACTGAACATTGTGTTTTCCTAAGATATTCGTTAGCTTCTGCCGTTTTTAGTTAACTTACAAACATTCGCAACGTTTAGTTCGAATTGAAATTCGCATCTTAGCGGTTGTAGCGGCTCGGTAAACGGCAAAAAAAAATTAATAATTAAAATTAAAGTAAATTGGCAAAGAATATTACATTAAGAAATGGATTAAAGAATTAATTTAAAATTGAAAAAAATTATTTTAATTCAAAATTAAAAATTTATAAAATTATTTTGAATTTTGTGCTGTGTTCAAATCAATCAAAATAAATATTCAATAATTTAATCTCTGGCATGAGAATTTTTTAATAAAAACAAAATAATAATAATAATAATTGTGTTCTTGACATACAGAATAATTTTAAAAGTGCTAGTTGTTCTTGACACTAACTTAAATTAAAAAAAAAATAAATGAATTATATAAAAATTAACATTTAATTTTAAATATTTCTTTTAAACAAGATTTTATTCAAATACAATATATTTATAAATGAGTTGAAAGTGTTTCTATTAATGCAATACTTTAAAAAAAAAATGAATTAAAATTATATGAAAATTTATATAAATATCAAAAATTTTACATATTATTAAATGATTAATTTAATTTCATAACCAAAAATAATTTGAGTTGTGCGTGAACCGAATTACAATTTATTATTATACATACTGAAACCAGATTATGTAATTAATAATAATTGAAAATAAAATTTGTTTAAAGGGGTGCATTTCATTATTCTATAAATCATAATTAAAAATATCAGGAAAAAATATTCAAAATAAAGGACTGAATATTATAGAAATTTTCTATAATAGGAATGATGTGTTAAAATCAAAACGCAACAAATTATATTTGTAGGTTTGTATATTCTAACAAGAATATTAAGATTTCTATAGGTACACTCGCCAAAAAAAAAGTCTGTAATGGCAACTGAAAATTTTGTTGTTATAACGGGAAATTTTGCTAATTTGAGCCCAGCAGTATTTTTTGCTAATCTTAGCAACACATGTCTGCTGACGTGTAGTACAATGAAATTTGTAGAAAAAATTAGCTGCCGCTACTAAATTTTAGTAAACTCTTTGTAAAGTGTTATTTAAAATCTGTTCACTAAAATCAGCAAAAAAAAAATTACTAAATATTATTATTATTAGTACAAAATTCCAAATTTATTTTTTTATCGAGCATCAAAATTTTTTTATTTTATTTATTTTTTTTAAAAATATTTTAGACAAAATTAAAAAAACTTACGGCTTAAAAATTTTAAAAACATTAGCGAATTTATCATTTTGTATTAATTTGGCAATTTCTGTTTTGAAAAATATTTTAGTAAATTTTTAATTCTTTTTAGGGCTGTTTTTTAGAACTAAAAAACTTTTTAGTGCAATTTTAAGTGGATGTCCTATTTTTAGACATGAGTCGGTATATTCACTTCCGATCCCTTGTTTTAATCAATGAAACATTTTAAGGCAATTTAAGCTTGTAGGTGTAAGTTTTTATTAGAAATAACATTTCCTTCAATAGCCACTTTTTTAAAATTAGTAATTTTTATACCCTCCATCATATATGGTGAGGGTATATATCAGTTATATATATATGTCATTCCGTTTGTAACATGTCGAAATATAGGTTTAAGACCCCATAAAGTATATATATTCGTGATCCTTATGCAATTTTAAGTCGATTTAGCGATGTCCGTCTGTCTGTTGAAATGGCGATCACGACGCGAAGACGCAAGCGGGGGTGCCTATTTTTACTCAGATTATTGTACATCCTCCCGAGCAGTTTGGTATTGAAAATGAGCAAAATCGGTCCAGCGGCTAAAAAGTTATGGGTGAAAATGTGACGATACCTCTAAATTTTTCATACAAATTGGTGTATTTTAGTACAATTTCATAGTAGCGACTGGTATATAATATATTTTCTCATTTTTTTTTTCACCAATCGCTAAGAAATTAATAATATTTTGTACACCTCAAATATTTTGGACCTTAAAAAATTTTTTTCACCACTAAAATTTTTTTCATCTAAAAAAATTTTTTCACCTCAAAATTTTTTTCACGTAAAAAAATTCGTTTTCGCATCCAAAAAAGTTTTTCACCTCAAAAAATTTTTTTCACCTCCATAATTTTACTTTAAGAGTTTTTTACATTGTTTGTATCAAAAACAATAGAGAACATTGGTGGAGGCTATTCAAAGATTCGGCACAGCCGAATTTAAGCCTTTTTTACTTGTTTTTCTTAATTTTAGCAAATCGGTTTTAAAAAAATTGTAAAATGATTTCTGAAATTAGCAACATAAATTTGTAAATATTCAGTAAAAATTCTGTAATTTGTAAAATGTAAATAGCAAAAAGATTTGCTAAATAATATTTTTTTTACTAAAAGTCAGTACAAGAATAGTAATGTGGGATTGAAAACCGTTTACAAATTTTTTCTACTAACTTTTTTTTCTGAGTGTACACTAACAATAATAATAGGGTTAACTTTTTTTATTTATATTTCTAAATGTTGACTTAAAAACAAATTTGTTAAAACTGACAACAATTTGTATTAAAAAATAGTAAATCTATAAACTTTTTGTTAAAATTAACAACATTTTTAAA
Organism: Eustalomyia histrio; assembly: GCA_949748255.1. NCBI lineage: Eukaryota > Metazoa > Arthropoda > Insecta > Diptera > Anthomyiidae > Eustalomyia > Eustalomyia histrio. The sequence goes on from OX456525.1 coordinate 19,397,898, forward strand.
TCTCCAATTTTTGTGTAAAAATTTGCAAACTTTTTTATTTAGCAAATCTACTAATACTTGGTAATTTTAACAAATTTTGCTCCTAAACCGAATATTAGATATATTTAAGTAAAATTACAGACTTACTATTGGAACGGTAATTGCTAAGGTTTTGCAAAATATTTTTTTGATTTAGATAAAAGTTTTTGGTAATTTGATAGTTGTAGTTATTCGACCTTTTAATTATTAATAATTAAAAATGCTCCACTTTGAGTTCTAGTTTTATTATGAAAATTAATATTCCAGTCGATATTTTTCTTAGCAATTTAACTAAAAGTTATAGCTAAATTTATTAAAGCTTTGTGTTTAAATTTATCTAAAATTCCTGCAAAAGGCAAAATTAACAATCATTTTAAACCCTTTGTATGGAATTATTTTTATGAGTGTAAATTGCTTAATATAGTTCGTACTTATTTCAAAATAAATTTTAGTTGTCTTCAGTATTAATACATTTATTTAGGAAAATATTTAGTGGGGAGCGTCAGTACCAAACCTTCTGTAATTTTGTACATCCAAACAAAAGATTTAAGAAACAAACTTGTTCATATTTTCTAATAAGAAAAGAAGCCCAACCTAGACACTACGATTTTTATAAAATTTGGGTATATATTATAGAAGAATACAAATTTAACTTCGATCTATCTTGGATTTTGGGCCATCTTGCAATTTTAAAGTTAAAATTTTAAAGTTAAAATGGAAGTAAAAATGGGATTTTTTTGATTTAAGTTTTTACATTATTAAGGGTTTATTACTAACGCAACCTCGACACAAATATTTATCAGGAGATGCAAAAAAAAGTTTCTATAACTAAGTTGGGACATTTTTTTTAAATAATTTTTTTTTCGAAATTTAAAATGTAATACATTTCAAATTTAAAAGAAATTATTAAAAAAATGTCACAAGATTATTATAAAACATATTTTGTCTGTAGTAATTTGTTTTGGGAAACATTTATGAATTTCGTCTGATTTTCATTTTCCTGTCTCATAAATAAAAGTAAATTTCTTGTGAATACAATTACAAAAGTTTTTTAAAATATTCAGCAGGTAGACTGTTCTGCAGATTTTTTTTACAGAAAATTTTAAAATTTAGAAACAAATCTTTTGTAAATATTTCTTAGATACTGAAATATTACACTCATAGAAAAAAGTCTATAAAAGAGTCGTAAAAAGTCACTAAAAATTAGTTAAAAACGGAACTGCAGAAAAAACTACCAAAATCAGCAGAATATGTTTGGTAAACATAAGCAGGATTAAAACAGCAAGAAAAAATCTATATTTTCAAAGATTTTAGCCATATTTTAGTTAATTGCAACTGACAATTCTATCATAAAAAAGTTTGTTCAGTTTTAATAGACCAAAAGTATTTTAAAAAATTTGTATATTTCCATGTAAAAACCTAAATATATAAGAACATATATGATCTTGTATGTCCACGCATAGTTCAATATATGATCTCATATATTTCCATAAACCTTCGGATCCGAAATTTGGGGGTATATGGCCGTATATGTTCACATATAATCATATATAAACATATATGAAAATATACCCTCATTAATATACCCTCAAATTTCGGATATTTAAATACATGGTCATACATGACATTACGTGCGGTCATATATAATATCAAGAATAATCATATATTGAATTATGCATGGTCGTATATGAACATTTATGTATATGAACATACAAAACCATGTATTTTCATATATTTATATTTCAATTTTTACATGAGTTTTCAAAATTTTATTAAGAATATTTCTTTTAATGAAAATAATAATCTACCCATGTGAAATCAGTAGTTTTATTACGAGTATATTTAGGAAATTTTCTGTTTGTTTGTTTTTAGTATTAAAATCAATTTAACAATTTTTTATTTTTTTGCTAATTTTTATCAGCTTATATTCCCCAAAATGTTTGCTGTTCAGCTGGGTAAAGAATCATTTGTAATTAACTAAAACCTAAATATGTAAATTTTTGTACATAACATATATATAACATTACTGACTGACTAGTCCGCTAAGATGGAATTTTTTTTTAAATTTATGCGGAAAGGAGCTAAAAAAATGGACTCCCCCTCAAAGGCCAGCCCAAACCCCTTAGGCTAGAAGCTTAAAATATAAAATATGCATTCCTAATTAAATGTGGTAAAAATGGGTGTTTAAAAAGAGAAAAGTCTTCCCAAATCCCCTTTGACCAGAAGCTTGAAAATTTAATTCATTGTTCAGGTACTGTTTGATAACTATTTTCGTCTGAAGCATGGTAAAATATGACTTCAAAAAGGGAAAAATTGTCAACTTTAATGATTTGGCCAAAAACCTGAAATTTGAAAAACGAGTAAAATTGAAACACTTAAATTGGGAAATGAAATGGTTGCAGAACCATTAGAATTTAAACACTAGATAAGAATAAAACGCGTGGAATTAAAACACTAGACAAGAAGAACGAAATAGATTGGAGCGGAGAACAACCAGAACTGAAACATTAGACTAACGATTCCCAAATGGGAGGCCGCGTAGAGGGTAGCTGTGTCCAAAGGGCTCCGGGAAGAGTTCGGAAAAAATTCTTTAAATATAAGAAGGTAATAATAAATAATCTTCTATGTCAGTTGTAATTAAAAAATCAAAAAAGGACTTTTTAGACTCTGGCATTTATTTTTTTTTTTTTTTTTTTGTTAAATTGAATACACATAATTTTTTTATTTATTCTAAAAAACAAGTTCTAAGATGTTAAAAAAATCATCAGAATGTGCTTAAAATAATTTAATAATTTTCTAGGGTAATTTGATTGAAAAATTCTTCAAAAAATTTTATCTGGTAAATCTCTTAAATTCTGAAAATTCTACAATTTCATCTGGCGTATTTTTTACTACTACTATTTTTTTCTGAAAATCTTCGGATTTAAATGTTTTTATTTAAATATAAAAAATTTTGAAATTTAGGGGTCCGTCAGCGAGTAAAAATACCTCAGGGGTCTGTGAAGTGAAAGTTAGTGGGAACCACTGCATTAGACAATTGTAACGAAATAAAATGGAACGGAGAACAACTGAAAACGAGTGTAAATAGAACTTTAAACGATGGAAACAAAATAGAATGGAACGGAAAACTATTGGAATTTAAACAATAAACAAGGGGAATGAAATTGAAAACAAGTGGAATTAAAAAACTAGACAAGAGGAATGAAATAGAAAGAAACGGAAAACAAGTGTAAACTGAAACATAAGGCAAGCCTAACGAAATTAAACTGGATCAATTGGAAACCAGCGGAATTGAAACTTTAGCTGAGAAGAAAGAAGTGGAATGGAACGGGGAACGATTGGAATTGAAACACCAGACAAGGGATACAAATCGAATGGGACGCGAAACGAGTAGAATTGGGAAGTGGAAACGAAATGCAATAGAACGGGGCTGTATTTTACTGAAATTTATCGAATTGAAACCATTTTTTGCATTTTAACGAGTTTATACGCTTTTAAAAAACATATCCGCCAATGGTAATTATTTTTGTCAATTATACGAATTCCATGATAGTGAAATTACAATTAATTAGTTCACTCAATTCTTTAGGTCCTTGTATGGTAGATATCCTCCAAGACCGGATTTTTCGAAACTTTTATGAGTGCGGTCCTACCAAAAAATTAGAAATTTAGTCAGGAAAGTGGTAAAAGTGAGGGTTCCAAAGGGGAATTTGTGAGCAGCTGAAAATTTTTTCCGGGAAGAGCAAACAGGGGAATATTGTTCCGCTTAATGTCCTGCCGGAACCTCTTCTGCTAGAAATTTGACATTAAAAATATGTTTTCCCTGGGGGTGCGGGCATATCTGTGATATTGTAACTTTTAGAATGTTTAATAAAAATCTGGCAAAAATGGGGAGAAAAAAGGTTAAAGTGCTATTTAATTAATTTTTAACACCCGATATCCTTTAAGGCAATTGAATAAGTATCCAATTTTGATTTCAACTATTGGTTTTTATTAATATGTTTACAGAACAATCCAAGATAAATTATTATTGGTTTCAAAATTATATATTCTTGCAACAAGTGTTTACGCACAACTAACACTTTTAATCATTTATCTATACAAAACAAATTCAAAATTGACCCAGATTAAACGAAAAAAAAAAATTATATATTTCAGAACTTAAACAAAATTATAACCACAAAGTAAAAACCAAAAAAAAAAAAAAATATATCGAAAAACAAGTGTGATGCAAATAATTAAATAAAAATTTCAAAACGAATTATTATAAAATTACTTAAACAAATTGCAAACTAGTATGTATAAAGTGGTTACTTTTAACTTAAATTGAAAAAAAGCAAAAATTGTAAATATTAACAAAAAAAAAACAAGTAATAAAAATCAAAATGCGTATAAAAATTAAGGGTGTAACCCTGTTGCTGGTGCTAATGGCGGTAGGCACACAATATCAATATTGTTATAGTTTGGATGCAGCAGCCGCTCAATCAACATGTTCCCTTAAAGATAATTGCAACATTGAGGATAATATTCTAGGTGTGGGTGGCGATGGTAACGATCAAGGCTCCACGAATAATCTGGAAAATAAAATAGCCTCTGTTTTTGAGGATAAAGTTAATTATAGTTTGAAATTGTTTGCTGATGAAACAATTATTGAATATAATGCTTTAGATAGAAATCTAAGTGATATTACTGCCAATCTTACACTTAAACAAATAGAATTCGAGGTATTTGATGAGGATGACATTGAGGAAAATGAAAGGGGTAAGTTAAAAGTAAAAACATAAAAATTCCCATAATATACTAAGTTAACCTTCATTGAGGCATATTAATCACTTGCCTTTTATTTGTAAACGATTTACCAATCTGTTAAGATAAAAAGTGTTTAATCATTGTTGTTTGAATGTATTGTTATAAAAATCATGTAATCCAAAGTCATTGACCAAAATTTAACAAATATTTAAATCAATTTTTTTTTTTATTTTTGTGGTAGGCCTGATAACCGAATGTTCTGTTAATATTTAGCCAACAATTAAAAAATTAAATTGTGTATAGCAAACGACAACAAATATGTCAGTTGGTAGTTAACTTAACATTGTAAAAACGAGGCTATATCTGGTACCACTTTAATAACACCAGTTTTATTTTATTTTCAATTTCAATACACATAAAATTTCACCATTGATTTGTGTTAAATTTATTCACTCAAATATATTTGGGTTTAAAAATACAAATATTTACATTTTTTTTGTTTTAACAGAATTTCACGTTAGTCATTTCAGGCAAAGGTATTTTTTTTTGCGCTTGGTAATTGTAAATTTTAACTATGAACGCGCCCACTAAAATGTTTGTTAGCATTTTTACCACATTTGTAAACGGTTTCTTTGGGGGGGGGGGGGGGGGGTTATTACAGTCTACTCATTAAACACTTCATAATTGACGTCAAACTGTCAAAATTTGCGCATATATGTCAATAGTTTAGGTGGTATCACTTACAATTTTAAAAATAATTGCTGGGCACCTGTCTGTGAGAAATAACAAACAAAAAAACAGTTTAACAATTTGTTGTTAAGCGCTTTTTAACACTAGTTTACAGCCATTTTTTGCACTGATTTTTTTTAGGGGAAGAAACGCTCAGGAAATTCTTCCTACTAATTAATGTGTTGCTTTCTTCGAAAGGGAGAGATAAAAAATGGTGCGATATAATAAATCTTAGAATAGTTAGTGCCCACCATGTGATGGAAAGTTGACGAAATTGTTGAAATTTTCATAGTCCTGCCCGAAAAAATATTGTATCAACTACTTACCAGCCTATTTACTCGCTTAATTACTTTTGTTAGCGATGCAATAAAAATAATTGGTACTCATTATTTTTTGGCTGCTTGTCAGCGAAAGGGTAATGACCACCCATTACTATGTGTTTTTTTTAAGGGAGAAGATAATGGCTACTTATTAGTTTTGGGACATCGCGAACAAAAGTAATTAGGCGTGTAAATAGACCGGTAAGTAGTTGAAACCCTGTTTTTGTTGGGCCTGTTCTGTTATTTTTAATTCAGTGGGGTTAAGTGCTATGGAAACACAAAAGGAAAACGTTGCAATATGTATTATTCTAAATTGATAATGCCGTCACTGGGGATCGAACCCTCAACCTTCTGTGTAACAGTCTAAGGGTGCCAACTATTACACCACATCGCTCTGCCATAGATATTTTTCCGAGCTCGAATCTTTATGTAAATTAGTCAGCGGGACCAGATCGTACACCAGCATTGAAGCTGAAACAGTGCTTTTCGACGCTTGCTCGTCCATTGGCTAAACTTTTGAGGTTGTCATACCGAGCGGGAGTCTTCCCCTTTTGCTTGCCATTGTCCGCCTAATCCCCAAAAAGGGTGAGGCTAATTATCCTGAAAATAACAGCTCTATCGCCATATCATCTGCGCTCTCAAAGGCAATACAGAGTATGATTAATTACCATCTTTCAAAAGCTATACTGCCTATCACTCAGCGATCGGCAATATGGCTTTCGTAGAAGTCGTTCTACGGGAGACATGTTAGCCATGTAGTAGTCGTTCCATCCACAAATTTGGCGAAAGCAAAGTGATTGTTGTAGATATTGCTAAGGCTCTCGATCGTGTGTGGCGCGAAGCATTTGTATCAAAGCTTATTGCTTTTGGTGTTGGTAATGGCTTCTCCCGACTTATTTCGAGCTTTCTAAGAGATCGCACTTCACGTGTTCTTATAAATGGAGTCTCATCAAACGAGTTTCAGCTGGGATCAGGGGTGCCGCAAAGTTCTGTTCTCTCTCTTTCGCTCTTTTTCTTATCTTTTTTCTTCGATCGTAGGCCAGGTCCCGTTGAAATTAAGGTCAGAAGGCAGATTATGAATGACACACTCAATCAACAACTTTTAACAATCTGTGATTTAATTTTAATGTGCGCAAAACCTAATGTTGTTTGTTGTCGCATAGGCCTTTTTTCTTCGATCGTAGGCCAGATCCTGTTGAGACTAGGGGCAGAAGGCAGATTACAGAGTGCAACACATAAATTGGTTCCTCTTTCGTACCCGGTTTTTTTTTGAAGTGTATATCGAAACTAAAAAAAATCCGCAACGGACTTGGCAAGATTACATCGAAATTTTTTTTTATGGACACCCTAAGTTTTTGCACCCAAACATGATTTTTTTAAAAAAGGAAAATTTTTATGGAATCCATATATCATAAACCGTTCGGAATTTTGTTTTTATGTCTTTGGCAAAGTTGTAGATCCAAACCAAAGCAAAAAAATTCTCACATGGACCGACCCAAAAAAATTGCATCCACTGCATCAAAATTGCAAAAAATTGGGGAAAAAATGCTATTTTTTTATGATTTTTTCATGATTTTGTCCTGAAATGGCTTAAATACTGGGAATTTAAGAAATCTTTCTTCAGCTAAATTATATCTAACAACAATATAAACAACTCTCTAGTACATGTCATCTTAATACGAACATTCCTTAACCCTAGAAAGCACATCTTTTTGCTCACACTTATTTTGCATAGCCAATGTTTGTCGTTTCGACAAAGAAAGACTATATAGGTTAATGCCGTTTTTGTTGTTACTTGTTTTCAAATTTACTATTTAAACATTTTATTGTTGTAATGCTGATATGTTTTTGAAAAAATGAATATATTTATTATATTTATTATATATATATTTCTATATTATCATGAAAAAATATCATTTTTTTCCCAATTTTTTGCAATTTTGATGCAGTGGATGCAATTATTTTGGGTCGGTCCATATGAGAATTTTTTTGCTTTGGTTTGGATCTACAACTTTGCCAAAGACATAAAAACAAAATTCCGAACGGTTTATGATATATGGATTCCATAAAAATTTTCCTTTTTTAAAAAAATCGTGTTTGGGTACAAAAACTTAGGGTGTTCATAAAAAAAATTCATGGATCCTGGCCAAGTCCTTTGCAGGTTTTTTTTAGTTTCGATATATACTTCAAAAAAAAACGGGTATGAAGGAGGAACCACACGATGACCTTAAAAATGCTGCACTGTGTTATGAATGACACACTCCTTTCAGCAATCTCTGATTCGATTTTAATGCTCGCTTCGATTCGTTGTCGCATAGGGCTGTGGATCCAGCATTGTCATCTGTATATATGGGTGGTATATATATTGATGTTCTGGGTATGAAAATCCAGTGTGATGTCCGTTTTTAAGGTGTCAAAAGAAGCAGTCAAGTGCCTTGAATTTTTAAATCGGTGTAGGAACTACTGCTTACTTACTATATATCACCAATGTGCGACCGAAGATGGAACACAACTCCCATACATGGCAGGAGTTTTAAAGTCTATTTTGGAGCTTCTCGATTAGGTCCAAAGGAGGGGGTTGGTGGATAATAGTGACAATAGAGATGTCCAGCTCTATTGACCCTTTGGAACATCGTCAAAATGTGGGTTATGTAATACTGTTGTGTCGTTAATACAATGGGAGGTATTCTTCTGACATAAATGAACTCGTCACCAGAGCCCTGAGTTCCGTTCACAACTCCCGCTTATCTAATAGAGCACATCCGTTTGTAGTCGATTGTCCGCACTACAGAGAAAATTCATTCAGCAGTCGAACTTGTCATATGTGGAATAGACACCCCGCAGGGGTCTTCAGTCTAGATAAATTCAAATCTAATCTGCACTCAGAATTCCTCCTTGTAATCCGTTTTTTTTTCGGAAGAGCGATTTGACTGAGGTTTTTTTAAATCCAAATTCGTGTTTAGGAAGAGTGTGTAAAAACCTCGTAATTTGTGTCTGTTATAAATATGCGTAGATATAAATATTTAAAGATCTTTAAATTTTTAATTACTAAACCACTTATTTGAAAGTATTTATTTTTTTAAATTTTTATGATGTGAAGAATGAAAGAAATCAGTTTAAATGAGGAAATAATTAAAAATTATAAACATGTAGTTAGTGTGGCACTAATATTGATTTGATAAATAATATTTAAGTATTAAATTCAATACTTTTAATATTTTCTTTTTAAGATTTATCAATGAAATTTTTACAGTCATGTCATAAATAAAAATGACGCACATATAATTTTGTATGCCCTTCGATTGAAATTTTACGTGATGACTGTATAATTTTGTAAGTTTACAAAAAAAAAATGGTGATACACTAATAAGGAAGGTATCCCTGGTGTCATACAGCCATAATTATGTGATAGAAAAGCTTGTATTTTTTAGCGGCCCAATATCAAGTCTACACTGATAGAATTTTGTGCATAGTATTCATGAATTTATTTATTAATACAATTAATTTGTTAATTGGAATGATTCAATAAGCGCTTTCATTGAATCAATGAAACATGTTGCATTAAAACAATTTTAATGACACTGATCATTGATCTCTGATCATTGATTGAATTTTTTTTTTATTAATTTTACCATAAAAATAATGAATTCCTTTGTTCAATTCACAACGGGTATTGTATCGTTGTATCTTGTAATACTTTACAATAGTGTAAAATTGTTGTTGGTAATTTACACTTAAAAATCTGATAAAACTTTACAACTTCATTTGCTGTCTTTATTAAATATTGTATTGTGTATCATAACATATCAGTGAATGGCAGTTTTTTCACTTTTACCTTTATTTTGCATTTTATTTTTCTTCTTGTTTCTATAAATTTATAAATATTTTTATTTTTCTTCTTTACTATTTGACATTTTACAACATAAAAATACAACTGACTGTTCACAACTAAATATTTGTATAGTGTATTTCAACACAAAATACAATACCGGCTGTGAATAGCCCAATTGTCAAAAAAAAAAAATCTTAATTCCATGTAGATTTGTTGCTTTCTTTTTTTTTTTTTTTTGTAAAAGTTGGGTTTATCCAGAGAGTATTAACTTTAATGAAGAAGCTATCCTTCCCACAACTCTTTTGAGTATTTTTAAACTCAGACAAGCAAATTAAAACCATTGGCTTGTGGTATAAAAAACATTAAGCGCAAACAAAAAGATATTGTAATTTGGTTGTAAGGGGGAAAATGTGTTAAAATTAAACATAAAACTAGTTTAAAAAAATGTTTGTAAATTTAATAAAAAATTTTACTTTTTCCGCTTGCTAGTGGTTTTTAATTCTAAAATGTCCCTATCACTGCCAACGAATGCCATTGCACAAGCAAATCGAAAAAGGATAGAAGCCCTTTGTTTTAGTTGAATTTCTCTGGGGATTTGCAAGCCACTTTTTTCCAAATCACCTCAAAAAGTACCCAGTAGCAAAAAATACTAGTTCAGAACCAGTTATGTACTAGTTTATTTGAACCAGACAACTAGTACGAGTTCTACCGCCTCTCCATAGAAACAACTGTAGAATTTAACATGGAGATGTCATAGGTCTGGGGGCAATTGTCTCCAAACTGTCACTTTGGGGTAGTTAAAGAACTAGTTTAACATTACTAGTTGAAGTATTAGTTTAGCAGTACTAGCAGCAGGACAAAAAGTTTGGTGGGTCAAAGGATATGTTACTTAACTGACAGTTTTGAACTAGTTCGGTACTATTTACTAAGAGAGTGAAAATTAATGGTGCTATATCAGTACTTTTTACTAGAGATTAAGGAAATTTTATTGGACTAGTGCTAAAATCACACTAGTCCGGTTCTAAAATCTGATGAAATAAAATAGTTTTTATATTTTGATATAAGTATGAAGTTATATTTAAAGTAATTTTAAATTAAACCAAACAGACAAATAACATGTGAAAATTAAGTTAAATTAATGACCCAGCAAAACCACACATTACCAAATGATGTGTAAAGTAATGGGTAGGGGCTCATGGATTACTTTACACCTTACTTCACTGATGAATTTTACAGCCGATGAGACTCAAAGTAATGTATATACCTATTACTTTAGAGATGATAATGTAAGGGGTTACTTATATGGTTACGAGAATGGAAGGAGTAATGTGTCTAAAAATAGATTTTTAAAAGGGATGAATTTTTTTTTAAAAAATTATTACAAATATTTTAAACGTTATTTAAAATAATGTGGTCATGATGGGAATCGAACCAGGGAAATCTGGTTGCCAGCCAAGAACTCTACCCACTGGGCTAACGACGCATATAGTATTTGATTGTTTTAAACTTAAATGAATTGTTCCGCCTCGTTTTTTCGCTAGTGTTATCAAAACAAACATACATTACTCTTTTGCTTACAAAAAACACAAAGTAATGTATCTAAAATTAGATTTTCAAAAATATTTCAATTATTACTTTACATTAATAAATCATATATTACGTAATCCATAATCAGTAACTTATTACTTTATGCTTGCAAATAATGCAAAAGGTAACGAGCTATCATTACAAGCTAACGCATGAGAATATCGCACCCATTACCAAAGTTTTGCTGGGTAGTTTACCCATTATTTGGTAATGTATGATTTTGCTGGGATTCTTAGTTTTTCTGTCCTCTCTATCACATATTGCAATTTTATCGAAATCGCAGGCCCTTCCTCTACGTTTTACATTTTATAAAGTTAAGCCTGGATTAGTCAGACGTATATTTATGTCTATCTAAAAATAACGTGAGTTTAACGTTAACTTTAAATATTTTTATCCAGATTTGACATTCATTACTATAGTTAAGCACTAAACTTTAGTTATAGAAAATCTTATATTTTAATTTTTGTTTTTTTATATGCAGTTAAACGTAAAAATTAAAAATTCTGTTGAGAGTCGATTTTTTCTCTACATTTCTCCCTTCCTATATGTGATTTTAGTTAATATTTTGCGGGAGATTTTGAAAAAATTTTTTAAGAGGGTTGGCTCAATTGTATTCTGAACCGCTCATATGTTTGAAAAGTTATTTAGTTCCCATTATATATTAAATGTGACTAAGTACTCTTATAAACAAGTTATTTTTAGATTACTTTCTTAATCTAAAGGATTTCGAAATATAATTTTCTAAGGAATACTATGAATACTTTTGCGTTATATCAGCCTTTACAAAAAAATTATTAAAAAAACATTTTTATCTGTTTTTCAATAGAAATTCAAACATATTATTTATACCTTTGAATTTGCCTTAATTTCATTAAAAAAAAACTTAAAATATGTTCAAAAACCGAAAAACTCCTTCTTCCTAAAACCTTAAACATGAGATTGGATGGCTAAACAATACGTGTTCATTAGTTTCCTCTCCTCTGTAACATATTCAGATCTCAGTGAAATCCTTCCAGGTGACGCCGAGGATTTCTTCCTATTTTTACAAAAAAAAAATGCAATATTTGAAAGTAAAGTATTCGTGCTTCTAATAAAAAATATACAATAGTTTGGTTTCGTAAATTTTTGTTTTTTATTTCTTAATATTGAATCATTTTTAAAAATGATTTCATTTAGTAATAAAAATGTTCTTGCCAATTAATTTATACATTTTATTAACTGCGGTATATTAAAAAGTTATATTCTTTCTTATTTGGTAAATTACCAAAATTAGAGCCGAAATTAATTATTTTATATTCTTTTTGTACTTACACTCACCAAAAAAAGTCTTTAATGGCAACTGAAAATTTTGCAGTTATTACGGGAAATTTTGCTAATTTGAGCCCAGCGGTTTTTTTGCTAATCTTAGCAACACATGTCTGCAATGAACTTAGTAGAAAAATTAGTAGCCGCTACTAAATTTTAGTAAACTTTTTGTAAAGTGGAATTTAAAATCTGTTTGCTAAAATTAGCAAAAAAAAATACTAAAAATTATTAATATTAGTACAAAATTTATTTTTTTATCGAGCAACAAAATTTTTTTATTTTATTTATTTTTTGTCAAAAAATATTTTATGCAAAATTAAAAAAAAAATCAAAGGCTTAAAAATTTTTAAAACAAACGAATTTATTAATTTTTTTTAGTTTGGTAATTTCTGTTTTGAAAAATATTTTAGTAAATTTTTTTTTACTCTAAGGTCAAATTTGTATTTTTAGAACTAAACAACTTTTTAGTGCTATGTGCATGTCCTATTTTTAGACATGAGTCTGTATCTTCACTTCCGATCCATTTTTTAATTTATATAACATTTAAAGGCAATTTAAGTTTGTTGGTGTAAGTTTTAATTTGAAATAACATTTTCTTCAATATCCATTTTTTTAAAATTATAATTTTTTTTTGCTAATTTTAGCAACTCGGTTTTCAAAAATTTGTAAAATGATTTCTAAAATTAGCAACAAAAGTTTGTTAATAGTCTCCAAAAATACTGTAATTTGTAAAATGTAAATAGCAAAAAGATTTGCTAAATAATAAATTTTTTACTAAAAAGTGGGATTGAAAGCCGTTTACAAATTGTTCTACTAACTTTACAAACAACTTAGAATTTATATTTAAATCCTATTTGGCTGCATTTTTAAATAAAAGTCTTTAAGAAAAAAAAAGTTATCTAATATAAATTTATTTTACTTTGATCTCCCTTCCCTTAAAATACATTCGATTAAAAAAAATAAATAACATTTGAAACTGTAGAAACCGGATCACTTGAACTTTAAACAGACATGCTAAATCTTAGTTAAACATTTTAAAAGAATTAGATAATTTTCGATATAATTTAAAAACGACATAAGAAAATAATACCAAAAAAGAAATTAAATTAATGTAGTTTGCATCTACGAAAATAGAAATAAACAATTTACTACAATTTATTAACAAATTCATATGATAAAATAAATATTTAGCTAAATAGTTAGAATATACAGTGGACAAAGTACATATCCATACACCTATAAGGCTTTATGTTTACCGTCACAATTTCTGATTAAAAACAGATGAAAGAAAAAAAGTTACTATAGCATCTTATAGATACATAGTCCCAAAAATATACCATATATTTAATTTCAAGATAGCGCTGCTCATAAAAGAAAAAATTACAAGGAAGCAGAATTCCTCTCCTATAAGCTCAGAATTACTGCAATTAAAATTGCTATGTAAACCGGGACTTAATGATGAAGTAGTGAAAAATCTAAATTTATTTAACGAAAAATTTCATTCAGGAAATATCTGGAAGATGGGTTTATATGGTCCAAATCTTTAAATTTGAATGCACGATTTATGCTCTTATATAACCCTCACAGCCCAAATAAAACACACAGCCTAGGAAAACTTTGGTAATGGAGCGATAAACTTATGCATTACCTATAAGGTATACTCTTTACCTATATCATTATTTTTAGACATAAAGTAATGAGTTACCGATAATTGTATACATAATGCATAAAGTATTTAATTACTTATAATGGGTTAAATAATGCATTACTTTGCAATGTACACTCTTAACCTTCAGCATTATTTTAAGACATAAAATAATGGATTATCGATAATTGATTACATAATGCATTACTTAGTAATAAACATTCATTACTTTTAGCATTATTTAAATACATAAAGTATAAGTTACTGATAATTGTTTAAATAATGTATTACTTTGTAATGCATTACTTTGCAATGTACACTCTTAACCTTCAGCATTATTTTAAGACATAAAATAATGGATTTTCGATAATTGATTACATAATGCATTACTTAGTAATAAACATTCATTACTTTTAGCATTATTTAAATACACAAAGTAATGAGTTACCAATAATTTTTTAAATAATGTATTACTTTGTAATGCATTACTTTGCAATGTACACTCTCAACCTTCAGCATTATTATCGTTTTTTTCGTTTATTTACGTTTATTTAAGACATAAAATGATGATTCATCGATAATTGCTTACATAATGCATTACTTAGTAATACATATTACGTTTAGAATTATTTAAATACATAAAGTAATGAGTTACCGATAGTTGGTTAAATAATGCATTACTTTCTAATGTATAATCTTTACCTTCAGCATTATTTTCAAACATAAAATAATGAGTTACACATAATTAGTTACATAATGCATTACAATTTAATATAAAATAATGACTGAAAATTGTTAAATTTATTCAAAACATTCAAAAGATAACCCATTACTTTTTATTTTTTTTTGTCATCAATGAAGTAAGGAGGAAGGCAATGCGTCGACCTATATGGCTATACCTTACTTCACCCGTTATAAATACTTGTCTCTTTTTTACCCTCTTTTACTTATCGGAATTTCGGCGATCGCGATCACTGTATTCCAAAGACACTTTGTCGTCTGTTAATGGATCTCATCGCGTTCCCCATGTTAATGGTTAATTAAAATTTGACCTTTGTGCATTATTATGTCAATTTAGCATAAATCTAGTGCAGCTTAAAAATTTTTTTAAAATTTCACATAGTGAAATTATTCTATCCCAGCAAAAATAAATGGAAGTGATTCTTAAGGAATTAATTTTTTATTGATTCTAAAGCAGTTGCGTCCAACTCATATGCACAATGTGCAAGCTTTTACAAAAGAGCTTTTTCACCTACAGCGAGCTTCGACGAGAGCTTTTACATATATGAGAGCACAAAACAAAGATGGAAATTTTGAATTTCGAAATGTTATAAGTTGTATAATTTATTTAAGCCAAAACACTTTAATACTTCTTTTGAAAGATCTTTAAAAAAAAAGCCATCTTCAAAAGGCTTGCAGTGCTTTGCTAAGGATAGAGCAACAACAAAAGGAATCTTTTCTTTGATATTTTTTTCATATTGAAATTGGTCGATTGGCAAATTTTTCTTTTGAAACTTTAATTTCAGTTCATCTACTAAAGTGGCCCTATCTAAATTTTTATTCAAAAAACTCTTTTGGCATGTATTATAATACCTTTCAATGGTATGTTTGTGATTGCGTTTAGCATTATAACCACAAACCAAACATACGGGATCGCCGTCATTGTTTTCAATAAACAAAGACAACTGTTCCCACGCTTTATTAAATATATAGCTTTTAGTGAACATAGACTGCTCGTTGTGTGTTTGAAAATGTTTCTTTGAAAGTTATTTTCAAGTTGTTGGAAAAGTACTAACGTACTGAATTTTCCGTCCCTGAAAAAAACCTCTTTACTACAAACGCAAATATCATAGTATTAGTGTTTGGACGCAACTGTTCTAAAGTATCGCTTAGTTCTGATTTTTCTCTTCTAAGGCAGTTCTTTTTCACAACTTATAAAAATGTGATTTTTAATGAAATTTAACACTTTTCAAATCTATGACGCTACAAAAAGTAAAAATTTATTGAAGTAAAAATTGCAAGAATTTCGAATAGAGATAAATAAGGCCCGATTGCTGAATTTCCCGCTAAACGAACAGTAAAACTCAAACAAATGTGTCAGTTAAATTCCCAGGTAGATGCTAACGGGAGATTGTGAAAATGAGGCTAAGGCCCGACTACTGATGTCCTGTAGAAATCTAAATTACAAATTCAAATTTTATTTGGGAAGAACAAAGATTTAATTTTTCACTAAACCATAAGAAGAGCTTTAGATGCAATGAAAAACGATCATAAAAGAAAACTTCCACCCTATGACACCCCTATGTAAAAATCATTGGTTCCGATCCAAATTTTCACAACACCGGAATCAAAATCACTGCTTCTTTTTTTCTTCTTTTGCTACTTTTTTTTGCTGGGATAGAATAAAATTTAATCCATTTTTTTAGCAGTTAAAAGTTTTACTCTCACAATTTAAAATAACAGGTGGTACCAGTAGAGATCTGGCTTAAGATCAACAAGAAAAATGTCAGCGTAATGCCGAGTTTTCTCTATTCAAAACTGCAAAAAAAATGTCGACCTATGTTTAAGGCCCCAAAAATGTAAGCGATAAAAAAGTTTTTATAATCATAAAAAACCACAATCATAACAAAACTAATTTAAAATGGTCTTTTCAAAGCAAGTGAAAAATATTTTTGTATGGAGTTTGACAGATATTTTTTTTTAAAGAGCCAACAGAATACCGGGATTTAGCAAAAAAAAAATGGTTAACAAATTATATTAGCGGCAACGTCTAAATGTTAATTTTAAGATTCTTAAATTCGATGTCTGGAGTGTTTACTATAATTACCAAAAGTTTCTTTAAAGCCCAGAGAATATAAACAACAGTGTTTTACTGCAGCCCGACAATTTGTCGATAAAGCAGATTATTTATTTTGTTTATTTTGACAAGACTGCCACTGTCCACTTGCAATTTCACTAAAATCAGATAAACGCACTGTCGCCAAATTTCTACCACAATGTTATGGTTTGTCGATAAAGCAGGAGTTTTATTTTCTTTGTCACTTTAAATAATTTTGAAAATTTTCTAAATAACAAGATATGCCTTCAAATAAAATATAATAAGAAATTTTGAAAAATATTGAATAGTTTTCTCGAAATTCAAGAACAAAGTTTGACAGCGCTGTCACTGTTCTCTAGTACTTTCACTATATGGTTTGGTCTAATCTGTTTTGGACTTGACTGGTTTATGTGCTGTGTGCCCCACACTTGCAATGAATAAAGGTTGATTTACATGTCCACTACCCTTATCGAATATTGTCCAATGCTGGGGTATACCAAATATGGAAAGAAAGAGATGGCCAACGTGCGTTAAACTTTTAAAGCAATAGATATTTTGTTTAGCAAAAGTCATTCTGAAAATAACATTCTTAAATTTAGTGATTGCATTTTTGGAAAAGTCTTTTAGCATCCTTGTTGTTTAACGATTTTATTAAAGATTCTTATAGAGGTATTGGGAAATATTCTACAGAAAATTTTGAGTTTCTATACTCCGAAATTATTAAAAAAAAACTTAATAATTAATATTTATATGCAAATAGAGGACTATGTATTTTATTTTTAATTTTATAGTTCCTTGTATGTAAAACTTTTAGCTTGTTGGTTAGCATAAAATTCTAATTCATGGCAGGTACGAGTATTTACTTAACAAAATCGCAAAAAAAAAATATTGTTGATATAAGATATTTTCAAATAAAATTAAAATTTATTATGCCATGAACGTATCACATTTTTTTTTTAAATCGCTTTTGTTATTTTTGCATAAATAAAAAGAGCGTACTGCTTTAGAGATCATCATCAGTTTACATACACAGAAAAATATTGAGGTTCAATTGTTTATTTGATGCAACATTTAATTAAATTTGGAATAATTAAATTATTTATAGTATCAATTAAAAAAGTAATAAAAAATAAATAATGTTTTTAATTTAAATTATACCTATAAAAATAATTTTTTTTATAAAAACCATCACAAAAATTTAATAAAAATTAATTAAAAATTGCAAAAAGATCTTTAAAAAGAAATTATAAAATATTTATTGACTATATTTGTATTTTCAATTAAACTTTTGAGTCTTAAAAATGTCTATTACTTTTTAAGTATACAAGAAATTATTAATCTGCTAGATCAAAAAAAAATATTGTTAAAATACAATTCATTTATTACTTTCTGTGTACATAGTAATAATAATAATAATTTTTGTTTTTAATCTAGAAAAAGGAAACATTAAAAATGCATTTTACATATACAGGTTGGTTGAAAAGTTCCTGCGCTCGAAACGAAAGAATACTGTGTTTGTTACGAAATATATTTTTTTATTCAATATAATCTCCTAGAAGCTCAATACACTTGTTCCAATGATCTTCCAATAACTTTATCCCATCCTTATAATGGTTTTCCGGAAGCTCTGCAAAATAACCGTCTACGGCTGCTATGGCCTCTTCATTCGACGAAAAATGCTTTCCACGAAGGAATTGTTTAAGATTTCTAGGAAATAGTAGTCACTGGGAGCCAAATCTGGTGAATACAGTGGATGTTCAAGCAATTCGTACTTTAATTCTTTGAATTTAGCCATCGTCAAAACACTTTTGTGAGCAGGTACATTGTCTTGATGAGAAATGATTTTTTTTTTCTTTAAACCAGGTCTTTTGTCACGAATTTTTTCATCCAGCTGATCCAAAAGGCTGCAATAATATTCAGAGTTGATTGTTTTACCTTTCTGAAGATAATCAATCAACAAAATTCCTTATGCATCCCAAAAAACTGATGCCATAACCTTCTTTGCTAATCGTTGTGACTTCACCTGCTTTGGAGCTGAACAACCAGCTTTAGTCCACTGTAAACGTTCATGTTTTTTTTATAATATTTTTTTTTTTTAAATAATTTAATATGAAAACAGTTGCCAGAATTCGATTGGCAACAAACTCGGTGGCCACAACTGATACTGTTTTCTGGGTGTATTTTTAAATTACAAATTATATCCTAATACCCTAACCGAGCACTAGCAACGAAGGCTTTTGGCTCGTTGTAGCGAAAACAGACCAGAGCCTCTGGTGGGAATCGAACCCACGACCCCCGCACTGATAAGCTAGCACGCTACCAACCAGCCTACCGGGGCTGGATCATGGTGGTAGATACAAGTCTCATCCATAGTTATAAAACGACGCAAGAAGTCGGTTTTATTCGGCTTAAAACGCTCCAAATTGCGCTGAGAAATTTGTTTTCGATCCAGTTCTTGTTGAACTGGTAATGTGTGCGGCACTAACTTTCCAAACAGTTTTTTCATACGTAATTCTTCATGTAAAATATGGAGTACTCGTTCGTGTGAGATGCCTATGGCATTAGCAATTTCACGCTTAGTCAAACTTGGATCTTCACTAACCATATTATGTACCTGCTCAATGATCTCAGCTGTGGTTGCAGTTTTTGGTCATCCTGCGCGTGGATCGTCTTTAAGGCTGATACGACCACGTTTTAATTCACCAGCCCAAAATTCGACGGTGCGTTTTGAAGGTGAGGACTCCTTATACACTTCTAACAATTGTTCATAAATTTCCTTTGCTTTTAAACCCTTCAAAACAAAGAATCTAATGACTGCACGATATTCAATTTTTTCCATATTAAAAAAAATCAATGACACGTCAACTTCAAATGGCTTGTAAATAAAGAAAGAATTGACTGAATGACTTGCAACTTTGCATGTGTTCTCAGGACAGTTATACCAACTTGAAAAAAAAAAGTTTGGAGCTAGCAGTGCCATCTCTTGGTAAGCGCAGGAACTTTTCAACCAATCTGTATGTATGAGTATTATGATTAAATCACTCTTAAGAGGTGTTCACATTATCCCACAAGTCAAAAATACATGTAAGAACATATTAAAAATAGAAAATTTATTACAAACATTTGAAAGCTATTTTCATTTATTTTTCAGCCTGAATACTCAAAAGTTTTTTTACTTTTTAGAAATACAGAGAATTTTTAATACTTTTGGGGCATGTTTTGGATTTTACTTTTAGGTGAAAGTCAAAATTTCATAATTTCTTCTTAATTTATTTTATTTTCGTTAAAAAATTGAATTTTGATAGTACAGTGGTCATTTAAATTTTTGGAATACAGTGAAATAGGTGGTATAAATTTAAATTTTACGCCGTCTTGAATTAATTACAGAACATGCCCGATTGTTTCTGGAATTCATTCAGAAATTTCGATATACCATTCCTAAAAAAAGTTAAAAATACTCTTGGTCCCGTTTCACACAGAGCAACATTTGTCGCGCAACTCTTGAGTTTGTGGGAGAGAGGGGAAAGAAGAGTGGGGGTTGTACGGAGTTGCTTGTTTTACGTTTTGTTTTTTCATTCTTCGTTTTGTTTTTTAATTCTTCGTTTTTTTCATTCATTTTAAACCAAATGTAGACGAAAGTTGCTAAAAAAAAAAAGTTTCTCTGTATGAAATTAAAGGCAACTTTAAAAGAGAATTGACAAGAATCGCGCGACAAAAGTTGCTTTGTGTGAAACGGGACTTATGACAGTCATAAAGTTAATAATATTAAAGATAAACATGCATTGAGGACAGGAATGATACTTAATTCATTGTACCCTTTTTTGTTCAAATTTAACTCTCTTCCAGTGTTGCCACGAACACCAATTTTTTGTAAACAAAAATTTTTTAAAAAAGTTACCAAATGAGAAAAAAATAATTATTATTGGAAATGTTCCCATCAAAAAAATTGCAAAAAAAAAAAGAAGCAATGATTTTGATTTCGGTGTTGTGAAAATTTGGATCGGAACCAATGATTTTTACATAGGGGTGTCATAGGGTGGAAGTTTTCTTTTATGATCCTTTTTCATTGCATCTAAAGCCCTTTTTATAATTTAGTTTTCACTAATGGCATATTTTGATGTTCCCAAGCAAATTTTTAATTCGAAGTTTAGATTTTAACAGAACATCAGTAATCAGGCCTTAGCCTCACTTTCACAATCTTCCGTTAGTTTCTACCTGAGAATTTGACTTTCTTGCAATTTTTACTACAATAAATTTGTTATTTTTTGTAGCAATAATAACTAAGATTTTAAGAATTTAAAATCTAGTCAAATATTGAAACAAATCACATAGTTATAAATGCCAAATTTATATAGAAATATCTATGATTTATGTTTAAATTTGGTTGTTTTTAAAGTAAAATACCCTTCATAGATTTGAAAAGTGTTAAATTTTATTAAAAATCACATTTTTGGAAGTTATGAAAAATAACTGCCTTAGAGAAGGAAAATCAGAACTAAACGATACTTTTGAATCAATGAAAAATTAATTTCTTAAGAGTCACTGCCATTTATTTTTTCTGGGTTCTTTTATAGCAAAAATTTAAAAAAAAAATATATTTCCTGCTTTCATTGTCACTTTCAGATGATAAATCTTCGGATTTACTATTTGCATTGAATACAGGTCTTTTTCAATAAAAACCTTAAACTACCCAACATAAACGTTCCGTTTATGTACCGTCATAACCGAATTCCAAATCCTCGAAACTGATTTGAATTCGTTGAAAGTCCGGCAAAGGCGGAAGGCTTATGTACCGTTGTGTGGTGTAAAAAACGGATTTGAGTCCGTTTAAAGCCAGTTATTGAAGGACTGTTCATGTAACTTTGTGTCGTGTAAAATACGGAATGACTCCGTTTTCAGAATGCTGTATCCGGTTCGTATCCGTAACGTTTTTCTAAATTAAATTAAAACGAACTACATACTTTTATAAAAAATTTAACAGTAAATTTACTGTTAACTAAAATTAAAAAACACAGAAAAAATAATTTATATATTTGATTCACAAAAAAAATTACCAAAATGAAAAAAAAAAAAATTCACATCTCCACATTGGAAAAAATAACCAATTTTGGTTAAAAATAGCCAATACGGCAACCCTGCTTTCTTCTATAAAAAAATTAAATCAAAATATTGTAATGATAGGTCACTGCCGTATAGATTACCTTGTAATGGTAGGATATTACCCTTTGCATTACTCAAAGCAAAAATCAATATAATGACTTAATAATAATGGGTTATAGAAGTACTTATATGTACTTGCAAAATAATGACTTACTGATAGTTGGTTAAATATTTCGTATTTCTGTTTTTTGTAACAGATATTTTTTTTTGAAAAATTTTACAACAAAATATAAATTTTTCCAATATAAAAAGTGATTTTTTAAAAATTTGAAGATTGCAAAGGAATTCTAATGTGTAAAAGATTTTTTATTATAAAGAGTAGGTTTTAGATTCAAATTATTCTAAAGTAGGTTTTAAATACCTTATGGATTACTTTAAATAAGAACATTTTACTTGAGTAAGAGCCAGTATTATGGACAGCTCTAACAAGGAGCTTCTGCAGAGTGGTTAACTCCGAATGAAAACATTTTTTTGCTAAAATGTTTTATTCAACTTATGTAATTTCAAAATACCAAAAGATAATAGTAACGACTTGCTTTACTTATTCATTCTTTATGCTTATTCATTCACTATGAGTAACCATGCTGGTAACTCTTTATTCTCACTTTTTATAAGCGGGAGGATCATGACCACCGGTGTATTTTCGGACATCACGAACAAAAGTAATTAAGCGAGCAATTACACTGGTAACTACCCTGCCGGAAAAGGACTTATCCCAGGACACGTCACATACCCGGTTCATTGTGATAGGGACCGGTCACGGGACCGATCACTTTAACATGGGCTTGTCCTAGGAGGGGGTCAATTGCCCTATGTGACGCGTCATAGTAATAGTTTAAAAGGACAAGTCATGACTTTTAAACCGGTCACGTGATAGGTACTTTAGGAACCGGTGCTCTTTTCACCTATCTTGTGATATGTTTTTTCGGAACCGGTTCAGTTTTCACCTATCCCGGGACAGGTTCCAATTCCCAACTGACCCCTTCTTTCCCGCAGGGTAGTGAACCCCTTTGTTACTCGCTTAATTACTTGGCAGTGTCGTGATTTTGCTAGGTAGTTTTTAACTCAAAGAGATATTTCTGCGTTTTGGGGGGATTATTTTTTTTAATATTTTAAGGTGTGCTGTTTTCTAACATAAAAAAGAATGTTAATTGAATACTAATCTACAAATAAATAACAAACGGTAACAAAAATTGTTTATAAAAGTTTATAAATATACAATATGTGAAGAAATACATAAGTATTTTTAATGTTCATGATATATGTATTTGTCTTTACTTTTATTAATTTATTTAAATACCGACACTGACATTTTAATTTATAAAAATCCTAAATGGGAATATAAAATACTTTCTCAGTTCTTACTTAGAAGGAATTTGAAAATATGATCATCATGCCCACCAAATTGCTGTCGTCATTTATTTATTTATTGATAGTGTATACGTGGACTGTCCAATAATGTTGAAAATAAATTGAGATTTAAATAAAATAAGATTTATATAAATCCATATAAGTCTAACAATATCTACACTTACAATATATTTTCTGTTACCAAATGTAGTTTATTTAAAAAGTAAAACATAGAGTTTGTTTTTAAATGAAGAATCAATTGAAATTCATAAAAATATATTTTTTTAAAAATTAATTAATAAAAATTTACAGTTGATATTTTCTGTTAAATGTAAAATTTTATGTTTTCTGTTTCTAAAAATAGAAATTCATATAATTCCTTTTATGTTTTTTCCCTACGGGAAATGAAGGGTCGATTGATCCAAGGTGGTAAATCTGTGATAGCTGAATGAGGGACATGTCGCAATACTGGTGTAAAATATAATTCAGTGTCTGAAAAAGTGGTAATAGCTGTAAAATTACCAGTGACTATTAAAATGGTGGCAGAACCTTGACTAGTTATTTGTAAATATATCATGTAACTAGAGAGAAATGAACATAACACAAATGTCGACTAAAGAAATGAGGACTATTATAGTTAAAATAATGACAGAACACGGAACTGGTTCAACAAATATGACAAATCGGTGGGATTTGCGAAATGTTAATTTTTAATTTGTGGGGCTAGGGCAGACTAGCCTCCAAGTCTGGGACAGACTTGCCTCCACAGACCTGCTTTTAACCCCACCCATAATTTGAAAATTTTTAATTCATTTTTTTTTTGCTTAATTAAATAGCAAACAATCTTTTATTCTTCAATTCTGTTAAAATTTGAAAAAAATTTTCACATTCTGTGATGTTTTTTGTTTTTTTGAGAAAATAGTTTAAAGTGGAAAATATAAAAAATTGTAAAAACTTTTGTAATAATGAATGGAATCTTTCAGAGACATGTTCTTAATATGAGACACGCGAAAGAAATATTGACAGGTTACGTGCTAACTAATTTTCGATTGCTCTGTGACATGTTCACTTGCAACAGTCTAGTGATATATCACGAAACTATTCATTCCCTACAAGTTCTGCAACATAACACATTGTGATTGATATAAAACCAGTTTTTTATTAATTACTTGCCCTCAATCCTGTGGTATGTACATTTGAGTCAGTCACGTAACGTTTTATTTTGCACTAGTTCTGATACATATCACGTAGTGTCAAACATGAGACTAGTTACGTGTAAGATAATTCTATACTGTTCTGTTGCGCATTCACTTACACCAATGCAGTGATATGGTACCCTAAACAAGGTCGGCGATATATCGCAAGTAGCTTAAAAGATAGAAATTGCCACCTCCTATGACAAGCCCAGGTTAAAGTTACTGGTTACTTTCATATAAGAGAACCAACTCGAGGACCGGTTTCTGCCACGAAGTTCCGGTCACGTGACTATCTCTGTGACTGGTCCATTTCCTGTGGGGTTTTTACCAAAATAGTTTGTTTTTATACAAAAATATTTCAATAAAAATTACAAGAAATTATTCAAATATCAATACACACATAGAAAATAAAAATATATACATCTGTGTGTGTTGTGTTTTGTAAAATTACATACAAATAAAAAAAAAAATTTCAATTTGAAAAACAAACCACAAAAATCTTTTTTTTTCTACGTTTTGTCAGTTATAAACTGATAGTAATTTTAAACGACTTTCGATTGATTTTACTACTTTTATCGATTATTAAACAATGATTAAAAATAAACAACAAAATGGGCTGAATATAATGACAAATCAGTAGTCCTCTTTTTGATTGTATTTTCGATTAATTTAATATGTATTTTAGATTATTTTTATCAAAATAAAATTGTGAGTGTACATGTTACTACAGAATATTTGTTTGTGTAGTAATGGGTAGTTGTTATTTTTAAATGTAATCACAGTTGTTTTACTATGGAAAACTACAAACCAACTATTATTACAGTTATTTCAAAAAATATATCTAGCGAAAAGTGCTGTGATTATTTTCATATATTTAGTTAGAATATTGTTCTACCTTAAGTCCAAAATCTAATATGATATTGTTATATTAAATTTTATTTGTTGATTTTCAAAAAGGTTGGCAATTTTGTAGACAGTTGTCTACACTAAGAAATTGATGGCTGGGTAATTTCAAGCGGAGAAATATTATTTAATAAATAATATTAACAATGTGAGTATTGTTTTAAGTGTAAATTGTCTGTATAAAAAGGGAGAAAGAGGCAGCAGTATATGTGCACATTTGACTTAAATTTCTCTATATTGTAGGTTAAGGAACGTCCTCTCATTTTTTATTTTTTTTTAAGAGAAGCTGCAGTCAGGAAACTCTTTATAAATGTGTTGCTTTCTTTGGAAAGGAAATAGAGGATAGATTAAAGGTGGTGAAAGATGAAGGCTTTAAATAAGGCAACACTAAAGATTTTAAGTTCAGAGCCTTGTTATTTTACTTTACGTCGGTGGGGTTACGTGATATATGAAAACATGAATAGAAAACTCATGCACATTATTTTTCTAAATTGATGTTATCGTCGCCACGGATCGAACCCAAAACCTTATATGTAACAGTCCAACGCTCTAACCACTACACTACAACGCTCACAATAGTATATGAAACCGATTTTATTATGACTGATAATCACTCTGAGATCAATAATTTTAAATTCAAAATGGCACATTCAATATGGCGGCTTTATATATTCGATATAAAATAAGTACCGAGATTATTGTACGTAGAATTATAAGTTATGTTCAGAAGAGTTAAACCCAATATATTTTATCCCTGAGCGCCCCGGTAGGCTAGTTGGTAGCGTGCTAGCTTATCAGTGCGGGGGTCGTGGGTTCAATTCCCACCAGAGGCTCTGGTCTGTTTTCGCTACAACGAGCCGAAGGCCTTTGTTGCTAGTGCTCGGTTAGGGTATTAACATATAATTTGTAATTATATGATTAATAAATAAAATAAAAAAATAAAAAATAAATAAATAATATTTTATCTGATCCTCACTTTTAAGTCAAAAATTTTGAAGTTAAAATTACTAGTACGGCGGCTAAGAATTGCATAAATTTAATATGTTTTATTCCAGATTCGTAATCAGAGACTCTAAATCCTAGTTGAGCAATTAATTAAAATTCGAAATAATGGTTGGTCTAACCACGATGTTAATTTTAAATAAAACAAAAAGTTCTCAGAGAATTATCATAACATTTACTGTTATGATAGAAGGTTCTATGACAATTATGTGTGAAACAAAATATCGGCCAAATGCTCGCCATACATACATGTGGTGGCACACATTTATCCGATGGTCCATATTTTCAATGACTCTGGGACATACATAATTGAGGTTCAATATCGTTAATGTGCAAAATTATCTCGTCCTTTAGCTCTTAAATTGTTCTTGGCTTAGTGACGTACACGTTTTCTTTTAAATATCCCAAAACACGCATAGAAAAAACATGGTTACAACATGGTCACTGCTAATATATTGTGCTTGCTGCAATCAGGTATCGTTGACACAACCATGGTTGCTAGCATCATTATTATAGTAAATATTTTACTATTTTATGATCGTCACCTTCTATTTTATAACATGATTGGCTGTAATCATACTGTGCTAACAAAAATTCTAATTATGAAAAAAATATGATAATTATACAACCATAAAATGCTGGCAACAACCAATAAAAATTTTTACATCAAATGACTTTGACATTAACAGTCATAATATTTTCTTGTTTTCATAAAAACCAAAATTGTAACAGTTCAGTCAGTGTGTTTTTACTACAAAATGCCTTAAAAAAATTCTCATACTGTTTAATGCTGCGATTTTATATTTATATATATGTATGAGAATCATAATATGATATTACATAGTCATATTACGTATATTAATAATCATAATATAATAAGAAGGATCAAAAATATATTATTGTGAGGATCATACAATGATAATCCAGGAATCATAATATATTTATGGGGATAAAATTTTTAGCATACTATGATTTCATGCGATCATATTATGATAAATTCAAGATCATAATATGTTTAGTTAGAATCATAATATGATCATTTTTGAATCATAATATAACTGAAGGGATAATATTATGGTAAAATTTTGGTTATTTTAATATCATAATATAATAACCATATTATAGTACGACTTTGATTGGCACAATCATAAACCCAAAAATATATAATGCTCTTCGAATGTGATTGTCCCAACCATGTTTTTTCTCTGCGTGAAGAAAGAAGACCAGTGGTGTCAAATCACATGATCGTGGCGGCCAATTTACATCGCCACGAAGTGAGATAACACGGCCTTTGGATTTCTCGCGCAAAATAGCCATTGTTTCGTTGGCTGTGTAGCAAGCAAGTGGCACCATACTGTTCTCCAGGTCCATATCCTCAATTTCTGGCCAAAAAGAAGTCCGTTATCATCTTGCGATAGCGAACACCATTCACTTGACGAGGTTGACTTGCGAACGAACTGGGCGAGCATGCACAGGTGTTTTCACATTTCCTTCATTCCCGGTTTGCTGAAATTTGTGCACAATTTTCCCGATTGTAGACACATTTGGTCGATTATGCTGACCAAAAAAATTACGAAGTGCATTTTGATTTGAACGCCCATTTTTGTAAAAGGCTTCAATAATCTTAACGCGCTGTTCAATTGTGTACCTTTCCATGGCTGAATTTATCAAACATTGAAACAAAGAAATGTCCAATTAAGTTGGACAAAAAACTTGACGTTAAGTTGTGACTCACAATTAACATCGTGCATTATGGTTGCCCCACCCTTTGTAAATTTATGATCGCCATTTTTGATCCGCCGGTTTTCATTTAGAATTTATAAATTACCAAGCTTGGCAATCACTAGCCCTAAAATACCGTTAACAATTCAAAACTCTTTCTATGGATTATTTTTAATCTTAAAATACCAAAAACGAATTAACTTAAAATACCAAAAATATTACAATTCCCTAACCAAATAATTTAAAATATTTTTAACTTTAAAATATCCTAACGAAATAAAGCAAAATACCGTTAAACTTAAAATACTTTAACGAAAGGACTTTATTTATTTATATATTTCTTTATCCTAAAAGCTTCATAAATGATTGTTTGTTGTCGAAAATGTTAAAAAAGTATTTTATAAAATACCGTTACCCTAAAATAACGTAACAAAATAATTTAAAATACCGATAACCCTAAAAAACTCTAACAAAATGCCCAAAACTGAGGCATGCTGGCCCACAGTGCTCTGGTAGTAAAAATTTTTTGTTTTTCACTTATTTGACAAGAAAAGTTTTTACTGTAAAAATATGCAACCATTTAAAAGTAGTCTGCTTTAAATATACAAATCATATGTTAGTGTCCCAGATTTATCAATGGCAAACGTTATTTTGTAATTAAAAACGTTGTTGTAATACAGGTTCAACATTAATATATAAATAATTAAAAAATCACGATTTATGAGTAAATAGTTATACAAATGTTTGCAATAATTAAATTTAAAAATTATTTATTTTTATTTCTCTTTTGTTTTTAGAATACATTCATAATATTGGGCAAAAATTCATATCAATTGCTCAGCCATTTGATGCCTCTCGAAATCCAACATCTTCAGAATTATGTCGATTACATACAAAACAATATTTGGAAGGATTACAAAATTTCGATTTATGGGCTTTGAAAAGTAAGTACATACATATTGAAATATATTTAGATTATACCAAAATTTATTTTAAATTAATCTTCAATAAATACAAATTATCAATGAAGGTTAATTTCGTATGAAAATAATTTATTTTTTCCTTAAATAATGTGTTAATTTAATCCACTTGTCAAATTTGTTGAAAATAACATTTTACAAAATAAGCAGTTGGTTAGAATAAATATTTAGAATTCGTCATTGATTTAAGACAAACAATGAGTAATAAATACTTGATCAATAAATATTGCAAGACAAAAAAAAATATCAAATACAAAAACCTACCAAAAATACATAATTTATAATCTTTAAACATGTTTCGTGCAAATCTTCTTAGCAAATTGCAAATATGTACTCTTTTTGAGTAGAACTCATATGCATTACTTATGCAGACATTTGACAGACAATTTGTCACTTAAATGTCTTCGGAAATGATGGCTTATCATATATTACTTACAACCGAATTTTGTATACTTTATGTATTTACTAATTTATTTAAATATACGCTATAGTCAGGGTTATTTTTAAGTATTTGCACAATATAAAAACAAAATAAAAAAATACTTGTTTATTTTTAATGCAAATTTTTTAAGAAAATTTCTGTTAAGATAAATGTACTAATCAATAAGTAAATACATTAAGAAATATTTTTGCAATAGAATGATCAACATATCTAAAAGATACTTTTAAAATGATAGATAAAACCTCACTTAAATATTTATAAAATTTCTTATAAATAATCACCCTTATTCTAGTTGTCGTCATCGACACAAGACAATGTTGTCTTGGGGTTTTTTTGAAATTGGTATTCCCGTTGTCGTTATCGAAAATAATCGATAACTGTCGACAAGTATTTGGTATTCTGTAAAAAATACGACTCTGATTTTGTCGACACAATTTTTAGTAACGACTTGAGGAAAAGTAATGACTGAAAAAAAAACGGAAAAAATTCAGTTTCAAAAACTCATAGAAGAGTTGGATGAAAAAACGTCGCTTGCAATAGGATTTCGCAGAGGCACTGTTCCAAGTAATTTTAAAGAGCAATGGGAAGAAATATCAAATTTATTAAATGTACTTGGCCCACCGAGAAAAATGGGAAATGGATGGCAGAAGGTAAAGAAAGCATGATCATATAAATTGCATTAGAAAAATATAACAAAATTTATTTATAGGTTTGGCGAGACTTAAAATTTAAAGTTAAAAAAAAGGTGGTAGGCAACAAAGCCGAGTGTAATGCTACTGGTGGCGTAAGATTCAAGCAATTTATATTGAGACCGCTGGAGGAAGCTGTGGCAAATCTGCTACAGTTTCAGAAACAGCTGAACCCTGAGTTAAAGTCGTTTCCAACACTGAGCTGGTACGACCCCTGGGCTAAAAATCTTAATGTAGCTGCCAAATTTATTGTTTTGGAAATAAATGTGGACTTGATTCCGGTTTTCAAATTAGGTGCTATTGTTTCCAGCACATCTTTGAAGGCTGTTTTATTCAGCCGAAAGTAACTTTCAAACCTTTAAAGAAAATTTGAAGATTAACATTTTTTAAAGTAACAGACTTTGATTTTGCTTCTCACTTGTTATCCGGCAGGTTAAAGATATTGGATTTCTGTCTGAGTCTTCTTTCTAATAAAAATTTTTTTTTCGTAAAAATAATAAACAAAATAAATCTGCCGACTCAATTTTTAGAGATGTGTTTTTGTTTAAATCTATAAACAGTTAACGTCGTTACAACACTGTTTTAGAATACCAATTTGGTGTCGAAATGATGTCGACGTCGAAGCAAAGTGATGTTGACTCAAAAACGCCGACGACAACTAGAATAAGGGTGAATATTAAGAGGGTACCTATTTGAAATTTCCCAATAATACGTGAATTTTTCAAACGACGAGCTTTCCTGTGGAAAAAAAGGGATTAGTTTGAACTGTCACGTGATAGGTAAAAACAGAAACGGTGCCTAAAATAACTAAGAAAGAGGACTTAAAGCACCTACAACGTACACTAGTTTAAAAGTTTCTGTCACGTGGTTGGTCTGAAAGCACCAGTCCTGTTATAAGTGAAAACAGAATCGGTTAAGAACAGGCGAAATGTTAAGCCATTTCGAAGAGATTGAAAAGCTTCTTAAACCTTTCGTGGCGATTTGTTATGTATTTTTTTTTTACAAATCTTTAAACAATATTAAATATTTTCAATTTATAAAAAAAACATCAGTTCTTAAAAGCACTTTGAAAATTTAAAATATGTATATACGAGTAATATTTCTTGGTTTCCTTAAAAGAAATTTTAAAGATGGGTAGTGCAATTTTTACAAAATTTATCATCCGACTTGTTTTTTTGGATTTTTAAAAATAATTGAAAAAAAAAAATGAAAAATAATCTTTAGAAAATTGTTATTTGTTATGAAATATGTAGTTTTGTAATTACATTGCGCTGGGTTTAAATCTTTTTATATTTTTTATAATTTGTATTTGACATTTTTTAGATACTTTTTAACGTTTTAGTTATTTAGGAAAATATAAAACAAATATGTATTCGGCTGTACAGAATACCCTCCATCAATATATTATTGATATAAATAATAAAAAAAAACTTTTGAAGTAAAATTATGGAGGTGAAAAAAATTTTTTGAGGATGTGAAAATAAATTTTTTTTGTTGAAAAAAAATTTTTGTGTTGAAAAAAAATTATAGTGGTGAACAAAATTTTTTGAGGTGAATAAAAAAAATTATTTACTTCTAAGCGACTGGTAATAAAAATGAAAAATTTGTATATTATGTACCAGTCGCTACTATGAAATTGTACTAAAATATACCAATTTGTATAGAAAATTTAGAGGTACCTTCACATTTTCACTCATAACTTTTTAACCGCTATACCGATATTGCTGATATATAACCAGCAAAACTAAGCTGCCAAAGAAGCTATAAAATAATCACTACTATGGCAAAGTTATCACTTCTTTTCTGATGGTTTCATCGATGAATTTTACATTGGCGTGTCATAGGATGGAAGTATTCAAATGTAGCAATGACAATGCAATGATAAGACACTCGGATGCATAAGTGGAAAATGTTCATATACTTTGTAATATTTAAGCTTTGTTAAAAATTTAATTCATAAGAATGCAGAAAAATAATTAGAACATAAATATAATTCTGCATTAATGAAAAATCTTTTTTGTGCAACTTTAAAATAAAATTTTAACGAATTTTTGGACAAATTTAATTTAAAATTATTTTGGAAAATTCTGAATTAAAGCTGGAAATGGTGTAGTGTTCAATAAAACACAAAGTGCAAAAATGCACAGATTGTGTCGCCATAACTACTTTGTTTTAATTTTTACACTTATATCCTTTTTCCGCTGAACTACATCTTACATCTTTTATCAATTTCAAAGATCAAAGATGTTAGCATCTTCCCATAAGAATTATACAGGCTAAAAATTCTACATCTTTTCTACATCTACAAGAGATGATCTTTTCTTGTTTAGTTCCATCTTACATCTTTCGTTATTTTAAGTGTCATCACTAAAAAAAATGGAAAAAAAAATCGATTTTCTTTCTGTCATCACTAGCGAACTGACATTGCAGAAAATAAACAAAACAAATGGCCTTCAATATTTCATTGTACGGCATTAAAATTCGGTGTAGTTCTTGCAAAGCAACAAATACTCCAATGTTTAATAGTTTCTCTAAATCCATTTTTTTAATATTTTTTATTTTTAACAAAAATTATGCGTCTTTTTCTTATAAATATTTTTTTGACAGCTGAATAAATGACAGATGAAAGATTTTGCCAATGTAAATTCATGTTTCACGTTTTCAACATCTTCTATGCGTTTCACAAAGATGTTGTTCAGTGTAAAAAGCTTATTAGCTAGAAATCTGATACTTAATGCATCTACTGTTTGAAAATTGCACAAATATGTATATTTATTTGCATTGGAAGTTCTTTTTGATGTTGTTCAATTAATTCTTATAAGGCGTTCCTTTGGTAAATTTCTTTATTTAATTCAAATTTTTCAATTTATTTTCACAATTGTTTCTTTTGTGTATCATTACATCAGATGTACGTATTATAATTTACCAAAATTAATTAAAGAAAAACGTTGGGTAACTTTTGGTAAAACGATAAACACATATACTCTCTCATCAGCGCCTTCATTTATCCAATTTTTAAGTACGGGAACGCTTTTTGGTAAGATTGGGGGGAGTCCGTGGTAACGTTAAGGGACGGACTTTCTTTTTTAAAATTTTTATCCTACAAATTAACGACCATTAGATTTAACCAAAATAAAGACAGAATGATACAAAAAAAAAACATGTAAGTGCAAAGGAGAAACCACTTTGCAGAGTGGAGTGCTCTATCACTGTTAATATAGCTGAATAATTACGTTATTGTTTAAACCTTGATCATGAGTTTTTCCAAATTATATGCACAAACGTACTTAAAAAATCTTCAACGTTTTTAAAACATATAAAACTTGTTTACAATTACAAGTTATCTAATAGAATTTAAACAAAGTTCAATTAGAAGTAATAAACTAAATAGCAACTTTTGAAGAACGTTCGTGTTGGTGGTGTTTGTAGTATGATGACTGGTTAATGTTTAATTGCGTATATGCACATAGATTCGAATTTCGAATCCAAGTACAAATTCACATACTTGTATAGAATATTATACATTTATGAAAAAAACAAAAAAATTTGGTACAACGACTTTTTCATATGTTTGTATTAATGTGGAGAGGTTTGTTCGCAAAACTTCACGAAATCGACTCAAACTCTACTTGATTAAAGCTAATATTTGCTACTGCAAAATATTACAAAATCAATGTTACTGTTGAAGTTTAAAGTCTTTAAAACTTAT
Organism: Eustalomyia histrio; assembly: GCA_949748255.1. NCBI lineage: Eukaryota > Metazoa > Arthropoda > Insecta > Diptera > Anthomyiidae > Eustalomyia > Eustalomyia histrio. Next base: position 19,432,054 of record OX456525.1, read on the forward strand.
TTTTGGCCAATGTTAGGGTCGTTACGGGTCGCAAAATGTTGCATGATTAAGATTGTTTTTTTGTTTTGTTTAACTAAAAATGAAGGTCTCCTGGGGCAGACCCGCAGATCTCGTTGAACTTTGAATATGTTGCAAAGGAAATAAAAATTAAGAGTTTATGCCATGGACTTAGTATTGCCAATTATTTGAAATAAAGAATAGGTGAAAAAAGCTCTTAGGGAAAAGTTGCCTTAAAGACAAACAATTCGGAATAACGGAAAAAGCTGAGACACTTCATTCAAATCAACATTTTTTCCAATAACAAATATTTATATTGGAAGTACTAGCAATTGCTAGTAGTACAAAAAGTCAAGTACTGGCAAAATTAAAAGTTAATTACTGGCATAACACACCGCGTCTGCCTAAGCGTTTTGCCTGTTTTGGTTTTACAAAAATTTCAGAGGTATTCAAACCAAAAAAAAAACTGGCAAAGAATAGGCTTAGTCCGCATAGTTTTTAAAGAATTCAATACTTCATTCGATTTTCAATTTTGGTTGACCATGAAATAATTGAATTCTCAAACTACAATTTTGGAATGAAAATTAATTATTAGTTGGTGTCAATCGATTTAGGCCGAGTTTTTGGGATATAGATTATCTTTAAACTTAGTTTATGGCAGTTTGTAACTTGAAAACTGCTTTTGAAATTTGGTTTGTGTTGTTTTATTTCAATGAAAATCAAACTTATATGCAATGGAAAGTTGTTATGGCTGACAAAATTCGTTTTCGATTTACCTTAACCAGGTTCAACTTACATTCCAAAAACTCGGCCTTAATGTTAAAAGACTTCATTGATTTTTGAAGCGATTTTTACTTAATCAATTTGCAAATTTAATATTTATTGTCCATTCAATTAAGTAATTTGGGAATGACATACGATTTTCTTCATTCAATTTAAAATTTATAAAATAAGTAACATGTTATTAGTTTTACTTAAAGGAATTGAATCAAAAAATTGAAGCAAATTAAAAAAATTGCCAGAACTAAAGAATCCCCAAAATAAGAAATTGCTAAAATTAGAAAAAATCGCTTAAACAAAAAAAAATCGCTCAAATTGAAAAAATCGTCAAAATTTAAAAACCGCAAAAATTTAAAAAATCACTGAAAATCGTAAAATTTGACAAATTGAAAAAAAAAAAAATTAGTTAAATTTAAAAAAGCCAAAGTTTATATAATTGCAAAAACGCTCAAATTCAAGAAATCGCCAATACCGAAAAAAAACGTTAGAATTGAAAAAATCTCCAAAATTAAAAACAGAATCAGAATGAATCGCTTTGATACAATTTTAATCTTTCATAGCTCTAAAGAGGTCTGAAATTTTAAATTACTTAGGCCCATTGTTATAACTTGCCTTTAAGGTGCGTGGTAGTTAAAGGTAACTTTAGCTAAAGTGAGGAATAAAGTGACCTTTAACTTTTTTTGGTTATTACAACTTCCTTATAAAATAAAATTAAGTTTTTTGAAAATATGGCATTACCAGAGCAAAAACCGATTACTTTTGACAAATTTAAATGGTTCTTAAAATACGTAGTGGCAACGACGTACTTTTATGTATTTGTTTATTTACAATAAACAAAAAATACAAACGAAAAACAAAATTTCTTCGAATTGTGTAAAAAATAAAAATATTTGTTGTAAAAAATTAACATTGTCCACGCCGAACACAGAAATAAAACAAACAGCAAAGATTCGGTCAAAAAACTATACGGCAACTACACTGCAGAGCAGAAAATGTGGCAACTTCAAATGCTTGAACCTTAAGTTAAAAAAATCGAATTGATACAATTTAAATCTTTCATATCTCTAAAGAAAAACGTTTTGCATCAGAGGGCTCAAATTTCAAATTACTTAGCAATATTTTAAATCGCGGTTATCTCGAGAACTCTTCATTGCATTGTGAGAGGGCTATATTTGGCGATATTCAATATTTTTTTATTAAATTCTGGCGATTTTCTCACATTTGCTGATTTATTTTTTCAAAATAACGCCTTTTAAATGTGAATACAAGAATTGTTTTGTTCTTGCTTTTATGTACAAGAAATCGATCATTTTACTGTATTAAAATAACATACGATTTTGTTAATTTTTTTTTTTTTTAATCGAACGTCATTCCCAAATTTCTCAACCACATGAAAGAAAATCGAATGAAAAATAAATCCTAAATTTGTAAGTCGATTGCATTTCCAACGAATGATTGATAGAATTACCAATTTGCAAATCGAATGAGTAAGAAATTGAATGAATTTCTAATGATTTAATTCAGTGATTGGTAAAATCGAATGAGATAAATTGATTCAATTCCCTAGATGTTAATTCAATCGAATGAATTCCAATTAATAAGTTCTTGAAAAAATTTAAAAGGAAGTTTATATAATTAAAATTAAATCTAATTAAATTTTTAGGGAATTCATTCAAAATATAATTCAATTTTCGAAGCTCTGGGTACAAAATCAATGCACTGACTTAATTATATTTATGACGCTTTGTTTAAAAAAATGTCTTTTTATAAAATTGATTTTTTGTTTGTTTACGTAAAAGCTTTTTAACACAAGTTTTTTTTTTTGTTTTCCCACCGTTAGCAATTTATTTTTAACATGCTTTATGCCAGTGTCATCATATTATCGCAACCAACAGTTAGTAAAAGAATGATAACTGCTGAAGTTATCGTTGATTAATTGTTCTTACCTTTTGTGTAATAATGTTATTATTCAGAGATAAGGAAGGCAATTTTTGCAAGCACTTGCATCACCTGTTAAAGTATATTTTTCGTTTATATTGTTCTGTCTAGGTAGCTTCTTTGAAATAGGACGAAAAAAACTGAAAAAATATCAGATTGGGCAGCTAAAAGAACACGTGTGTCTTAGATATTTCTCCTCTACAACATATCCAAAACTTCTTAAGATCTGCGGGTGAACCTCAGGATACCTCCCTTGTAAGTTAAGTGGTTGTCATTGCAATAAAAACTGAACGAACATGTGGTCATATCTGGCATGTGGTTTTGAAAAATCTAAAAATCTAAAAAAATGCAGCAATTGCATTATTGTTTTTGCTTTGCATTGGCTTACAGAGCAACTGCATACCCGAGTAAAAGAATTTTGTATATAACACTATTCAACAAAAATCTACTTTTTTGCATAGCCTTCTACTGAAGCGTTTTAAATAATTTTAGTTCACATTTGTCTTTTTAACACTCACCCAGGGAAAAATAATTTATGTGTGAAAAATAAAACAGTAGAGTTTATAAAAACCAGCTTTCGGAAATTTCTTTAAAAAAAATTGAAAATGTAGAAGCTTTTTGTAATTTTTATCAGTTTTTAATTAGTTTTCTAAAATTTATATATAGAAATAGGGGTTATTACATAATTCCTAGGCTGAGCTTTAATGTGGGACTACGCGTTACTATAGGGGAGTATGGAGTGTTGGCAGGTCTTCGCCCTGACTTAACCTTTAATTTTTTTCAGGGATAGTTCTAAGATGAGAGCTGGGCGTGGTATAAGCTTCCCGACTACTGCAGCATATTTCAAGCGGCAATAGTGGCTATATTGATAGTCAATGATCCCCTTCGATTTGACATATTCATCGATTGTCCAAGAGCGCAAGGACTCTTTAAATTGACTTTGTGCCAGAAGGAGAGTGGACATTTATTGGGTTCGTGGACACTGTAACGGGCAGGTCAGATGTGGTTGGTGCAATAAAGGAACGATTTCTACGATTCTAAGGCAACAGGTCTTTTATTATCATTAACCAGAAGCGGTTTTAGAATTCTGGTGGGGGTACTGACAGGTCACTGCAAGACTGCAGTTCTTGCCAAGAGAGCGAGAAAGTTGGAGAGTGATAATTGTAGGTTTTGTGGGGTACCAGGGGACAGAGAGACGGTGAAACATATTGTTTGCCACTGCAAATTACTTGGGAGATTATCCTTTCCGCGATCTGAAAGAAATCTCTAGAATCGGAATTTTAAAACTCCTGGCATTTGCTAAGAGAGTGTGGGGCACCATGGGTGCCATCACATCTGATTGATCTCTTTTATGCAGGTTATCATTTCTATCTGGTAAGGCTAGGTACCAAATTGGTATATGCGAAGTCTTTGACCAGCCAGTTCAACCTAACCTATATATAGAAAAAGTTTTATGACGTCATGGTAATGCCATTTGCCTTAAACACGTTTAAGAGAATACCATTTCATTTCCAATCCAAGAATTTTATAAAGACCACACAAATAAAAATTATTTTTACTCGGGCCTATACATTTTTATGTTTAACATTATAATTAAGTCGCTAAAGTATGTTTAGTTTTTTGTAATTGTAAACCTAGGTAAAGTTCGTTTAACGACCTTCAAAATAAAAATTACTTTGATTTTTAAAAATCTTGAAGAAAATTACAACTTCTATATAACGTACCGATGTTGGCTAAATTTGTTAATTTCGAAAAGTAATAACACACAAACAACGCGTATTGATAAACTGATTATGGGATAAATAATGAAGTTTTAGAGTGCACTCTTAGACCACTTTAGAGTCTAAAGATTTGGATTGCAGGGATATAATTTTGTTTCCCAAATTGGGTCTTAAAAGATTTGTTATGTACACAGAGAAAACAGATTCATCGTGACAACCGAATTTATTGCCATATGAATATTTTGGATGCACCAACCGAATTATATAGTTGTCCCAACCAAGGTTTTTTCCTTATACAATTGAAATATTTGGTGTCAACCGAAATTCCGTTGCGACAAACAAAATTTGGTTGCGACAAACGAAATTCGGTTGTTACAATAAATCTGTTTTTTGTGTGTAAGGCTTATTAGGGGAAAATATTTACTTCAATTTTTTTTACAATTAGCTGATTAGTCCGCATCGTAACAAAGTTTGAAATTAAAAGTTCTTAAAATTCCGTTTTTTAATCTTTAATTTATTAATATGTTACTAATGGTATGTTAATGTGCTCTCAATGCTTGATCTTGACTTGATCTTGACATAAAAAACATAAGAAACATTGATATGTATTTAATATTGCTGGCATATGTACTTTGTATGACCGTGTAACTAGAGTTACATTTAAATGAGACCAAAATACAAATATTCTTTATTTTTTACTGATCAGCGTTAAATTGCTCAGCTGGAAATTGTGTCTTAAAGTCAATGTCATTACACCATTGTCAATATTGTTTTTGTCGATTTATAAATTTTTAATGTAATACCAATGGGGGTATTATTGGTGTTATGACCGTTTAATAAAAATATGGGAATATGGTCGTATTAATTATTTATTTTATATGTATTGCATTATTATATATAGAAAAGCTTTAGTTATTGTTTTAACTGAAAAAAAATAATTTCAGATTGTCTGTACAAACCAAACTAATAAAATTTGGTGAACTATTTACAAATTTTCCAAATTTAGATAAATTTGCCACTTAGCAAGATCTTTCATCCCCGAAGAGAAATAAAATGTCAAATGAGTCTCCTGTAATACCATCAATTTCATATTCCTGTAAATACTTTCGAAGTCAATAATGCTACCCCTTCGCCACTTTTGTCTTGGAATGTGATCTCCCCGCAAGTAAAAAAAAGAATCTGGCACAATATTTAATGATATCCAATTTTATATTCCTTAATATCTTATTTGATCCGAAAAATGACAGATCAAATTAGATCCAGCAATATATTTGGGGAATTTAGAAGGATCTAAAATTAAATATTTAATTGTATCTTCAAGACATAAATCTATATATATATTAAAAATTGTTGCAAGTGTGATGTGACTTTATAACTCACAAACGGTCAAACCGAATTCGATTCGGTTTGTTCGTATGGTCATGTAGATGGTTTATTTAAAGTTATCACGAAATCGGTCGACGCGTTCGTGAGTTATGACTTTTCATGTCAACATGTGATTTTTACCATATTAAAAAACAACAACAAATACGTAGGCGCGCATGAGCGTGTGTGGTATCTATACTGTGTCGTACACACGGTAAATACACGTTGTAGCGCTTACACCCATAAACATCGAACTCGCGGATCAAGAAAGCAATGAATTAATGAATTTTATTCAATGTTAATATTCATGCGAAGCGAAGCACGCCGGGATCCGCTAGTAACATATATATTCGGATATTTTAGAAAAATATCATGGCTGAATTAATGATACTAAAATTGGACCTGATTTAATTAAAATGTGGAAAAATAATTATATTTAAAGCAAAATAAAATATAGAGGGCGGATCAATAACTTCTTGACATTTTGGATGAAACAAAGTTTTTTTGGCAAAAAAAAAATATTTTTCAACATAATCTTCTTTTCGATGAATACACTTAGTCCAACGTTTCTCCCATTTTTGTATCCCTTTCAAAAAATAAGATTTTTCGATGCCCATAAAATAGACATTTGTTTGATCAATTATTTCATCATCGGAGCTAAATCTCTTTCCAACGAGCCATTTCTTAAGGTTTGGAAATAGAAAATAGTCACTGGGGGCTAAATTCGGAAAATAAGGCGAATGAGGGGGCAATTTGTAGTCTACTTCATCGAATTTTGCCATTGAGACTACACATGTATGCACCCGTGCATTATGGCACCCATCTTGCAGACAGCATTCTTAAATTCAACTGATCATTTAAAATCTAAACCACACTGCCATATGAAATGCCTGTGGCATCAACAACCTCACGCACTTTTACTCTTCGATCGGTCAACACCATATCGTGGATTTTCGACATTTTCGGCTGTATTGACCTCAATTGGCCGTTCAGAACGTTCAGCGTCATTTTTACTTGTGCGACCACAACGAAAGTAATTAAACTACTTTTTTACCATTGAAATCGATGGTGCAGAGTCCCCATAGTATTTATCAAGCTTTATCTTGGTTTGATTGACGCTTTTTTTTCGCAAAAAATTATGTTTAATGACCACTCGAAATTCACTTTTTCCATTTTTAAAAAAATCCACGAGGTTGTATGTTTTGAACAGCTGTTAAACGCAAAGTAAATGACTGAACTTAATCAAAATTTGATGGGAGCAGTGTTGCATTTCACATAACTACGAGGAAAGTTCGAAAAGTCGCGGACTTATTGATCCGACCTCGTATATATAAATTTTAACCACTTATATCTATCAAAAATTATTAGTTCTTGTTGTCCCAAAATCATTTAAAATTTGAAATTTTTTGTAAAAAAATATTACTAAGAAAATAAAAATAAATTAAAAGCACAAACAAATTTAACTCCCTGGCTGGGATTCCAAACCATTGACATGGGGCCAAATATAATTATATCAAATTATATCTTTTACCATATCAAAAATACTCTAGATATGGAACTAACAGGTGAATTGAGAAGTCCCCGACCTGACCTTCAAATATATAAATTTGACAGCTGTCGGATCATTAGTTTGTGAATTATAGCATTTTGAGTGAGGCAACTTTTGTTATTGTGAAAAAAATGGATAAAAAGGAATTTCGCGTGTTGATAAAATATTGCTTTTTGAAGGGAAAATATAAAGTTGAAGCAAAAACTTGGCTTGATGAGGAGTTTCCGGACACTGCCCCAGGAAAATCAACCATCAAGGATTGGTATGCTAAGTTTAGACGTGGTGAAATACGCACCGAAAACGGTGAACGCAGTGGACGCCCAAAAGAGGTTGTTACGGAGGAAAACATCAAAAAAATCCACACAATGATTTCGAATGACCATAAATTGAAATTGAATGAAATAGCAACGATATCAACTGAACGTGTACATCATATCATTCACGAATATTTGGGTATGAGAAAGCTCTGTGCAAAGTGAGTGCCGCGCGAGCTCACTTTTGACGAAAAACAAGTCAGTGAAAACGAAAGCGAAAATACATGAATTGGGCTTCGAATTGCTTCCGCATCCACCGTATTCTCCAGATCTGGCCCCATGCGACTATTTCCTGTTCTCAGATCTCAAAAGAATGCTCGCTTGAAGAAATTTTCGTCGAATGTAAAGGTGATGGCCGAAACTGAGGCCTACAAAAATGGTATCGAAAAGTTGGAGGGTCGCTATAATCAGTGTATCACCCTTGAAGGGAACTATGTTGAATAAAAAATAACGAATTTTGCCAAAAAAAAAAATATTTCTTATATTGGAAAAAATATTAAACCATATAAAGTTATATCTCATATATTAGAAAGCATATATAATTATAAATGGTTTTTATAAGCCATATATAAGTATATATGGTTCTCTTTAAGTCATATATATATATAAATATTTACAGTCCCTTGTAACCTATATATTATTATATATAGTGTTATATACAATTTTATATGATATAATATATAATATATCTTATCATATAAATCATACATAATTTTATAAAGATCAATATATAACCAGATATGGTAATATATGACAAAATATAAGGTAATTAAAAAAAAAAAATTAATGTAATATATAATTACACTGTCCAACAGCATTCTTGGAACAGAATAGCGACCCTATAATTCTGAAAGGGTATGTTGAGTAGATCATTTTTGTAGAACAAACTTATGGTCCAGCACGTCTGAGTATTTTTTTTACAGTGGGTCAAAGTTTTCATTTTTCGGTTGAAGGGAGCATTATACTATATGAAAAAAATGCTGTAAATTAATGTCTGAGAGAATTCTTATGGTCAGAGTTGTATTGTGGAATTGTATGAGGATTATTTTTGTGGAAGATCTTAACCCTCTAACTGGTCTCTTTATGGGTCAATTTGACCCTTTTTTCGAGAAAATCAAAAAATATCCTTAAAAAAAGGACATTTAAGGATTAAAATATTCTACGAAAATGTTTGCCGGAAAATTTCAGTTGGGGTCACCAAAGACACTATTGTTGTAAATAAAGCTCTTTACGATTAATTGGCAAAATTATACACCAACATATACAAAACAGGTAAAAACGGCGTCAAGTTCGGCCGGGCCAAACACTGAGTTCTCGCGTCTAGTCAGCTGTGACTTACAAATCGGGTGTGATATTTATTTAAATTAATAATAAAAAATAAAAGAAAAAATTCAAGCATAATTGAGCTACTAAACAGTACATATCGGGTGTGATTTTTACTAAAATTAATATAAAAAAAGAAAAATTAAAGCTTAAGTTTGTTCTACAATGATCTACTCAACATACCCTTTCAGAATTATGGGGTCGCTATTCTGTTCCATTCAAAAAGTCTTAATTTGTTGGACAGTGTTATTATATATGCTAATGCATACTGACATATTAATTTATATAAGATAATATATAGTTATATCTAAAATTTTTAACTCGGGTAGTCAGATCTACACGGGTACAAAAAAAACGGAACGTTGAGAGATTCCCTTGTTAGGTCACAATTTTGAATCATATTTTCCCATAACTCCGAAAGGCGGGTTAAGGAAACCAAAATACTCTAAAAAGTTTTAGTACACTCAAAATATTTTAACATCAACTTACTGTAGTTTATTTAAAAAGTTCGGTGTACATTTATTTTTAAATGATTAAATAATTAAAATAGAAAATGAAATATATTTGTCAACAATTTTTTACATTTATTTAAAGAAAAAATTACTTATAAATACGGATTTTTCTTTAAGAACTAACATTTTTTTAAAAATTTGTTAAAAAAGTGGTTTTTATATTTAATAATTGTCTAATAATTAAAATAATCCAAATATATGAAAAACGATTTATTTTTACAGACTTTGTAGTTAATTTTTATGAAATAAATATCATTTATATTTACGAATTTTGTAGTTAATTTGTTGACAGTTAAAACAAATAAATAAAAGAAATATCATTTGTTTTTACGGATTTGTTTGTTTTTACGATTTTTAAGTTAAAAATAAATGAGTGTAAAATAAATGAGTGTAAAAACTTATCGAATAATGAGATTTTTATAAAAATTCTGGCAACATCCCTGTTTCAATATCCCTATGAAACGGAATATGACGGAATATTAAAAAAAAAGTGTAAGCCAATAAAAAATGATCGTTTAAAACGATTTGTTTTTATTAAAAAGTAAAAAAATTATAGTATTTATTTGCATTAAAATTTTAAACAAAAATCTCCTATAATAGAACAAAATTAATAAAAATAGATTACAGGCATTAAGTTTAAGTTGTTTTACGGATCATCATTTGTTTTTACGGATTTGTGGTTACATTTTAACAGTTTAAATAAATAAAATATCATTTATTATTTACAGATATTGTAAGTTATTTTATTAACATTTAAATATAAATGAAAAGTTCTTTTGATTTAAATAAAAATTTAGTAGATCGGTTTTTCATCCGGTTTTTCAATTCAAAAAAAAATACTCTGTGTTTAAAATTCTGGCAGACTGTTTCAATATAAATTCATCAAAATCCCTATGAAACGGACTATTTAAAAAAAGTGTAAACAATTAAAAATTAAATTAAACGATTCGTTTTCATCAATAAGTAAAAAAAATTATAGTGTTAATTTTTTAAAAAATTTTAAACAAAAATAGAACTAAATTAATAAAATAAGTTGTTTTACAGTCAATTCTTTAAACAGAAATTATTGCTGTATAACTGGTATTTCCTGGTTTGAACTATTAGATTTTTAATCCAGTAACAACGTAACACACATTTTCACATATTCTGACCAGTAGTTAAGGAAATCTTACGTTATTTTTAATTAGTGGCACGCGATCTCAATCATTAATGTAAACAAATACCACGTGATATTTCCACATTAACGCCATCTACACCAGGAATTTATCATCTATTTCACACTTGTAAGTAATCAATGAACCATTCATTTACATACTACAGACTGTAGACATCTGTTCAGCCATAAATGCGGAAGCTTTGAGTTACCTAACAGTGAAATGACCTTGACATTGCCACAGCAACACACAAAATTTTGTTAATAGTTGCGATTTTTCGGTGTTTTGCCGGTATTTTTACCGGTTCATACGGTTACACTTCAATAAAGTTTGTTTAGTTTGATATGAAATCAACTGCAATAACAATGGAGAAAATATATATGTAAATATTATACGCATGAATAAGATGATAAGACGACTGACTACTGGTGGTGGTAACCAAACAAATTAACAAAATAAATACATTGACAACTCTATTGAGGAGTGTTTTGAGGAGAAATAAAATACTATTTACAATTTATATGCAAATAAATTGTCAAATAAAAATAATCATTGTTAAATGAAAGGTATTGTTATCGGATGATTTAGGAAATTTTTGTTTGCATGAAAACAAAAGACTTAAGACACAAACTTAATGAAAATATAATTTTGTTTACAATTTTTATTTTTTTTTTCTTTTAAACCACAACCCCATAATTATGAAATTATGTTAATTTATACATATACATTATTTTTTTTTCTAAATATACGTTTTATTTTTTAATATTCACTTTTTCTATTATAGTGCACGATTCCACTGGTAAACTTACATCAGGTTTATTAAATGGCAATATAAATCAGCCAGGTGATTTTGATCAATGTATGGGGATTAAGTATAAATTAAGTGCTGCTGCTGCTGCCTCTGGATCTGGGAATAATGTTGGCGATAGTGGTGGTGCTGCTGTAACAGCAGCAAGTGATGAAATCAAGGGACAATATTGTTTGGCATATGCACAACCGGTATTGCCACACAAATCAAAACGTTTACAAACATTTTTCAAATTATTACAATCCCATGGACCGTTTCGTAGTGAATTTGATGATGTAAGTATTAATATTAATATAATAGATACATACATGTTTTTCTAACAACAATAATACATAATTGTATGTTAGACAATATAAACTTGTAAGATTATTGTTTTCTAAAAATTATAATGTTACTAAATTACCGCTTTATTCATTAAGTGAATGTGTGACAATAGTAGCAGCAATATAATTTGATTAGATCAGTTGATGTTAGTAAAAATTGAAAGGATGGAGTTATGAATAAATTTTTAAAAAATCAGTTGTAAATTCTGCATTAGTCTGGGTTTTTCCTAGAATCAGAACTTAAAGTTTTTGATGAAAAGTCTTTTCCGTGGCTAAAATTATGCACCATGACATTTTGTAGCCTATTGTTACAAAAATGACGCCAAAAGCTTACAGTTCAAAATGACAAATCCAGCATAACGGCTTATCTAAATGTCGACGCAATGACGCACAAAAATGCAGTCTGAAAAATTGGTAAAAAAAAATTGTTGTCAAAGCCTAAATAGCTGCTTTTACAAGTTATTCTACACTCACCAAAAAAAGTCTGTAATGACAACTGAAAATTTTGCTGTTATTACGGGAAATTTTGCTTATTTGAGCCTAGCAGTATTTTTTTTTTTTGCTAATCTTAGCAACACATGTCTGCTGACGTGTAGTACAATGAAATTGTAAAAAAAAATTTTAGTAAACTTTTTGTAAAGTGGAATTTAAAATCTGTTTGCTAAAATCAGCAAAAAAAAATTACTAAATATTAATAATATTATATTAATTTATTAATATTAATAATATTATATTATTTAGATTTTAAATTCCACTTTACAAAACTTTTACAAAATTTCAAATTTATTTTTTTTTTTATCGAGCATTAATTTTTTTTTTTTTTCAAAAAATATTTTAAACAAATTAAAAAAAATCAAAGGCTTAAAAATTGTTAGGACATAAATAATTTTGTTTTAATTTCCGTTTCGAAAAATATTTTAGTCATTTTTTTTATTTTTTAAGGCCAAGTTTTAATTGTTCTTAAAGCTGAATTTTAGAACTAAAAAACTTTTCAGTGCTATTTTAAGTGGTTGTCCTATTTTTTGACATGAGTCGGTATATTCACTTCCGATCCCTTTTTAATCTATGGAACATTTTAAGGCAATTTAAGTTTGAAGGTGTAAGTTTTAATTAGAAATAACATTTCCTTTAATATCCACTTTTTTAAAATTAGTAATTTCTTTTTTTGCTAATTTTAGCAAATCGGTTTTCAAAAATTTGCAAAATTATTTTTGAAATTAGCAACAAAAATTTTTAAATATTCTGTAAAAATTCTGTAATTTGTAAAATGTAAATAGCAAAAAGATTTGCTAAATAATATTTTTTTTATTAAAAATCAGTACAAAAATAGTAAAGTGGCATTGAAAACCGTTTACAAATTATTTTACTTACTTTTTTTCTGAGTGTATTCCAGCAAAAACATGGTAATGACAGATCGTTACTGTGTATACTACCATGTAATGATAGGTAGTTACTTTTTTCATTACTTTAAACAACAAAATAATGACCTACTGATAATGGGTGAAATAAGTACTTATATGTAAACGCAAAGTAAGGATTTGTTGTTTTTTTACCATTTTATGAATTAATTTGTTTTGAAAAACTACAAGAAAATTATCTGCTGTAAAATTGTTTTTTTTTTTAATTTTAATGTTTTAAAGCCTTTGTATGAGAAATAGCATTGAATTATGAACTTAAATTTTTGAGTTCAAAAAGTAGATATTTTAAAGATTTTTTAAAATTTAAATACAAATTATTCTATTTGATTTCTTTAAGTAAAAAAATTTTACTTGATTAAGGTACACTATTGTTTTATTAAGAACAACTACTTACTTTATTATTATAGGTAACCACTTATTTCTTCACTATGAGTAATCATACTGGTAATTCATTAATCTCACTTTTTTTTGTAAGCGAGTGGGTAATGACCACCCATGAATTTTGGGACATGGCGAACAAAAGTACTTAAATGAATAAATATCCTGGTAACTAGTGAAACCCTTTTTGTGCTACTTACTCCCTTAATTACTGGGTAATATCTGTTTTTGCTAGAATGTTGTAGAGTCGAGAGCATTCCAAATATAATCTACAAATTTGAAAATGTTCAAAACTCAGATATAAGTGTATCAAAAACATCAGTATTGTCTAAAAAGGATTAATTCCCCATGTAAAAATCGATATAAATATGAACATACATGATCATACATGGTCATATACGTCCATATATGGTTCAATACTATACATGATCTCATATATGACTATACCTTTGGATCCGAAATTAGAGGGTTTATGGCGGTATAGGTTATATATTATCATATACAGTAGCCCGAAAAAAACTAAGGACACAGCAACATTTTTTTATTTTTGTATCGAATTTTTATGTGTTTTAGCAAAAATATTAAGACAGAACCCATATTTATTTTTAATTTAATGCTTGCCCTTTATTCTTATTTAAAAACTTTGTGACTTTTTATAAACATTCCTAAAAAAATTGGGAATCATTCATATCATCTCATAAGGTGGCAACGCAAAAGTAAGGCCACACTTAATATTAATTAGGAATAACGGTACATCTAGAAATTTTAGAGAAAGAAAATAAATTTTTATTGTGTAAGTAGCATCGTAGTTTAAATAATAAACAAAAATTAATTATATTCATTTGATAATAACGTCGGTATATTTATAAAAATATATTATATTGCCAAGTAAACAGTTAACTCTTGAAGAGAGACAAATTATAATCGATTTGTATGAAAAACAACAAAAGTCCTATGGGTAAATCGGAAAAATAGTGTCTCGTAGTCTTTTTACGGTAAGAAAAGTCATTACATAAGCACAAAATAAATGAAAACCGTATTCATAATAAGCCTGTAAGTGGTCGGCCACCAAAATTGACCGATAAAGATAAGCGATATATAAAGCGAACCGTTGAGAAAAATCCGTTTACAAGTGCTCCCAAAATTGCCCATGAACTCTAAAAATACCAAAATACAAAAGTTTCACTTCGAAGATGTTTAGCTGATCAGGGTCTAATGTCATGTGCTCCAAGAAAAAAAACACTTATTAATGAAGTAAACAGACGCAAGCGCATAGATTTTGCAAAAACTTATATAAATAAGTGCCAAGAGTTCTGGAACAAAGTGGTATTATATAAATCGAAATACAACATATTTGGTTCTGATGGCCGTTTAAGAGTGTGGCGTAAAAAAGGAGAAGCCTTAAATCCAAAAAATACAGTAAAAACTGTAAAGCATGGGGGAGGAGGTGTTATTATATGGGGCTGTATGTCATCGTTTGGATTTGGAAACCTAGTATTTATATATATTTATATATTAGTATCTATTTAGATCTACAGGAATGTGCGAACAAAATGGGTTTAGATAGCGATTATTATTTCCAACAAGACAACGACCCAAAGCATACAGCCCACAATGTAAAAATGTGGCTTCTTTTTAACACACCACATATGCTAGTTACACCTCCTCAAAGTCCGGACATCAACCCCATTGAGCACTTGTGGGAAGTTTTAGAAAGAAATGTCCGAAAAAATTAAATCAGAAGTAAGCCCCAACTAAATCAGGTCGTTCTGGAGGAATGGCAGAAAATTACTACGGAGAACACAAAAACCTTGGTAAATTCAATAAACAAACGGTTAAAGGCTGTCTTAGACAATAAAGGCTAGTCAACTAAGTATTAAAGATATAATATTTTAGTTAGGGTTAACATTTTTCAAAGTAATCGATTTTTACTTTTGCAGGTGTGTCCTCAGTTTTGCGATGTAATTTTCAGATGCTACACTAATATTATTTGTATTATTCTTCATTAATGAAATCAAATTCTTTATTTTTTTATTTAATTAAATTACCTTACTTTTTTTTGCGTTCTTAATCGTTTTTTTTTTTTTTTTATTATTCCCCTTTTTAATAAAAAATTAATAAAATCCGAAAAACATGTTGCTGTGTGCTTAGTTTTGCGGGCTACTGTATGCTTATATATTATTCATGCATGCTCATATATGATAATATATGAACACATACGGCAATATACCCTCAAATTACAGATCCGAAGATATATGGTCATATATGAGATCATTTATGGTCATATAATGAACCATGTATGTACGTATATAAACATGTATAATCATATACATGCCCATATATGATCATGTATGTTTAAATTTATGCCGATTTTTACATGGGTTTGCTTAAATATGCTTAGATCTAATTATATATGATTGAGTCTCAGTAGGTATGGTAGAAGATCTGATCGTATATGATACACTTTATTAATATGTGATACACTTAATGTCCAGATCTAATCAGATCTAATGCCAGATCTGTTCACATCTAAGTAGATCGGGAAAATTTTGTGATTTTTGTGGCTAGTTATGAGCAGATCTGTTAATATCTAATACCAGATCTTAGTCAATTGAGCCATTTTCAAAGAAGTTGATGTAGTGATATTATTTATAACCTTTTGTTTTTAATCCAAAAAAAAAACTTTTAGAATTTTTTGTTACAAATGTATTTTTTAGTTTTGTTACAAAGTTTCTTTTATTTTAAAAATGATTGGATATTATAAAATAGATGAGATGTCTAAACGTATTAAATAGAATAGTTTTATCTTGGAATTTAATAAAAGATGTTGTCATGTAGTCAAAGAATTCGTTACATATCAACACGTTAGACCATGCAGTTAAGGGTTAACCACATTTTTTATCAATAATATAATAAACAGGAATTTTTAAAATTAAAAATTCAGTAAAAATTATATAATAATTACTGATAAAAAAACGCAAAGCCAAAAAAAAAACGAAAAGACAATTATTTAATCGATTTAATTTATTAGTTAATAATTAACAATTACATTTAAGCCTTTAATTTATAAATTGCGAAATACAACTACATACGAGTAAAAAACAAAAGACTTAAGAAACAAACATTACACATAATAAGTAGAAATAAATGCATAAATTATTTAATTGTTAAAGCAATTTAAAATCTAACAATATGCAATCATTTAAACAAAATTTAAATTTGAAATCAATGAACTTAGTGAATAGTAAATAACATTGATTTAAATAAATATAAACAAACTTTATCTACCTATGTATAATTTAATTAAAACAATTTGCCACGAGTTTTAAAGCTATTTCAGGTATTTTAAATTTTCTAAAAATCTCATTCTTATTAAATATTCAAACAAAAGCATTGTCTTTATTAATTTATTCGTAGTAAGAATTTTTTGAATATATTACCATACTAATCTGTGTAAACAATTAAAAATATTTAGAGAAGAACCTGATTTAGAAAGTTTGAAATGATGTTTGGCAAAAATCTCTCTATAGTAATAAAAACTGAATGAAAACATTTTTTCCCCAGTGCTACTCCAACCCTTTTTGAGCAGCCGGTCCATTTGCCTAATAAAATTATCATTTTGGAATTGCAAAATTACATTTTATCTGCATTTGTACCACCTGTTACCAGTTTTTCGGATGTATTTCTCTGACTGAATATATACGCAGCGGCAGAATTGTCAATGAAGTTGAGATTTATGGTCTGCCAAATTAAGATAAACTAAATATGTGCAGGCAATTTGGGTTAACCCTCTAATGTTCAAGACTGTCAGATATTAAGTAGTTTTCGGCTAAATAATATTTTTTTATTAAAGCAATTACTTAATATTGGTAGAAAATATATTATACTACTGTTTTCTGCCCTTAAACTTTTTTTGTTCTACGAACGATATTCAAGCGAGAAAAGTTAAAATTTCGTAAATTTGAAAAAAAAAATAAAATAGAAATATTTGAAAAATCGTCAAGAAATATATTTATACTCTGGCATACTTTACTACCCAGCAAAATAAGAGCTGAGGAAGAAGTAGTTTAACACTACATCTACTGAACACGAAGTGGCTTTGTATTAAAGTTAAAAATGTGATTTTGAACTCGCCAAGAATTATTATTCCGACCAGGACAAATTGAATATCACTGGTATGTTTTCAATAAGACATTTAATGACAGCAGGAATTAACCATATGTATGGACCAACTAAATAATAGTTTTTTTTACTAGTAGGGGTTAATATTAACATTTTGGAAGATGTTTAAAATGACTTCTTAAAAATCGAATTATTTGCACTATTAACTTCTTTGGATGTTCTGAAAAAGAGATTCGTAAAGAATAACATCCATTTTATTTTGCTGGGTAATAATATCAAATCAAGTTAAGAGTCCCTACTTGAACAATAAGTTACTATTTTTGCTCCAGTACTCACAGGACACTGTCAGGGCAAGTTTTGCGGACAATCCTCTAACTCAAAAACCAGTTAACAGATTTTTTTGAAATTAAGCACAGCCAATACACTCAAACTTTGTTGAAGGTAAAATCCAGTTCAGTAAATTTCGCAATCACTGTAAAATCGAAACTATTTGATAATTGGATTTTTGTATTCATCTTCAACCTTTATTGCGCTATATCGCCTAAATAAATCGATAAATCAAAATTTTAATATAGTTTCCCATAGTAAGTTGTCAATGTAAAAATATTATCGACATCTGAAGGAAGAGCATTAGAGGGTTACATTAGCTAAGATTTTTTTGCTAAATAAAACAATATTTTCCTGATTTAATAAAAAATAGTTCAATAAAATCATACCAACTTTTAAAAGATTTTTGAACTAACTTTTTTTATGAGTGTACTAAAGGTTATACTACTTTTTCGACAAACTTTTTTCTATGAGTTTAAACAGTTGCTTTTATATACTCAGTGCATTATTAATCATCTGCAAATGACAATCATAACAAGTAAAAAAGGCTAAATTCGGATGTGCCGTATCTTTGAATACTCTCCACCAATATCCTAAAAAGATGTTCTCTACTGTTTTTGATACAAATAATATAAAAAAAATTTTGAAGTAAAACTTTGAAGGTAAAAAAATTTTTTAGATGTGAAAAGAACTGTTTTGGTGTAAAAAAAAATTTAGAGGTGTAAAAAATTATTTGAGGTGAAAAAATTTTTTGTGGTTAAAAAAATTTTAATGGTGAAAAATGTTTGAGGTACCAGTCGCTACTATGAAATTGTACTAAATTTGTATAGGCAATTTAGAGGCACCTTTACATTTTCACTAGTTTTTTTAACCATGGACTGCACAAAAAACACATTTTAAAGCATAGTTTTTGGCAAATACTTAATTTTGTTCCGGCTAATGGGAACTAGCTCTGCAGCTGAATATGCCTAATGGAGAGAATGTACTTTCTGATGCGCCACGCATTGATAAATAGTTGCAACGAATATTCTTTCTTTAAAAAATTAAAGTGTGTTTGCCTAATGGAGAGAATACAGCAAAGAAATTAATTTATTGAAGAAAGAACATGAGTTGTAACTATTTGTCAATAGATGGCCCATCAGAAGGTGCATTCACTCCATTAGGCATATTTTGCTGCAGAGCTAGTCTCCATTAGCCATTTTGTGCTACAATATGCAGTAGAGTATTATTGATTTTTCTATTTTCTTCGTAACATTAATGAATATTTGCCAAAAACTATAAAAAATATATGTTTTATGTGCATATTAATTTTATGTGCATACCTTAATTTTTTAAATTAATATTCATTTAGATGTTTAAGAGCACAATATTGCACTTTATTCATGTGTATTTTTTTATAAAAGAAATAATTAACATAAATATACATTTGCCAATCCCTCAATTCTCAAAAATACAAATGGAATAAAAAAAATACTATTTTCCTCTATGAAAATTTTTTTTTTGACATAGAAATGTGAAACAAATGCTTTTATTACGTCAAACATTTAAAAAATTGACTTTATAATTATCGAATAAGTCTATTAGTAACATCTGAATGCATTATAGTTTAAAGTATGTAGTTAATTTAATATTTTTGGTAAATAAATTAATTGAAAGCCTAATCCAAGGCTATATTGACCTAGCCATGGGGCACGGTATTGTTTTAATGAGATTCTGCGCCACCTATTCAAAAGTAGCGGTACTAAAGCAATTATGCATTTTGCTTTTTCTTTATATATAAGTTTCTTTGACCTAGCCATAGGGCAGGGTATTGTTTTTGTTAATTCAGCGCCATCTATTCAAAAGTAGCGGCACTAAAGGAATTATGTATTTTGCTCTTTCTTTAGATATAAATGTCTTTGGTTACAAAAACAAAAAATATATTTTATGGAATGAAACGAAAAACCAACAAAGCTTAACAGAAAAAAAATAGATACAGAATAATTGTACCAATTTGTATGGAAAATTAAGAGGTACCTTCACATTTTCGCTCAAAACTTTTGAACCGCTGAACTGATTTTGCTAATTTTCAATACCAAACTGCTCGGCAGGATGTTCAATAATCTGGGTAAAAATATACACCCCCGCTTGCGTCTTCGCGTCTTGATCGCCATTTCAACAGACAGACAGACGGACATCGCTAAATCGACTTAAAATTTCATAAGAATAACGAATATATATACTTTATGGGGTCTTTAACCTATATTTCGACATGTTACAAACGGAATGACAAACTGATATATATATTCTCACCATATATGGTGGAGGGTATAATAATGGCATTTACAGTTGTACACTACAATTGCATTTAAATCAACTACAATATTTAGTTGTTTTTAACTGTTAAAAATCAATTGACAAATGTAGATTAAATAGCTAAAAATGCAGTTAAAACAACACACATAAAAATTGTTCTGAAACTGCAAGCAACTGCAAAATGTAGTTAAAACAACAGACACAAATTATTGTAAAAAGATATTATTCCCCCTATCTAATATTAAAAATATGCATTTCGGAACAGTTTACTAAAATTTTTTATTTAATTTTTTTTTTACTACTTATTGAATGTTTCACAAAAAATTCTATTAATTAATAGCTTTTTCAATCCCACAATTTTTTATTTTTTATTTTTATTTTCATTCAATAAATTTGTATAAAATTTTGTAATTGTCGTGTGGATTGTACGCTTAATGACCTATAAGATTTAAAAAAACAAAACAAAAGCATGACGACTATAAATATTTTATTGTTTTTTATTATCTATTTGAAAAACTATTTTTATATTGTACGTAGTATGTAAAGTGGTTGTTTTAACAAGCACTTAGTTACGTGTTAAAGTGTTAAAATTGTTTATAGTAATTTGAATTTAATTTATACATTTCAAAAACGTTTAAATGATTTCTTTGACTTTGAGCAATTTTGAGGGTTTTGATAGTTATCAAAATACGAGTATGTTGCAAAATCCGTTAGGAAAAGCAATGCCAATGTATAGAATTATATGAACTGATAGAAGGTTTTTTTTGTATTCTATATAGATTTCAATTTAACTGATAAGATTTTAAACCATAACTTTATCCATTAAATCATAAAACAATCAAAGTTCTGTATCTGATGCGAGAAGTTTTCGCATCGAGAACTGTATAGTCACCCTATTTTATACAAGGTGACTTAATAGATAATAAAATTTATTGTATTTTTACTGGAATTTTTTTCGAGCTTCTAACTTTAATTTTATTTTGTAAAATTTCTTATTAGATAGAAAAATAACAAGAATACAGCGCCTTATTATCTTCTTTAAATTAAGATATATTTAATTGCTTATGACTCACCCTATAGAAAGCAGAACAGGGTTGTGGTTTACATTTTTTTTGCGAAAACTTTATCGATGCGAGAAATACGGAAACAAGATGCTGGTGAATAATTTTCAATGTTGAAAACTTACATTTCACTTCTAATGCAACTTCTTTGCGTTCATTTACAAGCAAATTTTCGCTGACATGTTCGATTATATTGCAAATATTTTGAACATTATAGCGTAGTAGGTTGTTTCGATTTCACATGAAAATCTATATAATCATGATTTTTCTGAATAATAAGTTTCACATGAAAATTGTTTATAACTTCTTTTCACATAAATTTTTGGCGTTTTAGATTAAGTCGGCAATTCAAAAATTTTTATGCATTCCAAGTACGAGGGCGGATCAATAAGTTTTTTTGCAAAAAAAATATTATTTTTCAACAGAATCTCCTTTTGAGCTCAATACACTTAGTCCAACGTTTCTCCAATTTTTCAAAAAAATAGGATTTTTCGAGGTCCATAAAATAGGCATTTGTTTGATCAATAATTTTATCGTTGGAGTTAAATCTCTTTCCAACGAGCGACTTCTTTAGGTTTGGAAATAGGAAATAGTCACTAGGGGTTAAATCCGGAGAATATAGCGGATGAGGTACCAATTTGTAGCCCAATTCTTGGAATTTTGCCATTGAGACTACACACGGGTGCATTATCTTAATGAAAAAAAAACTTTTTTCTTGGCCATATCGGGTCGATTTTTTTAAATCCTCGTTAAATCGGTCCAATAAGTTGGCATAATGATGTTGCCATCACCTTTTTGGCCGACAAACTTACCTTGGCCTTCTTCGGAGCCGGTTCTCCGAAATGTTGTAATGGATCCATGTTTCATCCACAGTTACAAATCGCCGCAAAAACTCACTCGAATTGCGGTCAAAAAATTGTGTGAAGTTGCCGCACGATTACGTGAGAGCAAACGCGGCACACATCTTGCAGACAGCTTTCTTAAATCCAAGTGATCATTTAAAATCAAAACCACACTGCCATATGAAATGCCTATGGCATCAACAATCTCACGCACTTTTACTCTTCGATCTGGACATAATTGGTTCACAGACTGCTGCAACTGCAAAGGTCCGGTTTAGGGCGCTGTCACTTTGGTCAGACATTGGTTATGCCTGAACTTCCAGGCATTATTCACTACACTGTGGCCGAACCACTGTTCGACAAGAGGAACCAGACGCTTATACCGCAAAGGGATTCGTGGAAACACGGAACTCCCAATCGGGGTCTACTCCAGGGACCTACAGCTGAGTATTGCGCGGAGGCTGCCGAATCACCGTAGTGTGTTTCAGGCTGAAATTCTGGCCATTAGGGAGGTAGCGGAGTGGCTTAGGTATAATGTCCTCACAACAGTGAGGATTAATATATTCTCTGATAGTCAAGCTGCCATTATATCTCCGGATTCTGTCTTCCTGGATTCGACATCAGCCCTGAACTGTCGCAGATCTCTTAGCGAGATGGCTCAGCAGTTCAGCATCCATGTTATTTGGGTGCTGGGCCACAGGGACATACCATGGAACTGTAGGGCAGACGAGCTTGCAAGACTGGGGACTACCTTACACATTCCACACGAATTGGAATCTGTGGGCATGCCTTTGGCCACCTGCAAGTTTCGGCTGCGGGAGAGTGCTTATGGGTAAGCACAGGTTGCTGTCACTCTCAAGGCCCGATATATCCCGATATATATGTCATGACGGGACACTGTCTGATTGGAAGGCACGCAGTTAGGTTGAGGGTTGCGACTAGTGACTTGCAGAAGCTGTAGTGACGAAAAGGAGGAGGAGTCTGTGGAGCACCTTCTCTGTTTTTGTCCTGCCCTGGCTCGCAGAAGGGAACTGTATTTGGATTCATGTTTCTTTGTGGACCTGGGTGATTTGGCTGATATCGATATCGGCCAACTTAGGGGCTTTTTGAGGCAATCGGGATGGTTCGACGGGGGAAGCTAGTTATATGATTTTACTAGCTTCCGTGGTATCACAAGGGACTTTATAGTCTAAGTGAGTCTGATTGGCAGGCTATCACATCTTTCTAACCTAACCTACTCTTCGATCGGCCAACACCATATCATGGACTTTTTGACATTTTCAGATGTATTGACCTCAATTGGCCGTCCAGAACGTTGAGCGTTATGCGACCACAACGAAAGTCAGTAAACCACTTTTTAACTTTTGGTGCAGAGTCGCCATAGTATTTATCAAGCTTTTCCTTGGTTTTATTAACGGTTTTTGTTTTGCAAAAAATAATGTTTAATAAGCACTCGAAATTCACTTTTTTCCATTTTCAAAAAAATCCACGAGGTTGAATGTTTTGAACAGCTGTTAAACACAAAGTAAATCACATAACTTGCTGAAAATTTGACAGTAGTCTATAAAAAGGTGGTACTTGATGGGAGCAGTGTTGCACTTCATATAACTACGAGGGAAGTTCGAAAAGTCACGGTCTTATTGATCCGCCATCGTACCTTAAATTCTGGAAAAAAAAATTTTTTAAGAAAACCTATTTATAAAAGGAGCAATTCTGTTCGGCTTTAGTTAAACAATTTTATTTAAAGGATTTGCAACAAAATGGCATCGATTTGTTGTTACATATTATTGCATATTTTGTTATAAATGCATTCTATTTCATATTTGACTTTGAAGCACATATTTCTTACATATTTAATAATTTGTATTGCATATTTTTTTACTTTGAATTTTTTATTTTGAATTTTAGTGAATATTTTTGCATATTTTTTTAAATAATATTATGGTTCAATTAAAAATAAGCTAATGAAAGAGTTTAAAAACCTTGATATTGCATAAAACAAAATAAGAAGAATCCTACTAAATTATTTATATTGTATTTCAATTTAAACCAATTCCCTTGAGTAATACCGACGATTTGGATCATTTGAGTGCATTTTTTTTTAGCTTCTACTTTAATATTTCCTTTTCATTGCATATTATTAGCGTTTATTTTATATTTTTTACTGCATTTCTCAAGCGCATATTTTTGAATTTTTAGCGTATGAAAGTCACTGATAATTATATATTAGTAACATCGAACCCATTTAAAATATATTTTTAAAACAAACACACCCTTTGATTTTTTTTTAACTTGAACTTGAAATTTTCAGTAAATTAAAAAATCATTAATTTAAATCTAATGGTAAGGGCAAGGAAGTTGATGCATTTATTATCGGGTTTTATAAAAAATATGCAGTTAAGATTTTAGAAATATGCATTTATTTTTATAACGTCTTCAATACTGCATATTAAATTTTAATATTTTTGTTTTTTAAAATAGTTTAAAATTAATGTTAGTCATCTTCACCAAGAAAGTAATTGCATTTTTCTATTATTTTTGACTTCGTGATAAAAAAAATAAATTTTCATAAATTTAAAATATTTTTTTGTATAAAAGATATAAGTTGGAAAAAACCTAGTATCAAAATATATGCTTGAAACATGAAATTTAAGCAAAATATGCTTAAATATGCATTTATAGCAAAATATTGCATTAAAATATGCAAAATATATAAAAATATGCATTAATGTAATTTTTCATGCAAATTTGTTGATTCACAAAATATATTTGGTTTAACATTTTTCTTCAGCTTACGATAACAAACATGCAGAAACATGAACTTCCGAACCCTACTAAAAGTATACAAATTAAAAATATGCATCTTTTAAATAACAATCTGAGTAAAAATAAACAAAAACCGCTTATAACCAAAATTTCAACATCACAAAGAAAACTATAATAAATCGATAGTTTAATATTATAACATGAAATCTAACAAAAACAAAAATATTAAAAATCTTACCAATAAAATTTAAAAAAAAAAACAAATAAGTTCAATGCACTCTGTTTTAACTTCAAATTATTAAAATTAATTATGATGATTAAGCGGATTTTATCTTTGCTAAAATAAATAAACAAGATTTATTTAAAATTTAATGACTTAAACAAATATAAATACAAATGATTAATACTAACAAAGTCTTGAGAATTTAAAGAAAGAAAATGCACACTATATATACAGTGCCAGGCAAAAGTTTTAACACAGTAAGCACAGGGTGGGCCAACTTCGACTGACTGATTTGAAATGCTTATAATTTTTTTATTTTTACAATTATTAATTTTTTTTGCAGTCAATGCAAGAATAGATTAATTTTGCTTGCGAGAGAAAATGACAACTTTTTTAACAATCTCATTATGAGCGATGAAGCACATTTTCGTTTAAATGGATATGTTAATAAACAGAACTGCCGAATTTGAGGTACCGACAATTACACCCTTTCAAACGCACGGTTTGGTGTAGAATTATGGCTGATAGAGATTTTTGTTAGAAAATTTTCTACGTCTGATGGTTCTCATTAATCCTCATATATGGGTCCAGCCAAAAAGTATATAATTTTCTATAGAGTATTTTTCCCGCTCTACCAGAAATTCAAGATGGTACAGAGTTCAGCGTCAACATTTTTAAATGAGAGGGCCATATTTTCAAAGTTGCTAAAGTGTTGAAAAAAATTTAATTTGGTGTATGCAGTGCTGCCACATAAACAGTGTAATTTTTTATCCCAGTTTTTGGGATTCTTTACTGTTTACCAGTTTTTTCATGAAAACAATTTTTTTTTTTAATTATTGCATTTTTTATAGG
The DNA here is from genome assembly GCA_949748255.1 of Eustalomyia histrio. Classification (NCBI taxonomy): domain Eukaryota; kingdom Metazoa; phylum Arthropoda; class Insecta; order Diptera; family Anthomyiidae; genus Eustalomyia; species Eustalomyia histrio. Next base: position 19,458,122 of record OX456525.1, read on the forward strand.
TTTTTAGTTATATGTTGCAACAATTAATAGCATATTTATTCTCTTTATTATATATTTTTACCATAGAAATGGGAAATAATGGATATAATAGACATAGTTGGTCAATGTGTGTGTACACACTTTAATACTTTTCATGTCACAATGTAATGTTTGAATTCGTAACTATTTTTTAACACAATTGCAAATTTTTGTTGTATTTTTTTACTTTATTAGACATGTCTAATTTTAGTAAAAATAAATAGTTTATTGAACAAATATTATATTTTTATATGAAAAATCTGAAAAAATACATGAATAAAATAAAAAAACATTTTTTTATGAAATAATCTGAAAGATCTCTAGCATCCCAAAAAACGGCAAAAAATAGTTAAAATTGGTTATATGGCAGCACGGCTAAGCACTAGTAAAAGTTGCCGACCAAAACTCACCTTTGTTGCCGCCAAACTATGTTCGTGAGAGACAAACAAACTCTATAGAAAATTATAAACTTTTTGGTCCAGCTCATACCGCCAGAGACACAATAGCGATCAGTCAATCAATTAGTCAGTCGAAGTTGGCCCACCCTGTATTATTCAATTAATCCTTAATTTTATGAAACAAAAGTGCAAATTAAAAAAATAATAATAATTTTATTATATAAATGTTTTACAAGTGTTTTAATTAAATAGCATCTCAATGTTTAAATAAAGCGTATGAAAACAAGTTCGACAGAACCAGCAGACGTCATTGAACTTATTAGAAAATTTTTTTTACTCAGTGTTTCACTAGACATAATACGTTACTTTTGTTTAATTCAGTATTGAATTTGCGTCTTAAACATAAAATTTTGAGTTCTCCATTATTTAGAAGAAAGACTAAGGTCCATAAGCGAATTACCAAGTTTTGTGTATTAGTCAAAATCATCATTTTTTTCTGTAGACTTTATATAGATATATGTACTATGTGGGGCAATAAGTATCACCCTATTGAAAAGTGCTGCCATATTTGCAAATACCATCGTATGTCAGTTTCGTTTTGACATACGTGAAGTAGACACGTGTGAAAATTATAGTGAATAACAATGAATTGCTATACGCCCTAGGAATGCGCGATAAATATGGCAATGTTTATATCAGCGGCCAATAAGCAGAATTCTCTGTTCATGGGGACGGAAAATCTATGCATGAGTCATGCAGCACCATAACACCCTCTTAAAGTCACCGTGTGGAGTACAGTTATGCCCAAAAAGGTGACATGACCTAATTCTCTCGTGGTAACTCCCCTGCGGGAAAAAAGGGGTCAGTTGAGAATTGGGACTTGTCCCTGGATAGGTGAAAACTGAACCGGTTCCGAAAAAACATATCATGAGATAGGTGAAAAGAGCACCGGTTTCTAAAGTACATATCACGTGACCGGTTTAAAAGTCTCGACATGTCCTTTTAGACCAGTCCTGTGACATGTCACGGAGGGCAATTTACCCCCTCCTAGGACAAGCCCATGTCAAAGTGATCGGTCCCGTGACCGATCCCTATCACAATGAACCGGTCATGTGACGTGTCCTGGGATAGGTCCTTTTCCTGCAGGGTCTATTACAGTGAACATATAGGAACATGCTTACTGAATTTTTCTTAACGAAAGTTGATCATCTGGGTTTGAAGGATATGTGGTTCCTACAAAACGGAAAAACTCGTCATAACGCACGCAGCATAATGCGTATTTTGAAGAAGGCCTTCCCAGTAATTGGCTAAGCCAGCCAGATCTTCCGATTTGACTGTCCCGGACTTCTTCCTCTGGGGATATTTGAAGTCGTTTACTCAGAATATTATGTAGATTACTGTTTGTAGTTAACAATAAAGGAACATACACAGAAATAATTATTTTAACAATTTTATACATTGGTTCAAAATGATTTACTGTCATATGTCGATTTTTTTCAGTTTCATTTATTTTTTTTTATTTCTTTGTAATTAAGTAAAAATTTACCCACAAAACGAAAATTTGTGGTTTATTTATTTCCGTTAAAGTTATTACAAATTTAAATTTTTGTTTGCTGTATGTTTGAAAAAAAAAAATAATCAAAAAATTCCAATTTTCAATTTCAATTCGAATTACAAGAACTTAATAAACACACACATATAAGGACATTCACAAAACATTTGTTTATGGAGTATGTATGTCTACATTTTGCAGATAAAAAACTAAGACACTGCAAAAAATTAAACAATTTCAAATATGGAAATGAATAATCATTTATTTCTAACGAATTGGTAGTTTAAATTGAAATATTAATTTTTAACAATATAATCATTTGTTTTTACTGATTTGTCAGTTTATCGGTAGCTAAAATTGAAACATTTATTTTTAATTAAATAATCTTTTGTTTTTATTGATTTGTCAGTTGTTTTTAACTTACAAACTATTTTACGCATTGGTGTACGCACATTGGAGGAATTCCGAAATTGACAACATTACACCTCAAGTTATGCATACAGTTGTACAATATGTAATAAAATGAGCCCAAATTCCAACGGCGACCATTTGTTGGACATAATTTCACACATTTAAATGAAACAGTGCGTATAAACATAATCAGTTAAAAACCAAATGAGTTTTCAATTTTAACAAAAGTTATAAAAGAAAATCAGTTGCTGGTTTTTCGCACACCCTGTACAAATGGTAAGATTTGTACTGAAACCAAAAATTTGGAACTGGCCCGAATAAGTGCTCTTATGCTGATTAGTGATAAATGAATATCATATACAATTTCGGCTGAAGATTTTTTTCTGTGTAACGACAATTTTCCTAAAATAAGAACTTGTTTTCTTTATCTGATTATGTAACGACACTCTTAATTGTAGTCAGGCATCAATTTTGTATGTGTCCATGTTATGCTAAAGTTTTTTTTTTTTTTTTTTGGAAATGCATTACGATTTTTCTCTCCAAAACTATTGTTTTTTAGGTTTAGGAGTTATATTAAGAAAATCAAGCAATCCAACGTCGATTTTCTGACTGAAACACATCAATCCTATATCTTGAATCTATATAAAGCCTCCTGCTTCTGGGACCACCAGCGAATAATTAAAAAATAACTGTGAAAAAACTGACTTAACAAATATTTTAAGTATTTTTTTGCGATTTCTGTTAAGAAAATTAATTTTTCCTTTTAATATAACACTTAAACCTATAAAATATAAATTCGTTTTCTGGATCAACATCAGAGATGAAAGCCGACCCAATAGGTCCGCGGCTAAAAGCCAAAACAATCGATGGTGGCTTGAGCCGGATGAATTTATTATAGATTTAAAAAATAAATTTAGGATATATTTTTTTTTTTAAATATGTTTGCTTCTATTTATTAAGCGGCTAAGCCGACATCCGGTTCAAGTCGATAGGATCGGATAGGGCGGCTGCTTCATTTAAAAAAATTTTCTCGTCGGCGGGGATTATGCGGCTACTATCCGGAGGCTTGTATGTATAATAAACATTTTTACATATTTTTCATTAATTTTGGCGTAATAAAGCATTTCTTTTGACATAAATAACTGTGCCAAAACTTTTTTCCGGCACTGTATGCATATAAAATGAACCAGAATTTTATGTAAATTAAACTCAAAATGTATTTATGCAAAATGACTAGAAAGCAAAGTAGCGGCTAAGAATAATAAAAAAAAACACTATAAATATTAAATAATTCTAATTTGTTTTGATAAATTAGGACACACACTTATTTACGGTAAATTTTAGATCAGGTATCAAACAGCAAATAAAATACATATTTATAATCAATAATATAAATTTTAGCACATTATGTATTAACATATGTATGCAGTTAATAATATTTGGGAAAATATTAAAATATTTAAAGTTTTTTTCTGATTTCACGAACCGGCTGCATTTTAGACTTCTGAACCAGTGTAATATTTAAATAAAAACATCGATCTCATTAAGGTTTCAGCACGATGTGGATTAGGAGGCACATTACGGGAAAAATAATAAACGTTTAATCTAACTTAACGTGCTACTAGTGGCCTAAAACCACCGTTAATTTTTTTTATTAATTTCCCCGTTGTTTGCTCATTCGTATCGTATCGTTTGAGTGCTGTAACCTTTTTAAGTTGGATTTTTTAAATTGTATTATAACACTGATTCAAAAATTAAAAATGCAACCATGGACAAAAATAAAGTTCAGAAAATTTTTCCGGCATTAGCTCTCAATCACAAAACCTTTAAGTGCCATTTTTACAAAATATTAACATAATTCCACGCGGAATTTTAAAATTTGCGAAACATCGGGATGGCCTAGTATGTCCTAATTTTGGGCATGGATCGGTTGTGAAGAATTCCACGAACCACTTGGGAAAAACTACAAAAATTGGAAAATCTATGTTAGTTATACATATATGTAAGTTTTTAGCCTAAATTTTATATAATTCTCATGACAATATGTACACAGTGGGACAATATGTATCATCCTATTGAAAACAGCTGCCATTTTTACAAATTGCATCATACCACAGTGTGGTGTTGACATTCGTGAAGTAGACAGGTGCGAAATTCAAAGTGAATAATCATGAATAGCCATACGCCTTAAGTATACGCGAACGACGAAGTGGTTGATTTCCATCAAAATTGATCATGAGCGTCGACTCGTGTAAAAAAAGATTAGAGTTAATTAGATCTGCCTAGACATATTTGGAAATGATTGATTCCAATTAGATATGGTGGCGGATCTGATCATATATTATAATATAAAACATACGAATATTTTAAATACTTTATGGCCAGATCTGATCAAACCTAGTGCCAGATCAGTTGATATTTAAAATTTGCTCATTTTTGTGGCCAGATATGAGCAGATCCAATCATACAGAATCATATATTAGCGCTAGATCCGTTTAAATCTTATATCAGATCTAGTGCCAGGTGTGAGTCATTTGAGCCGTTTTCTAAGGCATTAAAATAAAAATGTTCGAGGGCGGATCAAAAAAATCCGTGACTTTTTGAATGAAACACAGCTTTTCTTGCAAAAAAAAAAATATTTTTTAACATAATCTCCTTTTAGCTCAATACACTTAGTCCAACGTTTCTCCAATTTTTGTATCCCTTCCAAAAAAAATAGGATTTTTCGAGGTCCATAAAATAGGCATTTGTTTGATCAATTTTTTCATCGTTGGAGCTATAAATCCCTTTCCACCGAGCTATTTCTTTAGGTTTGGAAATAGAAAATAGTCACTGGGGGCTTAATTCGGAGAATATGGCGGATGAGGTACCAATTCGTAGCCCAATTCATGGAATTTTGCCATTGAGACTACACATGTCACGAGATTACGTTTATGGTCAATTGCGAGCAATAGCGGCACCCATCTTGCAGACAGCTTTCTTAAATCCAACTCATCATTTAAAATCGAAACCACACTGCCATATGAAATGCCTATGGCATCAAAAATCTCACGCACTTTTACTCTTCGATCGGCCAACACCATATCGTGGATTTTTTTGACATTTTCCGGTGTATTGACCTCAAGTGGCCGTCCAGAACGTTCAGCGTCATTTGTACTTGTGCGACCATAACGAAAGTCAGTAAACTACTTTTTACCATTGAAATCGATGGTGCAGAGTCCCCATAATATTTATCAAGCTTTTCCTTGGTTTGATTGACGTTTTTTTTCCGCAAAAAATAATGTTTAATAAGCACTCGAAATTCACTTTTTTCCATTTTTAAAAAAAGCCACGAAGTTATATGTTTTGAACAGCTGTTAAACGCAATGTAAATGACAAAACTTGCTCAAAATTTGACAGTAGTCTATAACCAGGTGTTACTTGATGGAAGCAGTGTTTGCATTTCATATAACTACGAGGGAAGTTCGAAAAGTCACGGACTTATTGATCCGCCCTCGTATATAAAAATAAAGGTTTTTTTCAATTCCTATCTTCTTATTGAATCTGATATTATACATTATGTACACATCAAATTGTATCAGATGGTGCGTCAGATCCAATTAGATCTCAAACTTGTCCCCAACTTTGAAGTCTAATTAAATCTTGCACTTTTAAATCTAATGAGATCTGGTCAGATCTGATCGTTTTTACATGGAGAGACACATTTTTCTCTCGGAAGCACCATTACAATCTCCCAAAGTAACCGTGTGATGTGCAGTTACTTCGGATAAGGTGATTGGCAAGGAGCCGACGGTAACGCTATTACAATGAACGACCGCTATAGAGCCATGTTGAATCTGGACTTGGAGGATATGTGGATGACACAATGCGAATTTGGAAGGATGCCGTGATTTAGTTTAGTCATCAGATATCCCGATTTTATTTTTCGGAATTCTTCCTCTGGGTATATTTGAAGTCGTTAGTATGAGCGATTAAGCTCCGAACCCTGTAGGAGCTAAAAAGCAACGAAATTGATAACGTGCCACCAAAATTGATGGGCATAGTTATGCAAAATGTAAACAAAAGATCCCCTATTTGCATCCACGCCGACGACGGCCATTTGACGAATATAATTTTCCCCAATTAATTGAAACAAGATTTATAAGTGTGAATAAATATAAACAGTTAAATACCATACGAGTTTTCACTTTAAACAAAAGTTATACACTCAGAAAAAAATGTTAGTAGAAAAATTTGTAAACGGTTTTCAATCCCACTTTACTATTTTTGTACTGATTGTTAGAAAAAAAATTATTATTTAGCATATCTTTTTGCTATTTACATTTTGCAAATAACAAAATTTTGACAGAATATTTACAAATTTTTGTTGCTAATTTCAGAAATGATTTTACAAAATTTTTGAAAACCGATTTGTTAAAATCAGCAAAAAAAAATTACTAATTTTTAAAAAGTGGATATTGATATTTCTAATTTAAACTTATTCCTACTAACTTAAATTGCAATAAAAAGTGACATAGATTAAAATAAAAAGGGATCGGAAGTGAAGTTACTTTTCACAACCAACTCATGCCTTAAAATAGGACATCCATAGAACTAAAAAGTTTTTTTATTTCAAAAATCAGCCCTAAAAACTATCAATTAAAATTTGACCTTAAAAGTAAAAAAAAAAATAACTAAAATATTGTTTAAAACAGAAATTAACAAATTAAAAAAAAATAATAAATTTGTTTGTTTTTACAATTTTTAAACCTTTAATTTTTTTTTTTTTAATTTTGTCTAAAATATTTTTTGAAAAAAATAAATAAAATAAAAAAAATTTGAATGATCGATAAAAAAAATAAATTTGAAATTTTTAACTAATATTAATAATATTTAGTATTTTTTTTTTTTGCTGATTTTAGCAAATAGATTTTAAATTCCTCTTTACAAAAATGTTTACTAAAATTTAGTAATTTTGTCTACAATTTGTATTGTACTACACGTCAGCAGACATGTGTTGCTAAGATTAGCAAAATATACCGCTGAGCTCAAATTAGCAAAATTTCCCGTAATAGCAAAATTTTCAGTTGCCATTTCAGCCTTTTTTTGGTGAGTGTAGTGAAAGAAAATCAGATGATGGTTTTTGCCCCCATACTGTACATAACACAAAAGGAATGCATTTATTCAATAAAAACAGCTAAATACACTTTTTAATTTATGTATACTTTATCACAATTACAAAAAAAACAAAACCATTTGCAACATTAATATTTTAATTAATACACCTTTTCTTTAATTTTCTTCTAGCCTGGTCATCGTGTACCCCGTTTTTCACTGATCAATTGGGGTATTTGTTTGCCATCCACTTGTTCCCACAAGGATGTGGAATACAGTGTTAAAGAATTCCTTAATAATATGACATCATCTACAGGTATTACATTTAAAGTTAGAGTTGAACCACAAATGTGTCAATTTAGAGATAACAAACCCTGGGATCGTAACACAACGTGGGCTGTGTAAGTTTTAACAATAATAAAATAATTAAAACTTATGCAACAGTATAAACAAAAAAAAACTGAATTACTAAATATCTTTTTTTAGGCGTTTCTTTGTCACCATATTATCCATAACAATTTTATCAACCATTTACCATCGCTGTACAAAAAATAAAATATCAAGTAAGTGTTTTTTTTTTCTTGATGGCACTAAATGATTTTATACATTATGTCTGTTCGTTTACCTTACTACAAGTTAATACTTTTACTATAGCTGGAATATGTCAATACAAAATATAAATAATACTTTGTAATTACAGTAAAAATGATAAAAGTTTCCAGTAAACGAACACACAATACGAAATAGAATTTACAAAATTTATTATAACTGAAAATTTTCAGTACAAAAATTAAACAAAACTATTCACTTGTTAAAAAAAAATTAACTAGAATTTAGAAAAATTAACTTATTTAGAGGACAAATTGAAATGAAAACGGCACCAAAGTCACTTTTTACCAATATTAAATAAAATTTTCCTTGAAATTAAGAAACAAATTTTACTTAAAATTTGGTAAAAATTTCTAAATTATAGAAAAATTTTACTACTGAGAAGTAAATTTTTATTAGAAAACAGTAAAATTTCCTCCTAATTAGTTCATACATCATCTAAAATTGTACTGTTAGTTAGGAAATGTTTCCTTGGTTTTAAGAAAAATTTTATTTTATTTAAGTTCATTAGACAATTTTTTTTACTAAACACTAGGACTTAACTCCCTAAAAATATTAAAAAAATTTCTAAGAAGTTAAATAGCACTTCTTTTAAGTGAAAATAATCCTTATCCTGCTTGTAAAAGTAATATATTTTACCGATATATTTTAAAGAACTTTACACTCATTGAGTAAGTATTTTCCCACTTTCGCGGGACTTCCGCTTTGTGAGGACACTGCTCTTAACAAGCTTTTTGCTATGCAATTTTGTCTTAAAACTAAATTGAATTATACTAAACTCATGTATTTAAAATATAAATTAAATTTAATTAGCAAAAAGGTAAACAAATTAAAAAAATGTACTGCAGGATATCCTGAAACGTAATAAATTGTGACAAAGTCAGATCCTTTTCGTAGTTAATTAACGGTTCTGCTTAAGAGAACTACAAAAAGGGACGCCCTACGTGATACACGGCATCCATGGCTAAGGAACACTGGAGGTCCTTTGTCTTCTTAAATTAACTAATTTAAGGAAATTGTTGCAAAAATACAAGATATTACAGTTACATTTCTTGTTATTATTGGAAAATGGAAATATTTCATAAGTTTATTTGGATGGGATTTTTAGCTTAAACTTTATTTGACATATAAAAATTTAAACTTTTTTATTATTAAGCGAAAAAAATAGTTTGATAAATATAAAGTTTAATAAGCGCTATGTCAATTATAGGAAAGCCATTATGCCGTGCTTGTGCTTGCGATATTTTGTATTGTAGTCAGCAAACAAATTTATTACATAAAAGCACAAATTCGAAATTTTTTACCCTTTGCTAACAAAATTTTAAAATATATTTTCTGCTACTTTAAGTTCAATATTTAAGACTGTTAAGATTACAGATGGGCACGTGAGAGATTTTTGACTTACGCTCTCGCACGATCACGAACCAAAAATTACAATCATGCACGATAGTTCTTTTAAATGGTTACTTTAATTTCTTTTATTTAATACTATTTTTTCTTGAAAATTAGGAAAACTAACTGGTTTGTTTAAAATTGATTGTATTTTGGAATAGAATATTAAAAATAATTTAAACGTTTTCCAACAAAAAAAAAACCCCTATATAAAATTTTATTATTTTTTAAAAGTTAGAAAGCTTTTACTTGAAGAAAAAAACATTTTATTAAAATTTTTAAAATTAATCTGAACTAAGTTGCATGAAAATTTTCCAAATAGTTCATTAGTTTCTAAAATCAAGTAAATTTTTATTATAACATAGGAAAAAATGTATTACTTTTTGTTTTTAATTGTCTGAACTAATTTTTAGAAAACAATTCTTCAAAATTATAAAGTGGTATACTTAAAAACTGAATTTGGAAATTGCTTTCTAAAATTTAGTTAATTTTACTACTAGCGAACAAAAAAGGAACACATTAAGTTCAAGTACTTTTTCGATTTAAGTTAGTCACAGTTTTTGAACTAAATGGGAGTAAATTATATCCTAATAAATTTTTTTTTTTTTTTTTAACTAAACTTTTTTGAACTAAACATTTGAGTATGCAATTTTCTTAAAACTAAGATACTTTTTCTTAAAATTAATAAATTTTTATTTAATTGACTTGTTTTTTTCCTAAAATCAAGAAATATTACTTAGGAAAATATGAACTATTTCTGAGTATATGAACTATTTCGTTTTTCCTCAAACTTAGGAATTTTTATTCTTTTTAAGAAAATTTTTCTAAGTTTTAATAAAATTTTACTTAAATTGAGGACAATTTATAAACTATTTTGAAGTACATTTTTGATTACATTTTAGTTCATGTCTTTTTTTTTTTTTTTTTTTTTTTGAGTGTAGTTAAACTAGTAAGAATTTTGAGTAAACCATTACACTGATTGTTAAGGTTTCGAGTAAACAAACACACACTATGCCTTTTTCGTTTAACATACTTACTACAATTTATTTACTACATTTACTACAACGGCTAAATTTCAATACAAAAAATTAACATAATACCTTTCCAAATTGTAGCAAAAATAGTAAGAATTTTTAATTATGTACTTAAAAAAATCTTATATGATTTCTTTCAAATTTAGATCCCTGGTTGGTAGCATTTTCTTTGGACAAAAATCTTTCTTGGTTATTCTGTACAACATCTTCAGCGGATGATATACAGGCTGTACATGGTTTACGATTGCTAAATGCTGTAATGTTGCTATTCTCTCACAAATCAATGGCCATGTTTTTTAACCCTTATAATAATCGGACTGAAATGGCCGAGGTAAATTATTAGTTTTTATTTGCAAGTTTATTTTTGATAATCCTTATTTCTTATATTTTTTTATAGAGTTTAGGCCGTTCTTGGACTGTTATTGGTCGTGCTGCATCTTTATATACCGATCCCTTTTTACTATTCAGTGGCATGTTAACGGCTTATTCATTTTTTGGTCGTTTAAACAAAGGTCAATCCATTAGATTGAAAAATGAATATATTAGCCGTTTAATACGGTATGTATTATACTTAGTTACTTGTTAATTATTTATTTGTTTATCTGATTATTAGGAATTTAATTTGTATTTTATATTTGGTATTTCTCGTTTTTATCACAATGACCATTAACTTTTAATTATTGTTAATTTTTTGTGTTGTGTTTTGCTTGTGCAGAAATCAACACCGAATCTTTAACAAATAAACGAAAATAATAAAACAGTAAACAATTCATCATTTAACGTTGGGTTTGAAGACCTTAAAACTACTTTTGATTTAAACGATTTTAATACAACACGTGTTTAATGTCTGACTCTGGAATATATTTGTATTATATATTAGGTATACAAGTTAATAATGTCGATTTGGACAACAGATGTCATAACTATCACATATGGTTTGTGTCTATAATAAGAAATATGGTATTTTTGAGGATAAACATCTATCATTATAATTCAGTATTCGATAGACGCCAAAGTGTAAACAAACATTTTTTTCAATCGCTGAAATAATGTCGAATTTTGTGCCTAAAAAAGTAGTTTTACGGGGAAGTCTGATAACCTTCTTTCATTTAAAGAAAACGGCTGTTAAAAGTTATCGATTGTTGGTAGAAGCTTACGGTAGACATGCACCAACTCAACGCTGGTTTGCACGATTCAAAAGTGGTGATTTCGGACAAGGAGAGGCCTGGTCAGCCGAGCTTTAAGATGAGGAATTGGAAACATTACTCGACGAAGATTGTTGTCAAACGCAAGAAAAACTTGCATTATCATTATGAGTCACACAACATGCCATTTCCCTACGTTTAAAAGCATTGGGATTCATTCAAAATCAAGGAAATTGGGTTCCATATAAATTGAAGCCGAGAAACGTTGAAAGCAGATTTTGCACATCAGAAATGCTGCTTGAACGCTACAAACAGAAGTCATTTTTGCATCGTATTGTTAGTGGTGATGAAAAATGGATAGATTACGATAACCCCAAGCGCAAAAAGTCATATGTAAATCCCGGCCAACCAGCCAAATCAACGCCGAAGCCGAATATCCATGGCGCCAAGGTAAAGCTCTGTATTTGGTGGGTTCAGAAGGATGTTTTATATTACGAGCTGTTGAAATCATGGCAGACGATCACAGGGGACCTGTAACACAATTGATTCGCTTAAAGAGAGAGCAATCAACGAAAAACGACCAGAATATTCGGCCAGACACGAGGTCACAATCTTCCATCATGACAACACTCGGCCACATTTTGCAAGACCGGTTAAAAACTATTTGGAAAACAGTGGATGGGAAGTTTTGGCTCACCTGCCTTATAGCCCAGACCTTGCCCCTTCTGACCACCATTTGTTTTGATCGATGCAGAACGCCCTTACTGGAATACGCTTCACTTCAGAATAGGGTATAAGAAATTGGCTTGATTCATTCTTTACCTTAAAACCGGAACAGTTCTTTTGACGCGGAATCCATATGCTACCAGAAAGATGGGAAAAAGTAGTGTCTAACGATGGACAATACTTTGAATAATGTGTATCAATTCATTTTGTTATTATAATAAATGCATTTTTCAAGCAAAAATATCGACATTATTACCTTGTATAGCCAATATATAATTTAATTTTATTACAATTTGTCTCATTTTCACAATGTCCACAGAAAAATAATATAGTATAAAATTAATTAATTAATTATTATTATTAATTAATTAATTAATGAATTAATAATATAAAATTGTTGATGCAATTAAAAGTTTGTTATATTAACAAAAACATTAATTGCATTTACAAATTGTGAAAAATCTACTAAACATCTTTGTTAATATTCGTTTGGATCAAAATCATGAAAAATTCCACGAAAAATTAATATATTTTGTAATCATGGAGATTACACAGAGAAAGTTATTAGGCATTAGCCGAATGGAATACAGCTACGACGATCTTCGCCAACATTTAAAAGTGGACGCCCAGTTGAGGTCTCTACACCCAAAACAATTAAAAAAATTCACAATATGGTGTTGGCCGATCGGAGATTGAATGTGCGATAGATTGTGGAAGACATAGGCATCTCACATGGCTCAGTGGTTTCAATTTTGAACGATCACTTGGGTATGAGAAAGCTTTCCGCAAGATGGCTGCCGCGTTTGCTCACAATCGACCACCAATGGAATCGTGTGACAGCTTAGTTTCCATGGCAAAAATCCATAAAGTAGACTACGAATTGACCCTCATTCGCCTTATTCTTCGGATTTAGCCCCCAGTGGCTATTTCCTATTTCCAAACCTAAAGAAATGGCTCGATGGAAAGAGATTTAGCTCCAACGATGAAATAATTGATCACTTAAATGCCTATTTTATGGACCTTTCCTAATCCAATTTTTTGGAAGGGACACAAAAATTGGAGAAACGTTGGACTAAGTGTATTGAGCTAAAAGGAGATTATGTTGAAAAATAATTTTTTTTTTTTTTTTGCAAAAAAAAAACTGTGTTTCATTCAAAAAGTCACGGACTTATTGAGCCACCCTCGCAAGTTAACACATTGAATAAAAATAGGTGTCATATCTTTTATTACGTATTTTTTAGAAATTACGAAAGACTTTTTATTATAGCTAGGGTACCATGACTTTTGCTGTACACTGTATGTTTTTTGAAAAATTTTTGAAAAAAAAATGTTCAAATATCTAATGAAAAGACGAAATTCAAATTTCTTCGAAGGCAGTACTAAAATCCGCACGCACTTGCATATTACCTTGTAGCTGTTACTAAATCCATACACTTACCAAATAAAGTCTGTAATGGCAACTGAAAATTTTGCTGTTACTACGGGAAATTATGCTAATTTGAGCCCAGCGATATTTTTTGCTAATCTTAGCAACACATGTCTGCTGACGTGTAGTACAATGAAATTAGTAGAAACATTAGTAGCTACTACTAAATTTTAGTAGACTTTTTGTAAAGTGGAATTTAAAATCTGTTTGCTAAAATCAGCAAAAAAAATTACTAAATACTAATAATATTAGTACAAAGTTTTAGATTAATTTTTTTTATCGAGCATCAAAAATTTTGATTATATTTTTTAAAAAATATTATATAAAAAAGTAAAAAAAAAAATTAAAGGCTTAAAAAATCTTAAAAATTGTTAAAACATAAACGAATTTATTATTTTGTTTTAATTTGGTAATTTCCTTTTTGAAAAATATTTTAGTAAATTTTTTTTTTACTTTTAAGGTTAAATTTAATTGTTTTTAAGACTGATTTTTAGAACTAAAAAACCCTTTTTAGTGATATTTTAAGTGGATGTCCTATTTTCAGACATGAGTCGGTATCTTCACTTTCGATCCCTTTTTTAATCCTATGTAACATTTTAGGGCAATTTAAGTTTGTATGTATAAGTTTTAATTAGAAATAACATTTCCTTCAATATCGACTTTTTAAAATTAGTAATTTTTTTTTGCTAATTTTAGCAAATCGGTTTTCAAAAATATTTAAAATGATTTCTGAAATTAGCAACAAAAATTTGTAAATATTCTGTAAAAATTCTGTAATTTGTAAAATGTAAATAGCAAAAAGATTTGCTAAATAATAATTTTTTTAACTAAAAATCAGTACGGAAATAGTAAAGTGGGATTGAAAACCGTTTACAAATTTTTCTACTACCTTTTTTTTCTGAGTGTAGGCATAAAATTCAGCTACAATTTTGTAAATAATGTTTTTCTTTTCTTTCTTACAGTATTGTCCCACCATTAGCTGCTTTAATATTATTCTGTACCTATATTTTACCCATGTGGGGTTCTGGACCACAATGGAATCTCGTAGTAGGTCATCATGCTGATATTTGTAAAAAGAATTGGTGGCGTAATTTATTATTCATACACAATTATTTTGGATTTAGTGAAATGTGTCTAACACATACACACCATTTGGGTATTGATACTGAACTCTTTGCCGTAGCACCCATAATGATATTAGCTATGTGGAAATGGCCACGTAAAGGTATGACAACATTATTGGTGTTGTGTTTTATTGGTACAGCTGCACGTTACTACACAACAGTAGTAAATGAATTGTCCAATTACATTTACTTTGGTACAACGTAAGTATTGCATATGAATGCAAAAATAATGAAATAGAAAGGAATAAGAATGAATGTATTTTTTTTTTTTAATATTATACTCTTCCATTGTTTTATTTTTCCACAGTATACAACGACTTTTCCGCACTGCTGATTATATGTATTCATTTCCTCCCATGCGTTCTACTGTCTATATAATGGGTTTATTTTTGGGTTATGGCCTACGTAAGTTCCGTGGCATACAACTGACAAGTGCCCAATTGAATTTGGGTTGGTTCGTAGCTATCGTTTGTGTTTTGGCCTCTCTATTGGGTCCCGCACCAATGGGTGATATTACTTATAAGTATAATTCTACACATGCTGCCATTTATGCTGCTTTTGCTCCAATTGCCTGGTGTATATTCTTTAGTTGGATTGTATTTGTTTCCCACAATGGTTATACAAGTAAATTAAATGACTTTGTAAATTATAATATGAAATAATATCTAATAATAATTTTAGATCGTGTAACAAATTTCTTTTCGTGGAGAGGCTTTCAAGTGTCTACAAAACTTTCATATGCCATATATTTAACACAATTTCCCATATTCTTTTATAATGTGGGACGCCGTCGTCACATTCATCACTATTATAATTTTGTGTCCATTATTGTAAGCACTTACTCTGATAATTTCCATTTGTTTACAACTAAAATTATTGCAATTTCTTTACAGCTTGATACCAATGAGTATATTTCCATATTCTTAGCTTCGGTAGCATTAACAGTTTTATTTGATGCTCCTTTCCAAAATATTAAGAAAATTTTAATAAAGCGGCCCTCAAATAATACACCAGCTATTACCAAAGTTTCCAACTCGTCCTCATCTACCAGCAATGATTCTTGTGAATCCATTACTGAACAAACGCTTACAACATTTTCGAAACATTCACACTCGGATTAGTTTACTTTAAGTTTGTTTAAATTGTATTTAGTTGAAATTAGTTTTAAAATTATTTAACTATTGTTTTAAGGAATTTATTTTAAAATTAAGTTTATATTATCTATTTTAAGACAATTAAATTGTTTGGAAGCAAAAACTTCTCTTATGCCCAATTACTAGATGTCCCGTTAAAATCTAACCCACAGTTAAATTCAAATTTTATATGAAAAACAAAGTCCCAGTCCCAGTTAGAAAATAACGGGACATTGTGAAAATGAGGCTTAGTCACTTTTGTATTATATCGTTTGTATAATTAAGCCATAAATGTTCAAAGGAATTTATAAACAAAATAAGAAGAAAAAAAAACTATTTAATATTTAATTAAGCAAAGCTAAATTATATTAATATTAAGATAAAACTCTAAAAATTGAACACTTGTATTAAATTCAATAAATTAAAAAAAATAAAGAATTAAATAAACTCTTTAATTTACCAAATATTATAATTCAGTTATTTTTCTTTAAACTTCCAAATTTTTTACAATTAAAAAGAAAAGCTGAAAAAACACTAACTAAAATACAATGTATTTTTTTCAACGAGTGAAAGAGATTCTTAACTCTTTGAAGCAACAAAATACAAGTACAAAACATGGTAATGACTTATCATTACTTTATACATTACTTTGTAATGAATACTCCTTACATTCAGCATTATTTTTAAAATAAAAATAATGTATTACCTATAATATGTTACTTAATTCATTTATTTGAATTAAATAATAATAAGTTACCTGTAATGGCTTACCTTTTCTATGATTTTATAATAAATAATAATGAGTCATTGTTAATTGTTTAAATAACTTTATTTATTAATGGGTATTTTATTAATTTATGAATTAAAAGTGTTTAATAAAACAAACTATCAAGTAAGTGAACAGAAAAAAGCCAACGGATTAGTGTAGAGAAGTGTCTTATGACAAAAAAATCGAGTTTTAACTATAGTTCCGAAATATCCTTTTTATAAAATTTTTCAAAATTGTAAAAAGATTAAAAATTTGGGAGACCAAATTTGATCAAATCAAATGAAAATTACATGAATTTCAATGCGAATAAAAAATGTTTAAAACTGAGAAAAAACTTCGCCTTTTTGACCTTTGACGACCCATGGGATTTATATGTATGTCCCAAATTGTATCAGTATCTTGTATCAAATAAAGTGAACCAATTCCAAATATATTAATGTCTCTAAAAATTAAAGGAATGGACCATGTCTTACCAAAATATTGATCCCCTGTGTGGGCTAATAGGATTCGAGAAAATGTGTTCCAAAAATTATGCAAAAATGATATTTTTTTATGAATTTGTGGTGATCCTTTTGGGTCTGAGACCACATTAATGCAAATAGTTAGTATTGTGTGAAAGCAACAAATATCATCTGTCGATACAAACCAGATTTAAGAAAATCGATTGAAAAATGGGCCAAATACGACAAAAACTAAAAATGGGACATTTATCAACCATTGGCCGTTACAGGGTTAATTTATATATTTCCATTTGGGAAAAAAGCAGATTAGAAATTTGGATTCACAACTTTGCATCTTGTCGCTAACTCAAAGTTCAATTATAATTGGTTACCAGGAGTTAAAAAATAATGCGTTACTCAATCTCTTACAGAAAAATTAATAATATTTGGTTATTAGTGACCAATTATTAATATGCATACGCGTAACCTAATATTTTTTACTTTTTCGTAAGCTTGCAAGTAAGGAGAACACCTTACTTTTTGGCATATCCCATATAAAAAAAGTTAGAATTTTAAAATAAAGAGTAATACATGAAAACATTAGAGTTTAGATTACTAGACTCATTATTTGGTAAGGTGTGTTTTTGCTGGGTATGCTTTAGGATATACGATAGACGAGTTTTAATTTTTAATTTAATTCCTTTGAAAATTATAATTAATATAAAGTCCTTCGAACGTAGTTATATGAAATGCAACACTGCTTCCATCAAGTACCACCTGTTAATAAACTACTGTCAAATTTTGAGCAAGTTTCGTCATTTACTTTGCGTTTAAGAGCTGTACAAAACATACAACCTCTTGGATTTTTTTAAAAATGGGAAAAAAGTGAATTTTTAGTGCATTATTTTTTCCGAAAAAAAACCGTAAATCAAACCAAGGAAAAGCTTGATAAATACTATTGGGACTCTGCACCATCGATTTTAATGGTAAAAAAAGTGGTTTACTGACTTTCGTTGTGGCCTTACAAGCACGGAAGATGCCGAACGTTCTGGACGCCCAGTTGAGGTCTCTACACCCAAAACAATTGAGCAAATTCACGATATGGTGTTGGCCGATCGGAGATTAAATGTGCGATAGATTGTGGAAGACATAGGCATCTTACATGGCTCAGAGGTTTCAATTTTGAAGTGGGTATGAAAGAGCTTTCCGCAAGATGGCTGCCGTGTTTGCTCACAATCGACCACCAACGGAATCGTATGACAGCTTAGTTTCCATGGCAAAAATCCATGAAGTAGACTACGAATTGCCCCCTCATTCGCCTTATTCTCCGGATTTAGCACCCAGTGACTATTTCCTATTTCCAAACCTAAAAAAATGGCTCGATGGAAAGAGATTTAGCTCCAACGATTAAATTATTGATCAAACAAATGCCTATTTTATAGACTTTGAAAAATCATATTTTTTGAAGGAATACAAAAAGTGTATTGAGCTAAAAGGAGATAATGTTGAAAAATAATTTTTTTTTTTTTTGCAAAAAAAATGTGTTTCATTCAAAAAGTCACGGACTTATTTATCCGCGCTCGTATAAGAAAATTTTTATTTTTTGAAAAGGCAAAGCTTCAACAAAAGACCTATTGAAAGGTTAATTTTTCTAACAAGCAATATGACGTTACTTATATTCCAAAATAATAACAATAGAAAAATGGTTGCAATTCGAGAATTTCATTTTCTTAATAAGTTTCGTTAAAAATTACAAACAAAAATGATAAAAGCCAAAATAATAACATGGAACTTTGTAACTGAAGTTACAAAAATAATTTTTTGACTTGATTTATACAAAAAAAAAAAATAAATTAAAAAGTTGAAGAATCTTAGTAAAAACAAGTTGTTTCGTGAATAGTATTTAAAAATTCTCTAATTTGAACAATTTACTAAGTTTAGAGGGTCCTCACGAATATGAGTGTTCAAAAGTTTTATTAACTTTTGTAAATCTTGAAAAATTTTCTTATGTCGACTTTTTGAATCAGCTTTTGATTTTTAAAAAATTTTCTAAAATCTCGATAGTGGCAAATAAAGAAAACAAAATACTAGTACTTCGGCAAAACACTGTCAATACTGCGTTTATCTATTTTAGGCTTAAGTGTTTACTCCCACTGAACATGTCTCACAACATTTTCTTCTTAAAGTCTTCAGATTCCTCCCAAAAACCACCAAAATCCTAAGGCATGATTCCCTAACTTTCAAAAAGTTGTAGACATTTAAAAAAATTAGTCTTCTTATTTTTTTAATTCATTCAGAGGTAGTTTTAATAACGACTATTATTGATTTTAAGCGCTTTTCCATATCTTACAAGAAAGTCATTTCGTTTATCATAAATAACGCACATCAAAAAAAAGTTATTATATTAAAACTTCTCCAAATGTTGGCTAGTGCCAGTTAACATTAATTTTGATCTATGCAATGAGATGCTCGTTGGTAAATCTAAATGGAATTTGGAAATTAGCAAACAGGTAAAAAAATTCTGGATTTAAAAAAAATTTAAATCAAACTTGAGTAGATGATGCAATCGAATCTTGGTATCAAAATGGAGCAATATGATTTGGAAGATGCTGTGTCCAGAGGTTTGCATTTATCTTCCTCTCAAAAAGTTAGTCAATTGGGAGCTACATTATTCCCAGAGATACTCTATGCTTCTGCTATAGCACGAGACACACAAAAGGTAAATTATTTACCACCCAAACTTTTTGATCAACAATTTAAAAGTCTTTGAACCTGATCCCTCTGGTGTTAATCAATATAAACGTACTACCTAACATTAAGTCTGTCATGGCAACTTCCATCCACTGCTAAATGGTGTCCCTGTACATACGCGATCGATATGAACTCTGCCTTTTTGGTGTTACCACTTAGCTAGTTCCTCTAGAGAGCAGGAGAGCAACAACTATGTGTTACTGTCGCTAGAGATTCTTTTGCATCCTATCAATTAGTCGGTGCAGATCTTCCTCAACCATATCACACCGGCCAAACGGCTTTTCATGTGACCGCTTTATACGGCCATGGAGATTCCGAAATATTGAATGGAACTGATATGTCGGGACTTACCGCCTAGGCAAATGCTGGAATGCATATCGAAGCAGGAAGCAGAATGAAATATTTTTTCGTAAAAATTCTAAACTTGACACACACTTAAAAAACTTTACACACTTAACAATATGACACATCAACAATAAATTACACAACACTGTTTTAATTAAGTAAATGTAATAATTATAATAAATAAAAATGATATTTTAATAGTAAAAAACACTTTTTTTTTTAGTGAATTCTAAAATTTTTCTTTTTATTGTAGAATTTCTGCACTAAAAACTGGTTTAACGGTAAACCGCAGAGTTGTTACTAAAAGGCAGCGAGATGCCAGACTGTGTATTTCAAAAACTTAACAGAGGTGAAAAAATTAAACAGGGATGGATGCATCGGTGTTTTGTTTGCGATGCTAAAGCAAATAAGCTGATGATGATGCATCAGCCATTTTTGTAAGAAAATTTTCAATTAATAAAAAAAATTTACGAATTAAATAGTTGAAAATTAAATAAATTAATTATGGTTTTAAGTCCGTTTGTAGTTCCTAGATTTAAAACTTAACAAACTTTTTTCAAAATAAAAAATAAGCCAACAAATTCTCCGACTCGAAGACAGTAATTAAGCATCGGTGAGTAGTTTTTCTGTGACATTTCGTTATTATTTGATATCTGCGATATCGAACATCGACTTTGCTCTATATCCCAAATTTAAGATGGAAGACGATAAGCGTTGTTTATACAATTTAGGACGTATATCAGTTATAATATAAAATTTTATATGACAATACATTATTGGGTCTTGGACTTGAGGTAATACAAAATTCCAACTGGAAATTCTGTAAACTAAATAAACCAAAAAATTTTTGGAAAACCAAATTGTTGTTATTAAATGCTATTAAATGCCCTGTACAGAAATTTGCATCTTTAAATAATTAAACATCTCAATTTAAATACCTTCACCTTTTCAATTCAAATCTGATTGTTTATTATACTTTTCAATATGTTGACATAATAACATAGACAATTAGTGGTCATAGAAAAAGACAAAGGCCCCTACTCCCTTACTCCAAATCACTGTCACTGATTAAATATAGATACACAGCATCTATTTAGTTGGAGTGGTCTTTTTGGGTTTAGCTTGTGTGCCCTCACGGAAGCCATTACGGAAACGACGTCTGACAACCTTCAAGTGACGCATGCGGCCGGTACCAGTAGTCTTCCTCCTCTTGGCCTTGACGGACCAGTTGTCTAAAAACAAAATAGTAAAACAAAAATTAGATTATTCAAGTCTTAAACAAAATGGATTTTAAGCATTATTTAACCGAAAAAGGTTATTGCACCCCTTTCAGATCTATATGTTTTACATTTTTATGTTGGTTATCAAAATCATTGCAGTTGACATAAATTGCATTTGGGATAAGTTCGCCCAAAATCTTTTATATATCATTGAAAAAAAAATTAGTACAGGGTGGGCCATTTAAAATTTTAATCTTGAATCGGCTATAAAAAAAAGTACTAATTATTTTTTAAAATTCCTGGTTTTATTGGAAAGGTTAAATTTAGTCATTTGAGAATGGAACACAATATCAGGCATATGACAACCACGACTGGCTCTGCAGTACCTCATCCGATCAACCCAATTTTTCAGTATATTTTCGATTTTTCGGCTTGAATCTCTTCAATGGCTATTTCGATTTCATGTTTTAACGCTTCATTTGTCTTTGAATGGTTTTCGTAACATTTATCCTTAATGGCTCTCCATAGAAAATAATTCAAATAGCTCAAATCACAGCTCCGAGGCGGCCAACTGACATAGCAATTTCGGCTGATTTTTCGATTTTCAAAAACAGTGGGTAAAATATGGATGTTTGCGTTGGCTGTGTGACATGTGGCCCCGTCTTGTTGAAAACAAATGTCGTCCATGTCATTCTCTTGCATGGCTAAATGATGCCACCAGCCCAAAATCCACAGCAAACTGTGACTAGTTGGGGATGCATTGGCTTATTAATAGACACGTGTGGGTTCTCTGAATCCCATATGCGGTAATTTTACTTATTGACCTAGCCACCGAGAAAAAAAAATGAACTTCATCTGAAAACACGCTTTTTCGGTAAAATCTTCATCTCCTGCCGAACAATCTTCAGTAGTCATATGAATGATATTGTGTTCCATTCTTAAATGACAAAGTTCAATCTTTCTAATAAAACCAGAAATTTGAAAAAATAATCAGTACTTTTTTTATCAAATTTAAAATTTTAATTGGCCCACCCTTTACATATAGCGTTGATAAATTATTTAAAGGTTTAAAAATATGTTTTACAATTTTGGTATACACAAATTTTGTGCTTCTTGTCAAAATGATAATTTTATACAATTGTAGTATCAAATTAATTATTTTATTTTAAATTTATTTCGTTGATACTAAATTTGTACAAAAACTTTTAGTTAATGCTTGTATATTTACACATACAAACAGTATGCTTTTGTGTATTTCAAATGATGTAGGAATCCTAACTTTATTTTAATGGATATGCCTCAATGAAATCTTTTTTTAAGGAAATGCCGACTTAAAGTGGAGTTCATACTTTCAATACAATTAATAAATTTTTTGAAAATAAACCAATCGGGACAATTTATTTTTGAATTATTTTGTCCGATTGGTCGATTTTCCAAAAATTTATGAATTATATTGGAAGTTTGTACTCTACTTAAGGATAAATTATTTTCAAAAATTGTAATTGATTTAATTTTTAGCGAAAGCAAAAATTTGTATATCTGCGTTCTAGGAATGCATATACTAAGAACTTCGTTCACACAAATGTCAAATAACTGAGGTCGTGTTTTTTTATAATAACAGAATTATTTTATACTTACAGGAACGCAATTTAGCTGCTGGGTAGCCACATTGAGCGCAAGTAGACTTTTGAATGTGGTAGGAAGAACGACCGCAACGACGGCACAATGTGTGCGTCTTATTATGGCGTTTACCAAAGCTGGATGTACCTTTCGTCTGTAATAATTAAAATCATATTAGAAAATTCCACTGATACTTCAGATTCGATGCATTTTAATATTTTTATTTTTCAATTATTATTATATTCAAATAAATTTTTTAATTTTCAATACAATTTAATTTTTTTTTTTTTTTAGTTTTCAATTCAATTTAATTTTTCATAAATTTCACAGCTCCTACCATCTTAGACCTCGTGGTCTCCAAAGAAAGAAAATAGGAAGAAACATGGCCGTCAAAACCATTGACATCTGTCAATTTGAAAAAAAAACCATACGGCAATGCTTCAAAATATGTGTGGCAGCACTAAAATACCAGCCCTGTGTACTTGTCGTATTATATACGCAAAAAAATGTGTTAAAACATCGAAATCAACTTTTAATTTTTTATAGTTTGAAAAAATTTTTTTTTCTGAAATATGCTCAGAGAAATAAAAGTTTAATATTAATTCCACTTTATTCAATAGCTAATCATTAATAAAATTTAATTATTCACCGATTCATAAAATTAAGAAATTTTTATGCGAATGAATTCAGAAATTATTTTATACTGACGTTTTATTCCTGACATCAGAACCTCGTTTCACATTAAAACGCAACCCTGCTCTGCTTTCTATAGGAAGAGTCACAGGCAATTAAATATAAATTAATCTTAAGAAGATAATAAGGCGCTGTATTCTTGTTAATTCTCTATCTAATAAGAAATTAAATTTACAACATTAAATTTTGCAATAGCTTTAAAAGTTAGAAGCTCGACAATAATTTACAGTAAATATTAGAGTATTCATTATTGTTCGGTTGACCGGTTTTTTTAATTACATCACCAACTGGGTTACTTGGTCTCTTTTATTTTTTCCGAACACTTTTATAATCGTTTGTTTGGTTATGAAGATTTAGATGTAAGTTTGATAGATTCCGATGAAGACTTAACTTTGGCTATTCCAAATTCAAATAGTTTAATTTCTGATCTAAATAACACAATAAACAGTATTCAAAATCCTAAAAAATAGTGTACAAAATCATTCATCATTATATGATGATTTCAAAAGAACTGAAAAGTTGGACAATTTATATAATTGTCTTTTGACTATTTGTCCAACATCTACTATTAGTGAAAGAGTATTTTCCACTTCTAGCTTTATCAAAAGCAAACAAAAAAATCGTCTTAAAACGAAACATTTAAATTGCATATTATTTCTAAAATATTATATTAGAAGTGAAAAATAGATTTTTATTTTACATATTTAAAATGTTATTTTAAAAAAACTTAGTTAATGCCAAACGTTTTAAACGTTCAAATTACTAACGTACCTTATTTTAACCAATTTACAAACTTAATGATATATATTCATTTGATATGAATATAGTTTTATAATATTAATTTTTAAGATATTATATTAAAAAATATTAAAACCAATAAATAAAATGTTGAAATGAAATACAATAACAAAATTAAATTAAAACGAATATATGTATTTTTTTTTTATTTGTATTATATTAAATTTTTTTTCTAATAAAAACAATTAACAAATTATGTAAGCTTTTTGTTTAAATTAAAAAAAAAACCGAAAAAAACCGGTTGACCGGTTTTTTCTGCAAAAACCAAAACCGTTTTTTTTTTATATTCGATTTTTCGAAGAAAACCGAAATCGGTTTTTTTCAAAAGGCCGGCTTTTTGAATACTCTAGTAAAAATACAATCAACTTAATTATCTATTAAGTCACCTTGTATAAAATAGTGTGACTATAAATTTCTCGATGCGAAAACTTCTCGCAACAGTTACAGAAACGGGGTGCTGGCCGATTAGTTTTCGGCTACCCGCCGGTGTCTTCCGCCGCCGACATATTTTTTGTTTTAGCGCGGGTATTTAAAAAAAATTCAATGGCAACACTAATTCTGCCCATAATTTATTTTCATTTACCGTTGGTTTGCCTAAAAATTTTTCACATAAATTGGTGTGCATTTTTCGCATAAATTACTGTGTATCAAATTCCATTTTTAAAATAAAACGGCTATATTTGGGGCATCATGGCCAAACCAGTTAGTGCTATTGGTTCTGAAACTGATTTATTGCAGTGTCCGTATGATGTTTCGCATTTGATAATGCGCCAACGTTTTCAGGTACATTTGGTGCGCTGCCGCAAATCTCATCCCAATGCCGAAGTGGTAATTTGTCCTTTTGACATAACACATCGCATAAACAAATTGGAATTGGAGGTGGGTTTTATTTAAAGTTAATGCTATTAATTAATATTTATTTTTTCCAAACCATTTATTTTCAGTGGCATGTTTCTATTTGTACCGGACGTCAATTATTTGAGAATTATCGTCATCAGGATGCTTCCATTGTTGCCGGCAATAATTCTTTGCAACGTAATGCAACTTTTAACGTGGAAAATTTTGACGCTCCAGTAGGTGGAGAATTTGTGGAACCTTCGGAAATTTGGGATGATCCAGATGTTCCCAGTTATAATCCCAATGATTATATAGAAAAGGCAGATGTTTTACGCATGCCTGTTGGTTTGACTCCAGCTCAGCGTAATGCTTTTCGCGTAGCAGAACGTAAACGTTTGCAGGCATTAGGGAAATATGCATAACTGTATTAGTAAATACATATCTAAAAGAAATGCTAGGGTGCTCTAGTCATATAAATTTATGAATTATTTTAAGTTTTTTTTTTTATTTTTCTTAAGTTGTTATTAAATAGATATTATTTTCGTTTAATATATTGAATTTCCAAAACTACTTTAAATTTAATTTGTAAAGTGTAAGCTTTACACTTTATATAGGATGTTTACATAAAATTATAATCCAAATATGTTCGATAAACTTCCTATAACTTATACCTTAGGAATACACACTTAGCGTGTTTAGAAAACTTTATACAAATTTTGTTTCATTAACCTCGTAGAACTTTGTAAAAGTGTTATAGTATCGAAGTCCCGGGATTTTTGGTAATCACCACTGTGAAAAAACAATGAAGAAAAGGTTATGCTAGATTTTGAAAAAAAGTCGGCAGGTGTAAGACCGCGTGACGCTTGGATTGAGAGCACTGCTTTGCCGACAACCATTTGACAGATACTGATTTCTTCTATATAAGCTGTGTTTATGAGGGAAGCTATCACGTTATGTCAGATTAATGTAATTCCCATACAAATTGACACAAATAGCGTTAACACTAAACGTTGGCTTATGGGAATGAGATAAGCCAACTTGATAGCTTGCCGCATAAATACAGTTGATCTCTACACTCATTACTTCCTCCAATGTAATACATGTGTTATATTTTATGATGTTGGCAAGTATACTGGAAATCATATTTGACAAATTTTCTGAAAAAAAAACTATTATTTTTTGGGTGTGTACTAATCCAGTAGACCAGTCATTTGAGGCTGTAACATGACCCATGCGCTCATTTCTTACATGTTATATTTAAGGATCTTGGCAATTCTACTAGAAATCAAATTTGAAATTTTCAGAGCTCTACATCTTTTGGCCTATTTTAGAAAAATACTTTTTTATTTATTTGCACACTAACCTATTGACCAAATCTTATTTATCTGTAGCATGGTCCGTGGGATCATTTGGAGCCTGTGTTATATTTTAAGATCTTGGCAAGTGTACTAAAAATCATGTGAAAAGTTTTTTTTTTTGTCAATTTTTTTTTAAGAATGTACAATTTTTATGTGAATGGCAAAAGTCAACGTTGATAGCTTACAGTACAAACACATCTTTTTCAAATCAAGGTGCGTTCATTATTGTGGATAGCTTCACACTGTAGCAAATTAAACTTTTCACCATTTCTCTCAAAGGTGCGTTTGCAGAACTCCACGCTGTAGTAAATTAAACTTTTTCTCATTCGTATACATTTTAGTATTTTGCTGTTTTTAATTCATTGCATAGTTAAATATGTCTCACCTTGGAATGCAAAATTTTTCATTCTGCAGTTAACTGCACAGTGTTGTGACAGCTGTCAAACGAGTAAGCAAAAACCGTATGGTGAATGTTGTTGCAATTGCGAAAAAGCCAACACACACGAAAACAATTGTGCTGGCATAACTTGCCAGCTTGTGGCAAGCGGGGCGAATAGAATGGATTTTTGAAGGCGTAAAGTTTCAATGAAAACGAAAAAAGCATAGTTGCTCGACAACAAATCGATGTGCCCGGCTTTTGAGCAAGATAGCTAGCTCGATTGGTCAAAAAGCTGTGTTTATGCGGGAAGCTATCAACGTTTGCTGCTGTCATTCCCATAAAAATTTGACGTTTATTATTATTTATTTAGTTGGAAATGACATAGGCTAACTTTGATAGCTTTCACCATAAACACAGCTATAAAACACTGTAACACAGGGATGGCACTTTAGTGATTTGTCAGCTTCCAACAGATACCTGCGCTGATTGAATTAAAAATTAGCGGCGAAGTGTACCGAACTCCATTGGCTCAAACAGCTTATAATGCCGCCCACACACGAAGAAGCAAAAGAAGAAACAGAGCAGACATTGTGTGCGGTGCTTTTGCAATTCGCGGAGTAAATAAAAAACATACGATAATGGTGACAATTGAAAATTGTAATTTATTTAAAAATTTTTTTCGTGTATGTTTGTTCCATCGTCTGTATTAAAAAAAATATTAGAAACACATATTTCTAATATAGTGACATTTCTCCCTTGTGTGTGAGAGCATAAAAATGATTGTAATGCTAGCCACAGTTGAAGGAACATTAGTGGAAACATGAGCATGTTTCAGTTAATGTTCTATCGTGTGTAGCAGTGTTTCCTGTTGAAATTAATGTTTCGTTTGTGGTTCCTCAAATATCAAATTTTTTGATATTTTATGTTTCCAAACACAATGTTCCATCGTCTGTATCGATGTTACGGTTTTTTCTCTCTTACTTCGTTGAGAGCAGTCGTGCGATGCTTTTGCAATTTGCGGATTAAATAAAATAAAGACGAAAATAATGACAATTTAAAATAATAAAAATTGGATAAATTTCATAAATGAATATAAAAATTTGCTAGAAATATGCAAAAAAAAAGCAAATTTTGTTTTTCTTCCGCGTATATTTGTTCAGTGGTATATTTGAATACACAGAACTGATGTTTCGTTTATGACTTTATTTTTGGTTCCATCGTCTGTACTAAAACAAAAAACATTAAAAGGGACACATGTTTCTACCAATGTTCCTTCGTCTGTGTGCAGCATAAGAACAATCATTTGTATTAACCGGGTTTTGTTCAACCGATTATTAGCTAGCCGAACAGTTTTCTGCTCTCAGCCGGCTTTAAGTTGCCGCCGCAGATTTTTCCTTGGGTTGTCACTTTTAATTTGCTCGGCCCAACTCATCCTTTGTTTAAATATCTTTTGGAATTTCTATTTATTAAAATAACGAAAAATAATAAAAAGAAAAAAATAGACTCATTTAAACCATAACTATTGTGCTCAATAAAATTTATATAAAACGAATAAAATGTTTCTTAATGACGATGATATGGTTGAATGTCCCTACAATAAATCGCATCGCATGTTAAGGAAGCGTCTGCAGTCTCATTTATTAAGATGTCGCCTTAGCTATCCCGATGTAGAATTAAGGAAGTGTCCCTTTAACATTACCCATTTAGTGCCGGAACCAGAATTTACGGTATTTTATTCACAAAAATTATTATTTTAATGTGTAATGTTTTTAATAATCACTTTTATTTGTAGCATCATGCCACAAATTGTCCAGATCGTAAATTGATTACGCAATACAAATACGATGCTCCCGAACCAAAAGAAGAAGAGGGCCCTAAACATGCACCTATTGAGTGTGACGAAGACTGGGATGACACGGATGTAAACGATTACAACCCTAAACAATATGTGGAAAAAGCTAATGTCATACGTAAACCACAGGGTTACAATCCATCGATTCGTAAAAATTTTATTAAGCAAGAACGTATACGTTTAGGTGATGGCGATGAAGGAGATGAGAGTGACACAAAAACTGACATTCAAATTCCACCTCCACCTTCATACGTTTATCGCAAAGATAGTGTAAGTGATGAGGAAGATTCTGGAAAACCAGTAGTGGATAAATCACTTACGAACTGTTATAGATATGCAACTGCTGCACATTCATCAGGATCAGATTGGCATGAAGCCTCCTCTAGTACTAACGTTGGTGGCAGTCGCCGTAAAAAGCGCTGGTCATCACCTTCGACATCTACATCAGCCAATCGGGATCGTTCACGTTCTCCTGATTCTAGGACTTATCGTGAACCTTTGCGTTCATCCCCAGATTATTCACGTCGTTACTCACCACCAAATGCCGTTCGTCGTACTGTGGATGCTTACAACCCCGACGAAGATCCATATTATAATGGAGGTGGTGGTGCCAATCAACTCGGTAGATCTAGAGCTTATTATGATCGTCCTTCAGAGACTAGCACAACACTACCTGAATTACCACCACCTCCCATGATTTCTTATCCCTCTCCACGTTTGTATTTATCATCGAGGAAACGTACTACTGATTAAGAAAATTTTTTGTGTTTTCTAACATCATGGTTTTATTGTAAATGTCGCGAATATACAAAATATTAGGTGAATAATCCGCTTATGGACTTTTATGTAACTAACATAAAAAATATTCAAAACTTTTTGACCTCATTTCGGATTGAGACTATTCTATGAAACGAAAATACTTTTACTGAGCATACAATACAAAGGTTTTTAAGCAAAAAATTGAGTTCTCGAGATATTGTTTTGTAAACGATTTTATCAAGATAATTGTGAATTTTTTTCTATTTTACTTTTTTAAATAACTAAAAAAAAACCCTAAAAA
Organism: Eustalomyia histrio; assembly: GCA_949748255.1. Lineage (NCBI taxonomy): Eukaryota > Metazoa > Arthropoda > Insecta > Diptera > Anthomyiidae > Eustalomyia > Eustalomyia histrio. The sequence continues at coordinate 19,488,306 of OX456525.1, forward strand.
TGTCAACAAAAGGCTAGTGCCATAGAGGCTTTAATTCGGGTTTAACAAATTTTTTGAGTTGAATATATGAAAAAATATTTTTAACTAATTTGTATTTACAATTTAGAGGTACCTTCACATTTTCACTCACAACTTTTTAATCGCTGGACCGCTTTTGTTAATTTTTATTACCAAACTGCTCGATGGTTTTTTCATTAATCTTGGTTAAACTTCACAACCCTGCTTTCTAGATAGGCTTAGAGGGGATCAATAATATATATACTTAATGAGGTCCCAAACTGAAAAACCGCTTAAAATTTTCCCATTTTCTATAAAATGAAATCACTTGGAATATAGAATAAAGATATTTAATATGTATCGGTTTTTCATTGATTATAATGCGTTTCTTCATGTATAAATTCTAGGAACTCCGAAAAATACTTTTTTTTAAATTCTAGTTGGTGCAAGCTTTTGTTAAGTACAACTTTGTGTGCATGAATTCAAGGAACTTTGAAATATTTTTTAAAATTTTTAGGTTTTTTGGTATTTCTCGCAACATTTTGGAGATATCCTTGAACCATTACACTCTTTATTATACTCAAATGACAGCTTGGTTCATAACGATTTAAAAAAATAAATAAAAACAAAAAATTAGAATTTATTTGGAAAAATTTTTTGAATGTAAGAAGAAAATTCTATTTTTAGTCCAAATCAAGTATCAAAAACACTTAGACCAATTTTAAGCATCACAATATTTAAATTTTAAATGCTTTTAATGTTTAGAGTATTGAGCGGATTCATTGAAAGCTCGTAAATTCCGTATACTGTGTAGTCTAATGTTTATGTATGAAGTTTACATAGCATTGAAACCCTTACATGACACAAAGTATACATCCGAAATTCGGCAAATAATCTTCGGTACTTGGTCTAATATATAAATCTATTACTATATATATGACAGAATATTCGCGACATTTCTACTTTTAAATATTTAACATTACTTAAGCTGTGTTTTTGCCTTAACTATACCCGACAACTGATACTAAAACTTAATATTGCACAAAAATGTGTTTAAGATAAGGTTGGCTTACGAATTGGTAACAGCATTTTATCCATATCGGTATAAAAGAAAAAAATTGTTTATAAAATTTAAAAATTCCTTGCACAGAAAAAATTATTTGAAATTAATGGTGCATTTTTTATAGAACGTTTGTTATATTAACAAAAAACATTCGTGTTCACAAATTGTGAAAAATACTATTAATTTTTTTTAATATTATTTTAATTGTAAAACATTGAATACCAGTATATTCCAGACCTGCGGTATTGGTATTAAAAAGGCATCGGTTACCTTGGATTTGTGTAAAACCTTACACGTCAATCCAGCTTAATTGTGTAATTTTTTGTTTACTTTTATCGGCTTAACGTAGATAGGGAAGGGCGAAAGCGCAGCTTTAATTGTATTTTTAATTTTTAATAGTCCCTGCTGTTTTAATCTTTAAAGCATGATTAAATAAAAGTTGTAATTTTAATTAAGAATATTACATTTTTTTCGCAAAAAACTAACAGATTTTGTTTTATTTTATATTAAGGATGGCAACTAATTTGAATATCGATTACGGGTTTTGTACCCATAAAATTTTGTTTTTATATCGGTTAGGGTTTCGGTATCCACCAATGATGTATATGTTTTTTTACGAATTCAGTTTATTTTTTGAAAAATGTTGACTAAAATTTTTGAAAATATAATCGTTTGATGTGTGGTGACCAGGCCTGGACACGTTTTACGGCATGCGTTCGAAATTTTCCAATCGAAAAAAATCAATTGATACATAGGCCCTGTGCGAGGTGGTAAAAAATTTGTAATTTATTAATTGGCCTCTAGGCTTTCAAATTACAAAATGTTGAATAAAAAAACAAAAATCTAAACTAAATAAAAATTGACCAAAAGGGTTAAAATTTTTCGGAAAAATATTTTTAAATTTCAAAGAAATTTAGAAACCTGAATTTAGGCCCTGTGCTAAATAAATTCAAAACTAAATACAAATTGACAATACGGTTTAAAAATGTTTTTAAATTTTTATGAAATTAAGAAACCTGAATTTAGTCCAGATTTTATTTAGCTAGTTCGCACCCACCCATAAATTTCTATCGAAGTCATATTTTTTTTGTCATTATCGATTTTTAATTACATTTTATTTAAGAAATGACGTGTAAAATTAATGGAAATGAAGGTAGTTTTAATTTTCATTAGTTACCTAGCAAAAATGAAGCTGCCAAAGAAGCAATAAAAGCATCACTTCTTTTCTAATGGTTTCATCGATGAATTTAACATTAGCGTGTCATAGGATGGAAGTATTCAAATGTAGCTACTAGCATTAATCATACTTTACTCTAAGGAAGCAATGATAATACAATGATTAGGTATTCTGATGCATGAATGGAAAATGTTCATATACTTTGTAGTATTTAAGCTTTGATGAAAATTTATTTCCTAAGAATGCAGAAAAAATAAGTTTAAACAAGCAAAACTTATGCATTGATATTCAAATACTCTTTATTAAAACAAATAAATAATTATGCATTAGTGAAAAAGCATTTCTAAAACATTTTTCAAAAATTTTAATGAATTTTTAAACAAATTTTAAAATATTTTGGGATAATTTAAAAACGGGTTGTAAAATTTGGAAACATTTTTAGACAATTTTAAATAATTTTTGCACAATTTTAAAACATTTTTGGGCAATTTGAAATAATTTTTACACAATTTTAAAATTATTTTGATAAATTCTGAATTATAACTGGAAATGGTGTAGTATTAAATAATAAACATAATGCAAAAATGCACAGATTGCGTCGTCATAAATATTTAAGGCTGAAAAAAATGCAAATGACAGGCCAGCTAGTTTCAATTAAAGGTTAAAAAAAATCAATTTTTCTTGATATTTCAAAACTTTTATAAAAATTGCAAAACTACATAAATTCTAACCCTCATGAAATTTTAAACTAAAATATAAAAAATGATTTAATAAAAAAATTTCATCAGAACTATATTTTCAATTTGAATAAATGCAAAAATATTTACGATATACTATAACATAAAAAATATACGATATACTATAACATATACTTTAGAAGTAATGAAGAGTGATTTTTTAAGATATGCATTGGGTTTAAATCCAGATCACTGCATTTGAAATATGAACGAACACATGAATTCTTTTGGAAGTGCCTTAGAATAACACCAAAAAATCATAAAAGAATGTCAACTGAAGTTTAGGAAGCAATGAAAGAAGTTATAGTCACAGAATGACTACCATTTTTTTTGCTGGGTAATTAATTGCTAATGAAATATTTCAATTGTCATAACTTTTTTACTTCTATACAAAATAGAGGAATATGTTGGCCCGTCAAACCAGAGTATGCATCTTGAAACGAGAATTATTTTTCTTTTTTTCACAAAAATAGGAAGAGTTTTGTGAGCAAATAAAATTTATTTTTTGTAGATATTAATCTTGGAAAATGTTCTTCAGTCGACTTAATTGCTTTTGTCAAAAGTCTACAGATATAAAAAATTTAATTTATTTTGTAGTAATATTTTTTATTGTTAATTGGTCAGAATAAATTTTGGGAAAAAGCTTTAAGTTCCAAAACTGTCCGAAACTTTTCCGTGAAACTTATTATTGTGAAATATCATTTTTTTTTATATGGAGTAAAACAGCTTTTTTCACGTGAAACCCAAACCACTTACTACGCTTTAAGCATTGTTAATTTTTTTTTTTACTTTACTCTAAAGATCCAGAAATTCTAATATCCCTCAGAAGAAAGATATGTCCGGGGTTTTTTGAACAACATAAAATGGGACTAAATATCCCATCCGTAGATATATATTTTTTTTTTATTTTGCTTGGAATTCATAATCCCGATGGAAGTGAAAAATTTAAATTGTAAAAATTAATAATTCTTTTTTATTTCATAGGAAAGACTTAACTACAATAAATCCAAAATGTTACATTATAATAGAAAAATATTAGTCTTGTAACGTAAAATCCACCTGTTGCATTTAAACATAAAATTCTATGATTATTTTGAAGACATCAATAATTCGAATATTGTTTAAAAGCTATTTAAGTGCTGATATGAACTCTACACAGAGAAATTTAGAAGATTTTTTTTTGTATTATTAAACATCATTCACACATTTTTCTTCGTAATTCAAAAACTTGTGTTATTTTTTTGTAACTTCCCTTCTAATTTTTTTATAATTTGAATGGGAACAATTTACAAACATTTAAAAAAATTGTTACAAATTGAATTTAAGCAAATATCTTTCATTACTTAGAATTTTGTGATACCTTTCTGTGTAAAGCCAGAACTACGCCCAAAGTATTATACACAAATACCTTAAATAATATAATAAATTTTGTATGATATTTCTGAACTTGTAAGTTGTATTCTAATTTTGACTTATAAGCTTATCGTATTGCAACAAACAAAAAAAAAGGTGAAATTTTGGGTTTATTGTGTCTTTCATTAAAAATAAAAATTTTTACAAATTAAATTGTGCTTTTTAATGAAAAACAATTTGCTGTGCTTTAAATATGAAACTTTTTTTTGGCGACTTTTCCAAGAAACATTTTTGCATGTATGGATTAATGAATCCGCCTTCTACTGTACGTTTACGATTCGTAAATGTGTATCCGTCAAAAGTTGTACGTAAACGGAACATCAATGAACCGTATAATTGAATTTTCGAAAACAATACGTTTTGACTTCGGATTTAACCATTTTTTTTAGTTCATCAAATATTTATGAAATTTAAAACAAGTTTTACGGAGATGTGTGCAAATTTATACATTTTTGCTAATAAAAATATTGTCTGACAGTTTATAATAGATTTTGTCAAAAAATGTGCAAGTTTGCATTGAATGCTACATCATATTATAAACAGCAATTTAACATAAATACAAATTTTGTTTTATGATTTTTAATGGGCCACAACCGCAGAGATGCTGGAGATTAATATAACATTTAATTAAATTTGTAAAAGTTTTGTTATTTTTTTCTTTTCAATTTCTTTTTAAATGAATTTAAAGAAAAAAAAAAAAAATAAAATTTGCTTTTCTAAATTAAAAAATTTACACAAATCGGTTTATGATGATAAAACGGTATGAATACGTACCGTTTACGGATCCTAAAAATGGAGCCGACTCCGTTTTGTACACGACATAACGTTACGTAAACGGTCCGTCATTGACGAACTTTTAAAGGATGCAACTCCGTTTTACACACGACATATCGGTGCGTCATTGACGGTATTTCAACAAATTCAAAGTTGTTTAAAAACCGTTTTCTGGACGGTACGTAAACGTATTGTTTATTGGGTACTGCTGTAGAAAAAAAAATTGTGTGCACAATAAGTGCAAAAATCATATTTATGTAAATAAATATATTTTATTTAAACGTCATGCAACAATTGTATTAAATTTTGTAATATTTCTTAAACAGCTAAATTATTTATATAAGACTTTGTTACAATATGTCTGTTCGTTTACTTACTAAAATTAAATCATTTTACAACAGATGGAAAATTTCAATACAAACATTATAAAACATCATTATAATATAAACAAAATTTTGCAATTGCAATAAATTGGGCAAAGGAACACACATTACATTGGTTGAAATAAATATACATTGAAAATAAAACAATTATACAGATATACAAATTTGTATACTTAATCGGGTGTTCCTAAAATAAATATATATATTTCTTTACTAAAAAAGAAATACGTTTGATTGTTCCTTTAAGTCATGTTATTATTGCCAAAACTTTTACTGACAAACAATAGGCCTGTTTTTTAATCACCGGATTTATTTATGGATTTTATTTATTTCTTTAAAAATTCAATATTTAGTTTCTTAATTTGAAATAAATTATGTTTTACTTACTAATATAATATTAGGTTTATACAAAAATATAATTTATTTCAAATTAAAAAAAAATACATATAAAATTATGAATGCAAAAAATAAATCCGATGATAAAAAAAACAGGTCTAATATATAAAATGTGGCTGCAAATATTGCAGCTTTTTAATTGATAACTTTATACCTTTTTAAATCTTTCTATGAATAGTATTCGACATATTTATTATAATATAAGCATCAATTCAAATCACCTTTAGTTTTCGTGAACTGCTGCTGTTAGTTCACATGAATCTAAAAAGATGAATTTCTAGAATCATGGGGAAATTTGCTTTTAATAGTATTTTTTCTTATTATGGAGAAGGTTCGTATCTGCCTATGTATATTGTTTGGAGGAACACCCGATAACTTGCACATTTGCTAATTCACAATAAAACTTATTTGTCTATACCTAATAAACGTTCACGTTCCTTTTGTCTAAATTTTTTACGTTCCGCTGGTGCAGCACCCTGTATATTGCGTAAAACTGGTGCTTCGGTCACATATGCTTGCGGGTTATAAGAGGGCACATCATCATCATCCCAAGTTTCTTCAGGTTCATATACAGGCATTTCAGGCTCTACAATAGGGGATCTTGTAGCATTAGCACTGCGGAAGGACTCAAATGTCTTGCGATCGGCGCAGACCGTAACGTGAAACTAAAAAGAGATTCATGTTACAAAATGTTTTGATTCATCAACTTTATATATACATTTAATTCTGGCTCATTTAGCACATGGGTTACATTGAAGGGGCATATAACTTTAGGGACATTGGCATGATTACGTCGACATCTTCCCAGGTGTACTTGCATGCGAGTTTTTAAAATTTGATGATTTTTTTCATATGGACATTCTAATAATTCTTGACCGTTCGAGTTGTCCATAGTGCTTACAAAAGGTTTCGTAATATATTTTCTTCTGATGACTTATTGAAAATTAATAAGAAAAAAATAGAAAGTCGATTACGCTACTACTGTCAAGGTTTTTGCACGACTTTTACAAAAACTTTAAGTCTATAACCAAATCGCCTTTCCTGGTTGTGGGCCTTTCTTTTTTAATTGCCGATTCAGGGAAAATTGTTTTATGGGTCAATATTGCGGAGAAGTACTTCCAAATCTTTTATATTTTTGTATGGATTTAAATTTCACTTTAAATTATTTTTCATTTGAGTGTAACTATGTCGGAAATTATTCAAGGATGTTTTTTAAAAGACCTCGTTGGGATCTTAAAAATGGTCTTTTTGAAATTGTCTTAATCCCTGTTCACCCTGGTTCTGGCAGCTTTATCATGTAGTAATCTTGAGGTTTGTATACATTATTAGACTTCGTGATCAACCGACAAATATTTTGGAATCCCAATGAAAAAATTTTACCTGTGGTAAAAATTTGGATCATATCGGAGGGTTGCTGCTAATTTCATCTTTAACCACCATTTTAAAGTAGTTCTCCAGAATATTTACCCATCAAGTATTTTTGCTGCGGTCAGGAATTTAAAAAAGAGAATTACAACAAATCGGAAAGGCTATTCGATTGGGAACAAATTCAGTTTACGGGCTTAGCTTAAAAAAAACTTAAATTAGGGATGAGTTCAGAACAATTTTGTTCATATTTTCATAGTTTTAATCATTTAAAGTTTGGTAACTATAAACTAACAATAGCTTGTAGACAAGACCTTAAGTTTTAATTGTTCATAAAATAGCTGATATATTAAAAATTAAAATTGTTTTTTATATTAATAATCTAATAAATTGTTCAATGTTTTAATTGACAATAAAAAATCACGCTATTCAGATATGGCTAATTTTCCGTGTGCTCTCAATTGTGGTTTTCAATGGATAAATTAGTCTACATATTTTTTACTTTGAAGAAAAATGTTTTAAAACAAACGTGAACATGTTTTTAATAAAAAAAAATAATAAATTGCACGTTGTTTTTTCTTTCCAAAGACACGCTCTAAATTGTGGTTTACAATGGGTTAATAATCTATTGCAAACAACATCTATATTAAAAATCTTGCGAGGAAAGCGAGCGTGCCGAAAATCAGCCTTATCTGTAAAGAAAAAAAAATAAAAAATCGCGCGATTAACTATAATAATATAAAAGTTAAGTCGTTGAAGAAAATTAGCATATTCTTCTAAAAATTAAAAAACGGGCTTTTGTAATTTGACGCTTTAATAGATTAATCAACACAAGAGTGTTGTAATATATCAAATTATAGATCCAATAAGCTTTATTTTATTTATTTATTCAGTTCCGTAATATAAAGCCAATAAGGTTAAAACAATCTATATAACACAGTAATAATAGTAACACCTAAGGGTGGGTGGAAACTGTCTAAAAGAAAATCTAAACTAAATTCCGGTTTTCGAATTGTTATGAAATTTGAAAACTATTCCAAACATTTTTTAAACCCTTTATTCAATTTGTATTTATAGTTTTGAATTTAGGCCCTAGTTATGTAGTTCAAAGAGTAATTTAATAACACAGATTAATGTTATTTTATTACACAGTGCAACAAATAAATTGGTTCCTCTTTCGTACCCGGTTTTTTTTGAAGTGTATATCGAAACTAAAAAAAATCCGCAACGGACTTGGCCAGATTACATCGAAATTTTTTTTTATGGACACGTTAAGTTTTTGCACCCAAACATGATTTTTTAAAAAAGGAAAATTTTTATGGAATCCATATATCATAAACCGTTCGGAATTTTGTTTTTATGTCTTTGGCAAAGTTGTAGATCCAAACCAAAGCAAAAAAATTCTCATATGGACCGACCCAAAAAAATTGCATCCACTGCATCAAAATTGCAAAAAATTGGGAAAAAATGCTATTTTTTTATGATTTTTTCATGATTTTGTCCTGAAATGGCTTAAATACTGGGAATTTAAGAAATCTTTCTTCAGCTAAATTATATCTAACAACAATATAAACAACTCTCTAGTACATGTCATCTTAATACGAACATTCCTTAACCCATAAAAATTTCCCTTTTTTAAAAAAAATCGTGTTTGGGTACAAAAACTTAGGGTGTCCATAAAAAAAAATTCGATGTAATCTGGCCAAGTCCTTTGCAGGTTTTTTTTAGTTTCGATATATACTTCAAAAAAAAAACGGGTATGAAGGAGGAACCACACGATGGCCTTAAAAATGCTGCACTGTGTTATGTAATATATTTTGTTTTTATCCGATAAAAAACGGCAAAGATACAAATAATTAAAAGTTCAAACATTTTTATACCCTCCACCATATATGGTGAGGGTATATATCAGTTTGTCATTCCGTTTGTAATATGTCGAAATATAGGTTTAAGACCCCATAAAGTATATATATTCTTGATCCTTATGCAATTTTAAGTCGATTTAGCGATGTCCCTCTGTCTGTTGAAATCACGATCACGACGCGAAGACGCAAGCGGGGGTGCCTATTTTTACCCATTATTGAACATCCTCCCGAGCAGTTTGGTATTTAAAATGAGCAAAATCGTTCAAGCGGTTCAAAAGTTATGAGTGAAAATGTGAAGGTACCTCTAAATTTTCCATACAAATTTGTACAATTTTTCTGTATCTATTTTATTTTTTTTTTTCTGTTAAGTAAGTAAAAATGTTATTAAGTCTTCTTATTGTTCGATTACATTTATTGTCTTACATACTATGATAACTAAGTTAACGTAAAAATGAACAATGTTAAAGTCGCTAACAGAGCAGACCTCTGTAAATAACATTGCTAAAACTAAATAACAAAGTTCGTTACATAAATTGACAAAACATATTCATATTACAGTTCATGCAAAATTTAGTATATACGTATATCATCTTCATCCAATTTGGTGGAGGGTATTCAAAGATTTAGCCATTTTTTACTTGTTTTTAAACTAACTCGGGAACCAGGATCGCTGACAAAAAAAAGTATACTGTTGAACTCAGCATTAAGTCCTCTTAATACTGAGTTAAGCCTTCGATTGGGCTCAACTTTAGTGGGGCATAACTCGGATTTGTTTAAAATTTTCGATATATATTAAAATTTCTTCCTTTTGATAAAAAGATATAAAAAAAATTGGCCTTTAAGCCATCGATTTGCAAGAACAAAAATAATATACACAATAAAATATCAAATTTAACTCTTTTTTTTTTGCGGTATTAAAATAAATAAAAACTCGTCACCTAAATGCAAAGGGCCCTTGGCGCTCGATTAAATATAAATAAAATTAATAATGGGAGAAGTAAAAACGCTAACAGATAATTTTACAAATTCGTAAATAAATCAGACAGTTTGATCATAGAACGATAACATTTTGTAGTGAGATGTTGTTCAATGCAGTACTCATAAGCACTCAACCAGATTATTAAAAACGCGGAAAATCAAAAACATATCATATTTAACATTTGTTCATAAGGTACAAAATTTGGTGTGGGAATGTATTTTAGCCAAATGCATGATAACAAGTTATGAAAAAATTTTGCTACTTGCGCCCTTTTGAATTTCAGCTGACGATATATAAACAAACAACGTTTGCAAATTCTAAAAATAAGTAGATTAACTATAACCCCTTGCGGCCATTTTTATTCAGCTTTATCTGTAAATTACTTGTGTTTAAAATAATATAAAAAACAGTTTTTAAACCTAAATATCTCTGGTATTTTATGAACTATTGGATGCATAAAATAGTACCATATATTAAAGGTTAAGGTCATGGCTACGATTGATCTGCCATTATATTATGACTACCTTTTATTGGCAAAATATTATGACAATAGGCTTTTTTCGAAACACTACATTTCAAAAAAAAGAAAAATCATGAGATGGACTGCAATTGGTTGTTTCTCTCAAATTAAATGTATTTAAATAAGATTTCGATGATACCGTTGTTCCGTTCTGATAACGCATTCTTAAGTTAATATAAACATTGAGTAGGATCCAAATTTAAGAGGCCTACAATTCGAAAAATATTACCTAATTTAAGTAGCTGTGTCCGTAAATCAGATTTGTTCCTTAGGAAATACTTTAAAATAACGCTTTAGTAAAAAGCTGCGTCCAAATTTGTTTTTTTTTTGTTAAGGAGATTTATTAAATATACTGTTAAAATGTATACAAATACCTACTTCTGTCTGCTTCGTTTTTTCTCAAAGTACTGTAATGACACGTAATGGTTAGCCATCCACAGACATCTGCGCCAATTAATATAATAAGTGCAGCGGCGGCATATTACCGGCTGCGAGCCGAAAATTGATCGCCTAACCAAGCTTTCTATTGTTAAATAAACAATAAAAGTGTAGAGTATTCAAAAAACCGGCCTTGTGGAAAAACCGGTTTCGGTTTTCTTCGAAAAATCGAATTTTAAAAAAACCGGTTTCGGTTTTTGCAGAAAAAACCGGTCAACCGGTTTTTTCGGTTTTTTTTTAATTTGAATAAAAAGTTTATATAATTTGTTAATTGTTTTAATTACAAACAAAAAAAACAGAAATTTAATATATAAAGTAATAAAAATAAAAAATATACATTCTTTGAAAAAAAATATATATTTTGTAATATTTCAGGTAATAAGTATTCAAGCTTAAGGTCTATTTTATTCAAAATTATTTATTTGTTATCCAATATTTCGCTATCTCAATGGATAGCTTCTGAAGAAGCTATCCATTGAGATAGCGAAATATTGGATAACAAATAAATAATTTTGTATAAAATAGACCTTAAGCTTGAATACTTATTACCTGGAATTTGTATTAAAAAGGTCGAAGAAATTGAACTGAATATTTTATAATATTTTTTTATTGTATTTCATTTCAACATTTTATTTATTGGTTTTAATATTTTTTAATATAATATCTTAAAAATTAATATTATAAAACCATATTCATATCAAATGAATAGAGATTATTAAGTTTGTAAATTGGTAAAATTAGGTACGTTAGTAATTTGAACGTTTAAAACGTTTGGCATTAAATAAGTTTTTTAATATTACATTTTAAATATGTAAAAAGAAAATCAATGTTTCACTTCTAAAATAATATTTTAGAAATAATATGCAATTTAAATGTTTCGTTTCAAGTCGATTTTTTTGTTTGCTTTGATAAAGCTAGAAGTGGAAAATACTCTTTCACTAATAGTAGATGTTGGACAAATAGTCAAAATACAATTATATAAATTTTCCAACTTTTCTTTTGTCTTTCTTTTGTCGCATTTATCAAGATATATGAAATCAACATATAATGATGAATGATTTTGTACAGTCTCTTTTTTAGGATTTTGAATACTGTTTATTATGTTATTTAGATCAGAAATTAAAATTTTTAAATTTGGAATATCCAAAGTTAAGTCTTTATCGGAATATATCGGACTTACATCTAAATCTTCATAACCAAACGATTATAAGTGTTCGGAAAAAATAAAAGAGACCAAGTAACCCAGTTGGTGATGTAATTAAAAAAACCGGTTAACCGGACAAAAAAGACCGGTTTTCGGTTTTCTTCGAATTTACAAAATATTCGAAACCGATCGGTTTTTAAAAATAAAGAAACCGGTTGACCGGTTTTCGGTTTCGGTTTTTGAATACTCTATAAAAGTGGTCAAATGAACCATTTTTGGTTGAAGTGATTTGTTAAAATCAAATTAATTCTTTTGATTTTATTAAAAGGATCAATAAAGTAAAATTGATTCTCTGGATTTGATATAGATTTATTAAAGTAATATACTTAGATAATAAAAATGGGTTAAAAAAATGGTTTAAATTAATATTTAAAAAAAAATTATTTTAATTCGCGAATCAAATCATATGGGAGAATCAAAATAATTATTTTTTTTGATTTATAATTGAATTATTTCCTTTGACTTATAAAAATAATTATTTAAATTAACTTGATTTTTCTAATAAGATAAATATTGAATTATGGTAGTAAATAATTCAATTAGAAAAATTAATTCGCGAATGAATTCGTCAAAAATTTAAATTAGATTTAACTTGAGGGTTACACGATCAAGTTTTGCCTTTCACTCACTTTTTTACTAATCCACTTATACATGTTAAAATTGATGCGAACTTGATTTAAATTTTTCTTTCAAGTTGAGTGTGTCAATTTACCGTCAAGAAAACAGCTGATTACACTTCTTTTGAACTATTTTTCGTTTTTCTTTTAATTCAAATGAATTTTGACAAGCAGTGTGTGTAAAAAAATTAAATGAAAAACTTGATCGTGTGGTTACAGGGTAAGAGAAATATTTTTAAAGGTCTGGCTATACTTGAATATGCGTTTTTAAGGTCCTGGCTATTCGTTTTGCTTCAGAAAAATTGGCTTCACTGGCGCAAAGAAAAAATAGAGTTGTAGATTCCGAAACGTTTGAGTACTTAATACATTTTTATTGGATACTCGATACTACGTATGCTTTTATTTACGTTCATTCAGTATGATTAAATAGTTATATTTAACTAATTTAATGGTAATATTTAAAAATAAAAGTTTTAGAAATTCGAATTTATTACGAAAAATAAAAATTCCCAAAATTTCGTTACATTATTTCTTCACAAATTTTAGACCCAACTACAATCGGCTTAAGCTTCGCTTTGGTATAAAAAGAAATTTTATTAATACTAATTTTAAAAAAAATTATTGATTTTCGTTTCACATTGATATCCAGACAAAATTACGTAAGCTAATTCTGTTTCTACCATTAGTTGTATCTGTATATACTATCAATCATGATGTACAATATGTCCAGCATTTAATAATGTATAGAGTTCTTTGATGGATATTACAAAAACAAATACACGAGAGTAGTATCTTCAAAAAAAAAAAAATATGGAAAATTAAATTTTTGAATATATTGGATTGTACCAGGTACTTACAAAAAAAACGGTAATTATTAAGAACTCAGTACCGGAATAATCAATATTGTTACATCTCTAGAGAAATGCTGAAAAAATTAGTGGTTCAGAGAAAATAAGTGCAAATAAACAAGCTCCGACGAAAATAATTAAAAAAACTAAACAATAAGTTATTTCAACTGAAAGAAGGAAATGTTCAATTTTAAATATAATTAAAACAAAATAATTCAAAAAGAAAAATTGAAATAAATTTGTAGTTTCTATGCTCGTTAATTGTACTCTCATTTTTTTTCTCATATTGTAAAAAACTGAAGTGTGTTAATGTGAAAACTGAAATTGTTGTGTGAAAGAAAGGAAACAAAAATATCCACAGCCTGGGGATTTATTGATGTTAATTTTGTAAAAGAGATAACGTTTTTATAAAAATTATAAATTTTTACTAAAGAAAACCTCCGATAAAATGCCTTATTATGGTCTATACATACCTGTCAAGGGTGGAGGAGGATCTGCTGCATCCACGGCAAATTCCAGTTCTACCAATGGTGGTCATAACGATAATGAGACCGGTAAGTTAGAATCATAATGTTTCGTTGATTTTCAATAAAATTTACGATATTTCAATATTTTTAAATATGTATTGAATATTTTTTATATTTAGTCTGGATTTTAAAGGTTAGAATTCTAGTTTTACTTGTTCTTGTTTCTTTATATCTCTTTTTTTTTTTCATTTATATCGTACGACTTCTCATGATGATGAAGAAGTGATGTGTGTACAAAAGTACACTGACAATCAAAAGTGCATCGAGTTTTTAAAATATTGTACAGGGTGGTTACAGTGAAATTTTCTTATGTACAAATTTATTAGACTGTGACTTTTGCATAGAATTATCTTTGCAAACGGGGTAGAAAAGCAAGCAGGTTTTCGTTTTCCGTGCATGTTTTTGATTGCTTTGATTCACATTTGATTTAAGAGCAAAAAAGTCACCGTATAAATAAACATAACTTTGGAAGCAATTTGGAAAAGGGAATTGAGAAAAAAACATGCAATACAATGTATCGTTTAAATTGGCTCTTCCTTTTTTTAATTTTATTATGTTGAAATTAATTAGTTTACAGGGAGTATTCGTTTTTGTTTAATTTGAGTGAATTGAATTTTTAACACAGTTAAAAGTTTTTAATGGGATTTTTCGGGCACCAACTGTTTGAAATTTCTACAATAATCAAAACTTGGCTTAAATCCTATTATAATTAAAATATTATTTGTTGTATTAGTTAATATTAGAAAAACACCAGATATAAAAATCTTAAAAAAAGCTGTCGACTATTTTCCCTATTTGCTTTGTGAGATTTCACAGTAATTGTATATAATACAACACACCTTAAATTTTCTTAATTGTCGTATAAGCAAATGCATTGATAAATAATTGAACCTTTACATTCCCTCCCTAATTAAGTTTGGATGGGTCATTATTATATAAATGAGAATTTATGCTGATGGAATGCATTTGTAAATGTATGTTATTTAACAAAACAGCCATAAGAGGGTGATCATTAATTATTATTATTAAAATTAATGGGTAAGTGTAGGAAACAAGATTAATAATTTAATAAAAATAAAACTAAAATAACTTTAAACAAAATTTTATTGTATTTTCTATACGATTAATTGCCAAATATTAGGAAAGAATTAAAAAATAGTAAATAAACAATTATTTAATATTTTATGTATATATGTACGATCATACAAACACAAAAATCCCAGCAAAAAATTACTATAAAAATTTAGAAATAAAATTATATTGTTACGATTTTACCCTTTATAAAATCGTTGACTTCATTGCGAATCTACACAACTATTTACTAGGTGTAGACATTGGAACTAGAGATTCACTAAAACATTTTAGTAATTCTAGTCTACAGTTTTGGAACTTTTTACTAGATTTCCACAATGGAAAGGAAATAAGTTTTAACAGGTAAAATTAGATATTTTATTAATAAATTTTTTTTTTATTAATTTCATTAACTTAAAGAAAAACGTTTGTGTAAATTCAATTTTGGAGTAGACAAATCTTTAAAAGACTGCACAAAATCATCCACAGGCTCCGTAAAATCTTCATCAGGCTCCACAAAATCCCTAGAGTTGTAAGTTTCACTAAAAATTGTTGCCTCTTTCTCGTTATTTTGATTTTTATACAAAATTGATTGTTTTTTCACAAGTCTTTTGTAATTTCTTTTGCTCATTATATATTTTGTTCAAATATGTATAATTACCTTTTAAATTCATTTTTCTTTATATATTTATTAAAAACTTTAATTTTGCATGCAGCTATGTGCACATGTATTTTCAACAAATTAAAACAATAAAAAATCAAGAACCAGCACAGCTTTGCAGCTGCAAAAAAGGAATGTAAAAAGTATAGACGCTTTGAGAACATGTCACTAAAAAGTCACCCAAAATAGTCGAAAAAGTGGTGACTTGTAGACACTTGACCCCAGGCTTCCTACAGGGTGGTTTTGCCGTCGAACCGTGAATCGTCGCCGTCACTGTAAGATTCTGTTTTGCATCTAAACGTTAGCCATATTTAGTTATTGACACTCGCCTTGTGGGTTAAAATAACTAAAATATGGCAGCACCGTCTGGAAGTTGCATACTGTCAAGTTTGAGGATGTTCTTTTAAGCTGAAAGTCCATACCACGCATGCTGCGCTTCTTTGTGTCCTACGCATAATTGTATGCTGCAAGTTCAGAGTACCAAAGCGTAGAATACCTTGACGCGTATGACGCGAAAAGTAGGTCTACTTTCTACTTTTGTAAGCGTCATAAGCAGCGTATGAACAGATCAGCTTATTTTGATAGATTATTTTTATTTTAAAAACTACACAATGGAGGAGAAACTAATTGAAGATGTAAAAAAACACGAAGTTCTTTATTTTAAATTTATTTTATTCAACAAATTTAAACTACAGCTGATCAAAACAAAAGCGTCTTAAAGAACTAGAAAGCACGAAATTGAACGAAAGATTAAATTTACGAATTACACGACCCTTAACACCAGTATAAACCCATATTAGACATTAACAATGCATGCGCAATGCGCTTTTTAACATAAACAGGTAAATAAAGATTTAAAGAATAAATTTGATGTAATGTAAAATGAATGTTGGAACACAGCTAATTTATATGCTGTTCAAAACAAAGACTAGAATCAATTAAGACACCCAGACATTTAATACTTTCTACAAACTCAATTTTATCATCATTCACCTTAATATTTAAATTCACGAGAGTCTTAGGAGATTTAAAAATCATTGCCTTAGATTTTGCAGAATTAATACAAAGATTACAGTTCAACATTTAATCTGAGATGTCAGAAATTATAAAATTTATCACACGCTCCAATACATCATCAAAAAACTGATGTTCACCAGAAAAAAAAGCTTAATATAATCCGCAAAAACAAAAACCTCACAAGAAAACCCATCCGCAATCGGCATAAGATCATTTATAAAAAGAAGAAACAACAAGGGTCCAATAACAGAACCTTGCGGAATACCACTAGCTACTGTCAACCAGTCAGAAATAGACTCCTTACAATGAACATATTGACGTCTTTCCGTCAGATGAGAAAAAATTAGCATAAAGCCGATTGCGAGAATTTAAAGAAATCACAGAGTTTACGAATTAAAATTGTAAGACTAATACAGTCAAATGCTTTAGATAAATAAAGACATAACAAAACACCTACATTACTTTTATCCATAATTCTTCTAATAGAATCCGTTGTACCTACTAATAGGAAAGAGGTGTTATAACCATGACGAAATCCCGATTGATAAGGGTTTATAAAATATTGTAACATTTGTTCATTCACATTGTGTTTGACAATTTTGGATAATATAGGAACTATAGATATCGGCCGTAATTCATTAACTGATCCATTTTTGCTTATGGCAACCACCTTAGCAACCTTATGTACAAATAATTTTTATATTTTTTAAACTGACTTCTGTGTCAACTCTGGCACCCTTTGGGTCATACATTCTTTGTATTTCAAAAAGACCTCTGCATTTTTTTTGTTTTTTTAAGATCACTGTGCCAACTTGGCCCTCTTTTGTTTTTTTTTATCGGGAACTATGAATATATCTTTTCTTTTCAATTAATGAATAAAATCATCTTTATCTATTACAAAAATATTTTAAACGATAAATATTTGTAATTACTCTAGTCAAAAATATATGGAAAACAAAAACAAATTTTTGTTATTTTGCTTTCCTTAGACCATTTTTGTAATACATAAATTAACCTAAAACTGTTGATAAATTGCCCTTCAAATGCCACTGGTTTGACACATAAAATTTATTATTTTGTAGAAAAAATATGCATTTTGTTTTTAGAAACAGTCTTCTTTTTTATTCTTCCCTAATGTTTTATAATTTTTTTGAAAGCGGATCCCGGCGGGCTTCGCTACGCATGAATATTAACATTGAATCAAATTCATTGGTTCATTGGTTTCTCGATCCGCGAGTTCGATAAAACAGAACCTTAAAATGATCACTCACTGACAGCTGTCAATGTTTATGCGTTTATGCGCTACAACGTGTATCTATCTATGAAGTCAGCACACAGTATACTTACCGCACACGCTCATGGGCGCCTACGTATTTGTTATTGTTTTTTTTTATATGGACAAAATCATATGAAAAGTCATAACTCACGAATGCGTCGACCGATTAGTAAAAACTTTAGATAAACCATCTACACGACCATACGAACAAAGTTTGATTTATAAAGTCACAACACACTTGCAACAATTTTTTATATATATAGATTTTTTTGCAAAGAAACATGAAAATTTGTATTAGTAAATTATAGAGAATAAAAATTGAGAAATTCCACAGAGCCAGCAGCATAGAATACTTAGTATATTCGGTTGGCGCTACCCAAATATAATTCAAAATATTGCCTAATCATTAACTATAAACATAGATTATGTTGTAGATTTAATATGGATTAGGACAAACATTGGAAATTAACCGTTTTGTTATTGGATACTTTAAGATTTAAAGTTCATAACAAAAACTGTAAAATATAGAGGATAAATATAAATTGTTAAATTTCGTTGATGTTAGTCTTAGTTGTGTGTTGTTTTCGAGTTTGTTAATTTGTTTCCAAACACTCAATATAAAATAGACAATCATGAACAAGCAATGACAAAAGGGGAGAAAGGAGAGCGTGGATATTGATAAGGTTGGGTATCGTCAACCGAATATACTAAGTATTATATCCTGCTGGCTCTGTGGAATTTCTCAATTTTTATTCTTTCTAATTTACTAATAAAAATTTTCACGTTTCTTTGCAATAAAATAATTTATAAAAAAGAATATGATTATATAATCTTAAATCCTACTAATACTATTCAATTTTAATATTTTTAAAAGCTTTGCATTTTTAGTGTAAAATTAATTAACTTTTTGTTATACCCCATTTATATTGAACACTAAAATACGTACTTTCGTTATTTTCAAGTATGTACACTCAGAATATAATGTAGTTAACTGTTTGTAGTTTAATAAAAAAGTTTTCCGTTCCATTCAAAAATAAAGTAAAATACATTTATTTTTCAAAGAAATATCTATATTAACTTTTTTATACATTTATTCGAAATAATTTACTATCATTTACCGATTTTTTTCAGTTTCATTTATTTTTTTCATTTGTTTGAAATTTAATAAAAAATTACCCACAAAGCGGAAACTTGTGGTTTATTTGTGTCCGTAACAGTTATTACAAATTTAAATTTTGTTTGCTGTCTGTTTCAAAAAAAATATTCAAAAAATTTCAATTTGTTTTTTTATTTAAATTGGTTGTATATATACAAAATTTTTCAATACAAATTACAAGAACTTCATAAACACACATACATACACAAATACATTCACACAAAAAGTGTTTATAGCTTCATATACATACATTTTGTATTGTACGAGTAAATTAAAAAAAAAAAAAAATACAAAAACGGAAATAATTTCAAATAAATGAAAATAACATTTATTTTTTAAGGATTGGTAGGTAAAATTTTGACATTTATTTTAACTGATTAACTGATTATACCATTTGTGTCAGTTGATTAATCAACATTTATAAATAAATAACAAATGGCATTTAATTTAAATGAAAATTAAGTAGACCGGTTTTTAAATGAAATATCATTTCTTTTAAATGACATTTTCAGTTATTTTAACTTACAAACTTTTTTAAGTGTATTAAAATTTGTATGGAATTTGAAAGTTGAAAACTTTAAAAAACCAAAAAACGTATTGAGAATATTACATATTGAGAGTGATTAACTGTTAACCACGATGAACCACATTAATTTTAATTGTGTTTAAATGCAAACTCTAGTTTGCATTTTTTTTTTAACTATAAATATAATGCAACATTTTGGGACTACCACAAGACTAATGCAAAAAAAGTCAACGAACTAACGCAAAGGGCAAACTTGGGGATAAGTCTAAAAATATCCATCAACATGGTTTCAACTACGTACCAGCCTATTTACTCGCTTAATTAATTTTGTTCGCGATGTCTTAAAAGTAATGAATACACATTTTCTTCTGACAATTTATACGATGCAATTGATTGCATGCAATTTTCTTAATTTCAAAGTTGCTTCCAAAGTTATGTCTATTTATGCGGTGACTTTTGTTGTACTAAAATGAGTGCAAAAGAGAAATAACAAAAACATGAACGAAAAACGCTTGCTTCTCTATTCCGTTCGCCAACCGTCTAAATTTGGCTCTTACAAAAACCACAAACTAATTATTACCCTTGCGCTTACAAACAGCCAACAAATAATGAGTACCCATTATTTTTTGGACATCGCGAACAAACGTAATTAAGCGAGTAAAAATGCTGTTAGGTAGTAAAACCCTTTGTGTGCATCCTTTTCGCTTAATTACTTGGCATGGTCTGATTTTGCTGGGTTACCACCGTTCATATATTATTTTGGTTTTTTTGTTGTTGTTTTTTGTATATAATGAATTTTGGATATTATCGCATGTGTTACTCGTACATAACATATGATTTCTGGTGTTTTTTGTTGTTTTTACAAAAAGTTATTGTAGTTTTTTTTTTGTTTATGAAGTGTATTGTTAAGAGATAAGTGCAATAAACTGTACGAACTTTGTCGATTTTAATCAGTATAGTACACTAGCATAAATATAAATATTTATTTAAGTTTTTACAACAATTTAACTTATTGTAAATGTCTTTAAAAAATAATTCTGTTGATTTACTCTGTTTTGAAAAAAATTACAAAAAATAAATCATTCGTCACTGATAGTGTCTGTCTTGGGGGTTTCTTTTCCCGAACTTGTTAATTTCACTGGAAAGCTTGATTTATTTTCAAATTTCTCGAGATCACTAGAATTCCTGATCGTAATTAAGTTAAGTCTGCAATTAAGTAACAACGTCTTATACATAATTCTATATAAATATCATGGATGGTAACCGAAACAAATGCGGTTATCGGTAAGGGTAACGCTATTTTCTACTATTTCGGTAACGTCATTTTAAGGTTAACGCTATTTTCTATTATCTCGGAAACGTTATTTCGGTAACGGTATTTTAGTAATAACGATTTTTTCAGTTATTTCGGTATCGGTATTTTAGCGATAACGGTATTTTCCATTATTTCGGTAACGGTATTTTAGCGATAACGTTATTTTAGTTATTTCGGTAACGATATTTTAAGGATAACGATTTTTTCTGTTATTTTGGTAACGGTATTTTAGGGGTAACGATAGTGAGTTGAAAGAATATTAAATCGATAACGTTATTTTAGGGGTATTGCCTGCCAACCCTGATAAATATACGTACAGTGCGGTTCTTACGCTAAGCAACTCACACTGAATTTGAGGAAACTATTATTTTACTCTAAAATAAGAAGTCCTTACGTACTCATTTTAATATTTATTTATGACTTATATGATAACAAAAAAACTTATAAAGAAATAACAACAAAATCCTTTTTCGACATTACAATAATAAACAAAAACAAAACTAACTCTATGAGAGGCTGTGCCTACGCTAAGCAACTGTCCGAAAACAAATTTACTTATTCTCTCTCCCTTAAATATAAAGGTACTTTTGCAATGGATTTGAGTTGATTGAATTGCAAATAAATCAAATCAATGCAGCTTAGTCCTATTAAGAGTTTATTTGCTTTCAAACTATCAATTTTCAACATGAAGCGCGTTCAATACGATAATAGCTTTAAATCTACCGTTATATCATTTTGGAAGGCAGGGCACCATCAAATTTATACAGCTAATCATTTTAAAATTAATATATCAATGGTTTCACGGTGGATTCAAAATTATAAAACGAAAGGCACTGTCATAAAATCAATTACAGGCGCACCTCCACGCAAGATTTCCGACCGCGACGACAGACTAACTAAAATATTAATTAAAAAAAAACATTTATTACTTCAAAAGAAATGGTAAAATCACTCAATTTAAATGTGGATTCCAGCACAGTTAGAAACCATATTATCAAGCTTGGTTTAAAAAGTTATAGGGCTGTCAAAAAACCAATGCTGACAAAAAACACATGAAGAAACGGAAAGTGAATTTTAATTTACTTTAACAACAAATTCAATAGTATTTTTGCTATTTTTGGTCTTGAATTTGGAAAGCAACACTTTAATTGGCCTATCAGAAAATTGAATATAGTGCTGTTTAGCGATGAGGTCAAAGTAAACCTCTTCAATTCTGACGGCATGTGCACAGTGCGGTATAGGAAAGGAAATCGGCTCGATGCACGCTATTGTAAGCAAACGATGAAACATATATTATGGTGTGGGCATGTTTCTCTGGGAAACGCCTCGGTTCTGTGCAGAAAATAAGCGATAAAATGAATCGTTTCGTGTACAAGGAAGTCTTAGAAACGAAAATGCTCCCATATGCAGAATGGATTATGCCACTTCGATGGGTGTTTCAACAGGATAATGACACGAAACACACATCGAAGTTGGTCAAGGAATGGTTTCAGACGAAAAGGATTCAAGTGCTTGATTGGCCGGCACAATCACCCGACTTGAATTCTATCGAAAATTTGTTTGCCGTTGCAAAACAGCGCCTCGGATCGAGTCGATTTACAAATAAAGAAAATTTGTTGAAAGGGTTTGAAAATTAATGGAAAAACATCTCCAAAAGCACTTTACAAAATTTAATTGCCTCAATGCGCAAAAGATGTGCAGCAGTTATAAAAAACAAAGGGCCATACACAAAATATTAATAAGTTGCTTAGCGTAGGCACAGCCTCTCATAGAGTTAGATTTGTTTATGTTTATTATTGTAATATCGAAAAAGGTTTTTGTTGTTATTTTTTCTATAATTTTTTTTTGTTATAATATAAGTCATTTATAAATATTATAATGAGTACGTAAGGTCTTCTTATTTCAGAATAAAATAATAGTTTCCTCAAATTCAGTGTGAGTTGCTTAGCGTAAGAACAGCACTGTATGTGTTAAAAATAAATAGAAATATCCAATCATTCAATTGATATATATCGATCATTTATTTCAAGATGCAGAAATATGGATCACACCACTGATATGTCTTTTTATCATTGAGTGGCTTGTACTTTTCACAGTAGTTAGGCTAAATTGAAAACTTTAAACGCGCTTTCTGCAAAATCGTTTTTTTTTTCGTTAGTTATGACAGTCTTGAGGTAAATGAGCGATATCTACTATATACATACAAAACGGAATTGTCCGAACTACCCAGATGAAAATGGTTAAAAAATTACCTTATTACCTTATTCAGGGGAACTTATATTTTAAATTTCAGGTTTCCAGCCAAAAGAAGTTTGGTTAGGGCCCCAAAGGGGACACTTTCCCCACCTCGTAGAAATTTCCAAAAACTCTGTCTTATCAGTAGTTAGCCCATACTCCAAGAAGCAGGTATATAAAATTTTAGGTTTCCAGCCAAAGGAGTTTTTGCCTTTCCTCGTTAAAATTTCCAAAAATCGCATCTGAGCACATGTCTAAGCAGAAAGTGGAACCTAAATAACAAATTTCAACTTCCAGAGGTAGTTTTAAGTCAAAAAAAGAAATTAAGTTAACTTCAGAATCTACATCTCTACAGCTAAACCACTTTTAATCGCATCTAAACGATCGAAGTATAATTTTAATCGTACTTTCAGTTTATATCATTAAAATTTATATTTTTTTGATTAAACTGCATAATAACATGCATTTTTATAGTTAAGGAAATACTTATAAATTCAAGAACATTTTTTTTATTAATATATTCTTGAATAATCACTACAACTTGTAATATTTAAATTTAATTTCCATTAAAATGGCTATCTTTGAAAATGTTTGAATGGAATCATTAACTAGAAAAAAATTTTTCACGAAAAAAATAAAATTTTTCCGAATGTCATTTTCAAATACTTTCTAAAAACTTACATGCAATTGCATTTTATTTTATTTATTTATAATAAAATGCCGCAAGCCAAAGTTGGCAGTACTACAATACAATTACAACAATTCATAAAATAACTTAAAATCATAATTATTATAAAAAACACATGTATGAAGTTCCTGATATTTGCACAAACCATACCCTAATATTGCAAAAAAAGAATTGAATGATACCAGCCTGCAATAGCAAATCTACAAACTCGACAAGAAAATGGCTTTAAAAGTCGATAAAGAGTGTGAAAATTTACGATCCATGCATTTTCAAAGCTTAGAAATATCTTCGTAATTAAATGATTTAGTTCGATAAATTAAAATCTACTGTTAAATTTAGGCAAAAATGCACTTTGTCTTTTCTTTTTTATTCCAGAGGGGGTACCCTCCAAAGGTGGTACTTAAATAAACCTAGAGGGAGCCACATACCATGGATCGTGAAACAAAATGCATATTTGAGATCCTGAGTACCCACACTTGTTTGTTACTACGCGTACCAGTTTTTAGGACCTCGGATGTACCACAGGCCCCGGCCCCAAAAATGAAACATAGAAAAAAATTTTCTTTTTTTTATTCCATATATTATTTTTTTTTTTTGATCAACGCCCGACAAAGTGCATTTCAACCAATAGCCTCATATATAATATTAAACAAAGTACAAAATTAAAATTTAAATATTATTAATAATTAGTGGAATATGTATTCGGCAAAATTTTTAACTTTGATTGCCAATATTTCCAATAGAGGTAATTTTATGGGAAACAAAAAAATTACAAACATTTTTTTGTGTAGTTAAATCAGTTATTATTAATTAATATTTTTTACGAATAATTTTTTAACATGCATCTTATTAAAGTAAATAGGATTTTTGTTAAAATAAACTTTTTCGCATTTTAATTAATAGTTCAACATTTTAGATTTTGTTTTCACCTTATTTAAAACATATAAGTAAAAACATATTTAGGTTTTTGTATTTTACCACGGGAAAGTTTTGCCTTCTATATAAATGGTTTTTGTTACAAAAACAATTTATATTGTTACAAATTTTACAAAAACAATTTATAAAGCAACGCCCAAGTGAAATGTAAAGTTTAGGCCTTAAAAAACATGTTAAAAAAAACAAGTAAAAAAGGGCTAAATTCGGCTGTGCCGAATCTTTGAATACCCTCCACCATAGGGGCTGAAGATGATATACGTATATACTAAATTTTGAATGAACTGTAATATGTTTTGTCAATTTATGTAACGAACTTTTGTTATTTAGTGTTAGTAATGTTATTTATTTAGTTTTAGCAATGTTATTTACAGAGGTCTGCTCTGTTAGCGACTTTAACATTGTTGATTTTTACTTAGTTATCAGAGTAACACACATATAGCTCTAAGAATGTTATTATTCTCTATGTAAGACAATAAATGTAATCGAACAATAAGAAGACTTAATAACATTTTTACTTACTTAACAGAAAAAAAATATATACAGAACAAGTAAGAGCGGCTAAATTCGGCTATGCCGAATCTTATATACCCTTCACCATGGTTGGGAAAAAACTGAAGTTTATATATGGACATATATGAAATGGACAGATTTATATACGGACGCCTTTAAGAGGAAATTAACCATTTAGTTTGGAGATAAAACTTGGACTCGGGAAGATTTATGGTTCCAGAAAATATGTATTTTAAAAAAATGTATGTTTTGGGCATAACTTTTTTGTATCTGAACCGATATTTCCGAGTTTTTCAGCAAATATGTTATACTAAAGATTTTCGATCTTTTGCTATATAAGACGTATCCATAGGTCACAGCTCTAGAATAGTGTTTGTTGTTTGTGTATAAAAGGTTAAGAGGTGAAAGAAAAGAATTTCAACAAATCGTTAAAAGAAATCACTAGAACTGCATGTGTTTTATTTCTACAAAATAGTTTGATTTAGCTGGCAAATTTGCATTTAGGATTTTATTTCGCTTTTTTATTAGAAATATTTGTAATTTTTTTAGCTTAATTTTAAAAATTTGAAGGAAAATAGTTTATAATTTTTTTTATAAATTATTATAAGTTATGACCTAAAATAGTTTCACTCAAAGGTAAATTATGTATAAAATTTTCTTAATATGTGAGAAATAAAATGGTTTAAAAATCTTTTTATAAATTCTTTTAAATCGGAGCAAAAAATAGAAAAAAACCGTTTGTATTTTGTTAGTATCAGAGGGTTTTTATACAAATTTTGATGTTTTTAGCCTATTTATGGATTATTTAATTATTAATATAAAATTTTATTTAAATTAATTATTAAATGTAAAAAAAAACAAAAAATAAACAAAAAAAAATCTTAACGAACCCGCGACCCTTTCACCTGTGGTGAAAGGTATAAAAACGTTTGTATTTTGTTTGTATCAGAGGGTTTTTATAAAAATGTTGATGTTTTTAGCCTATTTATGGATTATTTAATTATTAATATAAAATTTTATATAAATTAATTATTAAATGTTAAAAAAAACCAAAAATAAGCAAAAAAAAAAAGTCTTAAGAAAATAATAAAAAAAAATGTAAAAAAAAAGTGAATTGACCTCATCGAGATTTGAACCTCGAACTCCCCGTGCTTAGAGAAAAAACGTATTTGTGACATGGCGTCTAGACAACTGAGCTATTGAAGCTCACACAAAATCATCGTCAATAGATGTACATATATAAAAGTCTTCGTTCATTAGGGATTTGTTTAGTTTTTATTTAAATGACAAATCTTTGTATGTGTGTTGTTTGTGTATAAAAGGTGGAGATGAAAGAAAATAATTTTAATTATTAATATAAAATTTTATATAAATTAATTATTAAATGTTAAAAAAAAAACCAAAAATAAGCAAAAAAAAAAAATATTAAGAAAATAATAAAAAAAAAATGTACAAAAAAAAAGTGAATTGACCTTACCGAGATTTGAACCTAGAACTCCGCGGGCTTAGAGAAAAAAAGTATTTGTGACATGGCGTCTAGACAACTGAGCTATTGAAGCTTACACAAAATCATCGTCAATAGATGTACATATATAAAAGTCTTCGTCATTAGGGATTTGTTTATTTTTATTTAAATGACAAATCTTTGTATGTGTGTTGTTTGTGTATAAATGGTGGAGATGAAAGAAAAAAAACAACAAAGTTAGTAAAAAAAAAAAAATTTTAACACATGGATGTGTTGTTATGCTCAAAATTCTACATACATATTAAACAAAGGGATTTTACTGAAAAAATTAGAGGTGGTCCTGGTTTTTTGCTAATATCTCAGCCATTTATTAACCGATCTGTCTGATTTTTAATAGCAAACAGAAATGGATCACATGTAACAGAAATAAAAAAGAATCAAGTCCTCATCACGTCTGGGTTCTTCGGAAAACCCATTTCAACACACAGACGGACAGACGGACATCGTTAAATCAACTTCGCTCTTCATAAGGACCCAGAATATATATACTTTATAGGGTCTAAGATCAATATTGTAGAAATTACAAACGGAATGACAAACTTATATATACCCTTCCACCTGTGGTGAAGGGTATAAAAATTGTACAAATTTGTATGGAAAATTTAGAGGTACCTTCACATTTTCACTCATAACTTTTGAACCGCTTAACCGATTTTGCTCATTTTATATACCAAACTGCTCGGGAGGATGTTCAATAATCTGGGTAAAAATAGGCACCCCCGCTTGTGTCTTCGCGTTGTGATCGCCATTTCAACAGACAGACAGACAGACGGACATCGCTAAATCGACTTAAAATTGCATAAGGATCACGAATATATATACTTTATGGGGTCTTTAACCTATATTTCGACATGTTACAAACGGAATGACAAACTGATATATACCCTCACCATATATGGTGGAGGGTATAACAATTTGAGAAAATGAAAAATTACCCCAATGTAATGAAATTAAAAATAACTCAAAAATATACAAAGTAAAAAAAAAAAAAAAAACAAGTAAAAAAGGCATAAGTTCGGCTGTGCCAAATCTTTGAATACCCTCCACCAAAAAAAAAAAAAAAAAAAAAAATACCCTCCTAAAAAATGTTCACACTATTTTTGATAAAAATAATGTAAAAAACTTTAGAAGTGAAATTTTGGAGGTGAAAAAAATGTTTTGAGGTGAAAAACTTTTTTTGGATTTGAAAACAAATTTTGTCGTTGGAAAAAATTTTTAATAGACTACTGTCAAATTTTAAGCAAGTTCCGTTATTTACTTTGCGTTTAACAGCTGTTCAAAACATACAACCTCGGGGATTTTTTTAAAAGTGGAAAAAGTGAATTTCGAGTGCTCATTAAACATTATTTTTGGCCGATCTGAGATTGAATGTGCGATAGATTGTGGAAGACATAGGCATCTCACATGGCTCAGTGGTTTCAATTTTGAACGATCACTTGGGTATGAGAAAGCTTTTCGCAAGATGGCTGCCGCGTTTGCTTTTCAATTCAAGTTGAAATAAATAGACGACCGGTTATATTTATATCAGTTTATAATCCAATTTACACTACAAATTTTACTGATACTTTTTATAATGATATTTTTTTATATTTGGCGATTTTAATGCCCAAAATACACATTGGAATTGTGCATTAAATAACTCGGCCGGTATGGAGCTCTACAATTAGAGTATTCAAAAACCGAAACCGAAAACCGGTCAACCGGTTTCTTTTTTTTTAAAAACCGATCGGTTTCGAATATTTTGTAAATTCGAAGAAAACCGAAAACCGGTCTTTTTTGTTCGGTTAACCGGTTTTTTTAATTACATCACCAACTGGGTTACATGGTCTCGTTTATTTTTTCCGAACACTTTTATAATCGTTTGGTTATGAAGATTTAAATGTAAGTCCGATAGATTCCGATGAAGACTTAACTTTGGATATTCCAAACTCGAATAGTTTTATTTCTGATCTAAATAGCACAATAAACAGTATTCAAAATCCTAAAAAAGAGACTACAAAATCATTCATCATTATATGTGACCTTCTCCGAGAAAAGGGACCTATTATGTGAAAATGAAGTTTTGAGAAAAACGCATTTAAAGTTTCATAACGCATTATCACTGTTGGGAGATGCGATTTGGTATGGTTAGTTATGATTGGGTGCCGACTTTGGTGACGTCATGCCTATGTGGTGATGTATATTTTTTCGCTTTAAGAGAGACAATTTAAAACCAAAAAATCAAAAAAAGTAAATTTTAATGTTTTTCTCATTTTTATCGATTTTCCCAAGTTCGTTTTGTACGTTTTTATGGGGTAAATAAATTTTTATCAGAAATCTAATTCATTTCATTTTATTCTACACACTTTTAGGTACCAGGGCTCTAATCGCCGCATTCGTGATCGAATTTGATATCGTACAAAAAATAAATTCGATAGGTATCGAATTGCCTAATTACGGCTTTCGATTGGTAACGAATCGAAAATTTTGCGAATTGTAAAAGATTTTATTTTAATTGTAATAGAGTCTTGACATAAGTTTCACACAAATGTAAACAAAAAAAGAAAAACAAAAACAGCAAATTTAAAACAAAGTAACAATTATGCTTTTTAGTTAATTTATTTAAATAAAACATTTTGTATAGACAATGAGTCAACAATTACTATTAAGAATGCACATGTCCTCATCGGAATCTGAAGATGAACATGGCGTAATGCGCATAAGAAGACAAATGCGGGATAAAAGCGACCCTCTTTCCTTGCCTGCTAAAGCGTAATTAATTTATTTATAAAACCAAAAAATACTTCACTAAGGATTTATTTGCAGATTTAAACAGCGAATTAGACTGTTGAAGGAGGCGTTTAATTATGTTCTTGCCCAGATTGATTTTGTTGGGCACATGTCAACTGCGGTGCCGCCAACGCTTCAGTTGGCAGCAACACTGTCTCTGTTTGCTACCGGTAGCTTCCAACATGCGGTTGGAAACGATTATTTAGTTGGTATGTGTCAAAGCACTGTTAGCAAAACTGTGAATAATGTGGCAAAGGACATAGAAGAGACAGTGTGTCCGAATTACATAAATTTGCACTTGTCCTAAAAACTTAACAATTAATACTTTTTTAATTAAAATTAAATAAAACTTAAATTTGTTTCACTTTTTTAAATGAAAACACTTTAAAACAATTTTTTTTTTAATTTCGACACCTATTGCTGTATCGAACAATATTGTAAAAGATTGCACTCGATCGATTGCTCGTTATCGAATCTTATCATCTCAAAATACGTTAATTTTTGTTCGATAACGAATGCCATAATCTCAAAATAAAAATATTCGATCAAAGTTGTTCGATCACGAAAGCGGCGATTAGACCCCAGAATCCACTCTTAAGTCCAAACCCGTTTTTTGGCACACTAGGTCCCTTTTCTCGGAGGTCACATATGATGATTTCATATATCTTGATAAATGCGACGAAAGAACTGAAAAGTTGGAAAAATTATATAATTGTCTTTTGACTATTTGTCCAACATCTACTATTAGTGAAAGAGTATTTTCCACTTCTAGCTTTATCAAAAGCAAACAAAAAAATCGTCTTAAAACGAAACATTTAAATTGCATATTATTTCTTAAATATTATTTTAGAACTAAAAAATAGATTTTCTTTTTACATATTAAATGTAATATTAAAAAAAACTAATGTAATATTAAAATAAAAAAACTTATTTAATGCCAAACGTTCAAATTACTACCGTACCTAGTTTTACCCAATTTACAAACTTAATCTCTATTCATTTGATATGAATATAGTTTTTTAATATTAATTTTTAAGATATTATATTAAAAAATATTAAAAAAAATAAATAAAATGTTGAAATGAAATACAATTAAAATATATTATAAAATATTTTTTTTTTTCAAAGAATGTTTTTTTTTATTTGTATTACTTTATATATTAAATTTATTTTTTTTATTTGTAATTAAAACAATTAACGAATTATATAAGCTTTTTATTTAAATTAAAAAAAAAACCGAAAAAACCGGTCGACCGGTTTTTTCTGCAAAAACCGAAACCGGTTTTTTTAAAATTCGATTTTTCGAAGAAAACCGAAACCGGTTTTTCCATAAGGCCGGTTTTTTGAATACTCTATCTACAATCTCTGCCTACAATCTAGTTATTAAATTTTTTACCCAAATGAGTATTTTCGTTTTGGTCAAAATATCAACTCAGTCCAGCCGTCTATCGTTCAGAATATTATCCTTACAGTTCTCTTATATCACCATGCGACTGGTCGGCAATTAGAAACTGGGTAGAAAATGAGATCGGTGATCTGAACAGGGAAAAAAATTAATATCTATCTTAAAACAAGCTTTTGGAAAAATACCTGTCGGCTGTAAAAAATCTTGGCAATGCGTAATTTCTGATGTTAGTAAATGTTAATTGGTCAGACAAATAAATATAACAGGAAACTTCAAAGATGTAGGGATTTGAGTTCTAAATGTCAAATAAAAAGTATTTTAAATCTATTAAATAAACTTACTGAATTCCACCTTAATAAAGACCGGAACGAATCATGGTCCAAATTTATTACCAGTTAATCGTCGGACTCTAAAAAATTCTGGAAAATATCAAAAGCTATAAAGTGTAGTAAAACCGCATTTACGGAACTACATATAAACGGCCAGGTTATAAAATGTAGTGCGGATAGGTGTCAAACGCAATTATTAAGAAGATGGAGGATAGTTTAAAATTCACCCACAAATACACTCACCAAAAAAGTCTGTAATGGCAACTGAAAATTTTGCTGTTATTACGGGAAATTCTGCTAATTTGAGCCCAGCGGTATTTTTGCTAATCTTAGCAACACATGTCTGCTGACGTGTAGTACAATGAACTTAGTAGAAAAATTAGTAAACTTTTTGTAAAGTGGAATTTAAAATCTGTTTGCTAAAATCAGCAAAAAAAAGTTACTAAATATAATTAATATGAGTACAACATTTTAAATTTATTTATTTTTTTCGAGCATCAAAATTTTTTTATTTTATTTATTTTTTTTAATTTCAATCAAAGGCTTAAAATTTTTTTTTTTTTTTTGCTAATTTTAGCAAATCGGTTTTTAAAAATTTGTAAAATCATTTCTGAAATTAGCAACAAAAGTTTGTAAATATTCTGTAATTTGTAAAATGTAAATAGCAAAAATATTTGATAAATAAATTTTGTTTTACTAAAAATCAGTATAAAAATAGTGAAGTAGGATTGAAAGCCGTTTACAAATTTTTCTACTAACTTTTTTTTTCAAATATTTAAATATTTTTTCAAATATTTAGAAATTATAGTTGATACAAAATTGTCATTTATGGATGCCAGGTCTGGTTTCATAAAGCTTCTAAAACGTACGCAAGGAAATTACAGATAATTCAGAATAAAAATCTAAAAATAATTCACAACCTACACTATAGTTTTTCTACCAACCTACGAGTATTGCACAGTAACTTAAACCACATAATGTTTAATTAATTTGCGAGACAATTGAAAATCCAGAACGTCTAAGTAGGGGATAATAGGGAATTTGCTGAATAATCACTAAAAGACTCTTTTTGTTATTAAAGAGTATTCATAAGTGATCGTTTTTAAAATTTCTTATAACACTCGGGATAACTAAAGGGTGGTTAAATTTTAAGGACCGATGTTGATTTTGAATAAAACACAAATTATTTAGGAAATTATTGTCATTTCTTTTTATTATGATAATATGGTATGGTTCAATTATGTATGGAACAAAATATCGGCCAAATGGCCGCCGTGACCTCGGCGGCATACCTCCATCCGATGGTACAAATTTTCGATGACGCTGAGGTTCTATGCCGTTAAGGTGCCGAATTATATCATCCTTTAGCCCTTTAAGTGTTGCTGGCTTATCGACGTACAACTTTTATTTCAAATAACTCCAAAGAAAGAAGTCCAACGGTGTCAAATCACATGATCTTGGCAGCCAATTGACATCGCCACTACGTGAGATAACACGGCCATTGAATTTGTCGCGCAAAAGAGCTATTGTTTCGTAAGCTGTGTGACAAGTGGCACCGTCCTGTGGAAACCACATATCGTCCAGGGTCATATCCTCAATTCCTGGCTACAATAAGTTCGTTATCATCTCGCGATAGCAAACACCGACGGCGAGTAGAGGTTGACGGCTATTCTGCCACACTATCGCGAGCAACAGCAGAGTTTTCCGCAGAACGAACATGGCGAGCATGCACAGGTGTTTTATCATTTCCTACAGACTTGATTTGCAGAAATATATGCACAATTATCCCGATTGTGGACACATTTGGTGAATTATGCTGACCAAAAAAATCACAAAGTGCATTTTGATTTGAACGCATTTTCATAAAAAGCCTGAATAACTTTAACGCGTTGCTCAATTGTGTTTTATTCCATGGTTCAAATTGAGAAATGTGTTTAGGTGCGGTTCACATTCAACATCGGCCCTTTAAATTTAACCACCCTTTACAATGTTTTTTGATTGTCAATTTTTCCTTTATGGCTGTGATATTACACAGTAGTTTCGTTATTTAATTATTTAGATGTTTATTGTTAAAAAACTTTTAAGTAAAATCTCATAACATTGTAAATATAAAATTGTTGCTAAATTTCATAATGCAACTCAGCCCCACTTCCAAATATAATTTTGGCTTCGAAATTTCTGAGATCATTCTTCATTCTTCATTTTTATTTTTTCTTTTCCAATAATCAAAAAAATGAAATTACAAATGTTGACTACTGAAACCACTGGCACTGTTTTAATGTTGGATATAAAATATCTTAATTAAGATTTTAACACCCTCCGCCTTAAACACGCCATTAAACCCCTTTCCCATCATATACAATCTCATTCTTTAAAAATTGTTGAATTTTGATGATTTGTTTTGCTACGTAGTTTTTGTTTTGTTTTAAATTAAATTTATATATTTTTTTTCAATTTTCTTTTGTTCATTCATTTCGTTTATTTGTTTTTGTTTGGCTAGACTAGATAAACTACGTATGATTGCCAGAACACTGAACTTTTGAAATGTCCCATCATGAAAATGTACAACAAAATATTTAACTAAATTTTGTAATCAGAAATGATTGACTTGATTTAATAAAATTTTATATTTTTATTATATTTTAACAACTTTTTTTTTAAATAAAAAATTAATATTACAGCATAATGCATTGTTGACAAGTTGCCAAATTATTTTTATTTTGAAATATTAGGCGATTTTGAAATGTTAATGACCAATATTGTCTGTGTTAGACACATTGTCTGTCTTTTTTGTATTTTATATTGAGGAGCTTTTTATTTAGATTATAAATAAATACTATCTATTGACCTACATTGCTTTGTATATTAAATTATGTGTTATTTATTTTTTGTTTTTATTTTTTTTTTCATTTCTAGCTCCTTATGTCTTCCGTGAAAAAGCTGAAGCTTTGGAAGTTTTAAAACTCCATAAAGATGCACGTTTTAAAGAATTTCTCAATGAAGAAGATGCAATTAAATATGCCCAAACTGGTTTCGAAATTGTACAAAATAAATATAATGATGCTAAGTGTAAGTGGTATTTAAAAGTTTTATAAGAAATCCCAGTTTTAGTTTTATATTCTAGATTGGTTATTTTATTTTACTACTGAGAACTAAATTTTTATTAGAAAACAGTAAAATTTCCTCCTAATTAGTTCATACAGGTTAGTTGAAAAGTTCCTGCGCTTACCAAGAGATGGCACTGCTAGCTCCAAACTTTTTTTTCTCAAGTTGGTATAACTGTCCTGAGAACACATGCAAAGTTGCAAGTCATTCTGTTAACTCTTTCTTTGTTTACAAGCCATTTGAAGTTGACGTGTCATTGATTTTTTTTAATATGGAAAAAATTGAATATCGTGCAGTCATTAGATTCTTTGTTTTGAAGGGTTTAAAAGCAAAGAAAACTTATGAACAATTGTTAGAAGTGTATAGGAGTCCTCACCTTCAAAACGCACCGTTGAATTTTGAATTTAAACGTGGTCGTACCAACCTTAAAGACGATCCACGCGAAGAACGACCAAAAACTGCAACCACAGCAGAAATCATTGAGCAAGTACATAATATGGTAAGTGAAGATCCAAGTTTGACTAAGCGCGAAATTGCTAATGCCATAGGCATCTCAGATGAACGAGTACTCCATATTTTACATGAAGAATTACATATGAAAAAACTGTTTGGAAAGTTAGTGCCGCACGCACACATTAACAATTCAATAAAAACTAGATCGAAAACAAATTTCTCAGCGTAATTTGGAGCGTTTTAAGAGACTTGGATCTACCACCATGATCCTAAATTGAAACAAGAACGTTTACAGTGGACTGAAGCAGGTTGTTCAGCTCCAAAGCAGGTGAAGTCACAATGATCAGCAAAGAAGGTTATGGCATCAGTTTTTTGGGATGCAAGAGAAACTTTGTTGATTGATTATCTTCAAAAAGGTAAAACAATCAACTCTGAATATTATTGCAGCCTTTTGGATCAGCTGGATGAAAAAATTCGTGAGAAAAGACCTGGTTTAAAGAAGAAAAAAATCATTTTTCATCAAGACAATGCACCTGCTCACAAAAGTGTTTTGACGATGGCTAAATTCAAAGAATTAAAGTACGAATTGCTTGAACATCCACCGTATTCACCAGATTTGGCTCCCAGTGACTACCATCTCTTCAGAAATCTCAAACAATTCCTTCGTGGAAAGCATTTTTCGTCGAATGAAGAGGCCATAGCAGCCGTAGACGGTTATTTTCCAGAGCTTCCGGAAAACCATTATAAGGATGGGATAAAATTATTAAAAGATCATTGGAACAAGTGTATTGAGCTTCTAGGAGATTATATTGAATAAAAAAATATATTTCGTAACAAAAACAGTATTCTTTCATTTCGAGCGCAGGAATTTTTCAACCAACCTGTTCATCATCATAAATTTTACTGTTAGTTAGGAAATGTTTCCTTGGTTTTAAGAATAATTTAAGATAATTTTTTTTTACTAAAAACTAAAACTTAA
The DNA here is from genome assembly GCA_949748255.1 of Eustalomyia histrio. NCBI lineage: Eukaryota > Metazoa > Arthropoda > Insecta > Diptera > Anthomyiidae > Eustalomyia > Eustalomyia histrio. Next base: position 19,524,565 of record OX456525.1, read on the forward strand.
CTCCCTAAAAATAAGAAAATACTTTTTAACATTAAGTTAAATAGCACTTTTTTTAAGTGAAAATTATCCTTAAATTTATTAAAAATATTTTCTAATAAATACGAAATTGTTTCTATGGTAAAGGTAATATATTTTAAAGTACTTTGCACTCATTGTGTATTTTCCCACTCTCGCAGGACTTTTGCTTTGTGAGTACACCGCTCTCAACAAGCTTTTTGCTATACATTTTTGTCTTTAAATTAAATTGAATTATGCTAAACTCATGTATTTAAAATATAAATTAAATTTCTTTAGCAAATTAGTATTTAATTAACGTAGTTCCCAAAAAGGGACGCCTTAAGTGACATACGGCATCTATGGCTAAGGAACACTGGGGGTCCTTTGTCTTCTTAAAGTAACAAATTAAAGGAATTCGTTGCAAAAATAAAAAATATCTCACCTACATTTCTTGTTATTATTGAAAAATAAAAAAATTCCATAAGTTTATTTTGTGACTTTTTTAGCTTAAACTTTAATTGACATGTACAAAATTTAACTTTTTTTTATTATTAAGTGAAAAAAAAAATAGTTTTAGTGCTTTCGATAATATAACACAACGTTAATTATAGGAAAGCCGTTATGCCGTAATGTATAAAGTGTGCTTGCGGTATTTTGTATTGCAGTTTTTACCTTTTGCTAACAAAATTTGAAAATATATTTTAAGCAATTTTAAATTCAATATTTAAGACTGTTAAGATTATAGATGGGCACGTGAGCCATTCTTGACTCACGCTTTCGCTCGATCACGAATCAAAAATTAAAATCATGCACGATATTTTTGGTTACTTTAATTTGTTTTTAGTTAGGTAACTAACTAGTTTGTTTTTAATTTTTTTGGAAAATAATATTAAAACTAATTTAAACGTTATCCAACAAAAAATCCTATAACTAAGATTATTATTTTTTAAGAGTTAAAAAACTTTTACTTGATTAAAATAAATATTTTATTCAAGTTTTGAAAATTTATCTGAACTAAGTTGCATGAAAATTTTCCTTAGAAATAGTTCATCAGTTTCTAAAATCAAGTAAATTTTTATTATAACATAGGAAAAAATTTATTACTTTTTGTTTTTAATTGCCTAAACTAATTTTTAGGAAACAATTCTTAAAAATTAGAAAGTGGTAGACTTAAAAACTAAATTTAGAAATGGCTTTCTAAAATTAGGTTAATTTTACTACTCGCGAAAAAAATGAACACACATTAAGTTCAAGTTCTTTCTCATTTTAAGTTAGGCACATTTTTTGGAACTAAATGGAAGTAAAATATGTTCTAATATTTTTTTTTAAGAAAATTTTTCTAAGTTTTAATAAAATTTTACTTAAAATGAGGAAAATTTTGAAGCTATGAATCCTGGTTTCTAATTTTTCCGACCTTTGAAATAATTCTATATAAGTAATAAAATATTCAAGCTTGACCTCAAGCTTGAATATTTTTTCTTACTTATATAGAATTATTTAACTATTTAAAGGAAATTTTTGATTAATTTTTAGTTCATGTTTTTTTTTATTTTGAGTGCATAAATATTTTAATTTGAACATTGAAAGACATTCAGTTTTATGTGATTTGGATGAAATATATCAATAAAAATATATACAAAACAATGATGAAATATGCTAATTAATAACATCTTAAAAATATTCCAATTTCGTGATTTCGTAAATTTGGATTTCTATTTCGGAATCGGCCTCTCTAGTATATATATTTTCAACTGAGAGTTATGCAATTATTGAAATTTAGTGAATTTGTTAAAAAAAATTTGCCGTTTTTAATATTTTTTTTTGAGTCAAATTTAATTAAATGTGTAAAATGTGAACGTTATCAATATTATTGGTTACTGGAAGCAAAAATTTGAAGAAAATAATTTTGTTCCAGTTTTATGTTAAACAAACGTTTGTAGGAAAAAACAAACAAATGTTTATGCGTTTTATACAGTAAAGAGCTAAGAGGTGCGGTGTAGTGTGAACCTTGCTTAACAGCCAAATTATATCCGACCCTCACACGTACGTTTTCGCAAGGTTTCACTGTTATTTAAAATGTGCCACAATATTTTTAAATACTACATTTTACAAAATTATTTTGACGCAAAACTTCTTTTTTTTTTTAAATCAAAATCTAAATGATTATTTTAATTACAGCATCTACCGCATCTTTGGAAAAGGCCGCATTTCGAGGACCCACAAAACAAGAACTTATTGAATTTCGTAAAATTATTGAATCTGGTGATTGTGAGCGTGTCAAATACATGATATGGGACAATCCACGTTATCTTGTTAGTTCCGGTGATACACCCACAACACTTAAGGAGGGTTATCGTTATAATGCAATGCATGTATGTGCAATATCTAAACGTCCACAAGTTGCTGAAATTATACTAAAGACTGTATCAGATCCAAAATTTGTTGATCTATTGACGGGCAAGAAAAATGATCTAAAAATGTGCCAGGAATTGTGTGTTAATCTATTGGATTATTATCTTAATATACCGGAAAAGGGAAGAAGTGAAACACCATTACATTTTGCAGCTAAAATGGGTTGCCCAGAAATGGTGGAAGTTTTAACTTCCTATCTAGAATGTAAAATGACACCAAACAGTCAGGGATTATTGCCAAAACAAGTAAGTTTGTGTTGGCGAGGAATTGTGTGGCTAAATTAAGATTGTAAATATATTTTCATTTTAGATTATTTGTTCCCGTGTCACAAATCCAAATCCTGAGATTATAAAAAAGATTGAAAAACTTTTAGAGGAACGTTATTATGTGCCGGTTATACGTTGTAATGATAGTGCTATACCCGGACAAATAGGTCAACCATTTTCTGCTAGCAATCCACCAGTATGTTTTAAAATTGTTTGTTTTTTTTTTTTATAAAATTATATTTTATTAACTTTAAATATTTATAGAATCTTAATTGTGGTCCCCTAAGTCCAGAAGTTGAAATAAAGGCTTTGGCTGGTCCTATGAGTAAAGAACAAGCAAAAGTAAGTTCAATTTTATTTATCTTTTTTTTAAGTTCGTAATAAAATCTCAATTAAAAAAAAAAATATTTAAAAAATTTGCAAAAATTTTGGGGCACAAATTAATGAATATTAATGATTCTTATGAAATTCTGCGCCGATATGTTTGTATCCATCTATCTGAAACTTACGATCATGTCAGCAAAACACGCAGGAGGGGTACTCATTATACCCTTTACCACAGGTGGAAGGGTATATATAAGTTTGTCATTCCGTTTGTAATTTCTACAATATTGATCTTAGACCCTATAAAGTATATATATTCTGGGTCTTTATGAAGAGCGAAGTTGATTTAACGATGTCCGTCTGTCCGTCCGTATGTCCGTCTGTGTATTGAAATGGGTTTTCGAAGAACCCAGACATGACGAGGACTTGATTGTTTTTTATTTCTGTTACATGTGGTCCATTTCTGTTTGCTATTAAAAATCAGACAGATCGGTTAATAAATGGCTGAGATATTAGCAAAAAACCAGGACCACCTCTAATTTTTTCCGTAAAATCTCTTTGTTTAATATGTATGTAGAATTTTACGCATAACAAACACATCCATGTGTTAAAATTCTTTTCTTTCATCTCCACCTTTTATACACAAACAACACACATACAAAAATTTGTCATTTAAATAAAAACTAAACAAATCTCTAATGAACGAAGACTTTTATATATGTACCTCTATTGACGAAGATTTTGTGTGAGCTTCAATAGCTCAGTTGTCTAGACGCTATGTCACAAATACTTTTTTTTTCTCTAAGGCCGCGGGTTCGAATCCCGGTCAATTCACTTTTTTTTGTAATTTTTTTTTTATTTTTTTCTTTAAGACTTTTTTTTTTTATTTTTGTTTTTTTTTAACATTTAATAATTAATTTATATAAAATTTTATATTAATAATTAAATAATCCATAAATAGGCTAAAAACATAAAAATTTTTATAAAAACCCTCTGATACAAACAAAATACGAAGGGTCGCGGGTTCGAATCCCGGTCAATTCACTTTTTTTGTACATTTTTTTTTATTTTCTTGAGATTTTTTTTTTGTTTATTTTTTGTTTTTTTAACATTTAATAATTAATTTGAATAAAATTTTATACTAATATTTAAATAATCCATAAATAGGCTAAAAACATCAAAATTTTTATAAAAACCCTCTGATACAAACAAAATACAAACGGTTTTATTTCTATTTTTTGCTCCGATTTAAAAGAATTTATAAAAAGATTTTTAAACCATTTTATTTCTCATATATTAAGAAAATTTTATACATAATTTCCCTTTGAGTGCAACTATTTTAGGTCATAACTTATAATAATTTATAAAAAAAAAATTATAAACTATTTTCCTTCAAATTTTTAAAATTAAGCTAAAGAAATTAAATTTTTTTTTTAATAAAAAAGCGAAATAAAATCCCAAATGGAAATTTGCCAGCTAAATCAAACGTTTTTGTAGAAATAAAACACATGCAGTTCTAGTGATTTCTTTTAACGATTTGTAGAAATTCTTTTCTTTCACCTCTTCACCTTTTATACACAAACAACAAACACTATTCTAGAGCTGTAATATGACCTATGGATACGTCTTATATAGCAAAAGATCGAAAATCTTTAGTATAACATATTTGCTGAAAAAGTTATGCCCAAAACATAAATTTTATTTAAATACCTATTTTAGGGAACCATAAATCTTCCTGAGTCCAAGTTTTATCACCAAACTAAATGGTTAATTTCCTCTTAAAGGCATCCGTATATAAATCTGTCCATTCCATATATGTCCATATATAAACTTCAGTTTTTTCCCAACCATGGTGAAGGGTATATAAGATTCGGCATAGCCGAATTTAGCCGCTCTTACTTGTTTTTATATAAAATGTTTGTTATTCTCTTGAATAAATTGGTAATAAAAATCAATTATAATCATTTACCAATAATAAATTGCAATATTCCAATATTTCTATAAAACTTATACTGGGCCATTTAATATTTTAAATTTAAATTGGATATAAAAAAAATTACTGATTATTTTTTTTTCATATAGCGACAGTGGGCATTACTGGGTTAGTAATACATATTTTATGAATACTTGAATTTAATGTCTGAACCTTATTAGTACGTAAGCGTTTTTTTTTTTGTTATCGTAATCAAATGTTTTCCTGGAACAATTAAAATTTACAATCCCAACCGAAATTCTATTTCAAAAATCAAATTTTAATTGGAGGAAGAAACCGGTAAAATAAAAACTTAATAACTTTTACCAAATTTATATAACTTAGGCCGAGTTTTTAGGATGTAGGTTATCTTTAAACTCAATTTATCGCAGTTTGTAACTTGAATACTGACTTCGAAATTTTTTTAATTTATTTTTTTTTTTTTTTTCAATGAAGACTAAAATTTTATGTAACGAAAAGTTGTTCTGACAAATTTATGTTAATAAACATGGAAATGGCAGACATAAATCGTTTTCCAACCAAGTTTAACTTATTTGTAGTAAAAATAAAAGAAGAATTTAATTCTTTTTTTTTTTCCTTATTTTATGTCTCATTTAATTTATTGTTTTACTCGCAGACATTTTTCCGACGCTGGAAGACACCACCTAGACTTGGCAGCAATGTTTCATCACCTATTGCTAATAATCCTTATATATCACCGATGAAGCCTCGCAACAATACACCCACTAAAACTCCAAAGCGTTCGAATATAAGTTTCAATTCACCAACTGCCACTTTACAAAGACGTACACTTTTCAATTCCACACCACAACGTAAAGATCCTAATGGTAGCATCGACTCAAATGGTTTTGATAAATCTCTCATATTTGATAATTCTATCGATGACAAACAGAATGGTAATCATGAAAAGGATTCCATTGAATCTGAAATCTCAACCAAAGACGAATCTAACAATAACAATCATCAATTGGCCAAGACGACAAAGCCACAAATGAATATGTTAAAAACTGCTTTATGTCCTCGTACACCATTGTTTAAACTTAAAAAAGATGCTTTTTTTACATATCGTGATCAAAATATTGCTTCCCCCGTTATCGCTACCACGGGTATTGTTTATGATATTAATGATTCGCTGCTAAATGTTTCTGATATTTTTGATAGTCCTGGCTATAAAGAACGTCATGTTAAAAATACTGACACTGAAAAGGGTATAGAATGTATTGGGCGAGAATTGGCGAAAGAACAAAATGTTGAGTGGCGTGAGTATTGGGACTTTTTAGGAGAATTTATTGATATTGCCTCTGTTCAGGGTATACAAAAATTGGAAAATTATCTAGCACAACGGCAACGAGAACAAGATCAACGTAATAATAAAAAGCCGGTCGTACAAAAATCAGATATACTCGATGATGTCTGTAATGCATTGGAGAATGTTTTTAAGAATAATACAACTGCGGTTGCAACAAATAGCAATACCTCTGCGGCGGTAGCACATCAGTCTTCTACACCCTACACATATGTGGAAAAATCATTGCAGGTGCATGCCAGACGCATGACAAAAACTATTTTAAATAATATCGATAATGTGGTGTCTATAAATGATGCTTTGCTTTTGGAATTGAGACGTGTTAAATCTTTAATATATTCCTTTAAAGAAGATGCAAGTTTTATAAATGTTAACTTTGAAAAGGTACACTCACGCGTTGGTAATTTAGTTTCAATGTTTTTGTCCAATTCCCAAGATGTCACCACAGAAATGAAAAAGAAAATTTTAAAGATATTACAAAATCTACTATTAACAAGCGGTGAAAGACGTGAACACATTGAATGTGTATGTTCACGTATATTTTATATGTTGGAACATCCAAGTAAGTCTAATTGTGTACAAGTTAAAATTGAAACTTACTAATTTTTAATGTTACTCTTCCCTTTGTCTCAGTTGCACAAGTACAACCGGAAAATTTAAAAACCGAAGAAATGTGTTCGAAAATTTGGTCTCAAGAAAAAGATTGTGATTGTCAATGGGAAAGTAATCTCAGTCGTAAGACTAGTCGTCGTAATCGCCTGGAGGCACGATATAAAGTTCATCAACGTATCTTACAACACCAGAGAGATGCAAAACAATGTGAAACAGATGATATAGGGGATGTTGGGGGGGCATCCATTAGTAAGAATGAATGGCGTAATTGCAATGTGGAAAATGATTCTGCAGATGATATAGAGGATGATGTGTTTTGGGTAAGTTATTTATAAAATTGTAATATTTGTAATTATGGTATATTCTGTATATTAGTCTGATTTTGGTGGCTCCGATACCGAGGAAGAGGATGTATGGCATACACCACCCGAAAGTCCATCACGTATAAGTTTGGTGAATGAAACAGAAGATGATAGCAATAATATTTTTATTTATGGGTAAGTTTTTCTATTTGATTTTTTTTCTTAAAAGAAGCTTAAGACTTTCTAATTATTATTAATGTTAATCTTTAATAATAACTGATTCAAATATACGCCTAAATTTATACTTTCGAGTTTAAACATGATTTTGTATTAAAAACAATCGTTAAAGTTAAAACTATGTTAGTGATGTAGTCTTAAAGTTTAAAATACGGCAAATGGAATTTTTTAAAAAGTTGTTCTATACAAGTTTTCATTTATTAATTTTTATTGTTCAAATTATAAAAAATTTCCCCTGAAGAAGCCACCCAATGTGGGGACGAAATATTGGCAGTAAAAAAAATTATTATAATTTTTTTAAAAAAAAAGGATCTCAAGCTTATTTAAAACAGAAAATAAAAAAGAAAAATTAATCGAAGGACCTCTTAATTTTTTTCAAGAAATATTTTGAATTTTATAACAGCTTTATAAAACACATCTATGGACTACCCAAATCTTTAGTCATTTTAAATTGCTTTGTCAAACAACTTAAGTTGAATTAAAAAAATTTGGCAAGATTTTTGTAGTCTTTTAAATATTTTTGACATATTTTATTTGTACTTAAATAAGGCAACTTAAGTCGAAACAGATACAAAATAACATATTCATATTTTTAGATATCTTTTAAAATATGTGTTTTGAAATAAAGTTGTTTTGTTAAAACTCCACTCCAGAAACATTCTTTTTTTAATTTTTAATTCCCCTTAAATTTTAATGCCATTTATGAAGCTATTGAGTATTCTCAATAAAAAAAATGCTTACAAATACAGGGATATGAGAATTCAGATCCCAAAATGTCGGGATTTATTGGGATATTGGGTAGAGTGTTAAAAAATAGGCTTTTTAAAAACACCTGTGTTCGGTTTATTCGAAAAATCTTAACGGTTATGGTTTTGTAACCGGCTTTTTATTTTACATTAAAAAATGTTTAAACAGTTGTAAAAAATAAGATGCTGTTGGCCACATCATTTTTTTGCGTAATCTCTTCGAAAACGTCAATATTGGAATCTATTTATTTATTTATTTATTTATATCAATACATAGAAAGCCTTCATGGCCAATTATTTATGTATTGTTAGATAAAAACTAAATACCATAATGATACAATTTAAATTTTGTATTAAATACATATTAATATATATACAAAAAAAATTTACTATTCAAGTATATTTGCGGCTCCCCAGCCATATGAACATAGAAACAAGTATTTAAATAAGTACCTATAGCAAGAGACAAAAAAAAGAATCTTAGCGGTCATAAATGAAATTTTAAGGGCATATTATTATTTATGGAGGAGTTTCATTAAAGTAATCGAGTAGTCTACGTTTATATGATAGAAATGAATATGAAAAAAGTTTTAGACTGTTTGGCAGATTATTCCAAATTTGATAGACACGAACAATAAAAGATCGATCAAATATTGAAAGATGTCTAAAAGGTACATCAATCTGAACGTTCCTTGTTGAATTAATAAATGAAAACTCATTCACTAGGTCTTCCGGTTGTTGCAATTTAATAATTTTATAAAAAAGAAGTAAAGTACGAATTTTTAAGTAGTTATCGAAACTACATCTTAAAAACTCAGGAACAAGCTCCGTTACACGATCATGATTTAGGCTACTGCCAATAATATTTACTGTTTTGAAACAGAGATTTTTTTTTTTGCAAACAAGAGTGTCGCATGCATATGTCCCACAGGGACCCTCCCGATTTTTTTTAATGTTGGGCCATGTCGGCCATATATGCACGACAAAAAACGTTCTCACAAAAATGCAACAAATTGGGTTCGCTCTATATTTTTTTTTATTAGAGGTTTTCGCATTATATTAATCCATAATATTTGCCTTACGAAATGGCGAAAGAGAAATTTTTATCTGATACTGAGTTAAAAAAATACTCGAAAGTACTGAAAGTGATAAAGAATGTGAAGATTACAGTTCTGATGACTCTGTAAAGAATCCTTTATATAATCCTTATTATTCTTACTATAATAAAATGAATTATTTTTTTTTTTTCAAAAACAATTTTTTTCAATTTCGTATTTATCGTCAACTACTTTTGTGTGACATGGCTAGAGAGAATAAAAGTCGGACGCAACGTCCGACGCAACGTAAACCACATAGTGCAGCGCTACACATATGTTTTTTTTTTTTTTTTTTAAGGTTAGACTAACACTAAGGGGATGTCCCCTATTAATGCAGTGCATTGTGTTAGAATTAGGAAAATATGTTATGGGATGGAGGAAAGAGGGAGTAGTGTTGAAGAGTACAGACAATATGCAATATATCTGCAATAGTACAACAACCGGGTACACACTTTGTTGCTGAATTGGTTACTTAGTGATCAGTGATATGCCTTCATCACTAATTGGCCCAACAACAAAAAGAATACAAGGCGGTTGTACCATGCAAAATAGAGAAAAAAAAATTTAAAAAGGGAGAGGAAAGGGAAGGGAAAAAATCTTTCAGTTTTTTTTTTATTTTTTTATTAATTGATTTATTGTAATTATTATTTTATCAACACTGGACATAAAAACGGCGCGTTTAAATTCGATTTAACGACACTAAAAACATAAACGATATATGCGGACAAAATGCGTGTTGACAATTTAAAAGACAGAACATTACTCTCCACACATATGTGTCCGACGTTGCAGTCAATGTGTTAAAACCAAAATCTCAAAAGATTTGTAATATATTTTTTTAAGAAAAATCTAAATTGTATACACTGAAATGTCAAATTTTTATCACATTTGTTACAAAAATTTTTAGAAAATCTGCCCTTCGTATGAAAAAGTATTCCCGATTTACTCGTCAGATGTAGCGGTTTTAATTTTCCTTTAGCAAAAAAAGTGTCGGTTAGCTATGTAAATGCTGAAAATGTAGCGATTTTTTTATAATTTTTTTTAGATATTGTTTTTATAAAAATACCATTTAAAATATTTCATAGTTTGACGTTCAAAAACAATTTTTTTCAATTTCGTATTTATCGTCAACTACTTTTGTGTGACATGGCTAGAGAGAATAAAAGTCGGACGCAACGTCCGACGCAACGTAAACCACATAGTGCAGCGCTACACATATGTTTTTTTTTTTTTTTTTAAGGTTAGACTAACACTAAGGGGATGTCCCCTATTAATGCAGTGCATTGTGTTAGAATTAGGAAAATATGTTATGGGATGGAGGAAAGAGGGAGTAGTGTTGAAGAGTACAGACAATATGCAATATATCTGCAATAGTACAACAACCGGGTACACACTTTGTTGCTGAATTGGTTACTTAGTGATCAGTGATATGCCTTCATCACTAATTGGCCCAACAACAAAAAGAATACAAGGCGGTTGTACCATGCAAAATAGAGAAAAAAAAATTTAAAAAGGGAGAGGAAAGGGAAGGGAAAAAATCTTTCAGTTTTTTTTTTATTTTTTTATTAATTGATTTATTGTAATTATTATTTTATCAACACTGGACATAAAAACGGCGCGTTTAAATTCGATTTAACGACACTAAAAACATAAACGATATATGCGGACAAAATGCGTGTTGACAATTTAAAAGACAGAACATTACTCTCCACACATATGTGTCCGACGTTGCAGTCAATGTGTTAAAACCAAAATCTCAAAAGATTTGTAATATATTTTTTTAAGAAAAATCTAAATTGTATACACTGAAATGTCAAATTTTTATCACATTTGTTACAAAAATTTTTAGAAAATCTGCCCTTCGTATGAAAAAGTATTCCCGATTTACTCGTCAGATGTAGCGGTTTTAATTTTCCTTTAGCAAAAAAAGTGTCGGTTAGCTATGTAAATGCTGAAAATGTAGCGATTTTTTTATAATTTTTTTTAGATATTGTTTTTATAAAAATACCATTTAAAATATTTCATAGTTTGACGCTTTCAATTGAGAATATATAACACCCAAAACTAGGATTGATAATTTGACGGTAAATCCTAAAATTATGCATTATTTAGTAACAAATTTTATCAAATTACGCAGCGGTTAGGTCATTATTCGAAAAATGAAGAATATTGATTAATATGTTATTAGGGTCGATTAATTGGAAAAATTGGCGATTATTCGATTGATCGTTTAATGCAAAATAAATGTATTTCTTTTATTGCATTGCATTGGTTTCCAAAGTGTTTGTTTAGGATAATTCAAAGCATCCTGACGACTTTTTAAAAGGACTTTTTAAAAGGAAAATGTCAGACGTGTTCAGTGAAAAAAAAAAATAAAAATGCCCAAATAAACAAGAGCTGCCTTCAAAAAAATTTAATGAATAATTTTTGCGAAATTCACAAAGTTTGATAGAACTGCCACTGTTCCCTGACTCTTTCATTACCTGGTTTAAGTTTAAGAGTTAAAAAGGTTGTCACGCATATTCCTGACAAGTTCTCACCGATAAGAATATTTTTGACTAAACAACTTAATTCAACTGAAGTTCCAGCTTCATCAAAAGTTGTTTTAGTTTTTATAAATTTTTGTATATAATTTTAGATAAAACTTTTTTTTTTGGAAAATAAAGTTTTCGAATGTAATATGTATTATTCATTTTATATGAAAACCTGTCTGCTAGAAAATTACATATTAATAAATGAGAGTGAGTTCAGTGACTTTAGAAGTCGGCCTGAGTAGTATGTAGTCATCGCCGATTAGTAGCAGAAGCAGGCAGTCATATTTTTTGTAATAAATAAGTTGTATATTGAACTAAATTAAAACGAACCGTGATTATTTATTGTCCGCAAAAAAAAAATATTATTTTTTAACATAAGTAACGTCATAGTGCTTGTTAGAAATACACCTAGTCACCTATTTCATAGCTAAGGAGAACTATATATATTTTAATGGGTTGTTTGTTAAAGCTCTGCTTAGCAGGCTGTAGCTTTTCTAAAACTTCGCGTTCTGATGAGATCATTTGTCAGCACGAAATACATGTATGTATCAGAGAACTGCAAAATCAACTTTTTTCTTGATTTAATCATACACAAAAATTCTTGTTCACATTTAATAATTCAACAAAATTCACTGTAGAATAAAATCAGCATCATGTTACTGAACGCGTAATTGGGATCAGTGTGAATCATCTGTCGATTATATTTTATGCAAATGTAATCACTCAACAAAAAGTCAGCGTTGAATAAATCAGAAAAAACAACAACCAACGCGTATGAGTGTAATCATAATCAAAACAAAATAGAAACACATTTCATAAATTATATTGTGTACATAAGGGTGGGACTTAAATCCGTTTTTTTCGAATTTTTATTAGTAATACAATACTAAAAATATTCTTCTTTTTGAAATAAAAATATATTTTTGAAAAAAAAATTTAGGTCGATATCTCAGACTTGCCTAATCTGGAAAAATTTAAATATTGTCTAAATTTTTTTTCTTCTATTTTGATTGGAAAATTAGGCAATATTTAACTTTAACCGGATTGGGAGAGCCTGAGATATCGACCTAAATTAAAAAAAAAAATTCACAAAGAACAATATTTTTGGTATTACTAATAAAAATTCTAAAAAAAAACGGATTTTAGACCCACCCTAATTTACGAAATGTGTTTCTACAAAACCACCCCCTTTTTATAGATAAGAAACTATTTTGTTTTAATTATGAATACACACATACGCTTTATTTATTGCTTTTTCTGATTTATTCTACATCAAAATAATTATTTTTGACTCAAACGAACAGAATAAAATCAATGGTATAAAAACGACCGATGATTATAAATCAGTGACAACAATTTGCACGCCGTTTGATTGATTTAAAATCATCAACAAATATGTGTGTTGGAGTATATTCAACGTTTGAACGCAAACACATATTTATTCTTGTGTTGATTGCGTATGAACGTTTTGCAATCAGCATTTGCAGTTCTCTGGTATGTTATTTGAAAATATATTTTTATATAATTTAAAACTATTTTTTTTAAAGGAATTGAAATAAAAATAAGAATTGTCTATAATATTTCCTAAACTCTTTATAACATTTTGATTCAGTCGATTTGAAAATAATTTGATTGTATTTTAGTTGATGTTTTTTTTCTACGATTTTCTTGCCAAATTTAAGAAAAATAACAGAAAAATTTATATTAAAAATTTAACCGGTTAATTGACCAATTTTAATCGATTATTCGGGTCGAATAATTATTTGAGTTTTAAATTATTTATTTCGACATTAACCGAAATAGAGGCGATTAATCGAGGAATCGGTTAATCGATTAACCAAATTGGAAACACTAACTTTAACTAAGCGAATATGTTGTACCGTTTGAAAATATGTGCACAAATTAGGAAAATATATATTTAAAAAAGGAAACGGTTTTCGAATTTAGAAAAAACCCGAACTCGGTTTAAAAAGCAGGTTAATCGGTTTTGAATAATCTAGATCCCGGGATTGTTCGAAATTTTTTGATATCCTGGAATTTTTCAGCATTCCGGGATTTTAATCATATTTGGTTATTGTAAAAAGTGACTTGAGATAAAAACTGCTAAAATTAACAGAATTTGTTTGCTAATTATGTATTAGTACGGTTAAAGGTGGAGAATTTTCGCGTGACACTCATTTCAATTTTTAGATATACTACATAATTATAAGAAAAGGTTTCGGTAGAATAAAGCTTTTTGAATTGATTACTCTGTTTCGTTATTGGCAAATAACCCGGTTTCAATAGAAACTCTAGTCAATTATAAACAATACTTTCGGAACGCCTTGGCTGAGTTATTTAATCTGTATTCATTTCTTTTAGCAATGAACCAACAAAACGAGATTTGGATGTATTAAATGCTATATTTCACATTGATATTGATAATACTAAATATCCTAATATACATTCCTGGAAATCAGCTATTATGCGTTATTCTAATGAGGAAATGGACTAGTAAGTTGAAAAATAAAATAAATAAATATTGCATTGTATATATTCTCACATTAATGCATTAACTAAAATATTTCCATTTTAGTTTTCCATCACCAAGAGTTGTGAAACAATCGCATTCATTTATTAATGCAAGTGCAAATAAAATGGACAATAATATGTCATCACAAACATCATCATCATTACTGCAAAGGACACACTCAATAATACGATCAAATACTAGTCCATTTGCTATGAATTCACCACGACAACAAATAACATTGTCAACGTCAGCATCATCATCGTCCATCGGTATAATAAAAGAACCAATATTACAACTGCCAACGGCAAAACGCTTATTTATGTCACCAGGAAATTCAAAATCAACAACTGCCCACACATTAGTTAACAATACAACAAATGTAACAACAAACGCCTCTTTAACACAGCTTGAACATCCGAGCTTTGCAACACTCAAATTGATGGCACCACAAGAGCATCATCAAAAACCTTTAACACCCTTAAATAAATTACGGGGTCTTTTTAGTGCCTATCGTGAACGTTTAGATAACAGTCCTCTGTCGGCATCTCCAAATTGCTTAAGTGATCACAATAGTTCCGAGGAATCTACTAATAATATGCCCTTATTAAATATAACAGCATCAGAATGAAATATACTCAAATTCTTTTAATTTAAATTTTACCTTTCTATATTTTATGTATGTTTTAAGCGTTCCATCGATTCGTTTTTTTTTTGTATGTTCTGGAATAAGTGACTAATTGAAAATGAAAAATTTTTGAAATTCATCTAATTGCAAAAAAGGGTGTTCTTGAATTGGTACGATTTTAAAATAATAATAAAAAAAAAACTTTTGTTTTTATGAAATTCCATTCCGTTAATTGCGAACAATAAATTCCAGTTTTCTTTTTTTTTTTTTTGAAGCGAAAAATTAACTTTTCCCTCTTTTTACTATCCAAAATTTACTAAAATGGGCCTCACGCGGATCTTAAAACGAAATGCATATTTAGAATCGTGGGAAAATTTGGTGTGTTTCATTTTTTTGGACCTAGCGGGTCCCAGGGGCACCGGCCCCCTTTTTTGCCAAAAAATTTAAATATTTTAGTTTTTAAAAACTCTATTTTTAGTGTTAATAAATGTTATAATGGTGAAATACGCTTCAAATTAATAAAAATAATTCCAAAGAACCAAGTGTTGTTTCTTCTCACAATATATCTTTAATAACAAAAAAAAAAAAAAAAACACATTCTAATTGATTCCGTCTGCTAAAAATCTGGCGAATTTGATGTGTAAAAAACTAGTGAAAGTAAATTCAAGAACACAAAAAATATTTGAATTCTTTTTATTTTTTGCGTAATAGAATTCCAGAACATACACAATTTTGTATTAAAAAGAAATTTTTTTTATTGATTTTATTAAAAATTTTAGATTTTAGTGTTTCTTTTATAGACATTAAGTACTTTTAATTGATGTTACTTTCCTCTGTGTGCTTAAATAAAATTAATTCATTATCTTCCTTTTTATAAAAATGATTAATAATTTAAGTAATTATTTAATATAAAAATATTATTTTTTGCTTGATTTTTTTATGATTCATATTTATTCTGATATTTAATCAAAACATACATTTTTAAATTAGAACATTATTATGGTTACAGCATAAAAATCAATCAATATAATCAATTTTACTATTAATTTGTTTTTACCGATTAACACAAAGCGAAGCAATCTGGCAGGTGTTGGAAATCGTTGGATATCCATTTCGATCGATTTCGTTTAATATTGGAATCATTTAAATTTAAATAGTGAATAGAAATGTTAAGAGAAGATTGAAATTGCTTTTAATATTTAGTTTCAGTTGAATTAGTTATATCGATTTAAATATTGGATCTGTTTGCTTGCAGTAGAATCTCGAAAAAGGTAACCGAAATGTCTAAGCGGGTTTGAGAATTAAAAAAAAAAAATACAATACAATAATATACATATGTTCAATTCACAACGGGTATTGTATCTGTTGTATCGTGTATTACTTTACAATAGTGTAAAATTGTTGTTGGTAATTTACACTTAAAAATCGGATACAACTTTACAATTTCATTTGCTGTGTTTATTAAATGTTGTATTGTATATCATAACATATCAATCTCAAGTGAATGCCACTTTTTCACTTTCACCTTTATTTTGCATTTTATTTTTATTTTTTCTTCTTGTTTCTAAAAATTTATAAATATTTTTATATTTCTTTTTCACTATTTGACGTTTTACAACATGAAAATACAACTGACTGTTCACAACAAAATATTTGTATAATGTATTTCAATACAACATACAAAATACAATACCGGCTGTGAATTGCCCAATAGATTTTTCTGGAAATAACGCGCTAAATTTATTTCAATGTGTTATTTTTCAACATTACAAAAAAGGAACTTAAATTTAATTTCTACCGGCTGATTTTACTTTCACAGTCACTCTTTACCATTTTCCTTGCGCAGAAACTTACTTTTAATTAATGTGGAGTGGTTTAAAAAAGCTGTCGTTTGATGTGCATATTGACAAGATCTGCCAACTGATTTGCATCGTTATTGTTTTCAAACCATATTATCGAGAAACTCACTTTTAGTTGTTGAATATCTTGCTCGATAATTGACCTGTCGTTATCATTATCGGACACTTTAAAAATCATCGTTTTCTTCCATAATTTGATCTTTGTTCCAATTTTTAATGTGATCAACGCTGATGTCAACAATATCACCCACCTTCGACAACGGCAATTGAACTTCTCGAAGTGTATCGTCGTAAGCGCTATTTGATTTAATCAATTAAGACAACGGTATGACGTCTTCACTATCGTATTTATCATCATCCAACTTTATGCATCTTTCTACATCTACAAAAGATGATCCTTTCTCATTTTGTTCCATATTACATCTTTCGTTATTTTAAGTGTCATCACAAAATAAATGACAAAAAAAAATCGATTATCTTTGTGCCATCACTAGCAAACTGACGTTGTAAAAAATAAACAAAAAAAAAATTATTCAACAAAGGAAAATGAGCGGCACATGTAAGAATTTCACTCTTATGTCTACTAAAAATTCTTCTTCATCATTATTTTCTTTCAGAATGGCCTTAAATATTTCAATGTACTGCATTTAAATTCGGGATTGTCCTTGCAAAGCAACAACTACTCCAATGATTAATGCTTTCTCTAAATCCATTTTTTATTTTTAACAAGAATTATGCGTCTTTTATTTTTTTTGACAGCGGAATAAATAACAGATGAAAAATGTTGCCAATGTAAACACATGTTTCAGGTTTTCAACATCTTCCACGCGTTTCACAAAGATGTTGTTCAGTGTAAAAAGCCTATGAAACATTTTAAGCCGAATATTTCTTCCTTTCAATTTTTAGGCCCGGTGCTCACTTTTCGTTTGCTGTGACAAATGTTTTATCCGGTAAAAAACGATAAAACAGGTCAGATTCATCTGCGAGTCGGAGGTTTCCACTTCATCAATTTTAGGTCGTAAATTATGAATGAAAGATGTTACATCCGACGTATCGCTATAAATAATTTCTCCACAAATTTGTCAGCCATCCATCACTAGCATTAAATTTTTTTCAGTTTGCACAATTACGCTGTCGTTAGTTCAAGAACCACAAGCTTGCCTCAATATCAGCATAATTCGCTTTATGCAGTGTTTTCTTGTGTGCTTTTCCATAAGTGTTCGCTAAAGACTCGAAAATTTCATGACTTTTTTTTTATTTTTGAGATGGCTACTTTAGATACACAGTTATCCAATGCCAATCGTTTTCCGTGAATACCTTGATAAATTTTTTTTTAAATCTCCATCTCTATAAAATCGAATCTGAGTTGCGATGATTTCTTCTGTTTTGTTGACATTTTTTAAACAAACAATTCACAACTATAAAATTAAACGATCACGACTGACTAAGAGCCAATTTACACAGTGACTTTGTTGCATGCAATTATTGCGTGCAATTCTTGTTTGGTGGCGAACGGTATAGAGAAGCAAAGAAGGCACGGTTTTCATTTTTCGTGCATGTTTTTGTTATTTCTCTTTCGCACTAATATGTAGTTTTCTTTTGTTGCTTCATTCACATTCAGTTTTCGTGCAACAAATGTCACCGTATAAATAGACATAACTTTGAAAGCAACTTTGAAAAGGGAATTCAGAAAATTGCACGCAATCAACCTCATCGTATAAATTGGTTCTAAACCAATGTTGGTTGACGATGAAGATGATTGTAGGTTTTTGCAGCTCAAAACAGAAAAGAAATTCAGGGAATACCAATAAACAAAATTAGAGCTCGCGTTGCCACTGAGAATTTTTAAAAAGTGGTTTCAAAAATTCATACGCTTAGAAATGGTAACTAAATAGTCAACTTTTTAGAGCGGCACACGGGCGCTGAAATTCGATTCACTTAACCAAGCGATTAACTTTTACGCGAGTTAACTTTTTCGAAATTCTACAGTATTACAATACTAGTATTAATAGTAAACTTAGAAAGTAAAAAAAAATTGGCAAAAATTAATTTCTTTTCAAGTGTAATGAAAGAAAATAACTTATTAATTGAATTTACGTTAAAAGCGAATTTAAAAGAAAAAACTAATAAAAATAGTAAAAACTATTGGGTCCATAGCTTAAAAATACGGAATTCACCACAGATGGCGTATCTTTTACACATGGTTTGTGTCTTTAATAACTGATATGGCATTTTGGAGGGTAAATATCTGTTATTTATTCTTACTAAGTCAAAATAGTGTAAACAACAAAGTTTTTTTTTGTTTTCGACAAAGCAGCATTTGCGAGAAGTTCTACTTTTCTACGACTTGGGTTCTACTTTTCTACGACTTTCATTAAATTTCTTTAAACGCCCCTCTTCCCACTCTATACGATGAGCAATTTTTCTATGTTTATGCATATTAGCATTTGATATAAATGTTCTAGGACAATGGGGACAAGTATACAATGCTTCTCCCGTATGAGTACTTAGATGTTCTTTCAATTCCAAGGGACGCCTAAACGATTTTTCACACAAGTGACATGCATGTTTTCGTTCCATAGTGTGGATGTATTTAATGTGACGACGATGAGCATTAAGATTTGGTGAAACTCTAGAACAAAAGGGACATATTTGTTCTTGCATATTTTCTTTAGTGTGTCTCATTTTCATGTGTTGTCTTAAGCCATATTTGTTTGTTAGTTTCTTACCACATATTTCACAGGTTACCCAAGATTGTGGAGCTCCGGTATGTTCATGCATATGGCGTAAAAATGAATAATTATCTCGATATGATTTACCACACACATCACAAATTTTAAAGTATTTTTTATTGTGTGTTATGTCCTCATGCTGCCGTCGCAGATAATCGGAGGCGAATTTTTTTTCACATTGATTACAAGAAAAGTTTTTCTCATGTTCTGGCACGTGCATTAACTTGTGACGTTCGAAAATGTCTATTTTAAAGTACGACTTGCCACATTCTTCACACTTGAATTTTCGTTCTTTCATATTATGAGAATCGATGTGTATTTCTAAGCCACGACGTGTTGCAAATGCTTTATTACAAGGTTGACACTTGAAATATTCCGGATCCTTGTGGACGTGTACATGATCGACGAGAAGGCCACGCCTGTAGAACTTTTTACCGCAACATATGGCATAGCCAAGAACATCATGGACATTGCGATAGTGTACTTTAAGAACATGAAAATCTGCAAGGGCTGCATTACAAATGTTGCACTCCAGTTTATGTTGGCTCTCTGTTAGAAAATCATCATATTCTTTTATGACCTTTGTTAAATTAGATTTAGCGATTTCTTCTTTTACAACTTTCTTTTTCTTGGGTTTTTCAACAGGAGATTTTTTAGTTTTCTTTGCTACTTTTTTAGTTTTTGGTTTAAGTTTTCTTTTGGAAACTTCAATAAGAGGAATATTGATTTTATCTTCATCAGTATCGTTATCACTTGCACTTACATGATAATCGTCATCGAAATCTTGAAAAGCGCTATTAATGAAAGGTTCATACACAGTATCAGCTTCAGTAGTAACTTCGTTTTTGGTTATCGACTTTAAATCATCATCACATTGATCTTTTACTTCCTCCTCAGGATTATCAGTTGTATTAAAATTATCTTCTCTTTTGACTTTTATAATATCCAAATCATCAATTTGTTGTTGTAGTTTACCTTTATGACGTCTTTTCAATGGCATTAAATCCTCTGCTAGAAAGAGTCCATTAAGATTTTCTCCACTTTCCTGTTTTACTGTTGCATTTTGTTTATCATCAATTTCTTTGATTCCAAAGTTAATTATCATTGGCTGGTATTTTTTGTGTACATTTTCTACAGATAAATAATAATAATGAAATGATGATATCTCCTGCCAGCATTGACGACAGATCCATTGTAAAGTGTCTTTTGTTGGTTTTTTCAAATACCACCACCACAAATGTTTCTCGATGATACGTTGAATGTGGCATTCTTTCCATTCACTCGATTGTGTGTTAATGCGGGAAAATATGTCCGCATTGGAATCTAAGCACACTATACATTGGTCCATAATATTTCACAGTTATATTTTAT
Source organism: Eustalomyia histrio (assembly GCA_949748255.1). Lineage (NCBI taxonomy): Eukaryota > Metazoa > Arthropoda > Insecta > Diptera > Anthomyiidae > Eustalomyia > Eustalomyia histrio. The sequence goes on from OX456525.1 coordinate 19,545,490, forward strand.
GGATAATCTAATTTTTAATGCACTTAGTACTTTTTAGTTTCTGCTTGTCTTACGAAGAAATAAACAAATTACAGTTTAGCAGGTTTGTCAGCAGTGTTGCCAGGTTAATTGGCCACAAAATCGTCAAGGCTTTTTGAAAATTCTCAGCAAGGCGAATTAACTACAGGTGGTGTTATTTAACCAAGAGGTAGAAATGTTAAATGTTGTTGGTGTTTACGTTTGTGTTTGTTTAAAAGTGCATGCATCTCTACATACATTTTCCAAAAACAATTTGCTTTGTTTCACTCGTAACACAGTATACAGCACTGCGTTTTGCTATTTTGGAGAATTTTTGTTTAAAAAAGTGACAACGCTGGTCAACAGCTGACCAATATCTCAAAATAATAATTTAAAAACGTAATACAAATAAATTTCGTTTGGCAAGTCTTTTTAGGTGTTGAAGAAAATTGCATTCTTGTTAATTGTCCATTGGCTTTTTGACGTTTTACGCTCTTGCTGGCTGAGTGATTTGTTCTGGAGTAGCACGGTTATACGGCTGGAAGTCTTAACTTGGACATATGTCTCCGTCCATTTGACATTAAAATTTCAAACGATCAATAATGCGTGGTAATCAAAAGAAGTATTGCGTGGTTCTATATTTTACTTTCTGTGGAGGAAAACGATGAAGAAATCTTTGCAAATTACCTGTTTTCCTCCCATCAGTATAGTGAAAATTCTTGACCCGGTTGTATTTCTAACAAAAAATAAATATTTACATAAAATAATGATAAACACTACTCCAACAAAGAATAGTGCTTTTTAAAAATATTTTTAATATGAGGTTACTTTTTATGTCGGTTTGTTTATAAAAAAATGTCAAATCGAAATCTCCCTAAGTAAACCCCAAGATTTCTGTGCATGTAAACGCAGCATAAAATGGTAGTACTAATTGGGTGTATTTCAAAAACACTCTTGGTTACCCTATTAATTTAAAGTTTCATGTTTTTGTTTAATTGAAGGATAAATTAATTTGCTTTTATTAAAAATAATAAATATTAATGGATCATTGTATTGTTTGTTTAGAATCCAATGCAGACATATTTTCCCGCATTACCACCCAATCGAGTGAGTGGAATGAATTCCATATACAACGTATCATCGAGAAACATTTGTGGTGGTGGTATTTGAGAAAACCAACAGAAGACACCTTACAATGGATATGCCGAAAATGCTGGCAGGAGATATCATCATTTCATAATTATTATTTATCAGTAGAAAAGGTTCACAAACAGTATCATTGTCATTTGAAAAAAGTGCAACTGAGCCACATACATTGCTCACCGAAGCTTATTCATCGATTTCAATGTGCGAAAGATGGTTAGTGCAGTGGTGATTTTGACACGGAAGGCAAAGACCGTTTGATTAGTTCTTAGAATCCATATGTTGCCAGAAAGATGGGAAAATATTAAAGCTAACGATGGCCAATATTGCGCCAATGTTTGACAAAATGCCTAAAATTTGCAAAAAAAAATCGCGCATTTAAAAATATTTTAAAAACACTATTTAAAGGCGAAATTTTAAATAATAGTGCATGTTAAATTATAATAAAGAGAGAGAGCTAGAGAGATTATACAAAATCTCATTAGGAAAGTGCCGAAATCTGTATTGTTATTGCGTCTAATCCATCCCAAGTGTTAAAAAGAATACCGAACATCAATTAACCAATCAATTCCTGAGAAACATTGTTAAAAAAAGTCGCTTTCGCTCCTATTCCTTTTTGATTTTGTTATCAAATTTTTATTTGTGTTAAAAAGAATACCGAACATCAATTAACCAATCAATTCCTGAGAAACATTGTTAAAAAAGTCGCTTTCGCTCCTATTCCTTTTTGATTTTGTTTTCAAATTTTTATTTGTTTGGCTGACTGCAATGCTGATTTCCTTTAGTTTTTCCACCTTCATTTTTATAAATATTATATAATATTAAATTACTATTTTTTAAATCTATACACATTACTAATCGATTTTTATTAAACTTTTATTATGTGCATCAAAATAAAGAAAAAAAAAAAAAAAGAATTTAAAAGACTAACAGTTTTGTTTTCTTTTTTGTAAAATTGTTAAACAAAAAAAATCTCTAATTTTTTCTAAATAAAACAAAAAAAAGACGATTTATCGAATATAAAAATAATAAAGCTCAAGTATTTTTTTTTAATTTATGAATACATTACATTTATACAAAATGATAAAACAACATAACCCTCAAATCCTGTCTTTGTCCTGGAGAAAAAATTGTAACTTTTTTTTTGTTATTATCAATAATGTATGCCATAAATATATTTTTGGCGATTTTTTAAATATTTTTTTTCTATTTAATGTATTTTTTTTTAAATTTACGAAATTTTAACTTTACATCATTCTGGCTTAAAAATCGTTTGTAAAAACAAAAAATTTTAAAATCAGTAAAAGTGGTAAATTATGTTGTCTATCGATATCAATTATAATTGCTTAAATAAAAAAAATATTATTTAGCTAAAAACTACTTAATCTGGTATGTGATAAAATTCGATCGATTTTTATTTCGATCGATTTGATTTAAAAATCGAAATTTATAAAGTGAATAGAAAAGATAAATATATATATATATATTTTTTTTTTTAAATTACAAATAATGCGAAACATTCAGAATTGAAATTTCATTTTAATCACATACCAGAATATCTGAAAAGCGCTTTTTGACAATCTTGGATATTAGAGGGGTAATGTCTTAAAAACTTTCCGCGGGCTTTTTAAACCGCTTTTATTCTTTTTGGCATACTTTTTATTATATTATTAATCACTTCTGGATCCATATTTTGCAAAGCTTCAATAGAACGCTCCAAAAATTCATCTATGGTCTTAGGCAGGCTGTTTTTACTTTTTAAAAATAGAACAAAGGTATTTGATCGGGTTTAAATCCGGCAATTGGGTGGCAAATCTAAAAGCTTGATCCCATTTTGTTCGAACCATTTTTTGGTTTTTATTGTAGTATGCTTGGAATCGTTATCCTGCATAAAGATGTCGTTTTGTTCCGGATCCAGGCCAAATATATTCAGACTTGGAAGACCCATAGTCTTCAAGAATGGTAATATAGTCTGAAGCACACATATTACCTTTGATCCGGCAAAGTACTGCAATCGCACGAAAACAACCCCCAACCATCAATGAGTCACCTCTAAATTTTAACGTATTGCAAATCTTTCCATTTGTAAATCCAACACTTATATCTACCCATGTCAACTGCTGTCCATCTGATCCGACTAGGTTGATTTTTGTCTCATGTTAAACGCATTCAATCGTCTATTGTAAATTTTTCGTTCTTTTTTACAAAAAAGTACGCAAAAGCGGTTTTTTTAGGTTTTACTCTGGCTAAGTACCCAACAAACAATAAGTTCCGTTTATATACCGTTTTCGGTTCGTCATAAACGGAATCCAACTCCGTTTACGTGCCGTTTTCTGGATCCATATAGGGACCAGAAAACGGATTTTAAGGAATATCGAAACTGGCATTGTTATTGTGAAAAATATTTTTTTATATGGAGTATAACAAATTACTATGCTTTAAAATAAAAAAAAATAATAATTTTTCCAATTCAAACAACGTTTGAAGGGCTTAAAACAAACAATTTTTTTTCTTTTACATTTAAGTATAGTAAATTGTTCAGGTTTCACGTGAAAAACATGTATACTCCACTAAAAAAATGATTTTTTCATGATGATTTTTCACTATAATAAGTTTCACGTGAAAATTTAGTACAATTTGTTTTCGCGCAAATTCCATATACAAGACTATGATTTTTCTAATAAAAAGTTTACATTTTGGGTTTATTGTGATCGTATATTTATTACAAAATAAAGCAATTAATAATTTTTTCAATTTAAATTATGATTTGAGGCCATTTAAGTTTGATGTTGCAGTTTTATTTTTTAGGCGATGATAAATGTCTTAAATGTCGCGGATTCATCTTTTAGGATTATTGCTAAGAAGTGTCGCTTTAGAGCGGAGATTTACTTTCAAAAAGGGGAACTTCCGCAATATGAATGTGACTATTGCCGCAATAAAATTTTTCCTCCAGGCGATACGACTTCAAACGTTTTTGTATTGAAACGATGGCGGGGTTATACATACAATCTTGTTGTGTTGTTTCACATTTTATTTTCTTGTCAAATTTGACACGACGTTCTGATTTTAGGTTAATATATAAAAAAAAAATTCTTTTCTAGTTTTTCCAATTTTTTCCCCCTAAAATTATTGAAATAATTTTTGAAACATTTCAACTTTTCAAATAAAACAATTATATTTTTGACAATGTCTACAACAGCAGCAGGTTCACAGCCATGGGAACATATTGCCTGGAGCCCGGAACAAGAACAAATTATTTATCGCGATTGGGGTTTATTCTATACCCACAAACAGCAGCTGGATATAGCGGTGCATTACTATAATAAATCATTAGATTTAAAACTCAGTGATCCGAAGGCATTGTACTTTAGAAGTAGATGTAAGCGTAATATAGCCCAAACTGAAGGGGCTCTAAAAGACAGTAAAACGGCTTCAAGTAAGTTGATGAACGCGGGGAAACTGAATAAAAATTAAGTATTTTTATCTATTCATATAGCTATAGATACTAATAATGCTCCCATTAATTTGGAAATTTGTAATGCTTTATATGAATTAAATAGATTTGAAGATTGTAAAGTTGATTTACATGATAATACTCGAAAATTTTGTGGTAAAAAAGTTGCAGCTTTTCTCAATCGATTGATAGTGGTAAGTTATTCTAATTTAGTGCTTTAAGACGTGGTTTATTAAGGATTTTTATATGTTATGTATCGTATATTGTTTTTCATTAGGTCGATGAAAATTTTAAAGATTCTATTGGTGACACTTTGGGACCATTTATTTTAAAAAATGAAAAACATTTTGCTGCAGTTTTGGAAAAACTTGAACGTGAAAATCATATCGATACAAGACCTTTATGGAAAATTCTTAAAGAACAGGAAAAATGTGATGTATTAAGTATATTGGAAAAAGAGGTAAGAATTTTACAAATAATTGTTATTCGGAATAAGACATCTAGGAGTTTTCAAAATCAAACCCAAATCTAGTTAATTTTACTATGATTATGATCGAGTTTCACCATAGATTAATTCAAGAGATATTTTTCAAATTTGTTTTAATTTCTTTTTTTTTAGGAACTTCTTTTGTCTCCGCGAGAGTTGGCCCGTCGTCGTCGCGCCTTTAAGGTTTTCAATCAAATCTATTTCAAAAAAAGTTGGACCGATGTCATATTCTTGAAGCACTTGAGGGAGAATAAGAATTTATTGTTGCCTCAGTCTAAAGTTTCTACACCATTTCTACGTCAATTGACTCATACAAAATACGGTGTGGTGAAAAAATTCTTGGTAACCTTTTTGTTCTTAAAACTTTTGGAAAATTTGTTAACTTATTTGATTTTCAATTAGAAAATGTTACAAGCTCGTAGCCCCTTGTACACCGAGGAATTACGTAAATGTCCCGATAAGCGTATGTTTGATAAACATCGGCAGGCACATTTGAATCGCGTGCAATATCAGACCAGACGTACAATGTTATCGCAAATGCGTGTCATACGTTGTCTAAGAGAAGAGGGAGATATAGAGGTGAGTTTAGAATAGCGACTGATAACCATCGTGGATTACTTTTATATCCGATTCTAGGTTACAGTGAAGTTAATTTTAAAAATTATCGTTATTTTTTTAATTTTTAAAAAAATTTATTTGTAGATATTTAAAAGACTGTGGTAGAGTTGTGTTGTTCATGAACGAACTAGTTTCACTTAATTGATCGAAAGCTCTAACAGGTCAATTGAAAAGTCCCCGGCCTACCATAGTAAAACACTTTTTTTTTTTGGCGAAATTCGTTTTTTTTTATTCAACATAGTTCCCTTCAAGGGTGATACACTGATTATAGCGACCCTCCAACTTTTCGATACCATTTTTGTAGTACGATTTGTCCTTTGCTTCAAAATAGGCCACAGTTTCGGCGATCACCTCTTCATTCAACGAAAATTTCTTCCCAGCGTGCATTCGTTTGAGATCTGAGAACAGGAAAAAGTCGCTGGGGGCCAGATCTGGAGAATACGGTGGATGTGGAAGCAATTGGAAGCCCAATTCATGGATTTTCGCCATCGTTTTCACTGACTTGTGACACGGTGCATTGTCTTGGTGGAACAGCACTTTCTTTTTCTTCTAATGCGGCCGTTTTATTTCGTTCTTCAGACGGTCCAATAACGCTATGTAATAGTCGCTGTTGATGGTCCTTCCTTTATCAAGGTAGTCAATGAAAATTATTCTTGCCAGCCGACTGTTGCGTCTTTCCACGCTTTGGAATTGGTTCATCACGTGCAGTCCACTCGGATAACTGTCGATTGGTCTTCGGAGTGAAATGATGGAGCCATGTTTCATCCATTGTCACATATCGAAGCAAAAACTATGGTTTATTGTACTTCAACACCTCCAAACACTGCACCGAATCATCAACTCGTCGTTGTTTTTGGTCAAAAGTGATCTCGCGCGGCACCCACTTTGCACAGAACTTTCTCATACCCAAATATTCGTGAATGATATGATGTACACGTTCAGTTGATATCTTTAGAGTACCTGCTATTAGATTAAATTTCAATTTACGGTCATTCGAAATCATTTTGTGGATTTTTTTTTTATATTTTCGTCCGTAACAACCTCTTTTGGGCTTCCACTGCGTTCACCGTCTCGGTGCTCATTTCACCACGTCTAAACTTACCATGCCAATCCTTGATGGTTGATTTTCCTGGGGCAGTGTCCGGAAACTCAAGCCAAGTTTTTGCTTCAACTGTATTTTTCCCTTAAAAAAGCAATATTTTATCAACACGCGAAATTCCTCTTTTATCCATTTTTTTCACAATAACAAAAATTGCTTTACTCAAAATTCTATAATTCACAAACTAATGATCCGACAGCTGTCAAATTTATATATTTGAAGGTTAGGCCTAACTAAAAATTATATCGATTTAAATCCATATGTGTCAGGTCGAGGACTTCTCAATTGACCTGTTAGTTCACAACAAAATGTTCTTTTTGTTTAATCGTTCATTACGTATGTATGTAACTCTAATTTTGTTCCATAGAAACTTTCCAAATATGTTGAAGAAGTTTTGGGTGATTATGTTGTTCTTAAGACACATCGTGTTATGCCTTGGAAATTTGAATATATCAATGAAGTTTATAATACCCTGGCTTTGGCCCATGCTGATCGTTATACTATACCCGAAAATATAATGCTTAAAAATGAAAAAGAACGTTTGTTGCTATTACTGCGCATGCCCACTGATAAATACAAAGATGTAGTGCAATTTGTTTTCGGAGATAAATCCACTTATCAAGAACCAGATGCACCCGATTATGCACTAATTGCTTACAAGTAAAAGTTTTCTTTTTATTCGATCATACATAAGTTTAATATTTGTTTTAATTCTTTAGAAAATTTTTGGCCCGCCTGGAAAAACGTATGACATTTGCTAAATATTCCATTGAAAAGTGCTACTTGTTGCATGAAATTGCTCGAGCTCATTTGGCTCAAAGTCGTTTTGATGAATGTTGCTCCTGGGCTAGTAAAGCTGTGGAAGGTAAAGTCAGACAATTTATTTATCTCAACAAAACACTGAAACAATATTTTGTACTGATGGCAAATTTTTTGATTTAAATTTCATTGTACGAGGGCGGATCATTGAGTCCGTGACTTTTCGAACTTCCCTCGTAGTTATGTGAAATGCTACACTGCTCCCATCTAGTACCACCTGTTAATAGACTAATGTCAAATTTTGAGCCAGTTCCGTCATTTACTTTGCGTTTAACAGCTGGATTTTTCGAGGTCCATTAAATAGGAATTTGTTTGATCAATAATTTCATCGTTGGAGCTAAATCTCTTTCCACAGAGCCGTTTTCTTAGGTTTGGAAATAGTCACTGGGAGCTATATCCGGAGAATAAGGCGAATGAGGGGACAATTCGTAGTCTACTTCATGGATTTTTTCCATGGAAACTAAGCTGTCACACGATTCCATTGGTGGTCGATAGTGAGCAAATGCGGCAGCCATCTTGCGGAAAGCTTTCTCATACACAAGTAATCGTTCAAAATTAAAACCACTGAGCCATGTGAGATGCCTATGTCTTCCACAATCTATCGCACATTCAATCTCCGATCGGCCAATACCATATCGTGAATTTTTCAATTGTTTTGGGTGTAGAGACCTCAACTGGGCGTCCAGAATGTTCGGCATATTCTTGTGCTTGTAAGGCCAGAACGAAAGTCAGTAATAAATCACTTTTTTACCACTGAAATCGATGGTGCAGAGTCCTCAAATAAATGTCTAATGAGCACTCGAAATTCACTTTTTTCTATTTTTAAAAAATCCACGAGGTTGTATGTTTTGAACAGCTGTTAAACGCAAAGTAAATGACGGAACTTGCTCAAAATTTGACAGTAGTCTATTAAAAGAAGGTACTTCATGTTTGTCGGTAGAATCTACTGAAAATGATAGTTAACAAAAAAGGTTAAAAAGGCGACAAAGTTATTTACCTTTAAAATAACTAAAAAATCGTTAAATTTAACTGTTAAAAATAACAAACAGTGTCATAAAAATAACTGACAAAAATTGGTAAAAAGTAAAAAACTACTGACAAAAATTTGTTAAAAAGTATTGTTTTTTATAGTTAATATTTTTTTCGGAATTTTTAAAAAATTAAAAAAAAAAATTTCTTTCAATCAAAAAATAAATGTTTAATTGTCGGTGCTAACTGGCTAAATAAAATATAAACTAAATTCAGGCTTCCAATTTTTTTAAAAAAACTTTTAAAAATTACCTGTTTCTTGATAAAATACTATTTTGGCAGTTGTTTATTACAATTTTAAAAATAACTGCTTTAAACAACTGTTATGATGAAAAATGTACTTATAATAATACACAGAGAAAACAGATTCATTGTGACAACCGAATTTCTTGCCAACCGAATGGTTTGGTTGGACACATTTGTTTGTGGCGACCGAAATTTAATACAACAGAATTTCGGTTGAAACCATATATTTACAACAGGATCAGAAATATTTTAAATTTTTCCATAAAAACAACTGCCGATAACTGTCATGTAGTAACTGTCAAACATTTTTCAGCGTAAGCTTTCACTATGAATTTATATATAATTTATATTTTTCTGTGTATTTTTTTTTATAAATTTCCATTTCTGCCCCTTTTTTTAGAAACTAAAAATTGTAATAGCATTTTGTGGCAATTTCTCAGTACTATGCTGATTGTTAAAGCCCATGCGGTATTGCATAAAATTGAACGTGGTAAAGAAGCCTTGGATGAAGCATTTAATATTGCCCAACGTTTAAATAGCCCCAATTTGTGTGCTTTTATTGAAATCTGTCGTGCCATAAATGATGAGGCTTTGGCTGTAAAGAAACGTACTCAATCGATTGATTCAATGCGTAAACGTCGTAGTCGTGGTTCACTTACCAGTCGTAATTCATCTAAAAATAGTTCACAAGTTGAGTCTGATAAAAAATCTGAATTAGAAGCTGTCCAAAGAGGTGGTGGTGACGATGCAGCTGTTAATGAACAATAAAATGATTTATTGGTATTTGTTTTGAGACTATTGATAAAATGTAATATTTTGAATAAAAAAGTAAAAAAAAAATAAATAAAATAGGTGGACTCATGTAGTATCGCATTTTTATTAAATTAGTATCAAAAGTGTTTTAACCACATTAATTCAACTCAGATTCGCCGTCAGGTTCAGCCTGATTGACATGTTATTAGAAGATTCCTGGAGAAACTTCAAATATAGTTTCCCAACGTTGTCCAAGTGTGAAACGACTCATTTTATATATGTACCTTTGTTTTAACTGTTTTTTAATTGATTCTACCGACAAACTTTTTTGGGTGCGTTAACCTAAAAATACTGATAACCTGAAACTACCCTAACGAAATAATTTTGAAATATCGCTAACTGTATGAAGCAAATACGTTTAGAATATTTAATAATACAATTAACTAATTTTGTTTTTTAAGATTTTTATTAAATTTGCAACAGTTTTTATAAACATTGCTGAATTTAAATACAATTGACAAACTTTTAAGCCAAAATGTATATGGCAACTCTGTTTTTGTTTATTCCTTTTAGTTATCATTTCCTTTTTTCTTAAGTCGGTCACGCAAAATTGTTGCTCGTCTTTAATTAACAATTTAATGGTGAAAAAGTGTTTATAATCTATAAAAAGTATAAAGTTTATTAAATTAAATATAAAATTAAATTATTTTAATATCATTTTATAAAAATCTATTTAAATCAAAAGTAAAAAGTGCAAAAAAAATTATAAGCAATTTAGTAAATACATCAAAAAAAAGCAAAGGCTTTATTTAATATGTATTTGTTTTTTGTTTGTGTTTTCCATACAAGTGTTAAGTTTTTTATCTGTCTCCCTCTATCGTTGATGTTGTTTAAAAAAAGATCGAAAATGCTAATTGGTGTGTGTAAATTAATAAAGAGCAATGGCAATAAAAAGTGTCGGAAAATTAGTAGTGTGTTAATCGCGATTATTATGTTTTCATTATTATCGATAACATAGACAAAGCAACTAAATTTAAAATTGATGAGTAAATAGAAAAAAAGCAATGAAGAGTTAAGGTAAGTTTTATTAAAAATAAAAAATTCATATTATAACACTTTAATATGTCATCATCACTTGGCAATAAATAAATTTAAATAATTAAAGACATTTTTACTTAAACAATTAGATTATTCACAAGGGATTTGCTAAGTATTCTCCTGTTAAAAATAGAGTTGTTAATATTTTATTAACAAATATTCAACAATGGATTATAGGACCTTACCACATTTGTACCTAGATTAATGACCAGTTCTTAACTCCGTATTTAAATGCCATTTGGACTTAAAGTTATATTCAAATACAAACGACAATTTTTAACTGCAAAATTAAATCACATTTTAGTGGTCAATCTTGGGCATTTAAAGTCTATTTAAATTGCACAAATTTGACATATGATTTTAACAGTTTGTTTTTTTTTTGTCAATTTAATAAATATAATAAAAAATCAAACAATTTTGAATAACGCTGCTGTACTTTTTTACAGCAGCCAATAAAAATTCAACTTCGGCTGCGTTTAAATTTTTACTTCTCTTCATTTTTTATTTTATATTATATTATTTTTCTATTTCATTCTACAGCTGTTTTTTGAAATAATTATCATGAATATCATTAATTTTTTGACATTTCATGATACTACCATACACTCACAATATTATTTCCTCAAAAACAACTTAAAATACATATTAAATTAATCGAAAATACAGTCAAAAAGATGACTACTGTTGTTTTGTTTGTTGTTTATTTTCAATCATTGTTTTATAATCGACAGAAGTGGTAAAAACAATAAAAAGTCGTTTAAAATAACCATCAATTTTTAACTGCCAAAAGTTAGAAGAAACTACTTTTGTGGTTTGTTTTTAATTTGAAAGTTTTTTATTTGTATTTGTATGCAATTACAAAACAAAACACAACACAACACACACAGATGTATTTATTTTTATTGGCTGTGTGTGTATGTATATTTGAATAATTTCTTGTAATTTTTATTGAAATAATTTTGTATATATACAAACTATTTTGGTAAAAAAACAAAAAGGAATTATATAAATTTCAATTTTGTGAAGCAGAAAAACATGTAAATTTTTAAAGTTTGTTTTTTGAATAACTGATTCAAATAGTAAAAAAAAATATATTTCAATGAATTTCAATTGATTCTTTATTTAAAAACAAATTCTAAGTATTACTTTTTAAATTAACTACAGTCGGAAACAGAAAATATATGGTGAGTGTACTTTTGTCGCAAATAAATAGCAATTATCCTTTAAGACTGAAAAACTGAATTTGTATTTAAATACCAATTAACTAAGTGTCTATTTAACTACTAAGTTAAAAACTGTGCATAAGTGTGCTAAATGAAGTAAAAAAAAATTTAATAACTCTTGTAAACTTGCCCAACAAAAATATCTGTTCCAAAAAACTGATTGTAGAAGCACTGCTTATTTTATGGAATACTTTTTACTTTTAAAAAGTGACATTTAGGCTGAATTTTTGCGATGTGAGTTAAACTTGGTTTAGTTTAATCGCAAACGAATTTCGTCAGGCATTTTCAAGTTTATTAGCATTAATTTGTCGAAACCTCATTTTTATTGAAATAAAACAAAATAAACCAAATTTCAAAAGCAGTATTCTAGTTACAAAATGCGATAAACTGAGTTTAAATATAATATACATTCTGAAAACTTGGCCTTAGTGATTGTGGCTTTCTTATAAAATAAAAAAATTATTAATTTATACAAATTGAGGCCATTCGGGGTAAAACAATTTACTGTGCTAAAAATAGTAATATTTTAGAAAATTTGCTTTAATCAAAGTTGTTGAAATTCAAAATGGTTAAAATTTATTTTTAGTAGGACTTTACAATGTCGCAAAAGCCATTAAGCTCTAAACAGGTTTTGAATAAAAATAAATTACTTCTCTGATAAAAATTTTAGGGGAATTTAAAAATTTGTATTTGAGTATAAAACTTATCTAAAAATATGGAAAATATAATCCTATCGAGAGTTATTCTCAAGTGAATTTTATTTATGGTCAAGGTTAAATATCAATTTCGATACCTTAAGCAAGAGTACGTTTTGCAGTTTTCCGAAATCTAATACCGTCTTCTAAAAGAAGTATTGACTTTTTTATGCACTTTTTTAATGAATGAATTTTATTGCTTACCCAGCAAAAAATAAACATGAGTTTTAAAGCAATTTAGAATTAGAAGCGCTAATAATCGTTTTCCTAATTTCTTCCAATTTTAATTCAAAAAAATTTATTTTTACAAAATTTATACTTAAAAGAAATGTATTTTTAAAGTTAATTTTTTTTTATTGAAAATTAATTTTATGTAAAAATGTCATTTTCACTTTTGATATTCCCTAGTCGAAGCGGAAAAATACAAATTTCTTTGAAAACCCAACTCTGATTTCAAATGGTAATTTTATAGGTTTAAAAGCTTTAAAGTCGATGTATGTATTTATATGACTGTATAAGTCGCACTTGTATAACCCGCTAACCCTGAATTTTCTATTTTATTTCACAAAAAAAAATAAAAATTAAAAAAAAATACTCCACGAAATGTTTCAAATTAGGTTTTGTTTTTCAGTTTTAACTGTAACCGTAACCGCATAAAAATCGTGCGGTTAAGATTAAAACTTATTTTTTTAAAAAGCCTGGTTTCTGGAATTCAGAATAAAATGGTGTAAAACAAATTAAAATATTTAGGTATACTTTCTACTTTTGTAAGCGTCATAAGCAGCGTATGAACAGATCAGCTTATTTTGATAGGTTTTTTTTTATTTTAAAAACTACACAATGGAGGAAAAACTAATTGAAGCTGTAAAAAAACACAAAGTTCTTTATTTTAAATTTATTTTATTCAACAAATTTACGCTACAGCTGATCAAAACAAAAGCGTAAAAAGCGTCGTATGTAACTTAAATTTCAGTAAAGCGTTTAAAGCGTTGACGCGAAAACGCGTGGTATGGACTTTCAGCTTAAGATAAGCGAGTATTCCGAAAAAAAACCAGTGACCAGGGTATGAGTTCACTTAACTCGACAGAACACCTCTCATGGTGATATCGATAAAATTGTGTTCCAACGATTGTACGATCAGATGAAGTGAAATAATTTTTGCACCGGTTAAGAAAACGTAAACACTGGAATTATTCTTTCGACACCCGAATGATGTGATTATTTCAACGGACATCACATTGAGTTCTCCTGTCCAGAACATCAAAAGTATCTGATTCCTCAATATCGACACTCCCCATGAGTACAGATGGCATTGGTGTACCCACACTAATTTACTATTTTGGACTGGTATTTGTCTTTTTAATTTAAAATTCAACATTAAAAGATTAAAATACGTCGCAAGTTTATAAGTAAATCCTCAATATTTTGACCTTATTTAATGATTTTGAATGCATATTATGCATTTTATTAACTTTTTTTTATACCCTCGATCATATATCGTGAGGGTATATATCAGTTTATCATTCCGTTTGTAACATGTCGAAATATGTATAGATCTAAGACCCCGTAAAGCATATATATTCGTTATCCTTATAAAATTTTTAAGTCGATTTAGCGATGTCCATCTGTCTGTTAAAATGGCAATCACGACGTAAAGACGCAATCGGGGCAGTTAGGTATTGAAAATGAAAATGATATATTTTCTCATATTTTTTCACCAGTCGGTTAGAAATTAATAATATTTTGTATTCACCTCAAATAGTTTTCACCTCAAAAAACTTTTCCACCACAAAAATTTTTTTTCGCCACAAAAATTTTTTTTCACCTCAAAAAATTTTTTTAACCTCAAAATTTTTTTTACACCAAAAAAAAATTTGTTTTCGCATCCACAAAACTTTTTCACTTCAAAAAATTTTTTTCACCTCCATAATTTTACATCAAAAGTTTTTTACATTATTTGTATCAAAAACAATAGAGAACATTTTTTAAGATATTGGTGGAGGGTATTAAAAGAATCGGCACATCCGAATTTAAGCCATTTTTTACTTGTGTAAATAAAAATAAACTAAAGGAAAATCTTGTAAGCCTTGATTTAGATCATAAACATCCTGCTGTCATATTCTTAGATTATTATGTAATTTTGAATTTAATTTTAAAGAAAATTTATTTTTGAGGCATATTTTCAAATTTTTAGTACCAGACAGTCTCAGCCCTGGCTATTACATAATAAAATTCAAAATATATTTTTGGTTTTTAATTATTACGTATTTTTATTTTTGAGAAAAATGTTTTTGTGATGCTTAATCATTACAAATATTAAATTGTACATTACTAAAATGTATTGTTTTTCATATTTTTTATTATAAATTTAAAGTATGATGTTTTAAAAGTAATTCATAATTATAAATATGTATTATAATGTTAAATAAATTAACAAATTAAGTAACTAATAAAATCTCTTAGAATTTAACATTTTTTTCAATTAAATATAACAATTACTATAAAAAAACCTGATCTTAGAAAATTAAAATATAAAAAATATAAATTTCTACCGAAATTCAAATGTACATCAATTAAAATTTTGAATCAGATATTTAAGAAAAGGCTTGAATTACACTTGCATTCAATGTATCAGAAATGTGGACAATTGAAAAAACTGGAATTCTGGGTGTTTTATAGTGTGATAAAATTCAAAAATAATTCAAGTGTATTCAAGTATAATTTAAGTCTCGAAATCTGACTGGAATTACACTTGTATTTCAGTAGTTGTTACTGGAAAAATTATATAAATACAGAGTTTTAAAACAAGAAATGTTTCAATTTTTTTTTGCTTTTAAACTTTTTATAAATATGAACATTATATACTGAATGGAAAGGTTTAGTTAACTTTTTTATTTATTTTAATCGTCAGTGCATTTAAAAATTATTCTAGGTATATTATATTAGAAAATTTTGTAACACAGTTTTGAGATATATGAATATTTTTTTTCTTGAAATTTGTTTATTTTTTTTGCTGAATTAGTTTGTTAATAAATATGTATTTTGTTTGTTTAAATTATTATTTAATTATTAAACTACACGAGTATATTTCTTAATAAAAATCTATTTCTTTTTGTAATTATTATGTTATTGTTAAATTGTATTTAATGCCTTTCAATTGGAAGGAATGATTTTTGTTAAATGTTGATTTTTTTTTAGTTTTTTTTAGGTTTAATTAAATTAGTTTAACAACTAAATGTATTTAAATAATTAAATAATTATACATTTTTTTTGTAGGTTGGTTTGTTTGTCAAGTAATCTTAAATAAAAATTATATGCATAATATTAAAAATAATTAAATAATATTTATAAATTTTTATTTAAAGCTTTGTATGTTTAACAGTGTCCGTCCAATAATTTTGTATTGTCATGGCCTCCAATGAATTCAAAAATGAATCATTATCCAGGCTATACATTTCATCGGAATTATCCTGGAAATATAAATAAATGTAATATGATAATTTTTTTTTTCATTTTTAAATTTTTAAAAATTATTAGAAAACAATTCTCTTACAGTACTTACACTAACACGCATCGTACTATCGTCTATATAAACACTGGAGTCCGGCTCACTTAAAGCCTGTGGCTTATTTAAGAATCTACGACGATATAGTACTATGCCAACGGTACCAACGGTGCAGCAAATACCGAATACTGTAAAACATATTGCAGATATTGCACCAACATCCATGAAATAAGGGCGCTGTGAATAAATATAAAAATAAAATGAATAATAAAAAAAAATAATAAAATTTTTTTCAGTTAAAATTCAAACAAAGTTTGTGTCAAAATTTTAATGGGTCGATTAAAGTATGCTGTAAGGATGTTTTTTAATTGTTTAAAAAAAAAAACAATGAAGAATTTTACACTCAGAATTTTGGATTTTTACTAGTTTTATGTGTATTTACACTCAGAAAAAAAGTTAGTAGAAAAATTTATAAACGGTTTTCAATCCGACTTTACTATTTTTTTACTGATTTTTAGTAAAAAAATTATTATTTAGCAAATCTTTTTGCTATTTACATTTTTTAAATTACACAATTTTTACAGAATATTTACAAATTTTTGTTGCTAAGTTCAGAAATCATTTTACAAATTTTTGAAAACCGATTTGCTAAAATTAGCTAAAAAAAAAAATTACTAATTTTAAAAAAGTGGATATTGAAGGAAATGTTATTTCTAATTAAAACTTACACCTACAAAATTAAATTGCATTAAAATGTTACATAGATTAAAAAAATGGATTGGAAGTGAAGATACCGACTCATGTCTAAAAATAGGACATCTACTGAAAATAGCATTAAAAAGTTTTTTTTTAGTTCTGAAAATCAGCCCTAAAAACAATTAAAATTTAACCTTAAAAGTAAAAAAGAATTGACTAAAATATTTTTCATAACAGAAATTACCAAATTAAAACAAAATGATAAATTCGTTTTTTTTTTTATTTTTAAACCATTAATTTTTTTTTAATTTTGAAAAAAATAAATAAAAAAAAAAATTTGATGCTCGAATAAAAAAAAATAAATTTGAAATATTGTACTAATATTAATAATATTTAGTAATTTTTTTTGCTGATTTTAGCAAACAGATTTTAAATTCCACTTTGCAAAAAGTTTACAAAAATTAAGTAGCGGTAAATTTCATTGTACTACACGTCAGCAGACATGTGTTGCTAAGATTAGCAAAAAAATACCGCTGGGCTCAAATTAGCAAAATTTCCCGTTATAACAACAAAATTTTCAAAAAATTTCAAAATTATAAAAAAATTTTACTACTTAGAACTAAATTTTTATTATAAAAGAGTAAAATTTCCTCCTAATTAGTTCCTACATCATCTAAAATTTTACTGTTAGTTAGGAAAATCTTTTCTTAGTTTTAGGAAAAATTTTATTTTATTAAAGTTCATTAGATAATATTTTTAAGAAAATATTTTCTAAAATCAAGTTAAATAGCACTTCTTTTAAGTGAAAATTATCCTTAAATTTAATTGAAATATTATCTAATAAATATGAAATTGTTTCTATGGTAAAGGTTACATTTTTTGAAGTATTGTACACTCATTGTGTATTTTCCAACTTTCGGAGGACTTCTGCTTTGTGAGGTCACTGTGAGGACAAGCTTTCTGCTATACATTTTTGTCTTTAAATTAAATTGAATTATACTAAACTCATGTATTTAAAAAATAAAAATTAAATTTCATTAGCAAAAAGGTAAACAAATTAAAAAAAAAAATGTACTACAGGAAACGTAATAAATTGTGCCAAAGTCAAATCCTTTTCGTAGTTAATTTACGTTCGGCTTGAAAAAACTACAAAAAAACGACGTCCTACACTGGGAGTCCTTTGTGTTCTTAAATTCACTAATTTAAGCAAATTGTTCCATTTCATTTCTTGTTATTACTGGAAAATGGAAAAATATCAAAAGTTTATTTTGAGACATTTTTAGCTTAAATTTTAATTTTAACTTTTTATATTATTAAGTGAAAAAAATATTTTTAGTGCCTTCGATTAATATAAAGTTTAATAGGCGCAATGTCAATTATAGGAAAGCCATTATGCCGAAATGTATAAAATGTGCCTGCGATATTTTGTATTGCAGTCAGCCAACAAAATTATTTTTGTTAACAAAATTTCAAAATATATTTTAAGCGCCCCGGTAGGCTAGTTGGTAGCGTGCTAGCTTATCAGTGCGGGGGTCGTGGGTTCGATTCCCACCAGAGGCTCTGGTCTGTTTTCGCTACAACGAGCCGATGGCCTCTGTTGCTAGTGCTCGGTTAGGGTATTAGGATATAATTTGTAATTATATGATTAATATAAAATAAATAAAAATAAATATTTTAAGCTATTTTAAGTTCAATAATTAGGACTGTTAAGATTAGAGATGGGCACGTGAGTTATTTTTAACTCACGCTCACGCACGATCAGGCTTTTAAATGGTTACTGCTTAGTGGTTAAAAATTGGAAAACTAACTAGTTTGTTTTTTTGAAAAAGAATATTAAAAATAATTTAAACGTTTTTCAATATCCTATAACTAAATTTATTATTTTTCAAAAAATTTTTTTTTACTTGAAAAAAAAAATATTTTATTAAAAATTTTTAAAACTTATCTGAACTAAGTTGGATGAAAATTTTCCCTAGAAATAGTTCATCAGTTTCTAAAATTAAATAAATTTTTATTATTACATGGGAAAAATTTTTTACTTTTTGTAATTTTTAAAAAACAATTCTAAAAAGTAGAAAGTTGTAGACTTAAAAACTGAATTTAGAAATGGTTTTCTAAAATTTAGTTAATTTTGCTACTCGCGGAAAAAAATTGAACACAAATTAATTTCAAGTACTTTCTCATTTTTTTAACTAAATTTGAGTAAATTATGTTCTAAAATTTTTTTTTGAACTAAACTTAATTTTATTAGATTTTAGTATGCAAATTTCTTAAAACTGAAATGTTTTTCTTAAAAATTGATAATTTTTTATTTAATATACTTGTTTTTTTTCCTACAATCAAGAAATATTACTTAAGACAGATATGAACTATTTCTGAGTGTATCAACTATTTCGTTTTTACCCAAACATAGGAATTTTTATTCATTTAAAGAGAATTTTACTTAAATTGAGGAAAATTTTTAAATTGTTTTAAAGCTAATTTTGGATTAATTTTTAGTTCATGTCGTTTTGTTTTTTTTCTTATCTCCTTTTGCAAAATCTTACCTGTACGGATAACGCTTCCGATGATATATTACTCTCTTCACTATCATTTTCATTAACCGTTGTAGACGCTGATCTTGTTAAAAGATTTTTAGAATCTGATGAATAATTTATATAATTATTAACTTTATACTCTGCGGATAAACCTTTTGATTTGCGTGAACGATGTTCACTTTCTTCGCGACGCAAATCTTCGGGTTTATTGACATTTTCCAAGGTAAAGGGAATTTTATGCTGATCCCCGGGATAATCTTGTGTAACGTCGGTGGTTACATGGGCTGGTGGCAGTTGGGCAGCCACTGTATTTAACCATTCCAAGTTGGCTGAAAGTTGAGCCTTAAGAATTCTGGGTGTGGATGGTGGATGAGCTGGTGGCAATTGTGTCGTTACATTGGTTGTTGTCGTAATCGAATCACTTCTGAAATTATTGGTGGCGTTTGCTGTTGTGACAGTTGTTGCAATTACGGATGTTATAATCGATGAATTTGTACTGGATAGTTTATCGGTGAAATTAGTATAATTATTTTTCTCTACAATTGCTATTGTAGTAGAAGTATCAATTAACTTTAGTTCAGATTTGGGATCTGCTGTAGTTTTATTGAAAATTTCTGCCGATCTTTTGACATCGGCATATTTATCTTGGTCATCTTTTTCTAGTTCTGCTTCAACTTGTTCTAGATTTAATTTTCCTGTTTCATTTTCTTCTGCTTCTTCATCATCATTATAGTAGTATTCCTCATCGTCTTTATTGTTAAGTATGATGGGATGTTCTTCTTTAATTAAATATTGTTCTGTTGCAGTTGTTTCAACATTTGTTACACTTTGTAGTTTTAATTTTCCTACAGTTGTACTTTTTGCTAAATTTGGTATTTCGGTTGTCCATTTTAGTGTTGTTGAGGTCTGATAGAGTTTTGTTACTAATTTGTTTGGATTAACATTTCCATTTTGATTGTACTCTTGAGATGACTCCTGACTTGGATATGTGTGAACGATCACAATAATATCTAAAAACAATATTAAAATTGAAATATATTAGTGGTTGGAATTAATCAAAGAGGGATGTATGAAAAGGCTGTAGTAAGATAATTATTATGTTTAACTTAAAGGTTTAAGTGCGTCCAGTGTCAAGGTACATTTCCTTATTATACCAATTTCATATTATGGTTAAAAAAGGTGTAGAATAACGGTGCTAATTTTATTGCAATCAGAATATTTATTTTAGAAAGTTTGTTTGAAAGCGAGCAATCGTCACTGCAATCTGTCGATCGCGCACTTCCTGATAAAGTCCGAGAACTTTAGAGAGATGGCATTTCGGTTTTCAAGGACGTAGATGAAGACGCTGTCAAAGTTCCATTCATGGAACTGAGCGTTCTTATTTCAATACAACTTCCAACCTAATGTCAAATTTTTCAAGCAGAAGTCTATAAAATCAGTAAAGTCGCTCAGATAATGATGAAACCGGGTATGAATTCACATCCCATCATTATCCGCGTATTCGTAAACAATGTGGACGCTTATAATCCGATGTCACATTAAAGTATGTGAGGGATTGTGTTAAATGCCTTGGCCAAAATTGTCTCCACGCTGTCCGACTGACATGGGACCCCAAAAATATTAGGGTAATGAGGAATGGCGTTGAGTCGGTAGGGTATTGTATGTAAACGGATGTTCTGGTTTCTCAGGTGCACCTATTCAGTGTAATTGAGGACATATCGGAAAAATGAAACTATTGGGGTGGATTGCCTGAATTGTGAAGTATCTCGACCCCTAGGATCGTTGCCTAAGCCAAGTAGATAACACCAAATTTCAGGGTCCCAAATTTGGTGTCATCGAGAATGAGTTAGCGTATTCGATACAAACGGATGTCTATGTACTTTTGGTGGAGCTGGTCGGTGTAGCTGGTTACTGTAGACAGTAAAATACCTCAACTCCTAAAGCAGTTGATTAAGTGAAAAGAACGAGTACTCTTCTCACTGGGTATATCATGATATGAAGGATAGCGGCGCGCTGGGGTTATTCACGAAGGGTATCGTACTTTAAGTGACTAGCTTAACTAAAATTCTTAAAATAACCAATTTCTCGGCTAACAAATACGAGGGCAGATCAATAAGTCCGTGACATTTCGAACCTCCCTCGTAGTTATATGAAATGCAACACTGCTCGCATCAAGTACCACCTTTTTATATACCACTGCCAAATTTTGAGCAAGTTCCATCATTTACTCTGCGTTTAACAGCTGTTCAAAACATACAACCTTCTGAATTTTTTTAAAAATGGAAAAAAGTGAATTTTAAATGCTCATTAAAAATTATATTTTGCGAAAAAAACGGCCAATCAAACCAAGGGAAAGCTTGATAAATACTATGGGGTCTCTGCTTCATCGATTTCAATGGTAAAAAAGTGCCGAACGTTCTGGCATCTGACTTTCGTTGTGGCCTTACAAGCACGGAAGATGCCGAACGTTCTGGACGCCCAGTTGAGGTCTATACACCCAAAACAATTGAACAAATTCACGATATGGTGTTAGCCGATCGGAGATTGAATGTGCGATAGATTGTGGAAGACATAGGCATCTCACATGGCTCAGTGGTTTCAATTTTGTACGATTACTTGGGTATGAGAAAGCTTTCCGCAGGATGGCTGCCGCGTTTGCTCACAATCGACCACCAACGGAATCTGTGACAACTTAATTTCCATTGCAAAAATACATGAAGTAGACTCCGGATTTAGCTCCCAGTGACTATTTTCTATTTCCAAACCTAAGAAATGGCTCGGTGAAAAGAGATTTAGCTCCAACGATGAAATAATTGATCAAACAAATGCCTATTTCATGGACCTCGAAAAATTCTGCTTTTAAACGGAAAGTAAATGACGGAACTTGCTGAAAATTTGACAGTAGCCTATTAACAGGTGGTACTTGATTGGAGCAGTGTTCAATGTCTCAATAGTTTGTTTGCCGATACTTGAATTTCAGACAGGCATAGATTCCCGAACATATTTGGGTAATTGAAAATAAGTTGGAGGTTGAATGTGGAAGAAATGGTTCTGAGTCGCTACAAATGGATGTCCTGGTTCCTTAGGTCGTTTGGTGTAATTGAGTACATTGAGGACATACCAGAAAGAGATAAGATAGAGGTGGACTTCCTGATTATTTCTGGAATATCTTAACTCGTCGTTGCAAATGGATGTTCCTTAGGTCATTTTGTGTAATTGAGGACACTGAGGACATATCAGAAAGAGACAAAATAGAGCTGGACTTCCGGATTATTTCTGGAATATCTTGACTTCTCGCCGTTGTCTAAGCCAAAAATTACGAGGACTCTTCTCACTAGGCAACCAAAATGAATATTGCTTACGGTTTTTTTAGCCGTTATAATTTGGTTATTTATTTCGGATACGATTATGGGGTTTGAAATATAATGGTTACGGTATATCGATAAAATTAAAATTATCGGTATTTTAGCGGTTGCGGTATTCTTTCATAAAAGGCAATCGTAACGAAAATCTTTTACGGGTTTCTTGCCGGCATAGTTTTGTTCTTTATTAAGGGTTTTAAAAACACAACCATTATGGTATTTTAATAAGTTACGGTTTTCAATTTGATACGTTTTTTTAACGGTTACACATCCTTGGTATAATTTTATTTGATGTGTACAATTTGAATAATCGTATGGTAATATGTCGTTTATAAGCATATGTCTTTAATCCCGAGATTCTACTGTATATAATCCTTATACTTACTACATAGGAATGTTATCCAAAACCAATGTGACCACCAATAGAAGGTCATGATGCAGCTTGTAAGATGATGACTTCAATGTTGAATAAAACTGTAAAGAAATAAAAAAACCGTAAAAATGATTCATTAATTACATTCAATAAAATTATAAGAATTTAACTAAACAAAAAACACAATGCAATTGCATCATCATAATTACAATATGAATGCATTACTACACAAAAAAGACATCATCAGATGATTTGTCCGTCCAATATACAACATATGCAGAAATTAAAAAAAATAACGGAGGCCTACATACTAACAGGTGAATTAGCTGGAGCTAGGTTAAATAGTTACATACTAATCAACTTGTTAAGTCATACAAATTCAAACAAAAACGCTAAACATTTCAATACTGTGAAATAAAAACATCATTATCATGTATTTTGTGTTAATAAAAATTATATACTACAACACTCGCCGTGGTTCACGAGTCATCATTGTTTAAATAATAAGTGTGTTCAGTTTTGTCGTGTTAATTATTTATATTTTAAATTAGCTGAAAGAAAATTTTTAAAGGGATTTCATAAAGAAATACCAACCAGATCTTGAAAAATTCTCGTAGAATATTTTGTGATATGTAAACACAATTTCCTTTTTTTGGAAAAAAAAAAGTTTTTTAACAAACATTTTTCTAAATTTTTTTGAGGGATACAAATCAATGAAAAAATAATAACTTTATTTATTTCCTAAGACACCACTAGAATATTCCAATTGATTTTCTTTGCAAATCCAATTAGTTTTGAGCAGATTTTCCAATTGGTTTTACAAAAAGTTTTGAAAAACAAGGAAATTTGTTAAAATTTTTGCAAAAATCAGGGAAATTTGCTCAATTTTCCCATGTTTTCTCACAGCTTTCGAACCTTTGTATTTTGTATAAAATTTTATTTGGCCGCTGCTGGCGTTGCAATCCATATACTATTCTTACTCTATGATTTTGACCTTAAAACATTAAAACTAAAAATAATGCCCAAAGAGGCTCAAAAGAAGCTTCTAGCTGGAAGTGTAAATTTAGTTTTAATTTAAATTCTTTCAAATGAATACCCTTAATATGCTGATGCATAGTTAAGTACACTCAGGGAAAAAGCTTCATTATATTTGTGAAAAACTTTATATTGAATATACAAGTTAATAATGTCGATTTGGACAACAGATGGCATAACTATCACATATGGTTTGTGTCAATAATAACAAATATGGTATTTTGGAGGATAAACATCTGTCATTATAATTCAGTATCCCGAGAGACGCCAAAGTGTAAACAAACATTTTTTTCAATCGCTAAAATAATGTCGAATTTTGTGCCTAAAAAAGATGTTTTGCAGGGAAGTCTGATAACGTTCTTTCATTTGAAGAAAACGGCTGCTAAAAGTTATCGATTGTTGTTAGAAGCTTACGGTCAACATGCACCAACTCAAAAAACTTGTGAACGATGGTTTGCGCGATTCAAAAGTGGTGATTTCGACACAGAAGACAAGGAGGGGTGGCCTGGTCAGCCGAGCAAGTTTAAAGATGAGAAATTGGAAGCATTACTCGACGAAGATTATTGTCAAACGCAAGAAGAACTTGCATTATCTATGGGAGTCACACAAAAAGCCATTTCCCTACGTTTAAAAGCATTGGGATTCATTCAAAAGCAAGGAAATTGGGTCCCATATGAATTGAAGCCGAAAGGCAATTTTGCATGTCGGAAATGCTGCTTGAACGCTACAAAAAGAAGTAATTTTTGCACCGTATTGTTACTGATGATGAAAAATAAATACATTCGATAACCCAAAGCGCAAAAAGTCATATGTAAAACCCGGCCAACCAGCGATATCAACACCGAAGCCGAATATCCATGGCGCCAAGATAATGCTCTGTATTTGCTGGGATCAGGAGGGTGTTTTGTATTATGAGCTGTTGGAATCGGGTCACACGATCACAGGGGACCTGTGATCAACGAAAAATGACCAGAATATTCGACCAGCCACGAGGCCATAATCATCCATCATGACAACGCTCGGCCACATGTTGCAAGACCGGTCAAAAACTATTTGGAAAACAGTGGATGGCAAGTTTTGGCTCACCCACCTTATAGCCCAAACCTTGCCCCTTCTAACTACCATTTGTTGCGATCGATGCAGAACGCCCTTACTGGAATACGCTTCACTTCAGAACAGGGTATCAGAAATTGGCTTGATTCATTTTCTACCTCAAAACCGAAGCCAGAAAGATGGGAAAAAGTAATGGCTAACGATGGACAATACTTTGAATAATGTATCAATTCATTTTGTTATTCCCTGCGGGAAAAAAGGGTTCGGAATCGAGATCTGTCCCGTGGTAGGTGAAAACTGGACCGGTTCCTAAAATACATATCACGTGATAGGTGAAAAGAGGACCGGTTCTTAAAGTACCTTCCACGTGACCGGATTAAAAGTAATGACATGTTTTTTGAGACCAATCCTGTGACATTTCACAGAGGGCAATTGACCCCCTCCTAGAACAAGCCAATGTTAAAGTGACCGGTCCCGTGACCTATCCCTATCACAATGAACCGGTCACGTGACGTGTCCCAGGATAGTTCAATGTATTGTTATTTGATAAAAGTTCAAATTGATGACATGTTTCTTCATATTTATGAAACATTCCTTAAATTTGATGAAGAATTAAAAAACAAAAAATATTAAATAAGATATACATATTTATGAAGAAATTTCTTTATATTTATGAAGAATTTTCATCAATATTTTTAAAGAAGCTACATGATATTTGTAAAGAAGTTTCATCAATATAATGAAGTTTTTTTAATTTTATTTTGTTTTTTTTTTAAATATTTATGTAAATAAAAATGCCAACCTTATGAGAATTACAAGCAGCAGTGTTTTGCAACCGATATAAATAATGTTTTTACAATTTAAACTAAATTTTATAATAAAATTTTCTTACAAACGTGTATAATAAGCAATTTATGAAAACGAGCGCCCCGGTAGGCTAGTTGGTAGCGTGCTAGCTTATCAGTGCGGGGTTCGTGGGTTCGATTCCTACCAGAGGCTCTGGTCTGTTTTCGCTACAACGAGCCGATGGCCTTTGTTGCTAGTGCTCGGTTAGGGTATTAGGATATAATTTGTAATTATATGATTAATATAAATAAATAAATAATTTATGAAAACTTCATAAAAATGAAGAAGAATCAAAGTCAAACAATTTGTAAAACAGTTTTATCAATATGATGAAACTTTTTTCCCTCAGTGTATAGATTAATTCATGTAACTCAAGTGTAAGTCTATTTAAAATATGTCGCAAATATTTGAAATTATATATCAACGATGTACATTTTAGTAGTTTACTAATAATAATCTCACATTAATTGTGTAGGAGACTGCTTTTTAAAAAAATCTCTTTTTTCTCATTTTAAGTATGTAATTATGTACATAATAATTATATATTTTTTTATTAAAGTATTAATTTGTTTCACGGTTTATGAGCAAATTATATTAAGTAATAGGAATTAAGGTGTTATTATCATATAATATGCATACATTTTATGTAAAGGTCACATAATAAAAATGTTTAATATGATCAGAGTTAAACTATTTTCTTAATTGAAAAAATAAGCAGATTATTATTTAAAAAGTAATAAACATTTTTACGATATTTTTGAGTATTTAACTATTTAATGTGTTAAAAAAGAACAAAAGAAAAATAGGTATTTAATGCGGAAAAGGTTTAAGATTATTTTTCATAATAACTGCAATTAGTTTATTATAAAAAAATACAATATGACTGTTATCTACAGGTTGTTTGAAAAGTTCCTGTGCTCAAAATGAAAGAATACTGTTACGAAATATATTTTTTTATTCAATATAATCTCCTAGAAGCTCAATACACTTGTTCCAATGATCTTCCAACAATTTTATGCCATCCTTATAATGGTTTTCCGGAAGCTCTGCAAAATAACCGTCCACGGCTACTATGGCCTCTTAATTCGACGAAAAATGCTTTCCACGAAGGAATTGTTTTAGATTTCTGAAGAGATAGTAGTCACTGGGAGCCAAACCTGGTGAATACGGTGGATTTTCAAGCAATTCGTACTTTAATTCTTTGAATTTAGCCATCGTCAAAACACTTTTGTAAGCAGGTGCATTGTCTTGATGAAAAATGATTTTTTTCTTCTTTAAACCAGGTCTTTTCTCACGAATTTTTTCAATAATATTCAAAGTTGATTGTTTTACCTTTCTGAAGTTAATCCATCAACAAAATTTCTTTTGCATCCCAAAAAACTGATGCCATAACCTTCTTTGCTGATCGTTGTGACTTCACCTACTTTGGAGCTGAACAACCAGCTGTAAACGTTCTTGTTTTAATTTAGGATCATGGTGGTAGATCCAAGTCTCATCCATAGTTATAAAACGACGCAAGAAGTCGGTTTTATTCGGCTTAAAATGCTCCAAATTACGCTGAGAAATTTGTTTTCGATCCAGTTTTTATTGAATTGTTAATGTGTGCGTGCGGCACTAACTTTCCAAACAGTTATTTCATACGTAATTCTTCATGTAAAATATGGAGTACTCGTTCGTCTGAGATGCCTATGGCATAAGCAATCTCACGCTTAGTCAAACTTGGATCTTCACTAACCATATTATGTAATTGCTCAATGATTTCTGCTGTGGTTGCAGTTTTTGGTCGTCCTTCGCGTGGATCGTCTTTACGGCTGGTACGACCACGTTTAAATTCACCAGCCCAAAATTCAACGGTGCGTTTTGAAGGTGAGGACTCCTTATACACTTCTAATAATTGTTCATAAATTTCCTTTGCTTTTAAACCCTTCAAAACAAAGAATCTAATGACTGCAGGATATTAAATTTTTTCCATATTAAAAAAAATCAATGACACGTCAACTTCAAATTGCTTGTAAACAAAGAAAGAATTCACAGAATGACTTGCAACTGTGCCATCTCTTGGTGAGCGCAGGAACTTTTCAACCAACCTGTATTAAAAAAAAACAACTAAACAAAATATCCCAGCAAAACTTTGTAATGGGTGCAATATTCTCATGCGTTACCTTGTAATGATAGCTCGTTACCTTTTTCATTATTTGCAAGCATAAAGTAACAAGTTACTCATTATTGATCACGTATTATATGATTTATAAATGTAATGTAATAATTAAAATATTTTTGAAAATCTATTTTTAGATATATTACTTTGTGTTTTTTTGCAAGCAAAAGGGTAATGTGTCTTTGTCTGATAACACTAGCGAAAAAACGAAGCGCAACAATTCATTTAAGTTTAAAGCAATCAAATACTATATGCGTCGATAGCTCAGTGGGTGGAGTTCTTGGCTGGCGTGCAGATTTCCCTGGTTCGATTCCCATCTTGACCACATTATTTTTAATTACAAATATTTTAAATAAAATATTTGTAATAATTTCTTTTAATAAAAATGCCTCTTTTTTTAAAATCTATTTGTAGACACATTACTTTTTCCATTCTCGTAACCATATAAGTAACCCCTCACATTATCACCTCTAAAGAAATGGTTATATACATTACTTTGAGGCTCATCGCCTGTAAAATTCATCAATGAAGTAGGGTGTAAAGTAATCCATCGGCCCCTATGGCTATACATTACTTTACCCATTATTTGGTAATGTGTGGTTTTGCTGGGATGTTCTAGTAAAATCTGACATTTGTAGTTGCTTAACGCATTTTACACTGACGTTGCTGCTTTAAAGCAACAACTACCTTTAACTCCCCATCTACGTTTATTAGAGATAAAAATATAAGCAATAAGTAAATGCGTGGGCAGAATAACGGCACAAAATTTCTAATTGCCGAGCTTATGTTAAGGGTAGGATAATACCAGACCTTTAAAAACATAATTCCTTAAATCAATTTTCAAATCTGATTTAAATTTTGACCAATTAATTCGCGAATTCATTTTTCTGATTGAATTATTTACTACCCTGATTCATTCTTTATCTTATTAGAAGAATCAAGTTGATTTAAATAATTATATTTATAAATGAAATGAAATAATTCCATTTGAATAATTCCATTTTAAATCAAAGAATCAAATCAATTTTGATTTGATTCTCGAATCAAACAAAAAAAAAAATCATATTGATTCCCGAATTAAAATAATTTTATTTTTTTAAATCATGATTAATTTAATTTTAAACCCGAAGGGTTTCATGGAATTTTTATAAAACAGCAACAGGATGACTATTTTTTTTATCAATTTATATGCTAATATAAATTAGCACACTCGTATTATATAAAGTTCCTTTCCCGCTCCATGACTGTTTTATAAAAATAGATATCTTGGGATGTCTTCCGGACCTGGCCTATTGTATTTGCTCTTGTAGAGCAAAAATTTTGTCCGGAAATTTTAAAAATGGCCATTTTATAAAATGGCAAATATCTCAAAAACTAAGCGAAATAGCGCAAACCGGTCAAAATTTTTGCAAAGCTCTACAGAGATAACTCTTCGATAGCATAGATTTGATAGGACCCCGAAGGCTTTCATGGAATTTTATAAAAATGGGTCACCCTGTTTTATAAAAATAGATTCCACAGGATGTATTCCGAACCTGACATATTTTTTTTATCGTAGTATACTCTTAAAAGTGCTTGTAAAATTACTACTATAAAATGGGCAAAGTTTTATGTAATATTACGAAAATTCGGTAAAAATAAACACCAAATGGGTAAAACTTTTTTGTGCACATTTCCATATACAATAATACACGCAGTATTTTTAGACACTATTTGTTTACAATTTAACACATTATGCCTAAAATTAGTATTGTGTTCTTAAATTGAAATTTTTCGCACAAAGATTGTAAATATACTAACTTATAGTAGTAAAAAATATGTCATTTTGAAATTGAAGAAAAAAATCGATAAAATTTTCAAACCTAAAAAATAGATTCATTAGTTTTTTAAATTTATCAATTATTTGGAATTTCTAAACAATAAATTTATTGTTTTTATTCTTGCTGTCAGATAACAAACAATAAAATCATGGTTTTTATTGTTTTTTATTATTAAACAAAAATTTTTTGCTTTGTAATTTTTAAATCATGCTAGAAAATATGCGCATTTTTGTAGGATTTTCCTGCATTTTTATGTACATTTACAGGAAAATGGTGTTTCTTTACGCACAAATTTAGTGAATTTACTCTTTAATTTTAAAATTTCATTGAATTTTCACGCACTTGTAATGTAATTTTACCTATTTTGTGTTCATCAACTTACGCATAATGTGTGTATTTTTTTCATTTACGCACACAGAGTAAATTTAATCAAATTATAGTAGGAGTACAGTTTTCTACTATAAGTTGGGCAAATTTCAACAGAAATTAATTAGAGTAGAGACAAATTTTTGTCTGTTTTGCCCTATCTCGCTTAGTTTCCGAGATACCGGCTATTTTACAAAATGGCGATAATCTAGAAAACTAAGCGAGATCGGCAAATCAATTTTAAATTTCTTTTATTTTGGTTTAATTCGCAAATCAAATCAATCTTTTTTTAATTCGCGTATTAAAATGTATTTTTTGTTGTCCTACTTGCTTCTCTACCCTGTTCGCCATCAAACAAGAATTTCACGCAATAATTGCATGCAAAAAAGTCACCGTGTTAATTGGCTTAAAATCACTTCTGAGTAAAGAAAAACAATAACAGAGAGCAGATAGGGAAACAGTGAATTATTGCTTAAACACATTATTTGCCGCCAGCAGCAAAACAGGTTCGGCAACTCATATGGTGAGCAACAACTGTTTGATTAAACATTTCCCGCAATCACAGTGTTGAAGCCATATTTAAAGCCCTTTATATTTCACCACCTTTTTCTTCTCATCTATTCCTTTTCCAAAGAAAGCAACACATTTATTAGTAGGAAGACTTTCCTGAATGTTACTTTTCTTTAAACATTTTTTTATAAAGCTTTTTTTTTTAAATTATTAGCACATTTTTTTTTTTTTGGAGAGAGAGGCAACACTCAGAAATTCTTGCTACTACTTAATCTGTTGCTTTCTTTGGATAATTCTGATAATGATAACTCTTAAAACAGTTGTTGCCTGCCATCTGATGAAAATTTGGCGAAATTGTTGAAGCAACTTTGATGATAGCAACTTTTATGCAATAAATATTGTTTATCAAGAGTGAACATTTGTGGTTATCACTGAATGTCTTAACATTTTCCGTTTTTTTTCTACACTATTACAATTTTATAAATTACAAATATTAATAACGTATATAATGTCAATGGCCGTGTCTGTTCATGTTAACAATAGTTTATCTGTTTTTAAATTTATATTTAATTTAAACATAATTGTTTTTAAATAAAATTCAACATGCACATTGTTTATTAACTACTTTGTAAAACAAAACAAGTCATTGTTACAAAACAGCATTTAAATGGTCATAATTTGAGTACTCATAACTGAAAATTTGATAAGAACTTAATGTAAGGATAACAAATTACTTTTATATTCTAAAGAAGTTGTTTGAAATCCTCAATTTACAATAAAAAAAATTTAATTGCGAGTTATCAACTTATGACCGTCGATTTATAATATTTAAATTATATAAATTTGTTTGCTGTTAACAACAGAAAAATGAGTTTAGCAAAAAAATAATATTGTGGAGTTTGTTTGTAATATAAATGACATATTTAGACCAGTTTTCTGACAGAATTGATGTAACACCTTAATAAAATTCCAATAAAAACACTCAAGTATTTAAAATATATTTTATAATAAAAGCCAACAATGTTTTAGTTATTTGAAGAGCAAAAATCCGTTTTCAGTTTATTCGGTTTCGGTTTTTGTAAAAAGTCCAGTATACCGGTTTTTTCCATGCATGGAAAAAATATTTGAACGGCTGTACATAAATAATTCAAAAAACGATATTACTTAAAAAAAAATCTTGGAAGATTTGTAATATTTTTAGAAAATACCAGTTGTAAACTTTATACGTACAGGCATTGAAACGTTATATTTTTATCTCATTTGACCACTAAAACATGTACTTAGCACCCCGTTTCAGTATTTTACCCATCAAAAAAAAGTTGCGATTTTCTTTTCTAGCGGTTTAAATTTGCCCCTAGCGGGAAAAATCAAGCGATAGCGATTAGAAATCATGGAGTTGTCATAGTCATGGGGGCAATTACCCGCAAACTAGTTGGAAAATTACAATTTAAGGACGAATAATAGTTAGCAAAACTGGTACTAATGTGGTACTCGCGGATTTAGATCTGAAGTGACTCGTTGGCATTATTACTGTACCAGTCGGTTAAGACCAAAATTGTATAGAAAAAATCAAATCAAATGTTTTTCTTTGATGAACGTAAATTCGACCGATGATTTCCTCTTATTGCGATAATATGGTCCATTTACGAAATGACATTTAAAATTCTTTGTGTTTATGATATAAGATTTAAGTGTTTATTTGCAAACTGCTACACTCAGAAAAACAAGTTAGTAGAAAAATTTGTAAACGGTTTTCAATCCCACTTTACTATTTTTGTTCTAATTTTTAGTAAAAAAAAAAATATTTAGTAAATTGTTTTGCTATTTACATTTTACAAATTACAGAATGTTTACAGATTTTCGTTGGTAACTTCAGAAATCAATTTAAAAATTTTTGAAAAGCGATTTACTAAAATTAGCAAAAAAAAATTACTTATTTAAAAAAAGTGGATATTGAAAGAAATGTTATTTCTAATAATTAAAACTAACAGATACAAACTTAAATTACCTTAAAATGTCACAAAGGTTAAAAAAAGGGATCGAAAGTGAAGATACATTTCACACCGACTCATGTCCAAAAATAGGACTAAAAACATTTTTAGTTCTAAAATTTGACCTTAAAATAAAAAAAAAATTACTAAAAATATTTTTCAAAATAAAAGTTAGAAAATAAAAACAAAATGATAAATTCGTTTATGTTTTTATTACTGTTTTTTAGCCTTTGATTTGTTTTTTTTTTCTTTAATTTTGTCTAAAATATTTTTTGAAAAAAAAATAAATTTATTTTATTTATTTTATATTAATCATATAATTACAAATTATATCCTAATACCCTAACCGAGCACTAGCAACAAAGGCCATCGTCCCGTTGTAGCGAAAACAGACCAGAGCCTGTTGTGTGAATCGAACCCACGACCCCCGCACTGATAAGCTAGCACACTACGAACTTGTCTACCGGGGCGCTCTAAAATATAATAAAAACTGGAGCAATTTCAGAAGAAATAAGCAGCTTTAAAGTATAACAAGTGTATCTAAAAATAATTGAGTTAATTTGGGCATTTTTATAAAGTTTGTTTTTTATAAATTAAAATTCATTAAGTTTACAGCAATTTACAAAAATTAGTGCATTAGTAGCGTTTACTAAGTTTTTATACTAATTTGATTGTACTAATATTAATAATACTTAGTAATTTTTTTTTGCTGATTTTAGTAAACCGATTTTAAGTTTCACTTTACAGAAGGTTTACTAAAATTTAGTAGCGGATATTAATTTTTTCTACTAATTTCATTGTACTACACGTAAGCAGTCATGTGTTGCTTACATTAGTAAAAAATACCGCTGGCCTCAAATTAGCAAAATTTCTTGTAATAACAGCAAAATTTTTTTGTTGCCATTACAGCCTTTTTTTGGTGAGTGTACCCAAGAAACATTTTTACGGACTCTCCGACACGTACGGATTCATGAATCCGGTTCTACTGCACGTTTACGGATCGGTCCGTATAATTGATTTTTCGAAAATAGTACCTTTTGACTCCGTTTTGGTGATGGATAGAGATGCTAAATATGCTGGAGATGAATATTTCATCTAATTAAATTTGTAAAAGTTTTATTTTGTTATTTTATTTTAAAACATATCTTTATAAATAAATTTAAAGAAAAAAACTATTATTTGTTATTCCAAATTATAAAATTTGGGCATTTACATAAATCCGTTTTTTTGATGAAAAACGGTAGGAATACGGATCCGTAAGCGGTCCGCCATTGACGGACTTTCAACGGACAACTCCGTTTTTCATTCGATATACCCTGTCCGTAAACGGTCCGTCATTGACGGACTTTTAACGGATTCGAATCAGTTT
Source organism: Eustalomyia histrio (assembly GCA_949748255.1). NCBI lineage: Eukaryota > Metazoa > Arthropoda > Insecta > Diptera > Anthomyiidae > Eustalomyia > Eustalomyia histrio. The sequence continues at coordinate 19,579,772 of OX456525.1, forward strand.
CGATGTTCCTTAAAATCCGTTTTCTGGTCCGTATACGGATCCAGGAAACTGTACGTAAATGGAGTTGGATTCCGTTTATGACGGACCGAAAACGGTACGTAAACGGAACGTATTGTTTGTTGGGTATTATAGGTTTGTTTTTTTTCGAATTTTATTTTTTATTTATTTTTTATTTTATTTATTCAAATATTCAAGAACCAGGCCCTCTGGGCCAAATATGGTTCGTATACTACTAAAAAAACAATTTACTATATAAAAAAAAATATATCTATATAAAATGCCTAAACTAAAATAATAACTAAAATATAAAATTTAAAATAAAATTTAAAATTTAAGGTCCATAATGTAGCAATTAAGAAAAGATAAAATTAGAGTTATCATAAATTAGAGAGGGTGTTACATACCGAAATACTGCACTAATTTGCATTTAAACGTAGCCTTTGAAAAAGCGAAATTTTTAAGGTATCTAGGAAGCGAATTCCAATTTCTAGTTATCCTCACATTAAAGGATCTTTCATAAATGGATGAAGTTATACGATGAAAAACTATTTGAGGGTTTCTACTCGATTTTGTGAAATTAAAATTCTCAACAATATAACTAGGACAATTCGTTTTAATCACCTTGTGAAATAGCAACAAAATTCTCAATTTGATTAAATTTTCAAAAGAAATACCAACAAAATCTAATACAAAAGGAGTGACGTGTTCCCTCATTCTTAATCTATAAACATATCTTATGATACGATTAAATGTAAGATGAAGGCGTCTAAGTAAAACACTATTAGTACCCGTGAACACCTCTAAGGCGTATAATAATTGTGACATAAGAAGACCACTAGCAACACGTTTCCTCACATGTAGAGGCAAACATAAATCTAGAGACCACAATCGCCTTAAGGTAGCATTCACACGAGCACAAACGTAATCAATGTGCTTTGAAAAACGTAATTGATCATCCACAAAAACACCCAAACACTTAATTTCAGTGACGAAATTTATCCTAACACCTCCTAATGATACATTCAAATTACTGGAGTCAAAACCAAAACACATTGCCTTTGTTTTGCCAGGATTAATTTCCAACCCATTAGTATCCATCCATTGAGAAATCCTATTAAGGTAAAACTCAATGTTCGCTTCCAAAACATCAAAAAATTGCCTTTCCCCAGAAAATAAAATCTGTACATCATCCGCATATATAAATGTTTCAAAAGAGTTATTATCAATGACATTAATAAAATCATTTAAATACATCATAAATAATATGGGGCCAATTACAGAACCCTGTGGAACACCACTGGTAACCTCCAATAAACTAGAGTTCCTGTCTCCTACAGAAACAATTTGTGACCTTTTACCAAGATATGAACATATAAGTTTACATGCAGATTTAGAAAAATTAAAAAAATTACATAATTTAGTTATCAGCCTTGAATGTAAAACTTTATCAAAGGCCTTTGATAAATCTAAGGAAAGCAATACACTACATTTTTTCTCATTAAGCTTACGTCTTATTGAATCAGTTAACCCAAGAAGAAGAGTTGTAGTACTATAATTCCGTCTAAAACCAGATTGGTTAGGATGAAGCAATCTTTTAGCATTAATATAAAACATCATCTGATCTTTTATAATGTGCTCAACAACTTTTGAAAGAACGGGTATCACAGAAATTGGACGAAAATTTTGTAAAAGATTTGAATTACCATCCTTTTTAATCGGCACAACACGTGATATCTTCCAATCACCAGGAAATTTGGAAGTCATAAAAATTGTATTTACAATATGAGTAAAAGAAACACAAATATAAGGATAAATAATCCTAAAAAATTTCGGTGGTATACAATCGTAACCAGCAGCATTCGAATGTATCCTATTAAGCGCGCAATATACATCATCCGCTATAACAGGTTGAAACTGAAATGAATCTTCCAAGGGAAAAATAAGCTCATCAAAAACAGATGTGGATGGTTCACATGATTGATTAGAAATAAAAAAATTATTAACAATGTCAGGGTCAACATCCCCAACTTTATCGCTCGAATCAATACCACCACACGTCCGCAAAACATTCCAAATTTTTTTTTTTTAATTTTAAAAGAATTTTAAATCTGTATCTGTAACTTACTGTAAAGAAAATGACTATCCCTACTTATCTGACTTTTTTTATTTTTTTAAACCAATACAATTTGAACATTTGGAGGCCGCCTTTGTACGAAAGCTGTTTTTGCCGGAATGCGAAACAGAGCAATTATATTATGTACGCTCTGCTCTAATTCATTTGTTAGTTTTTGTTTTTTTTAATATTTTTTCAAACTAAAAATACAAAAATTTCAAATTTTTTATGAGAAATATTTTTGTTTACATTTAAAATTGAGAAGCCGAGAATTTCCAAGATTTGGCAGCATTTTTATAATTTCTTAATTTTTAAGCAGCTATATCTATAACTTCTTAGGAAGTCTATATCAACTTAAATTTGTATCAAATATTTATATAAAATTCGAAAAAAAACTAAACTTATATTATTAAAAACAAATATAAAGAAAATCAGAATTTTAAAAATCGTATTTAAATTGAATTTTTTTGAAACAGTCTTTACATAGTGTCTATGGAATTTACACACAACTGGTTCAAAATTATTGTTTTAAAAAGAAAAATATTAGCCTAAATGGTACTAAAGAGACATCTATGAAATTAGTTCTGGAGTGACTCTTTGGCGCAAGTACTTTGTCAGTTAATTTTTTTTCGTAATAAAAAAAATTAAGGCGTTTATTTGCAAACCTAGATTTTATTATTAAAAAGAAATGCAAAATATAAGAATTTCAAAACTTGCATTTAAATTTTGGAATTTTTTTTAAACATTTCCTACCTCGATACTATTAAACAACTGGTCAAGTTTCTTATTTATTTTGAGAATTAATTTTGTAATTACTAGCTAAGAAACTAGTTCGGCTAATTTCAAAACTAGTTTGGGTATTTGTTAATACGAAATTTTCAAGATAAATCTTCATTTTAAATACAAGTTAAATTTGCGAATATTTTTCAAAAAATTAAGTAGATTTTAAAATATGACATTTACATTAAAAAATCTGTCAGAATTGATGGATCGCATGTGCGATGCATTTTAAGTTTTTAGCTGTGTTATTTATTCGAATGCTTTTGAAGGTCGATGAATACGAATCTAATACCCAAATATCAGAATTCAATTATTTTGATTTTTTCTTTTTAAAAAAATGCATACCAACTTTTTATATAAAAAATCTTTCTTTTATATTTTTCATATAAAAAAACACACTAATTTAATTCTAAAATTTGTTTTAAATTAATATTTGTTTTCTTTTTTTCTTTTTTTTTGCAGTTTCGCAAAAATTTTTAAGGTAAGTCCACTATGTCTTCACATATTATCTATATCTAACTTGGGGAAGTATGACAAAATTAAAATACAAAAAGCTAGCCATTTTATTTCCCCTTTAAATGAGTTTTGGCCACTATTGACGATCTTCCCATATTTGGTCTTTACTATCACACATTCAAATTTCAGCGCAATCGATGGATGATCCCGGGCATGTTTTGCCTGTTTGCTAAAAAATTGTTTATATTTCAGTAGGAATATTTTTTTTGGAAAAAATGTTTATGTAAAATATCTTTTTTTTACGAGAATTTTAAGAACACTCAGAAAAAAAGTTTGTAGAAAAATTTGCAAAAGGTTTTAAATCCCACTTTACTATTTTTGTACAGATTTTTAGTAAAAAAATTATTATTTAGCAAATCTTTTTTTGTTTCTAAAAATCAGCCCTAAAAATAAATGAAATGTGACCTTTAAAGTAAAAAAAATTACTGAAATATTTTTGAACACATTTACCAAATTATAACAAAATGATAAATTCCTTTATTTTTACAAATTTTAAGCGTTTGATTTTTTTGTCTTAAATAGTTTTTGAAAAAAATAAAATAAAAAAAAATTTTGATGCTCGATAAAAAAATAAATAAAATTTGGTATTAATAGTATTTAGTAATTTTTTTTGCTGATTTTAGCAAACAGATTTTAAATTCCACTTTACAAAAAGTTTACTAAAATTTAGTAGCGGCAGCTAATTTTTTCTACAAATTTCATTGTACTACACGTCAGCGGACATGTGCTGCTAAGATAAGCAAAAAATACCGCTGTGCTCAAATTAGCGAAATTTCCCTTAATAACATCAAAATTTTGAGTTGCCATTACAGAATTTTTTGGTGACACGATTTCCAGCTGGGGGACTCAAAAAATAGTTTAAATTTCGAATAAAAATAAGATTTTAGCTCGTCCAACAAAAGTTAAAAAAAAAAATTATTTACAAAAATTTAGAATTCTCGATGAGTTTCAGAACTGAAACTGAGATAAGCCCCAATCAGATAGTGAAAGTGCCAGTAAATAGTGGCAGTACTGTCACACATTGTTTCTGAATTTTACAAAAAATTATTAAAATATTTTTAAGAATTTCTTATAGCATTTTGTTTGAAGGCAGCCCTTTTTTATTTATTTTTTCTTAACAGTGAAAATTTAAGAAATTAAAAAAACCTGCCTTCATGACGTTTATCTGTGCTTAGATTCTATAAGACGATTATAATTTATCGTCGAATTTCGATAATAAATATCTATCATATTACATACAAATTTGTAATTGTTGTTACAAATTTGGTAAAAGTCAGTAATTTTGAATCTCGTAGTTCCACAGTTTAGCAAGTAAAATCTTTAAAACGATAGAATTTTAACATCGAAAGTGGACGATAATCGTCGCTCGTCTTATATAATCTCTGCACTGGTTTAACTGGTGTAGACAGTGTTTTAAACACAATACGATAGTTTCTCGATTACGCAGGATTTTAAACCTTCAGTTTAAAACACAATGCAAGTTTTTATCAAGAAATATTTTTATTAAAGATATTTATAATATAAATTACTATAAATATTTTTAAATAGCAATTTCACCATATTTGCCACCTTGTTTATAATTGCTAAATTAATTTTATATTAATATTTATATTCTGTATTATAGTAGTAAACTTTTTTATCATTTCAAGATGCCTTTTAAAGGTTAGCGACTTTTTTTTAACATAAAAAAAATTTATTAAATTTAAAACAAAACCTTAATTTAAAACAAACACATCTTCGTTCAATAAACAGTCATACAATACAATTGAAATTATACTGTCAGATGACGTGACACCTACACTTTATGTTAATTGTTTCAACTTAAAAAAAAATAACAAAAAATTCGTTTAACGAAAAATATTAAGTTCTCACTATACAATACAACTCTATTGTTTTATTCTATTAGGTTTGTGTGGTACACTTAAAGAAAAACTTAATTATTATTATGAAAAGTTTGATAAATTGTTGTGTCATGAAACATTTCATAATATTTCTGAAATTTTATACTTTATGAAGGTTGAGTTAAATAATTTATAGAGGATGACATTAGGCGGATTCATGTAATGTCGTATTATATTGACATTTTATTTTTATTACATAAGTGTCAATAATGTTTTACCATCTCAGGCAGTGTTGCCACTGACAAAAATTTTTTGTAAGCAAAATTTTCAAAAAATAAAAAATAACCAAAATTTAAAGTTTTATGTTTTTATTTATAAATAATTTTTTTTTTAATTTGTACTGGAAATATTATTTTATAGGAAAAATTTATGAAAAATTAAATTACCTTATTTCATTGACTGCAGTCTTTTTCAATAAAAACCCAAAACAATCCAAAAAAAAAACGTTCCGCTTAAGTACCGTTTTCAGTACGTCATAAACGGAATCCAACTCCGGTTACGTAAAGTTTTCTGAATCCGTTTACGTACCAAAAAACGGATTTTAAGGAACATCAAAACTGATATGTTGAAGGTCCGTCAAAGAAGGAAGGTTTACGTGCTTTTCTTTGTGTGGTGTAAAAACCGAAGTTGAGTCAGTAGAAAGCAATTTTACGGACTGTTGTGTCCTGTAAAGTACTGAATGACTCTGTTTTCAAAACACCGTATCCGGTCAGTACCTGTACCGTTGTTTAAAATTAAAAACGGTCTTGAAGATTTACCTAAGTTTATCCTATTTTATATTAATTTTGAGTAGTACATATTATTTTTTTTTTTGATTTATTAAAACAAATGAAAATAATAAACAACACAAAAAAAACATTCAAAGAAAGTAGTAACCATCCATTATCACGTTTTCATTTTGTCATTTTATAAAGTTTAATACCTGATATAAATAAAAAAAGATAGTTTTTATTCAGCTAATAATATTTACAATGTAAAAACACTTTTCGATTAGCCGCATACAAGTACATCAAGTTTTGACCTTAGCTTGCATTCATGCAATTTTAAATTTAACAGAAGGGTTGCGCGGTTTTAGATATTTATTCTATTCTATTTGGCTGGATATTTATATTTTTATAAAAGCAATAAACAATACCGTTTGGTACGGAATCAAGACTGATGAAAGACGGTGAGGTCAGTTTTAACGGCACGGAAACGGTTACAGCGAACGGAGTAAACGTAAACGTGCCGAACAATCCCGATTCATGATTCCGTATGTGTCGGAGAGTCCGTAAAAATGATTCTTGGGAAGTTAAAAAATGTTCTTGAGTTCACATACAATCAAACATGTAAAAAAAATTTTATTGCCAAAAAAGTTACCAAAATGAAAAAGTTTACATCTCCATATTGGAAAAAATGAACAATTTTGGTTAAAAATTATCAAAACTGCAACACTGATCTCAGGTAAATTTATTTTACAACAATTTTTTTTTTGGCAAAATTCGACTTTATTCATCAACATAGTCACTTTTAAGAGCGATAAAATCACTTCAACGCCTTTCTAACATTTCGATACCTTTTTTATAGACTGATTTATCTGTGGCCTCAAAATAGGGCTCTGTTTCGGCAATCACCTCTTTAGTCGAACCAAATCTCTTACCAGCGAACATTTTTTTTTGAGGTCTGAAAACAGGTAAAAATCGCTGGGAGACAAATCTGACGAATACGGTGGGTGCGGAAGCAATTGAAAGTATAATTCGTGAAATTTGGCCATTGTCTTCAAGAAAAGCAAACGCAGTACCCATTTCGAAAACAGCTTTCTTATGGATAAATGTTCATGCAAAATAAAGACGATCACTTTAAGATATCAGCTATCTCCTGCAACTTCAATTTACGGTCTGCCGAATGAATTTATGTTCCGGTATCACCACCTCTTTTGGGCAACCGCTCTATCGGTGTTTGTACGACCACATTTAAAGTCAACAAACCACTTTTCTGGAGCAGAGGTCGAATAACACTTATCAATCCGTAATCATAGTCAAGCAGTAAAGCCGGCTTTTTTTTTAAAAACGACTTTAAAAACCTGTTATTATCTATTTTGCTATTATAGGCAGAATTAAAGCCAGTTGTAAGTTGAACCGACTTTAAATGGGTATCACAAGTAATAAACCAAATGCCCGCATACATTTTGTACTAAAAAATAAGCTAGTGGCAACACTGATCAGCTGATTTTATATTAGCCTAAAAAAGGAAAGTATGTAAATCAAAGATTTGCAATTGCAAAATGTGAAAAGGAAAAACTTTATAAAAAAAATAGAAAAGTGTATTTTTATTAATAAAAATTTATTAACTTAATAAATATTATGTAAAACCCCTTATTTATTGATATAATTTTCCTTTCAATATTTTGCAATTCAAATATTTTTTTTCACAAAAATTTTCTTGGCGAAAAGCAGCTGTTGTATGTGTTGTTAAATTGAATAAAACTAACTTCAGGTAGTTTTAATTTTAAAGCATACTTTAACGATTAAAGTATACTTTTACATGTCTATAGTTGGCCAAAAGTATACTTTTAAGAAAAGTCGACTTAAGAACTCCTAAAGTATACCTTATTTTAACTAGGATTATGCGCAAAAGTAGCGTCTCTAAAACAGCTGTAACTTGTTCACTAATGAACGAATTGTCATAAAATTTTGAAGGTTGGTTGTTCCAAAACATCATGGATTTTTCGTAAGAGACGCCACCTATGTGTCATCCTACGGACATTTCAGCCAATCTGTTATATTTGTACACTTTATACGAGTCGATTGATGAATACATATATATAAAATTGTTTCGTTTGATGAAAATTGATAAATATTTTTTTTGAGTGTATATTCTGACCATATTTTTCCCCAGCGGTTTCATTCCTTTTTTTTAACATTTTTAAAAATTGGAAGTAAACAATACAACACAAATACTACTTGTTTGCACATCATTACCATGTAACTAAATATACAATTTTAATCTTAAGTTAATATCAGAGCAGTGACTTTCATGCAAATGCATGTTTGTACTCAGTGAGCCAAAATCGTTTTAGACCAAATATTTTTCCGAATCAAAGAATTTTACACATCATTGTTTTTATGTAATATGTTGTTATAAATGTATTTTTTTGTATATTTGGCTTTGAAGTGCATATATTTTGGTCATATTTAATGATTTTTAATACAAAATTTTTGCATATTTTAAATTTCATTGTATATTTTATTAAAATTTAAAAAATAAATTAAAAGAAAAATTTGTATATCTTGATAAAAAAAAAAAAAAAATACTTAAATAAGAAGTAAACTGTTGCCATACACTTACTCTTAAACAAAAACTGCGGTAGAATCAAATAAAATACAATTTGAAATTGATGAATGGGTGATCAACACTAGGGCTCGGAAGTTCATGTAAGTACATGTTTGTTGTCGTTAGCGGGAGACAAGCATAAACTGAATATCTTTGTGAATAAACAATTTCGACTTGTTAATGCATATTTTTACATAAATTAATATTTTCTACACTCAGAAAAAAAAGTTAGTAGAAAAATTTGTAAACAGTTTTCAATCCCACTTTACTATTTTTGTACTAATTTTTAGTAAAAAAAATTATTATTTAGTAAACTTTTTTGCTATTTACATTTTACAAATTACAGAATTTTTACAGAATATTTACACATTTTTGTTGAAAACCGATTTGCTTAAATTAAAAAGTGGATATTGAAGGAAATATCATTTCTAATAATAAAAGCTTTTACTTACAAAAAGCAATAGATAGGTTAAAAAAGGGATCGGAAGTGAAAATACTTTTTACAACCGAGTGTTGTCCAAAAATAGGACATCCACTTAAAATAGCCCTAAAAACTTTTTTAGTTCTAAAAATCAGCCCTTTAAACAAAAAAATTTGACCTTGAAATCCAAAAAATTACTAAAAATATTTTTCAAAACAGAAATGACCAAATAAAAACAATGATAAATTTGTTTGTTTTTACTATGTTGTCTAAAATATTTTTTGAAAAATTAATTAAAATAAAAAAATGTTGCTCGATAAAAAAAAATATAAATAAGCAGCTTTAAAGTGTAACAAGTGCATCTAAAAATAATTTGTGCATTTTTAATAATTTTATTATATTATATTTCTTTTTATTTTTTGAGTTTTTCCATATTTTAAAATTCCATTGAGTTTAGTTCACAAATATTTTTAAAAAGTTTTTGTTAATTAGAGCTAATTTATTTTTCTTTTTTTACTCATGTTTGCTTTTTTCTGTTTTTTTTTTTGGATTTTCCAGTTTTTAGCTTTAAAGTAGCTTATTATTAAGATTTTTGAGCTTTTTTTACATTTTTTTGCCTCAGTGCTTTTTTGTAATAAAAAAATATATTTTCTGCTAGTTTTGTTTATTTCAAATAAAAGTGTTTTTCCCGAAAATTTTTTTTGGTTTAAATACATTGATTTTAGCTTTTCTGTCTTCTCTCCTAAATATCGGTTCACACACCGCAATTTTTTTTGCAACACTTAAATTCTCTTTAAAACTTGCATTGGTGTCCACACTTTGGAAGTCTCTTATTGCAATTTTAGTATCTCTTACATCTAAAAAAGTACGTATTAGAAAACAACTACAAGCAAGTCTGTACCCTTCTCCGGTCTTTCCTCCCTCTCCTATAAACTCAGAATTGCTGCAATTAAAGTTGCTGTGTGTGAACCGGAACTAATGATTATAATTTTAAATTATTTTTTAATATCAATTTTATATTAATTTATAGAATTTTTTTACGGTATTTGTAGATGAAAACATCTTAACATCAGTAAAGACGCTACAAAACTTTTTAGATTTTTTCATGAAATTACCTTCTGCATTTTTAACAAGTTTTTGTGGAATTAACAAATTGAATTTTGTTATTTTAACAAATACAAATTTGTCAATACGATTATTGCTTTGTAAAGTATTTGTGCTTACGATAAAAATGTGCATTTTATTAATTTGAATTAAAAAAATATTTATTTTATTTAACAATTCGTTAACTGTTATGTTGACTTCACTTACAAATTTTAATTCGAGGAAAAGTTCCTGCGCTCGAAATGAAAAGATACTGTTTTTGTTACGAAATATATTTTTTTATTCAATATAATGTCCTAGATGCTCAATACACTTGTTCCAATGATCTTCCAATAATTTTATCCCATCCTTATAATGGTTTTCCGGAAGCTCTGCAAAATAACCGTCTACGGCTGCTATGGCCTCTTTATTCGACGAAAAATGCTTTCCACGAAGGAATTGTTTGAGATTTCTGAAGAGATATTAGTCACTGGGAGTCAAATCTGGTGAATACGGTGAATGTTCAAGCAATTCGTACTTTAATTCTTTGAATTTAGCCATCGTCAAAACACTTTTGTGAGCAGGTGCATTGCCTTGATGAAAAATGATTTTTTTCTTCTTTAAACCAGGTCTTTTCTCATGAATTTTTTCATCCAGCTGATCCAAAAGGCTGCAATAATATTCAGAGTTGATTGTTTTACCTTTCTAAAGATAATCAATCAACAAAATTCCTTTTGCATCCCAAAAAACTGATGCCATAACCTTCTTTGCTGATCGTTGTGACTTCACCTGCTTTGGAGCTGAACAACCAGCTTCAGTCCACTGTAATCGTTCTTATTTCAATTTAGGATCATGGTGGTAGATGCAAGTCTAATCCATAGTTATAAAACGATGCAAGAAGTCGGTTTTATTCGGCTTAGAACGCTCCAAATTACGCTGAGAAATTTGTTTTCGATCCAGTTTTTGTTGAATTGTTAATGTGTGCGGCACTAACTTTCCAAACAGTTTTTTCATACGTATTTCTTCATGTAAAATATGGAGTACTCGTTCGTCTGAGATGCCTATGGCATTAGCAATTTCACGCTTAGTCAAACTTGGATCTTCACTAACCATATTATGTACCTGCTCAATGATTTCTGCTGTGGTTGCAGTTTTTGGTCGTCCTTCGCGTGGATCGTCTTTAAGGCTGGTACGACCACGTTTAAATTCACCAGCCCAAAATTCAACGGTGCGTTTTGAAGGTGAGGACTCCTTATACACTTCTAACAATTGTTCATAAATTTCCTTTGCTTTTAAACCCTTCAAAACAAAGAATCTAATGACTGCACGCACGCAAAGAAAAAACATAGTTGGGAGAATCATATTCGAAGAGCATCATATATTTTTGGGTTTATGATTGTGCCAACCATAGTCGTACTATATTATGGTTATCATATTATGATAATAAAATATCCATAATTTTGCCATAATATGGTCCCTACAGTTATATTATGATTCAAATATTACAATATTTTGATTCTGTATAAATATATTATGATGTTGAATTTATCATAATATGATTGCATATAATCATAGTATGCTCAAAATATTATTACATTATGGTCCCCATAACTATATTATGATTTCTGGATTATCATTATATGATCCATATAAAATCTTTACATAGAATCTTTTTGACAATGAATTGATTATTGTAAATTATATTACATGTATAAGGAATTTTCGAAAAAAACCCTTAAAAAAAATCTTCTAAAGTTAAAAAAAAATAAGCTGGATCTTAATAGGTCAATTGATGAAATGTTTTAATGCCACATGCAAGGAATTTTCTGTCCAGTTTTAGTAAACAATATATGATTGTTTTTTAAGACATTTTGGTTTTTATGAAAACAAGACAATACTCCTATTAGGACTGTAAATGTCAAAGTCATGTTTTATTTGATGTATAATTATTCATTGATTGTTGACAGCATTTTATGGTTACATAATTATCATATTTTTTTCATAGTCAAAATTTTTGTTACCACAGTATGGTTACAGCCAATCATCTTATAAAATACAAGGTGTCAATCATAAAATAGTGAAATATTTACTATAATAATGATGGTAGCGACCATGTTGATGGTGAGACAAACAATAATATGGTTGTGAAAACCATACCCGATTGCAGCAAGCACAATATAGTAGCAGTGATCATGTTGCAACCATGTTTTTTCTCTGCGTGCGATATTAAATTTTTTCCATATTAAAAAAAATCAATGACACGTCAATTTCAAATGGCTTGTAAACAAAGAAAGAATTGACAGAATGACTTGCAACTTTGCATGTGTTCTCAGGACAGTTATACCAACTTGAAAAAAAAAGTTTGAAGCTAGCAGTGCCATCTCTTGGTGAGCGCAGGAACTTTTCAACCAACCTGTATTTTTATTGCATTTCACTTTTAAACCAACGCTCGAGAGTAATAAATATGATTGTTAAAAATCGCCAACTTCTAAGGGCATTTTTTTTTATTTTTAGTGCACATTTTTGGATTTTTAGGACATAATTTTGGTTTTTGCTGCATATTTCGTTTTAAGTGCATATTTTTAATTTTTTACTGCATATTTTAAAACCATGTTTTTGAATGCATGAAAATTGCTGCCTTGATATGTATCTTTACAAAATGTCTATTATGTCTCTATTGTTTCCATAACATATTTAAATTTTAATTGTGGTTTTATTTTCTATTTATGGGTTAATTATTTACTCATGGAGAGTTATTAGATAGATGTATAGATAATATCTTATTTCAACACAATTATTTTCATATATTTTTTTAAATTAAATGTACTCTTTGCTGGTATATAGGATTAGGAAAAAATAGAAAAAAGTTTTATTGCTAACCATGTGTACCGCCAAATGAAAAACTACCTTTTTGATAAAAAAACTAGTAAAAAAGGCTAAATTCGGCTGTGCCGAATCTTTGAATACCCTCCACCAATATCATAAAAATATGTTCTCTACTGTTTTTGATACAAATAATCACCCTTATTCTAGTTGTCGTCACCGACATAAGACAATGTTGTCTTGGGATTTTTTTTAGAAATTGGTATTCCCAAATTAACTTTCAAACCTTTTAAAAAAATTAGAAGATTAACATTCTTTAAAGTAACAGACTTTGATTTTGCTAATCACTTGTTATCCGGCAGATTAAAGATATTGGATTTCTGTATGAGAAGTCTTCTTTCCAATACTAGATTTTCTTTATTTTCTTCATCACTGGTATCAAAATTTAAATTACACATAAAAAACATTTTTTCGCAAAAATAATAAACAAAATAAATCTGCCGACTCAATTTTTAGAGATGTGTTTTTGTTTAAATCGATAAACTGTCGACGTCGTTACAACACTGTTTTAGAATACCAATTTGGTGTCGAAGTGATGTCGATTTCGAAGCAAAGTGATGTTGACTCAAAAACGACGACGACATTGATAACGACAACTAGAATAAGGGTGAATATAAAAAAACTTTTGAAGTAAAATTATGTAGGTGAAAAACTTTTTTAGATGTAAAAAACTTTTTTAGATGTGAAAAGAATTTTTTTGGTGAAAAAAAAAAAAAAAAAAAAATAAATTAGAGGTGGAAAAAATTTTTTGAGGTGAAAAAATTTTTTGTGGTGAAAAAAATTTTAGTGATGAAAAAATGTTTGAGGTGAAACAAAAATATTTACTGCTAAACGACTGGTGAAAAAAATATGAGAAAATATGTTATGTACCAGTCGCTACTATGAAATTGTACAAAATTTGTATGGGCAATTTAGTTTCTAGAGATTTTTAACCATGGACTGTACAAAAAACACATTTTAAAGCATAGTTTTTAGCAAATACTCAATTTTGTTACTGGCTAATTGGGACAAGCTCTGCAGTATAATATGCCTAATGGAGAGAATGCACTTTTTGATGCGCCACGTATTGATAAATAACGAATGTTCTTTCTTTAAAAAATTAAAGTGTGTTTGTACCAAAACAAATAAATTTGTTAAAAAAAAGAACATGAGTTGTAACTATTTGTCAATAGATGGCCCATCAAAAGGTGCATTCACTCCATTAGGCTTATTTTGCTGCATAGCTAGTCTCCATTAGCCATTTTGTGCTACATTATGCAGTACAGTATTATTGATTTTCTATTTTCTTCTTAACATAAATGAATATTTGCCAAAAACTATAAAAAATATATGTTTTATGTGCATATTATACCTTAATTTTTTAAATCAATATTCATTTAGATGTTTAAGAGCACAATATTGCACTTTATTCACGTGTATTTTTTTAGATGTTTAAGAGCACAATATTGCACTTTATTCACGTGTATTTTTTTATGAAAGAAAAAATTAACATAAATATACATTTGCCAATCCCTCAATTCTCAAAAATACAAATACAAATAGAATAAAAAAATACTATTTTCCTCTTTGAAAATTTCTTTTTTGACATAGAAATGTGAAACAAATGCTTTTATTACGTCAAACATTTAAAAAATTGATTTTAAAATTATGTAATAAGTCTACTAGTAACATCTGAATGCATTATAATTTAAAGTTTGTAGTTAATTTAATATTTTTGGTAAATAAATTAATTGAAAGCCTAATCCAAAGCCATATAGACCTAGCCATGGGGCAGGATATAGTTTTGATGTGATTCTGCGTCACCTATTCAAAAGTAGCGGCACTAAAGCAAGTATGTATTTTGCTCTTTCTTAAGATATAAATGTCTTTGGTTACAAAAACAAAAAAATACATTTTATGGAATGAAACGAAAAACCAACAAAGCTTAAAAGAAAAAAAAAATAGATACAGAAAAATTGTAACAATTTGTATGGAAAATTTAGAGGTACCTTCACATGATCACTCATAACTTTTGAACCGCTAGACCGATTTTGCTCATTTCCAATGCCAAACTGCTCGGAAGTATGTTCAATAATCTGGGTCGTAATCGCCTTTTCAACAGACAGACAGACGGACATCGCTAAATCGACTTAAAATTGCAAAAAGATCACGAATATATATACTTTATGGGGTCTTAAACCTATATTTAGACATGTTACAAACGGGTACAAAATTGTTTTAATCAAAAAAAAGCGGTAAAATTTTTCGTTAAACTAATTGATTTTTTAGTTATTTCTACTGAGTAATTTAAATTTTTGCTAGTAATTAAGATGAACTTCAATTTAAGCCAATTTAAATCAAACATAAATCAAACTTCTTTAAACTGATTGCCAGAGAAGACAAAAAACAAAATTTAACGTATTTAAAGCAAAAAAACAAACAAAAGTAAAAAGTTGGAAAAATACGTTAAAAGAAGAAAAAATGCTTAAAAGCAAATTTAAAGTTCAAAAATCTTAAGAAAAATATAATTTAAAGCTAAAAACTCAAAAAAGTAGAAAAAAGCAAATATATCTATATTTATCAAAATTGTTTTAAGCAAAAAAAGCGGTAAAATTTTCTGTTAAATTAATTGATTTTTTAGTTGTTTCTACTGAGTAATTTCTATTTTTAATAGTTATTTAGCAAATTTAGATCAATCAAGATTCTTTAAAATGATTAATAAAAAAAACAAAATTCAATGTATTTAAAGCAAAAAACAAACAAAAGTAAAAAAAGTTGGGAAAAAATATTTTTTTCTTTTTAAAATCACTGAGGCAAAAAATGTGAAAAGAGCAATTTAAAGCTCAAAAATCTTAAGAAAAAGCTATTTAAAGCTAAAAATTGGAAAATCCAAAAAAGCAAATTTGTCTTTTTCACTGATTGCATCTCAGCAAAAGCACACATTACCAAATAATGGGTAAAGTAATGTATAGCCATAGGGCCGATGGATTACTTTACACCTTACTTCATTGATGAATTTTGCATGAGCCTCAAAGTAATGGGTTTATTCTTACAATTATGCTTATTAAAAAATTTAAAGTAATAGCTTTGCAATTAATTATTATCAGTTTTAAGAGTCATTATTTTATGTTAAATTGTAATGTATTATGTATCCAACTGTTGGTAACTTATTACTTTATGTTTCAAAATAATGCTGCAAGTAAGAAGTATACATTTTAAAGTAATGCACTATTTAACTAACTATTGGTAACTCATTACCTTATATTTCGTAATAATATCGGTAATTTATCACTTTTTATTGAAAAATAATGATATAGATAAGGAGTACACATTACAAGGTAATGCAGGAGTTTATCGCACCCATTACCAAAGTTTTCCTGGGATATTTAGTTTTTTATTTAAAAAGCCATCTTTTGCTGTTTTAATATGTATATGTCTGTCCCGAAAGGGACACAAAATCCAATTAAATAACATAAGTTTTAACAAAATTTTCACTTTTTATAAAAAACTACAGAAACAAAAAGTTTAATTAATAACTACATACATAATACAAACATAAAATAGTCGGTGGGGTATTATTATTATTAAAAAGAAAGTGAAAACATGTCAAATTGTAAAATAACATTTTGTCAACAATCTTCAATAACAATTGTAGTACATACGAGTATATAAAATTGCATGTAGTCAACGCTGATAGACAAAGGTTTTCTTTTTGAATACAAAATCAATTACAAAATCGTAAAAAAGTACATAATATAAGGGAAAATGTAAACATAAAAATTCATACATTGAATAACTTGGTAATGGTAACAACTTTGAAAAGAAGATTTAGAAAACATTGTTTGCCAAATAAAATAAAATAACAATCATGATGATTATTGTTCAATTGAAATTGTGGGAATGTTGCTTTGCTTGTTGTTGTTATTATTATTATTTTCTTGGGCAATGTTAGTAGATATTATATTTACTTGTCTAAATTAACGAAAATGTAAAAGAAAAATATTAAAGTTTAGATAATAGTTACAGGTTGGTTGAAAAGTTCCTGCGCTCACCAAGAGTTGGAACTGCTAGGTCCAAACTTTTTTTTCTCAAGTTGGTATAACTGTCCTGAGAACACATGCAAAGTTGCAAGTGATTCTGTCAATTCTTTCTTTGATTTTTTTTAATATACAAAAACTGGATCGAAAACAAATTTCTCAGCGTAATTTGGAGCGTTCTAAGCCGAATAAAACCGACTTCTTGCGTCGTATTATAACTATGGATGAGACTTTGATCTACCACCATGATCCTAAATTGAAATAAGAACGATTACAGTGGACTGAAGCTGGTTGTTCAGCTCCAAAGCAGGTGAAGTCACAACGATCAGCAAAGAAGGTTATGGCATCAGTTTTTTGGGATGCAAAAGGAATTTTGTTGATTGATTATCTTCAGAAAGGTAAAACAATCAACTCTGAATATTATTGCAGCCTTTTGGATCAGCTGGATGAAAAAATTCGTGAAAAAAGACCTGGTTTAAAGAAGAAAAAAATAATTTTTCATCAAGACAATGCACCTGCTCACAAAAGTGTTTGACGATGGCTAAATTTAAAGAATTAAAGTACGAATTGCTTGAACATTCACCGTATTCACCAGATTTGGCTCCCAGTGACTACTATCTCTTCAGAAATCTCAAACAATTCCTTCGTGGAAAGTATTTTTCGTCGAATGAAGAGGCCATAGCAGCCGTAGACGGTTATTTTTCAGAGCTTCCGGAAAACCATTATAAGGATGGGATAAAATTATTGAAAGATCATTGGAACAAGTGTATTGAGCTTCTAGGAGATTATATTGAATAAAAAAATATATTTCATAACAAAAACGGTATTCTTTCATTTCGACGCAGGAACTTTTCAACCAACCTGTAAGTTGCTATTGTAAAAGTCCAAATAAATGAAGAAACAAAAAACAAAAAATTAAAACAAAATTGTTATGCTATAACAAGATTATTGCTTGTTAAACATTCAAACATACATATTGTTAGATAATTTTAAATTTAATACTTTTCTATTGAATTTTTTAAAAGATATTAAAGAAGTATTAGTTTTATTTTTCACTTTTTTTTCTTTTTTTTAACAATTCAAATGAATGGAAAATTAAGTTTTCCTTACTGATGTATGATAAAAGTATATTTACAGGTGATTCAAGTTGCTCGCGTGCCTTTTACCATACAAATTACAAGACCCTTTATTTAGTAGAAAGTGACATTGGGTGGGAGTTTTCTTTTTGTCGTTATCTTTGAAAACAAAAAAATATTAAACTCATTATTTGAAGATTACCATACATAGTACAAGGTTTGAAGTACATATGGAATTGTTAATACGTTATATCAGAGCTAACCTATCGAAGACCCTTAGCCCTAAAAGGTCATTATTTTCTCAAATGTAGTTCCATGTACTAACACTTTTATTAATTTTCAATACAGTTGTAATTAACAAATTTGATTTACAAACTCCGAATTTTTATTGTTATGATTAATTTTCTATTTATACACTCAAAAAAAAAAAAAATAGAAATGAACTAAAAATTAATAAAAAATTCCCCTTAAAATAGTTTATAATTTTTCCTCAATTTAAGTAAAATTTTATTAAAACTTGGAAAAATTTTCTTAAAATGAATAAAAATTCCTATGTTGGGGTAAAAAAGAAATAGTTTATATACTCAGAAATAGTTTTAGGAAAAAACAAGAATTTTCTTTAGTAAAAATTTAACAATTTTTAAGAAAAATATCTCAGTTTCAAGAAATTTGCATACTAAAAAGTAAAAAAATTAAGTTTAGTTCAAAAAAAAAAAAAAAGAAAAAAATTGAAACATAATTTAATCCTATTTATTTCAAAAAATTGTGTCTAACTTAAAATGAGAATGTACTGGATCTTAATGTTTTTTTTCGCGAATAGTAAAATTAACTAAATTTTACACTCAAAAAAAAAAGACATGAACGAAAATGTAATCAAAAATTTCCTTCAAAAAAGATTATAAATTGTCCTCAATTTAAATAAAATTTTATTAAAACTTAGAAAAATTTTCTTAATTAGAAAAAAATTCCTAAGTTTGAGGAAAAACGAAATAGTTTATATACTCAGAAATAGTTCATATTTTTCCTAAGTAATATTTCTTGATTTTAGGAAAAAAACAAGTCAATTAAATAAAAATTTATTAATTATAAGAAAAAACATCTTAGTTTAAAGAAAATTGCATACTCAAATGTAATAAAATAAAGTTTAGTTCAAAAAAATTTTAGAAAAAAATATATAACAATTTTTAAGAAAAACGTCTGTTTTAAGAAATTTGTATACTAAAAAATAAAAAAATTAAGTTTATTTAAAAAAAAAAAAAAAAGAAAAAATTTAAAACATAATTTAATCACATTTAGTTCAAAAAATATGTCTAACTTAAAATGGGAAGTACTGGATCTTAATGTTTTTTTTTCACGAATAGTAAAATTAACTAAATTTTACACTAAAAAAAAGACTTGAACTAAAATGTAATCAAAAATTTCCTTCAAAATAGTTTATAAATTGTCCTCAATTTAAATAAAATTTTATTAAAACTTAGAAAAATTTTCTTAAAAAGAATAAAAATTCCTAAGTTTGAGGAAAAACGAAATAATTTATATACTCAGAAATAGTTCACATTTTTCCTAAGTAATATTTTTTGATTTTAGGAAAAAAAAAACAAGTCAATTAAATAAAAATTTATTAATTTTAAGAAAAAACATCTTAGTTTTAAGAAAATTGCATACTCAAATGTAATAAAATTAAGTTTAGTTCGAAAAAAAATTTAGGACATAATTTACTCCCATTTAGTTCAAAAAATGTGTCTAACTTAAATCGAGAAAGTACTTGAACTTAATGTGTGTTCATTTTTTGTTCGCGAGTAGTAAAACTTAACTAAATTTTCGAAAGCCATTTTCAAATTTAGTTTTTAAGTATAATACTTTCTAATTTTGAAGAATTGTTTTCTAATAATTAGTTCAGACAATTAAAAACAAAAAGTAATACATTTTTTCCTATGTAATAATAAAAATTTACTTGATTTTAGAAACTGATCAACTATTTCTAAGGAAAATTTTCATGCAACTTAGTTCAGATAAATTTTAAAAATTTTAATAAAATATTCTTTTTTCAAAAGTTTTTAAGTTTTTTAATTTTTAAAAAATAATAAAATTTGGTAAAGGATTTTTTTTTTGTTGGAGAACGTTTAAATTATTTTTAATATTCTATTATAAAAAAACAATCAATCAAAAACAAACCAGTTAGTTTTCCTAATTTTCAAGAAAAAATATTATTAAATAAAAGAAATTAAAGTAACCATTTAAAAAAAAAACTATCGTGCATGATTGTAATTTTTGGTTCGTGATCGTGCGTGAGCGTGAGTCAAAAATCTCTCACGTGCCCATCTCTAATCTTAACAGTCTTAAATATTGAACTTAAAGTAGCATAAAATATATTTTAAAATTTTGTTAGCAAAGGGTAAAAAATTTCGAATTTGTGCTTTTATGTAATAAATTTGTTTGTTGACTACAATACAAAATATCGCAGGCACATTTTATACATTACGGCATAATGACTTTCCTATAATTGATGTAGCGCTTATTAAACTTAATATTTATCGAACTATTTTTTTCACTTAATAATAAAAACATTTGATTTGTATATGTCAAATAAAGTTTAAGCTAAAAATCCCATAAAAAAATTTATGACATTTTTCTATTTTCCAATAATAACAAGAAATGTAATTGTGATCCTTAAATTAGTTTATTTAAGAAGACAAAGGACCCCCAGTGTTTCTTAGCCATAGATGCAGTGTGCCCCTTTTTGTAGTTCTCTCAAACAGAACCGTTCATTGATAACGAAAAGGATCTGACTTTGTTACAATTTATTACGTTTCAAGATATCCTGCAGTACATTTTTTTAATTTGTTTACCTTTTTGCTAATGAAATTAATTTATATTTTAAATACATGAGTTAAGTATAATTCAATTTATTTAAAAGACAAAAATGTATAGCAACAGCTTGTTAAAACCTGTGTCCTCACAAAGGGGAAGTCCTCCTAAAGTGGGAAACTTACACAATGAGTGTAAAGTACCTTAAAATATGTGGTAAACATAGAAACAGTTTCATCTTTATTAGAAAATTTTTATAAAATTTATGGATAAATTAAACTTAAAAGAAGTGCCATTTAACTTGATGTTAGAAAGTATTCTCTTATTTTTAGGGAGTTAGGTTTAAGTTTTTAGTAAAAAAAATATCTATTGAACTTAAATAACAAAAATTTTTTTTAAAACCAAGGAAACATTTCCTAACTAACAGTAAAATTTTAGATGATGTATAAACTAATTAGGAGGACATTTTACTGATTTCTAATAAAAACTTAGTTCTCTGTAGTAAAATTTTTCTATAATTTAGAAATTTAGAACAAAAAAGTAATTGCGCAACTTTGAAACATTTTTTAAAAATTTTAAGAAATCTTTGGACAAATTGAAAATAATTTTGAATAATTTAAAAATTGGTTGTACAATTTTGAAACATTTTTAGACAATTTTTAAATATATTTGAACAATTTTAAATAATTTTTACACAATTTTAACATTATTTTGATAAATTCTGAATTATAACTGGAAATGGTGTAGTATTAAATAATAAACATAATGCAAAAATGCACAGATTGCGTCGTCATAGCTATTTAAGGCTGAAAAAAATTCAAATGACAGGTTAAGCAAGTTAAAGGTTAAAGAAATTGATTTTACTTGATTTTTCGAAGCTTTTATTAAAAATTGCAAAACTGCATAAATTCTAACCTTCATGAAATTTTATACAAAAATATAAAAAATGATTTAATAAAAAATTATCAAAATTCATCATAACTATTTTTTTTATTGAAGTTTTTAATTTTAAATGATCAGAAAACAATATTTTGAATATATGCTTTAGATTTAGAAAATATACGAAATACTATAACTAATGCTTTAGAAGCAATGAAAAGTGATTTTTTAAGAAAAGCATCGGGCTTATATCCAAATCACTACATTTGAAATATGAACATATGAATTTTTCTGGGAGTTCCTTAGAATAACACTAAAAAATCATAAAGGAATCTTAACTGAAGTTTAGGAAGCAATGAAAAAAGTTATAGTCACAGAAAGACTACTATTTTTTTTACTGGGTATTCGTAAAAATTGTTTTTTGGCGACGTTTTCATTTTAATTTTTCCGCCAAATAAGTTAATTTTTCTAAATTCTAGTTCATTTTTTAGTGTACTTGTTCACATGTTGGGTAAGCAATAACACTATAAGCTTTCATTATTACAATTAATACCGCGGTACTTAAGACATTGTACTCAAAATTGTGCAAAAAGTTCGTTAGACTGGTTTGCTGGTAAAAAAACACTTATGGTGCAATCTCACGAACTATTTGCACAAACTTGAGTACATCAAGCGTGGTGGGTGCTTCTTTTCAATAAACGCACAGTTTAGGCGACACAGCACTTACTTTGGAAATAAGTTTGCAATATTTTTCAACGTTGTTCAAGCGTAAAGCGACTCATTTTGGTCCGCAGAGGTATTTTAATATTTAAAACAGAAATAATCTATCAGTGTCAAAATAACATATGATTTAAAAAGATACCTGCAATTGCACCACCCTATATAAATTCATAAATATCCGAAATCGTACAAAGAAATCGAGGGTTTTCCGCTAATAAGTTAAACTAAAAAATATAAATTTCTAACGCCCTCTATAAAAATGGTTGTACTACTCTTACCTAGATGTGTACTCCAATGTAGTAATTACACGATTTTTATTATAATTTTAGTATCCCCACAGTACATCAGAAAAGCGCGAATACACAAATACAAGTACCCAGTCAGAAAAATATAAACGGGAAAGAGTTACAAACAACTTTAACAGGCAACAAGTAAAAAAGGCTTAAATTCGGCTGTGCCGAATCTTTGAATACCCTCCACCAATGTTCTCTATTGTTTTTGATACAAGCAAGGTAAAAAACTTTTGAAGTAAAATGATGGATGTAAAAAAAAATTTTAGTGGTGAAAAAAATTTTTGAGGTGAAAAATATTTGAGGTGTACAAAATATTATTAATTTCTCAACGATTGGTGAAAAAAGTATGAGAAAATATATTATACACCATTCGCTACTATTGTACTAAAATACACCAATTTGTATGGAAAATTTAGAGGTATCTTCACATTTTCACCCATAACTTTTTAACCGCTGGACCGATTTTGCTCATTTTCAATACCAAACTGCTTGGGAGGATGTACAATAATCTGGGTAAAAATAGGCACCCCCGCTAGCGTCTTTGCGTCGTGATTGCCATTTCAACAGACAGACAGACGGACATCGCTAAATCGACTTAAAATTGCATAAGGATCACGAATATATACTTTATGGGGTCTTCGACCTATATTTCGACATGTTACAAACGGAATGACAAACTGATATATACCCTCACCATATATGGTGGATGGTATAAAAAGTGATTCCCCAATCGCATAAAAAAATTTATAATCCTTAAACAAAAGGACTGGCTGTTCAAAAGGCGTCGAAAAAAAAAACACTGAGAAAACAACATTTCCAACGTTGGCAAAACCAAAAAATAGGTGATCTAAATATAAATAAAATTAAAACAAAACTCATTTGTTCATATAGGAGCCCTAAGTTTCAGTGGGATTTAGAGGAATATAATAATATTAAAATTCATTTGTAATACTGAGGCCCATTAACACAAAGTTTAGTTAGTTATTAACTAGGATTCTAAATGGCACATTTGTTGCTGATTACTATATAACATTAAAATTTTACTAAATTTGCGACAATTAAAATTAATTTATTCTGGTTCTGTGTCACCGTGTTACCCGCAGTGCTGACAAAAAAAAAAGGCCCGATGATACCTCCCGCATAAATGGCGCATCATGCAATGACTTTGAGTGAATGTAATATAGCTCTTCGTGAATGATACGTGGATTCTTAGTGCCCTAGAAGCTCAAATTTAGTTTAATTATGTATCTTCTCAGATGACAGAAAATCGTCACGAGTATTCCCCGTTCTTTAGAAGTTTAGCGCACTATCATTTGTCGACGATGCATCTGTTTTATTGAAACAAAACCGACAGTTGGCGTCATATACAAAAGTTATAGTAGGATCGATCTTCCGCTACCGCATACAGTTTCACTTCTTACGTAACTTTTTTGATTTACTTTCTGAGCAGTTTTGCTGACAGCCATTCGATTATTTTGCAAATATTATGAATATTACCTTTAATCGGTTTAACTTAAATTTTGCTTAAATACTAAAAATTATGGGTAAGACATAAAGTTTGTTTTATAAAAAATCTATTTTATTTGTGTGGCATTTATGTAAATAAAGGGTGGTTAAATTTTAAGGGCCGATGTTGAATGTGAACCACACCTAAACGTCAAGTTTTTTTCTGCATTTCATTTGACATTTCTCAATTTCAGACTAACTCAATGCGAACCATGGAAAGATACACAATTGAGAATATTATGCATAAAGACTTGCATTTACACGCTTACAAGGTGCAATTGACTCAAGAACTAAAGCCTTTTGACCATTCCAAACGTCGTCAATGGTCAGAATGGCAACAGTGGATGATCAATTTTCGAAGAAATTCATCTTCAGTGATGAGGCACATTTTCACCTCAGTGGATTCTTCAATAAGCAGAATTGCCGCATTTGGGCGAATGATAATCCAAGAATGATTGTCGAAAAACCAATGCACCCACAAATAGTAACTGTTTGGTGCGGTTTATGGGCT
Source organism: Eustalomyia histrio (assembly GCA_949748255.1). Taxonomy (NCBI): domain Eukaryota; kingdom Metazoa; phylum Arthropoda; class Insecta; order Diptera; family Anthomyiidae; genus Eustalomyia; species Eustalomyia histrio. The sequence continues at coordinate 19,604,590 of OX456525.1, forward strand.
GGCGGCATCATCGGGCCGTATTTTTTTCCAAAATGAGTCCGGTCAGGCAGTTACTGTGAATGGTGTTCGCTATCGTGAGATGATAACGAACTTTTTATGGCCCGGATTGGAAGATATGGATGTGCACGATATGTGGTTTCAACAGAACGGTGCCACTTGCCACACAGCTAACGAGGCAATGGCTCTTTTGCGCGATAAATTCAATGGCCGTGTTACCTCACGTGGTGGCAATGTCAATTGGCCGCCAAAGATCATGTGATTTAAAACCGTTGGACTTCTTTCTTTGGGGTTATTTAAAAGAAAAGGCATACGTCGATAAGCCAGCAACAATTCAAGAGCTAAAGGATAAGATAATTCGGCACATTAACAGCATAGAAGCTTAATTATGCCTCATCGTCATCCAAAATATGGACCATCGGATGGAGGTAGACAAAATTGGCCAAAAATGACAATTGAAATCGAAAATATAAAAATTCTAAATGAGAGAACTCAATTTAAATGCAAAAAATTACAAAAAAAATCAAAAATTCACAATCGATACTTAAAAAATGAATTCAAATTAAAAAATACCAAAAATTTGGAGTCATTTCAAAAGTTTTTGAAACAATCTAATCATTTTTAAAGTGGTCTTTGAATTCAAGTAAAAATTTGCACGTGGCTATTCCACGTTCCCATGATAACTGTGCTTTTCTATTTTTAAAAATTCAATGTAGTTCACAAATGACTTTTAGAAATATGACCCCAATCTTAATATGTAATAAACCCCCTATTATAAAAATATAATGAAAAATTAGCCCAACCAAATCAAAATTAGCTGCAAAATTAAGTTTGGGTATATTTTCATTTATTAAATTGAGGCTTTTATTCATTATGTAAAATAACACCAATTTGAAGAAATAAAAAATTAATCCAAATATGATGAAATGAAAAATAACCCCAAAATATGGAAAGCAAAGGAATGTTGCTTATGTACAGCATTATACGCATTTATATTGCATGGAATCAATAACATCCGAATGTACTCCTTCTAAACATTAAAGTTTCTTGGGCCAACCTAAATTGAAATATTTTAAAGAATAAGAACAAAAATCATTTTATATAAATCAAATATTTATTGATGCGCAACCACTGCCTTTTAAAAAAGTTAAAAAAATTAAGTTAATTTCTGCTCTCCGTCCATGAGTGTGTCCTCCCAGTCAGTTCTTATTTAATTTGCTGGTAACAATGGAAGATCCATCAATTTCCGATATGCGGTTTTTGCAGCATCCAACGATCTTGTATAATTTTAAAGCGAATGGTTTTCTATGACATTGCGCCTTAGAGATTGGCAATTTTAAAACTTGTTAAGAATTATATTTGTTCTTAATGTATGAAAATCAAAATGTTCGCCTGCGGCGCCAACTTTTACAATTATTAATATACGAAAAACAAAATGAAATTTTTTTAACAAAAATCGCGCTGTTTTTAGTAAAAATTTTCACCTGAAAAATAGATTTTTCGGTCACGATAATGTGGCAAAGAATTTAATATTTACAAAAACAATCAAAATGTAATTTTAATGTAAACATATTGGTTTAGAAATTGCCAGATTTTAAACAAATTTTTTTTAGAAAATATAGTTTGGATCCCCCCGAACAAAAATCCTGGGCACGCCATTGGTTATAGATATTGTTACGACTTTACCCTTTATAAAATGGTTGATTTATTTACCTTTTAAAAAAATCGAGTTATTTCTATATTGCAAATAAAAAACACTGTTTGAAATTATTTATAGCTGTATTTATTTATAACAGTCACTAAAAATTACAGAAAAAACACTTTAATAGCACACTTTATTTACACGATGTAGATAGACTAAACCTTTGCCACACTTTAGTTCTTCACACTCTGCGTTTTACTTTATAAACTGAACTACTGCGTCACCGAGTACCAGTACTTATATGAGTTGTCAGATATTCTAGTTATTTTCAGTTTATTACGGCACTAGATTTTTTAAGCTGCCAAATTCGTGTGAAGAAATTTCTTGTTGTAGAAATTTCTTGTAACAATATAGATATAGATATTCTAAGTTACCAGCCATCAGTTTCTTAATGCAGACAACTGATTAATGGAAACAATTGTATTGTCTATCGTGAAAATAATCAACCTTTTCGAAAGGCAACAAATAAAATCTAATATGTCAATATCATATTAGATTTTGGACTTGAGGTAGAACAATATCCCAACTTAATATATGAAAATATAGAAAGTCCAAAAAATAAATATTTTAATATTTTAAAATACAAAAATTAGAATAACTGTATATAACGCCTTAATTCTTGTATCGTTGGAAATTATGAAGGCGCTGGCATATATAGCTGTACCAATCTATACCAATTCTTATACTACACCATTGAAAATGTTGTTTAAATAAATATTGGCAAAACTCCTTTTGCAATCGCTGGTAAAACGTCCCAAATAAGTGTTGTCAAAAATAAATTTTTAAAATTCCATGGCTACCCAGTGGTTTGCAAGTAATTTATCTTTTGTATCAATGAAAATTTTTGACTGGGCACTTTTATATAAATTCATTATGCTAAGGCCGGCATAAATGTATTGCATTGCGAATATATTTCTTTTTCCTCTTGAGTAAGTGTATCATGAGGGTCGTTTGTGTTTACCTTCTTTTTCCATACATAGTTACATTTTCATTAAGTATGTTTGAAAGGAAGGAAGGGTACATTTTTTTTTGTAAATTTGTGTTTTTTTTTTCTTATTTTTTGCTAATTGCAGGTTGTTATTATTGCACTTGTTCCACTTTTTATTTAGTTTGTTGTTTTGTTAATTTTTTACTTTTTTTTGTTGTTGTTTTTGCTATTTTTCAAAATTTAATATGGTGGTTTCAAATTGCATCTACTATGTATGTATGTACGAATAAGTTGGGGGTTTAGTCTGTTGTTTATTATACTCTACACCACTATATGGAGAAGTTATGATATGTTTGTAACTAGCAAAATTAAAGGACCTGAGTCGATTTAGCAATGTTCGTCCGTCAGTCCGTCTATGTAAACCTTGCAATCAAACTATAGCTCGAAAATATTAAGATTCAAAGGACTAACACACTCTTTGTTAGAATCGGTTCATATTCAGACTCATCTTTCATTAGGAAGCTGAATTGAAGCTGATTTAAATTTGGCTAAAATTTTATTTAGACACACAATCGTTTATTCAGCAATCTAATTTATTGTACGGTTAGTTTTTTTCTGCTCTTAATGACAATACGTTCCGTTTGCGTACCGTTTTCGGTTCGTCATAAACGAAATCCAACTCCGTTTACGTACCGTTTTCTGAATCCGTATATGGACTATAAAACGGATTTTAAGGAACATCGAAACTGATTTTAATCCGTTAAAATTCCGTCATTGACGGACCTTAATGCTCCGTTATGTCGTGGGAACAACGGAGTTGTCCGTTGAAAGTCCGGTCAATGACGGACTATTTACGGGCCGATATGTCGGGTGAAAAACAGTGTTGTACGTTGATTGTCCGTCAATAACGGATTGATATGTAGTTTGAAAAACGGAGTTGTCCGTTAATAGTCCGTCGATCACGGACAGTTTTCGGTCCAAAATGTCGTGTGAACAACGGAGTTGTCCGTTGAAAGTCCGTCAATGACGGACTGTTTACGGGCCGATATGTCGGGTGAAAAACAGAGTTGTACGTTGATAGTCCGTCAATAACGGATTGATATGTAGTTTGAAAAACGGAGTTGTCTGTTAATAGTCCGTCGATGACGGACAGTTTTCGGTCCGATATGTCGTGTGAACAACGGAGTTGTCCGTTGAAAGTCCGTCAATGACGGACTGTTTACGGGCCGATATGTCGGGTGAAAAACAGAGTTGTACGTTGATAGTCCGTCAATGACGGACCGTTTACGGATCCGTATTCGTACCGTTTTTCAACAAAAACGGATTTGTAATTTTATAGTTCTAAATAACAAATTATAGTTTTTTTTTCTTTAAGTTGTTTTATATAGATATGTAATAAAACTAATGAAAATCGAGGAAGTCCGTATTTGACGATACAGAAATGGATGCACCAAAACGGAATCAAAACGTATTGTTTACGAAAATTCAATTATACGGTCCGGTAATGTCCCGTTTACGAACAAGTTTTGACGGATATTTATTTACAGACCGTAAACGTACAGTAGAAGCCGGATACATGAATCCGTACATGACGGAGAGTCCGTAAAAATGTTTCTTGGAAAGTATCAGGTCCCTTTGCAGAATTTGTTATGCTTCCCGGGCTATGACCCAAATGGTTTTATAGTGTAGGGCACTTTATGGTACAGGCTTGACTGGTGACTATCATTATCTACTTGTTTTTTTGTGATATATTTCAATTTATTTTTTTGTAGTTGAATCTTGTTAGTATTCTAAAATAGTTTCAATTTTAGTTTAACTTTTACATTCATGCAACTTTTTATTAGTTTTTGAGTATGTCACGATTTTTTTTTTTCTATTTGTTGTATTTTTTAAGCCCATTTTGACCGTTTACTTAGTTGTGACCTTGTTGCTATTAATTTGCTTATGCATTCATTTTAATGTTTAAGTAGTTATTATTTTTTGTTTATAAATATGTATACTTATTGTTTGTTGCAAATTATTATTGTTATTATTGAAATAGTTTCCCATGATTTTTAATTATTGTAATTTTGTGTATGGATAAGCTCGCTGAATGAATTAGGGAAGTGATTTTTCATTACTTTAGAATATTTTTCAAAATATGTATTATAAAAATTTATTCATAACTTAAAAGTTTGGAAAAATTTTTCGAAAATGTTCTTCTAATTGTTTTAGGTTTCCTACCTTAAAATTTCTGGAAGTCTGCTTGTAATCTGCAGAAATCCTATTTAATAGAATCTGAATTTTTAACTTGTCATTGATCTGAAAATAAAAAAAAAAAGAAAAATTATTAAGTATGAATTTAGTATATTATAACTCTAAAATATTTTAAATACAAATAATATATTTTTTTCCATAAGGAGGCTGACGATAATCTGGTCGCTCGGGTCGAAAGTGTGCACTCCCTTTAGCGCTGATCCTCACATTTTTTTCCATTTAATAAAAAAATTACTGTTTTCTATTCGTTAGTAACATTAAATTATGATCTTTAGCCTGATACAAATAAAAATATATAATACAAATAATTTTGTTAAAATTTTATACACATATCAATTAAATTGTTTGTAAATATAATGAATATTTTAAATAACGCGCCTTATTTTGTATATCTACACTTTACACATATGGATTAAATTATTGAAGAAAAGAAAGACAAAGAAAACTAGTAAAAATGTTAAAATCGGCTATGGCGACTGTAGAATACTCTACAGCAGTCTGGTTGCAAATTTAAAAAAAAATGGAATTAAAATAAGTAAAAATTAGAAGAATATTTGGCTATAAATGGGTAAACAATTCAAAAATCAATTTTTGACTTCACCTGATATTAGGTGGTATATTTAAGAGAAAACCGAGGGTATGGTTCATATGGGCACTTGGTCCGAAGATGAATCAAAACTAGTTTTACAGATATTTACGAATTTTTAGTTATATTCACATTAAATCCCAATTTGGATGACACTTGTATGTGAATGGACCGATTTTCACCAAAGCAAAGGGCTTGTATAAATCAGTGTACTAAATTTTATCGTAACGTCTTTACATTTGCGACATGTAGCATTTAAACATAAAGCATAAGATCCAATTTTTGAGGCTCCTTTATATGGGCACCAGATTTACCTAAAAATCAAGTTGCTTTGTCAACTTGAGTCCGAGCAGCAAATTTCATTAAAATAAATATATTTTTATTTGCGACCTGTAGCGTGCAAAAAAACATATTCTTCAATGCTTGTGGGACCTTTAAATAGACAGATTTTAACCAAAACCAATAGGCTTTGTCAAGCATCATCAAAATATCTGAATGATTTTATTAGGATGGGATTAATAGTATACACTTAGAGAAAAAAGTTAGTAGACAAATTTGTAAACGGTTTCAATCTCACTTTACTTTTTTTGTACTGATGTTTAGTAACAAAATTATTATTTAGTAATTTTTAATTTTACAAATCAGAGAATTTTTACAAATTTTTGTTGCTAACTTCAGAAATTGTCTTACAAATTTTGGTACCATTTTAAAGGTGAAAACATTACCTTCAAAATGGCGTCCTAAATCCTAAAGTTAACATGTTTTTAAGGTTAATGTTCAAAGACTCATATCTCAAAATCCAATTTTTTTTAAAATTCGGAAAAAATGTCTCTCTACATTTGTGGCAAAATTTTAAGGTGGAGACTCATATGGTTTCTGAGTTATGAAGGAAAACGTGGTCGTAAGCAAATTTTTGTCGACAAGTTGCGATGTTAAAGAAAATCTAAAAATTGAAATATCTCCTTAATTATGCACCGTTCACATTATCCTCCAAGTGCTAATACTTTATTTCACACAAGTATAAACAAGTATTAACAAAATCTTTTGAATGTTCGGACTGTTGTAGACAAATTCAACTATTAAATGATAACAACTTTAATTTTTCTAATTATTATTAGTTTTTCTCTTATAATTTGCTTTTAATCTTTGTTCAAATTTTTTTATGAATAATACAATACTTGTGTTGAGATTCATGTTAACTTTATGAAATATTTAAAAAAAATTAAGCTTGTGAAATACATAAGTGTTACCACCTTTCACCTTTTCTCTATCCGATTTCCAAAGAAAGCAACACATTAATTAGTAGGAAGAATTTCCCTGAAATTTGCTTCTCTTTCCAAAAAAAAAAAAAAATAAAAATGTATGCATCTATTTTGAAATGTGTGTAACAAAATGTGTGTTTACATTTTCTCACATGTATTAACGCTTGTGGGATAATGTGAATGTGATTTTTTAAAAGTAGTAATAACTTTTTTTAAACCCCTAAATTTTGTGGACCATTTTTTGTGTGGCATTTCATATTTTCAGACCACATGTGGATAATACATAAGTGGTGAACTTCAATTTAATTTTTTTTTAAAATAACTTAATGCAAGTTTTGCTATTAATTGTTGATTTGATTTGAACTTTTTATAAAATATTAAATAATTTTTACAATAATAAATTTTATTAAGTGATTCACATGGTTACGTATAAAAAAAGAAAACTACTAGCAGTTACAAAAAGTGATTCATGTGTAACATACTACTTACTTATATAAATATCTTTTTATGACGTAAAAACAACAAATTTGAAGGGATTTTTAAATTGAAATTTTTATTAATTTGTTTTGCCTTAACAAACTATAAAAACTTGAAACCACAACATTTTATTTAAAAAATAAGATGTTTTTATTTCAAAACTACATTATTTCACCTTAAAAGTTTGTATTGCCAACAACCATAAATGATTTTAAATATCACTTAACTGAAGTGAATTGAATACTGAATGTTTTGGTGTCTTTTTGTAAATTTGGTCAATGATGTTGTGATACTCGTATGTTGTAGTATTTGAATATGGACATAATCTTAAGAATTTGTTGGAAATTAAACAAATAAAATTCAAATTCTCAATTGTTTGTGGGTTTGACTAATGTAACAAATTTGTAAATTTTTATTGTTGAATTTACAAAGATTTTAAATAACAAACTGTTAAAAATTAAATTCTAATTTATTTTTAAGCTTTTTAATAATCCATAAATATTTTTATTAATAAACATATATGTATATCTTTTATATTAAAATTATTTTTAAGTTCTTCTTTATGCTATTAATGAAATGCTTTATGCTTGATATAACCTTGAATAATACAATAAAAATATACGTAATGAAAATATAATATGTTCTTTATAATGTCTCTGGTCATAACATCAAAAACATTGATTAGTGTACTCACAGTCAAAAATTATGTTAGAATCTTATGTTTCTTAAAAAAATGGTGTTTAACTGATAGCAATAAAAACAAGTAAGAGCGGCTAAATTCGGCTATGCCGAATCTTAAATACCCTTCACCATGGTTGGGAAAAAACTGAAGTTTATATATGGACATATATGGAATGGACAGATTTATATACGGACGCCTTTAAGAGGAAATTAACCATTTAGTTTGGTGATAAAACTTGGACTCGGGAAGATTTATGGTTCCAGAAAATAGGTATTTAAAAAAAATTATGTTTTGGGCATAACTTTTTTGTATCTGAACCGATATTTCCGAGTTTTTTCAGCAAATATGTTATACTAATGATTTTCTATCTTTTGCTATATAAGACGTATCCATAGGTCATAATACAGCTCTAGAATAGTGTTTGTTGTTTGTGTATAAAAGGTGAAGAGGTGAAAGAAAAGTATTTCCACAAATCGTTAAAAGAAATCACTAGAACTGCATGTGTTTTATTTCTAAAAAACGTTTGATTTAGCTGGCAAATTTGCATTTGGGATTTTATTTCGCTTTTTTATTAAATAATATTTTTAATTTCTTTAGCTTAATTTTAAAAATTTAAAGGAAAATAGTTTATAATTTTTTGTTTTTATAAATTATTATAAGTTATGAACTAAAATAGTTGCACTCAAAGGGAAATTATGTATAAAATTTTCTTAATATATGAGAAATAAAATGGTTTAAAAATCTTTTTATAAATTCTTTTAAATCGAAGCAAAAAATGGAAATAAAACCGTTTGTATTTTGTTTGTATCAGAGGGTTTTTATAAAAATTTTGATGTTTTTAGCCTATTTATGGATTATTTAATTATTAATATAAAATTTTATATAAATTAATTATTAAATGTTAAAAAAAAAACCAAAAATAAACAAAAAAAAAAGTCTTAAGAAAATAAAAAAAAATGTACAAAAAAAAAGTGAATTGACCGGGATTCGAACCCGCGGCCTTAGAGAAAAAAAGTATTTGTGACATAGCGTTTAGACAACTGAGCTATTGAAGCTCACACAAAATCATCGTTAATAAAGGCATATATATAAAAAGTCTTCGTTCATTAGAGATTTGTTTGGTTTTTATTTAAATGACAAATCTTTGTATCTGTTGGTTGTTTGTGTATAAAAGGTGGAGATGAAAGAAAAGAATTTCAACAAATAGATGTGTTTGTTATGCGTAAAATTCTACATACATATTAAACAAAGGGATTTTACGGAAAAAATTAAAGGTAGTCCTGGTTTTTTGCTAATATCTCAGCCATTTCTTAACCGATCTGTCTGATTTTCAATAGCAAACAGAAATGGATCACATGTAACAGAAATAAATAACAATCAAGTCCTCATCACATCTGGGTTCTTCGGAAAACCCATTTCAACACACAGACGGACAGACGGACATCGCTAAATCAACTTCGCTCTTCATAAGGACCCAAAATATATATACTTTATAGGGTCTAAGATCAATATTTTAGAAATTACAAACGGAATGACAAACTTATATATACCCTTCCACCTGTGGTGAAGGGCATAAATATCGAAATGCATTAATAGGTGTGTTCGACGGCTGCCCGCAGGAACACAATCTTACCAAAAAGCGTTTTTTGTAACCAAAAATTGGGTAAATGAGAGCGTTCATGAGAGGGTAATTGTCTTTCTCTTTTTACCAGAACTTACCCGTACTTTTTGTTTGGGTAAAATGGTAAATGTGTCAAATCATCACCTGCTGCTAACAAATCAGCTGTTTTGTATTTGTGATAAAAATTAAAATTAAATAATAAATTTTAAAGAACTTTTTCTTCTTAATAATGAAAAAATAGACTTGAAATTGTAAATAGATATTTGCCATTTCAAATATATTTGCTAGTAAAGCTGTTTTTTAATATGAATAAATTTGACGTTTATTTTTAGGTATGAAATGTGGTTTTGTGCGTTCGCAGTAATTTGGGCATTTTTATTGTTTTGTGAGATAATTTTTAGCTTACTCTCATTTTACCAGACTTTACTCAAAATTACCTCGTACAGACCTTAATGTCTTGCTAAAGTTCGTGCTATGGTTAATTAACACTAATGAAATTTCAAAAATAAAATAATCAAGGGTTCTGTGGTCAAAGAGAAAACCTATTAAATATCCAAATTTCCCATAGTGATACGTAGTCTCTCAGTGAAGACCAACCTAGGGATAATGCAATCCCCAATGGCCTTTAATATTTTTAAAATATATACTTTTATTCACATAAAACAAATCTCTTCAAAAATATTATACTAAAATTTGGGAACGAAATTCCAAGTAATTAAAAATTTCAGTAACATCCCAGCAAAGCTTTCAAATACACATCTACCAAATAAGTGACATGTAATTGCAAAGGAGAAGGGAACTAAATTTACTTTGCAGAGTGGAGTTCTCTGTAATTTTTAATGGGTCTTAAGGATTTAAGAATGTGAACAAAAATGAAGAATAGGGTATCCCCAACTTTTTTCACGTTTTACTGAAAACAATTTATGGAAAAACATGTATAAAACACCGATTTGGTTCAAAACACGTTCAGTGGAAATGTAGAACAGGGCATCCCTAGCTCTTTTTTTTTGCGTGTATTAAGGAAGTGAATATGGAAAAAATAAGTAAACAAAATTTCAAGGGTACTTCTTCGCAATATTTGTTGGTTTTGATAAAAAAATGTATATATATTTTTTCAAAAATGAAAAATCTCGACCATATTATAGAAAAAATATTTAAAAAATTAGAATATCACGACTTTGATCTACAAGCGGTGGTTGCCAGCTACCAGTAACCCTAAGTTTTTTATTGTTTTCCACTTAATCAGATTTTTAAAATGCGTCTTTTGAGTGTTCTTCCGTTGCGAAATTTGGAAGTGCAGAAATTTTGGGACACCCTAATGTAGAATATTTTTAATAACTGGGGTTCTTTGTTTACTTTGTGTGTGAATTTTTGTCTACCAGGTATTGCTGTGGCATGTGTTGTACTGCGTAATTTTTGATAAAATTAAGCCACTCCCTTGCAGCATGTTATGTTAACGTGTAAATAGATACATTCGAAATATTTTTTTTTCTATTAATAGAATTTTGTTTTTGATTTACTTAAACGCTTTAGGCTGTTAATAATAAATATAATATTTATTGTTTTTTTTTTTTATTAACACTGAACTTGAATTTAATAATATCACAAAATTAATATAATAATACGAACCCTTAGAATTTTGGTTGATATAAATTATCATATGGTAACAACAATATAATCATTAACCCAGTCTTGATAAATTACCAGAAAAAAACGTTAACCACAGATATTTCCATATAAATTTGACATTCATAACTATGATTAGGCATTAAGCTGTGGTTACTAGGAGATAAGTTAGCAGATCCAAATAGTAAACTTCCCATTCTTAACAGTTTTTGGTTAAAAATGATGTTAATAAATTTTTACAAAACAAATGTTTCCTGTCAGATACAAAATGAAAAAAATCATTAGCAAAAATGGCCGACTATTCAAATAGCTTCGGCAAAACACTGAGTTAACAAAATTTTCAACATTAGCAAAAACAAAATTTAGGTGATCTAAAAAAAATTTTCCAAAATAATGCTGGAATTTGAACAGAGACCTCCAGATTGGCAGACGAGAGCTCCACCCACTAAGCTAAAAAGAAAATGAACGATAACTGCTTATTACGCTAATAAAAGGGCCCTAGCATAAAACTTTTTGCAAAAAAAAAAAAAAACAAAAAATGTGCCTGGAAAAACTAAAAAGGCTTTTCCTAAAAAAAAAAAACAATTTTATAAAAATAAAAAAAATTAAAGTCTATGTCTGGACCCAAACTCGAAACTTTTGAGTACATTCAGTACAAAATGTTTCATCATATTGATGTAACTGTTTCATAAATCGTTTATAATCAAATCTTCATCATATTTATGAAGTTTTCATAAAAATTTATGACAAATGTTTCATAAATCTAAATCATTTTATAAAAAAAATTCACAAAAAAAAATCTAGTAAAAAGTCTTATAAATTATTTGTTGCGATTGCAAACACTAGTGTTTGTAATTCTCATTAAGTTTGCATTTTTCTATACCTTAACAATTTAAAAAAGTAAATTAAAATTAAATTCATCATATTAATGAAACTTCTTCATAAAATATTATAAATTTCTTCATAAATATTAACACAATGACTGCCACGTCAGACACATATGTGTGACACTGCACGATGTGGTTTACGCCACGTCGCTCGCGACTTTTATTCTCTCAAAGCCATGCCACACAAAAGTGGTTGACGATAAATACGATTTAATTGCAGTAATATGATGCAATATGATGATTGCAGTAATATGGCCCCCATGAAATTTCTGTAATAATTGTTTCGGCGCAGCTCAAAAATTATTTGAAAAAAGTTGTTTTTGAAACAAAAATGTAATTCATTTTATTATAGTGAGAATAATAATGATTATATAAAGGATTCTCTATAATCATCAGAACTGTAATTTACACGCAGAGAAAAAACATGGTTACAACATGATCATTGCTAATATATTGTGCTTGCTGCAATCGGGTATGGTTGCCACAACAAGTTATTGGTTTTCTAACCATCAACATGGTCGCTACCATCATAATTATAGTAAATATTTTACTATTTTAGGATTGTCACCTTCTATTTTATAACATGATTGGTTGTAATCATACTGTGCTAACAAAAATTCTGTTTATGAAAAAAAAATATGATAATTATGCAAGCATTAAATGCTGGCAACAATCATTAAATAATTATAAACAAACAAAACATGACTTCATCAATTGACCTATTAAGATCCAGTTAATTTTTTTTAACTATAGGAGTTTTTAACGGTTTTTTTTTTGAAAAAAAGATTCTATTTAAAGATTTTATTTTTTTTTTTTAATTTTTTGCAATTAAAACAATATTTTTTTTTAATAAAATATGTTTATTGTAAAAAGTTCTCAGAATATTAATAAAATATTTATGTTCAAGAAAAAGTCTGTAGAAACCAACATTTTTTTTGTACGAAAAGGTTTCTTATACAAAATACTAGATATTTTGAAATTAATCTGATAAAAACATTTTTAGATTCTATGGAATTTTCCTAAATCTAGAATTCTTAGATTCTGTAAACCGTCTCTTAGATATAAATTCATACATATATTCCTAAAAAACTTAGATTCTAAGACCTTTCTTTGCTTTCTTTGAATAAAAAATTCATAGATTCCGAGGAGTTTTTCATCATGAAAAATAATTAGATTCTAAGGACTTTTTCTAAAAGAAAACTCTCTAAGAACTTTTTAAAAAAATCTTAAAAATGTCGTTAGAAACTAAGATTTTTTTTATTAAAAAAGTCCTTAGAATTTAAAAAAAAATTTAAGTATTTTTCTTAAAAAAGTCCACCGAATCAAAGTTTTCTTGAAAGAAAAGTTCTTAGAATCTATGATTTTCCTTTTTCGTCCTTAATTTATTAGGAAAAACTTTTCTTGGAAATATATAATAGTCATATTATGTATATTAATAATAATTACAATCTAATAAGAAGGATAATATATGTATATATTATTGTAGGGATCATATAATGATAATCCAGGAATCATAATATAGTTATGGGAGACCATAAAATATGATAACATATTAAGCATACTATCATTACGTGCGATAATATTATGATAAATTCGAGATCATAACATATTTATTTAGAACCACAATATGGTAATTTGAAATCATAATATAACTGTAGAGACTATATTATGGTAGAAATATGGTTATTTTGTTATCATAATATGATTACCATATTATAGTACGACTATGGCTGGCACAACGATAAACCAAAAAATATATGATGCTCTTCGAATATGATTGCCCCAACCATGTTTTTTCTCTGCGTGTACACATTCTTTATCACTTTGTGTACTTTCGAGTCATTTTTCTAACTCATATTAACGTTTTCGAAGAGATTACCCAAAAAAAATGATGTGGCATCTTATTGCTGAAAGTGCCTTGACAGTCAATGTGTTAAAGAAATTTCTTGAAAAAAATTATGAAATTCGCCATAGAGTTATTGATGAAACTTCTTCATAAATATGAAGAAACTTCTTCATAAATATAAAGAAATTTCTTCATAAATATGAGAACATATTTTAAAAATCTTACTTATGGACTCATTTTGCAAAACGCCTCACCTAACATCATTTAAAAACAAGTAAAAAGGGCTAAATTCGGCTGTGCCGAATCTTTGAATACCCTCCACCATAGGGGCTGAAGATGATATACGTATATACTAAATTTTGCATGAACTGTAATATGAATATGTTTTGTCAATTTATGTAACGAACTTTTGTTATTTAGTTTTAGTAATGTTATTTATTTAGTTTAAGCAATGTTATTTACAGAGGTCTGCTCTGTTAGCGACTTTAACATTGTTGATTTTTACGTTAACTTAGTTATTAGAGTAACACACATATAGCTCTAAGAATGTTATTATTCTCATAGTATGTAAGACAATAAATGTAATCGAACAATAAGAAGACTTAATAACATTTTTACTTACTTAACAGAAAAAAAATAGATAAAGAAAAATTGTACAAATTTGTATGGAAAATTTAGAGGTACCTTCACATTTTCACTCATAACTTTTGAACCGCTTAACCGATTTTGCTCATTTTAAATACCAAACTGCTCGGGAGGATGTTCAATAATCTGGGTAAAAATAGGCACCCTCGCTTGCGTCTTCGCGTCGTGATCGCTATTTCAACAGACAGACGGACAGACAGACAGACAGACGGACATCGCTAAATCGACTTAAAATTGCATAAGGATCACGAATATATATACTTTATGGGGTCTTAAACCTATATTTCGACATGTTACAAACGGAATGACAAACTGATATATACCCTCACCATATATGGTGGAGGGTATAAAAAAGTCGATTTTGTAAATCACTTGAATAAAGAAGCCCAGCAAAACCATGGTATCAACTACTTACCAGCCTAATTACTCGCTTAATTACTTTTGTTCGCGATGATCCCAAAAGTAATGAGTGATCATTGCCTTCTCACTTACAAAAAACACAAAGCAATGGGTGGTCGTTACCCTCTCGCTTACGAACAAATAAAAAATAATGAGTACCCATTACTTTTTGGGCATCGCGAACAGAAGTAATTAAGCGCGTAAGTAGGCTGATAATTAGTTGATACCATGGTTTTGCTGGGAGGTGATTGCTCGCGTTGAAACAGCTGTTCGTTACGTTGTTTGAAATTTTATACATACAAATTAGAATTACATAAATCACTGTGCTGAAAAATTAGTCACTTGAATCATTTGAGCTTTGGTTTGAAATTTTTTAAAACTATTTAAAAAAACACACAATTTGTAATAAATTTGCAATAAATTTTATTTTTATTATGCAGTTTTTGATCTTTTTTTGTTCTTGAGTCGAGATGTCGTGCAAATAGTAAAAATGGTCTTCGAAAATAATCTTAAAAATGAAACAAAGTGCTCCATACATTTTTTTGCGGGATTAGGTTTCAGGCGGCCTAAATATTTACATACGGAAAAACTGATTTTCAATCAGCTGTTAACTTTGGTGTTGCCAATAGCAAAAAAGTGGGAATAAATGTAACAAATCAAATATAAATTATATATATGCATAAATGCAGGTAACACTGAAATTATTTTAATTTGACAAAGTGATAACGTAAAAGTTCAACGCAATAACGTAGTGATTTATAAAATTCGATTTCTTTACACTCACGTTGGCGTTAGAAAGTGAAGTGTAGGTGATACGTTGAATGCAGGGGATTTTCAAAATTTGTGCATTATTTTTTTCAAAATTTTTTTATCGTGTTTAAGAAAGATTTCATAAATATAAAAAAAGTGTTACATTGGATGAAAATTTATGGGAGTTTTTCCCATCATATTGTACTTAGTTATGAAGCTTTTTCCACAAGTGAACAAACTTATTTTTAACAAAGTTTCATAATTTTTAAAATAATCAATCTACCGTTAGCACTTTCTGTCTGGATTGGTCGATAGAAAAACATTTTTGGCAAACGCTGGCATAGTGGTTTAAAACTATTCTTTGCCAGTACGTTTTTTTAAAAACCCCTAAAATTATATTTAAAACAAATACTGCTAAAACGCTTTTTGCAATCGCTAGAAAAGCGTCTCAAATAAATGTTCCGCCAGCAAATAATTTTTAATTCCACAGATAACTAGTGATTTGCAACTACTTGATATTTGTTACCACTGGCAATTTCTGACTTGGTTAACACACATGTTTTCATCTGAATGTGAGTGTATACAATTTGTATGCATAATATTTATTTGTTAAAAAAAAAATAATAAAGACCTTTTTCTTTTTTTATAATCGTAATATTTAACAAAATTAACTGTTATTATGTAAAAACACAACTTAAATGATGTAAAATACTCTCGTGTTCATACAATTTATTTGCGTTTTATTTGTAGTTTAGTAATCCCAACACACATCTAACAATATTTTTTTTTAATATTTTTTCGGTATTTAAATTAATTTACTTTCATTATTTTCCGTTGTGAAAAAAACATAAATACAAATTTATTAGTTTTTGAAATGTGTAATTAATTTTTTCATCATTTTTTTTTATTCATATGCAGATGTATCATAATTTTTTTTATTACGCTAATAACAAATTTATTTTATATATGTATAATAATAATTTATTTTATATATGTATAAATAAAGTTATTTGTTTAAGTTTTTAAATATTAATTTCCACATTGTGAAAAGATTATTTAAAATATAACAAAAATGAATGAATTAATGAATGAATGAATGTTTGCTTGTTTCTTTATTAATATTTTCAATATCAATAACTTTTGTCAAACCATTTGTTATGTTTTTTTTTCTTCTATAAAAGAAATGTAAGATTTTGTAAATAAAAATATTTAGGTCAATGTCAAAAATTGTTATCTTTGAGGTGATTTTGTTGTATTTTACGCATTAAAAATTAATTGGAAAACAATTGTTTGATTTGACATCTCTGTAATTAATTGAATGTCGTATATTTAATCAATCTTACTAAATGTGTTGCAACAAAATTATGCAAAGTTAAAAGTCTTGAACTTAAATAACATATACTGTCTCCACAAATATTCTCGGAATATAAGCAATTATTTGGTATTTATAGAACGTTTTTATACTCTTATAGGCGGATAATTTTTAAATTTTTTCTGCAAAAAATTTTTTTTTTTATTAGTCAAACACAGGGTAGAGGATATCGATTTAAAAATTGTAGAATGTTGAAAGTCGAAATCTTGAGGAAAAAGAAAATACGTACTGAGTCACATGGAATTATATTATAAAATATTAATCATACGTATTAAACATAAAATGACTAGAGTAATAAAGAGCTTTTAGGAAAATCATGACGAGTAGCAAATATTAATCGAATATTGGACCATCTTTTTTATTATCAAACAAAATATAAAGTTCCCATTTTGTGCACCAAAATTCCTCCTTTTGGTCGCCCCAGGGTAGGGGGTTGTTTAAATCAATTTACTAAGGCTGACATGACACTTTTTATTAACTAATTTTGGTACCAAAAAGTATAAAAGAAAATATGATAATTTTGTTCGGCATTTATGATTTAAGTTCACGCTATATAATTTTCGATTGGAAGCGATTAAAATTGATTGCATATTATATTGCAAAAACTTCACCCAGATAACAGATTCGCGCTGGCAACTGAATTTGTTGCCAATCGAATGGTTCAGTTGCAGCAACCGAACTTTTTGGTTGTGACTACCGAGTTGTTATTGAGGCAACCGAAATACTGTTGTCACAGTTAAATAACTTATGTCTCAATTCGTTTTCACTTGCCGCAACCGAAAAATTCGGTTACCAAAAACGAACCATTCGGTTGGCTAAAAATTCGGTTGTCAGCACGAATCTGTTATCTCTGTGTCCAGAGAAATCTTAATTTAAAAAACATAATTTGCTTGGAAATTGACATTTTATAGAACTACAAGCATTTAAATAAGTTGATGTATGTATTTAAAATCTACACATTCATATTAAGAACCGTATTCCTTGCCCACCGCATAATTTGGTTGCAGCAACTTATTTTTTATTATATTTTTTATTTATATTTCTCACTAATTGAAATGCTATTGAATTAACCGAATTTTGGTCGCGACAAACAAATATGTGCCTTCAACCAAATCATTCGGTTGGCAAGAAATTCGGTTGTCACAATGAATCTGTTTTATCTGTATACATGTAAATCATTTAATCCGCATCAATATAACCAACAATAAACATGGGTCTTCCAAATCTCGTCTTTGTAAAAATAAATAATAAAAGTGAAAAAATCCACAAAATTAACAAAAAAAAAAAAATTGTAAAATAAAATATGTATAAAAAATTAAATAACGCCAAATATAGACCTCTCTTCCTACAATGCAGAGTTCTCGAGCTAAGCGCGATCTAAAATATTGCCAAGTAAACTTGAGACCTCTGGTGGAAAAAGTTTTTCTTTATCGCGTTTAGTTTTCGAGATATGGGTCATTTAAATTGTATATAAGTGATTCAATTCATTTATATTTTATTTTATATTAGTGATATAATTACAAATTATATCCTAATACCCTAATAGAGCACAAGCTACAAAGGCTATCGGCTCGTTGTAGCAAATTGAACCCACGACCCCCGCACTGGTGAGCTAGCACGCTTCCAACCAGCCTACCGGGGCGCTCGATTCATTTATATTTCTTTGCGATTTTTTAATTTTAAAATATTTTTCAAATATTAGCTTTTTTTTTTAATTTTGACGATTTTTTTAAATTCTGGCGTTTTTCTGTATTGGCGAATTTAATTTAAATTTTGGCGATTTTTTCAAATTGTGCGTTTTTAAAAGTTTTTGAAATTGTAGGAATTTTTCAATGTTTTTAAATCTTTTAAATTCGGCTAGTTACAATTTTTATCGATTTTTCAACTTTCAACGACTTTTCCGATTTTGGCGATTTTTTTTTATTTTGACGTTTTTTTAATTTGTGTGATTTTTTTTTAAATTTTAGCAATTATTTATTTTAGGGATTCTTTCCTCTAGTCGACTTTTTTAAATTTTAGCGAGTTTTTTGATTTTGGTAA
This sequence comes from Eustalomyia histrio, assembly GCA_949748255.1. Classification (NCBI taxonomy): domain Eukaryota; kingdom Metazoa; phylum Arthropoda; class Insecta; order Diptera; family Anthomyiidae; genus Eustalomyia; species Eustalomyia histrio. The sequence goes on from OX456525.1 coordinate 19,623,666, forward strand.
TTTTTGCATATGTGGTAATTTTCCATTTTTTAATTTTATTTTTCTTGTATTTGTAAAAAACATCTTAAATTTTCTTAAGTTCAAACTAATAATGTAGTTATTTTTTTTTCTAACGATTAAATTCAGCGATTGATGAAACTATGTCTTCCTTTGCGAAGGTGATGGAGATCATTATTAATTGCCCTTGCAAATTAGCTAGAATCAAACTTTTCAGCGATCGACTGTATGGCTTTCGGAGAAATCGTTCTTGGATAGAAATGATGGCGTTTCTTTCTGATCGATGGAGTTGATCCATTTACAGATTTGGTAAAAAACAAAATAGTTGATCTAGATAGTTCCAAGTGATTTTATAGTGTGTTTTAGAAGGCATCCGTAGCTTATTACTTATTGGTGTCGGTAATGACTTCCCTTTAGTTTTTTTAGTAATCGCATTATACGAGTTGTTATATCCGATGTCCCATCCGATGAATTTACCGCAAGGTTTCGTTTTTTCTTATAAGGTTCCGTTTTTTCTTGTAAATTACTTCAAATCCTATCTATTCTTTCGAAGATGAAGTCAACATTTGTCATTCATATTTTTTCGATCAGAGGCTAATCCCTACAGAGGTTGGGGGACTTTAAAGCCCATTTTGAAGATTCTGAAGATTGGATCTGGATGCTTCATCAAGATCAAGAAATTGCAAGTGGTTTAAAAATTCAAGTACTCGCAACTTACTGGAAATGGATGGAACAAAATAATAAATTACTGATAGAACACTTTATATTTGGTGCATTTCCAGCGTTTACAAAAAGAGTTTTGGCAGTATTTATTTTACAAAATTTAAGTGGTTTGGAAAAAGTGTACCAAAGAATAAATTCTTTAAAAGCCTTTGCGACACCTAATCGGCAGCTTTATGATGAGTTGGAATGTGAAAAGGAAGTGCACAGTTTCATAAGCACACGATTTTTTTGAGAGATCTTAATTTTTAATCGAATACCTAAAAAAATTACCATAAAGCAATGGCCAGGTGCTGTTTGTTTTTGCCTAGAAAATAGTACATACATTGTTTTGTTTTTTTATAATTATGAATGTTTGTGTCTGATGTTTTTCTACTTATTTAATTTGATGCATGTTTTTCTTTTTTCATTCATTTTCATTTGCAATTCATTCATTCATTCATACATACATTCACGAGCTAAATATAAATTGTATGAACGCGTGACTATTGCAACAAATGCTTATGTTGCAATTCCATTATAATTCTTTTTGTTTTTTATATTTTGCAGATGCGTAGGTGTTTTAATAGTCATACTTACATGTAATATATTTGTGAAAAAAGAGACATTTTTTTTGTTCAAAAAATTCCATGCGGAAAATATTATCTTTTGGTATAATAGTGGAAATGAAAACCACAAAAGATATATTTGTTATGCGGATGTTACACTGTGTAAAAATAAATATTGTTATTTTTTTTTGAAAAATTACTTAATTTTCTAATGGTCAATTGTTGTTATAACTTAATAATACCTCATTTATCAATCAGCAAGAAAATATAATCAAAATTAATCTATGTTTGGAGGCCTAAATATTTTATCACAAATGGTATAATAAATTAATCAACATTTTCACTCATTCATGCATTTGGTATTTAATATTAACACATTTTTTTCAAGTGGTTTAAAAGTTATAAATAAAAATGTAGAGACATCTCTTAAATCTCCTATACTAAACTATATACTACTGGACTCACTTGACTAACTATTCCGCTTTAAAAATTGTTATTTCATTCTAAAATTATTACCCAGCAAAAACATGGCATCAAATACTTACCAGGCTATTTACTCGCTAAATTACTTTTGTTCGCAATGTCCCAAAAGTAATGAGTGGTCACTATCTTCTCGCTTACAAAAAACACAAAGTAATAGGTGGTCATTACCACCTCGCTTACGAACAGCCAATAAATAATGAGTACCCATTACTTTTTGGACATCGCGAACAAAAGTAATTAAGCGAGTAAATAGCCTGGTACCATGGTGATTTCTTAACCATTTGGGTTTTGAAAATTGAAAAAAAAAGAAAATTTGCAATAAGGAATAAATCATTTATTTGGGGCGATAAATGAATGCCTGCCATTTACTTGTTAAAGATTATTTTATGTAAATGTTGCCCGCAGCTGAACCGCAGTTGGTCCATCCGTGAGCTTGAATTTTCGCATACTTGTTCCAGCAATTCGGCCGATATCTCAGCAATGGCAGCTGTAATGTTGTCTTCAAGGGCTGGAAGTGTGGCTGGCTTGTGCCTGTACACGAGAGAAATTCTCCCATTGAGCTAAAAATGTGCTTCGTCGCTGAAGATAATTTTTCGATAGAAAAATGGATCTTTATCCAACTTTCCTAAGGCCCATTTACCAAACAAACGACATTCTGGTACGTCAACTGGTTTCATACCAAAATCCTTACGTAAAATCTTCCAATTGTTGAAAATGGCGACGAATTGACATACATCAGCAATAGCCCTTATTACGGTTGTCGTATTCGAATTCGACAGTAAGTCGAATTTACTGAAAAGTCGTTAAAAACACAACTTTTAAAAACTTTTACCACTGAATTTAGCATAAATAAAAAATATATAATCAGAATTTAATTTCTTTATAATTTTCAATTTACGCAAAACCATTTTGTATGGAGTCGAAAATTTCGACTACAAATTCGACAACCGTGAATCGGGCAGAATATTTTCTCGGTACGCACTCTTCGCATACGGGTTGGTAAATTTATGTCCAATAAATTGAAACTGGTGCTTGAATATCATGTTCGGTGGGTCTATTACGACGACCATAAAATGGACATATTTCCCACACAGCACGAATTTTGATAATAAAATTCAATAATTTGTAAGCCTTGTTCGTTTGTTAGTCTATTCATGGTGGAATTGCAAATTTAACTGAGCATTTTGACATTGCTACATGTCACGAATCTTTTTTTTAATGTACACTGAAAAAATTTACATTAAAAATCATGGTTGGCAAGCAATACCTATTCATTTTAACGGTAGTTATCTATAACGCTCTGATCAATAGCGATACGAAAATTTAAAAACTGCGGTTGCAATAGTGACAAGTGTCTTCAAATATCACGGAGTTTATTTCATAATATTATCTGTTAAATTTTGTTATATTTGCAAAATACCGTTATAAATTGGCGTTTCGGTAGTTTAGCGTTATTATAACGGTAGTTTAAGATATTTAAAAATTGAACCGGTAAAATAGCGCAATAAACCCGGTTATTCAAAAAGACACTTGCCTTTATTCGAATAGCCATTTTAAAATGTTCATATCGGTCTTAAAGTTGGTGTGGTGGTCAACTACCGTTATTATGAAAAGGTATTGAATGCCAATCATGCTTAAAATCAAATCAACCTTTATAAGTACAATAATTTAAAAAAAAAATCCGTCAAAATGGTGCTAAAGTGACTAAAACTTAGTTCAAAATGCAGAATCTGTTTGCTAAACATTAGCGAAAAAAACCTGTTCGGTTTACAAAATTTTAGCTATATTTTAGTAAACTGCAAATGACAAATTCCTGTTTGAAACTAACAAAAAAATTTGTTTGAATCTTGGTGGACTAAAAAGATCGAAAAATAATTTTAAAGTTTTCAAAGTTTCCTTTTAGATTTTTTTCTGCAGTTTACTGTTTTTTTTACAAATATTTCCTCTGATTTTAGTAGGATAGATTGTTATTTTGATTTAACTAAATTCACCTAAAATATAACTATAATTTTGTTGATGTAACAGTTTTTTTCTTGCTGCTTTTTGTCCACATTTTTACTGGTTTCACCAGGTTTAATATTCATTCGCAATTAATTAAAATTTAACTCTAAAATAACTAATTTTTTTTTAAGATTTAACAGGTTTATTTTTTCTATTTTTATCTTACTTATAAAGGGTGGTCCAACCATAAAGTTTTCAGAGAATTATCTTAATATTTTTTATTATGATAGATGTATCTATTACCGTTATCATCTCGCGATAGCGAACACCGACGACGAGTCGAGGTTGACGGCTCTTCTGTCATACTTTCGCGAACAACAGCAATGGGCGAGCATGCACAGGAGTTTTCACATTTCCTACAGACACGGTTTGCTGAAATTTGCGGACAATTCTCCCAATTATGAACACATTTGGTCGATTATGCTGACCAAACAAATCACGAAGTGCACGAAATGCGTTTTGATTTGAACGCCCATTTTCGTAAAAGGCTTCAACAATCTTAACGCGCTGATCAATTATTTACCTCTCCATGGTTGAATTTGTCAAACACTGAAACAAAGAAATGTCAAATAAAATTGGGTAAAAAACTTAACGTTAAGCTGTGACTTACAATTAACATCGTACATTATGGTCGGACCACCCTTTATTTAGTAAAGAGATTCTGCTGATTTCAGCAGTTTCTTGTGCACGGCCGTTTTTAACTAGTTTTTGACAGATTTTTTGGATATTTGTTCAAATACATTTCTGTCAGTCTACTTTATATAAAAGATATTTAAATTTTGCTTCAAAACAATGTCAAAATTTGGCTATAAACCATTTACCAATAGGTGGAATGATTCTGTATTACCATAGGCTTCTCGGACAATATAAAGTACCTGGGTGTTACTATTAACAAATCCCTTGCCTGGAATAATTACCTTTACACTTTGTCCAAAAACGCAACCAAGGTTTTTATGCCTGTCAGAAACTCTTTGGAAGAACGTGGGGTCTAAGACCACATATGGTATACTGATCGTTCAATATTATTGTTAAATTTATTATCATCTATGCGGCCCTCGAATGGTGAACAAGGGTCGAACAATTATTGACAAGGGATACTCTCAAGAGGGAAATAGTCAATTGTATTTCAGAAATAGTCAATTGCCGAACGCTTGGCCAAGGAATTTATTTCTGTGTCCAGTGTAGGGTCAGGGCGACTATTGGCCCTTGACAGGAATGACTTATGACTCTTCACTGGATACTGTGATCCCAGGTGCCAACGATACTAGAAGGGCGCAACTGGACACTGGTGTATATAGGTTTTGGGAGTTGGGGACGTCGGAACATATTCTCATTTGGGGAGCTGTAGGCTGCACAAAAGATCTATGCTGGTCGCAGTGTGTAATGCCGTTCAATATAATCTATTCCAAAGCCAAAAAATGATTTTAAACTAATCAATAATAAAATTACAACAAGTTGCTATCAAGCCACCAAATAATAGATATGAAAAACATATGACAAACAAAATTCTAACCGACGAAATTAACCTAAATAACTTAAATAATATTCTGAATAAAGTTGTAATAACATTTTGTAAAATTTCATTAACAATATGAGTGTGAATAAATATTTTGGAATTGTGTAAGTTTTATAAGTGAATTTGTGAAAAATGGTCCCATTATAATGTTAATAAGAATTTAAAAATTTTATTCACTTAAAAAATTTGTGGGTGTTTACATTAAACACTCACAGTTAAATTAAGTTGATGTCATCTTAAAGCCAAAAATAAAAGATGAGATTTACAAATACATAAATTTAAGTAAATTTTGCTTAAAATGGAAAGAAAAAAAAAACTTCTTTGAGAAAAGAATTCCAATAACTGTATTTATTTTTGCTATGAAAACAACAGTTAGAAAAAATAATTAGCACTTAAATATACATTTCATAGTTAACTCTTTGTTGTAATTACATTCTAACCCACCCAAGAATAAAAAAATAACAATGATCTTTGAAAGAAAAGTCATTGTACTTTTTTGCCAATAAACTGAAAGTTAACTGACATAAAGATAAACAAAAAAAAAAATGAAAGAACATTTAACAATTCGGAAGTTTATGGGAGAATTTTTTCCAGCAATTGAATCTAAATTTTGCTTTTATAAAACTTAATGGAAGTTGAAACTAACCTTTTGTTTATACGATATATTGTAGAATAATATTTTTTTTTGATAAACTTTTAAAATTATCAAAAAAAAAAAAAATATTACAGCCATAAAGGAAGTTATTACTTATTGTTTTTAGTTTAAAAAAAAATAAACGACAACGAAAGATAAACAATCTCGATAAACAAAAAAGATATTGTTGTTAATGATTAAATTTCCATAAATAAAAAAAAAACAATATTCTACACGTTTTACAAACACAAAGCAGGTTTTAATTCCCAAAATACCTTCCATATATGACTCACTTTTTCTGAAGAGACGGTTTTAAAGTAAAACATTTATAAACAAAAATATTATATTTAAATGTGATTTGAATAATTTAATTTCAAGTTGAGTGATTCAATTATCCGGTTGGAAAGATTGCCTAAAAGGCCAAATGAGAAATAATTCTTGAGGTCATCAGGTGACGACTTATATACACAATTTCGGCACAATATAAATATAAAAACATTTTTAAAACGCTTAAACACTTTTCGAAATATCGTGAAAGCTTCGCTAAAAATCTATGTAGGATTTTTCTAAACAGAACTTCGCTAAAAAGTTCGTAGACTAACATAGAAAAAATTTTTTTTTGGTAAAATTTGTTTTTATAATTCAATATAGTTGCTTTTAAGGGCGATACAATGATTATATCGGTCATACAATTTTCCGATACCATTTTTAATGTACGATTTGTCTTTAGCCTCCAAATAGCCTTCATCGCCGCTAAATTTCTTTTCAGCGAGCATTCTCTTGAGGTCTGAGAATAGGAAAAAGTCGCTCGGGGCCAGATCTGGATAATATGGTGGTTACGAAAGCAATTCGAAGCCCAATTCATATAATTTTGCCATAGTTTTAATTGACTTGTGACACGGTGCATTGTATTGATGAAACAGCTCTTTCTTCTTCTTCAAAAGATTTCGTTCTTCAAACGCTCTAATGACGTTATGTAATATTCGCTGTTGATGGTTTTCCCCTTTTCAAGGTAGTCGATGAATACCATGTGCATCCCAAAAATTCTGATGCACTTAAAAAAGTTTGTAAGTTAAATAACTGAAAATATCCTTTAAAAGAAATGATATTTCATTTAAAAACCGGTCTACTTAATTTTCATTTAAATTAAATGACATTTGTTATTTATTTTTAAATGTTGATTAATCAACTGACATATCCGTAAGAAACAAATGATATAATCAGTTAAAATAAATGTTAAAATTTTACCTACCAATCCTTAAAAAATAACTGTTTTTTTCATTTATTTGAAATTATTTCCGTTTTTGTATTTTTTTTTTTAATATACTCGTATAATACAAAATGTATGTATGCATATGAAGCTATAAACACTTTTTGTGTGAATGTGTTTGTGTATGTATGTGTGTTTATGAAGTTCTTGTAATTTGTATTGAAAAATTATGTATATATACAACGAATTTAAATAAAAAAACAAATTGAAATTTTTGAATATTTTTTTTTTGAAACAGACAGCAAACAAAATTTAAATTTGTAATAACTGTTACGGACACAAATAAACCACAAGTTTCCGTTTTGTGGGTAAATTTTTATTAAATTTCAAACAAATGAAAAAAATAAATGAAACTGAAAAAAATCGGTAAATGATAGTAAATTATTTCGAATAAATGTATAAAAAAGTTAATATAGATATTTCTTTGAAAAATAAATGTGTGTTCCTTTATTTTTAAATGAAACGGAAAACTTTTTTATTAAACTACAAACAGTAAACTACATAATATTCTGAGTGTGCCATAACCTTGCCAGCCAACTGTTGCGTCTTTCTACGCTTTGCAGTTGGTTCATTACGTGCAGTCCACTCGGCTGACTGTCGAGCAATGTTTCATCCATTGTCATATTAAACGGTTTCAAACACAGCTGAGAATCACCAATTTGTTGTTGTTTTTGGTTGATTGTGAGCTCGCGAGGCACCCATTTTGCACAGAGCTTTCTCATAGACAAATATTCATTCACGATATGTCCAACACGTTCCTTTAATATCTTTAGAGTCTCAGATATCTCGATCAACTTCACTTTACGTTCAATCAAAATTATTTTGTTTTTATGTTTTCATCGGTAACATTTTTTTGGGGCGTCCACTACGTGCATCGTCCTTGGTGCTCATTTCGCCTCGATTAAACTTAGCAAACCACTTCTCAACGATTAATTTTCCTGGTGCAGAGTCCGAATAATGTTTATCAAGCCAAACCTTGGCTTTAACAGTATTTTATTACGCTAAAAAGCAATGCTTTATTAACACACGAAATTACTTTTTAATCAATCGTTTTCAAACAAACAAAAGTTGCTTCACCCAAAGTACTATATCTCATAAATTAAAGTCCGACCAAGGACGGTATAAAATTCAGGATGTACAAAATGTCAAATTTTTAGCTTCAAGTTTAGCCTTGCTGCCTCGATGCCACTTAGCCGTGACCATAAAATTATTAACCGACACCATAAAAATCTTATGGTGTCGGCTAATAACTTTATGGTCAGTGGTATCGAGGCAGCAAGGCAGCGAAGGTAAACGTGAAGCTAAAAATTTGGCATTTTGTACGTCCTGAGTTTTATACTGTCCTTGGTCCGGCAACTGTCGAATTTATACACGTGTCTTTCCAAGGTTAGGGCTAACTAAAAGTCATATGCATTTCATACTAGTAGCCCCATCTATGTGACACCCTACGAACTTTTCAGCCAAACTGTTAAAAAAAATCACGATATTTTAAAAATCCTTTGAGCGATTTTAAAATTGTTTTCATATTTATGTTTAAAAATGATGTGTCACAAGCCTACAATTGTTTTTTTGGATTGGTAAAAAAATTTGGAAATTTGGACTTTCTTATTTTCGAGGAAAGCGGAATTAATTTTTAATTTTCTCAGGATCCCTGGAATTTCCGCTTAAGAATAACACGAGAAGTGTATCTTATTAAGTAACAAAATGATGTTTAAAAAGACTAATACAGATAATCCAACATTTAAAATAAAGTTTATATGTAGATTTTCAAAATATTTTGACACAGAATCAAGGAATTCTTAAATATCTTTAAAATATAATGTACATAAATATGTATCAATAATATCAATTAAAATTTAGTTTAAATTTAAAAAATGGGTAAAATAACGGATATGATATTTTAATATCTTTTCATGTAAAAACCGAAATATATATGAACATATATGATCATGTATGGGCTGGTATATGATCACAAATGTCTATATATGATCATATACGTCTATGCATAGTTCAGTATATAATCATAAATGATCTTATATACTTCCATATATCTTCGGATCAGAAATTTTGAGGTTATATGACTGTATATGGTCATATATGATCATATATGGTCATACATGAATAATATATGAGCATATATTAAAATATACCGATATATGAACATATATGATATCATAATTAAAATTAATTTTGCTATATCATGCATACTCATATATAAGCATATTCAAGCTCATCTATAATCATGTATTTTCATATATACATATTTCAGATTTCACATGGGTTACAAGAATTCTTTTAATTTTTAAAATTTCTTTTCTTGTGACTTCAATACTTATGGTTTTCTATTGAATCGATATTTAAAGTGATGTTGAGTCGACTGATTTGACTGTTCCGGACTTTTTTTGTGGGGATATCTGAAAAGCAAGGTTTTGTGAGGCTAACAGAGACGGATATTTATCTGATAATGTATTCCATACATAATTGCCGACATTAAATAAAACTTTTATTTAATCCAAAATTATAAACAAACAAAGTTGTATACCTTCCCGGCGGACACCCTGTATATGCTTTAAAAATTATATCCAAACATTTTTTTAAATTAGTTCATATTTTAATAAAATGTTTTATTAATACAACTAAACATTTGATTGAAGTTTTCTAATATCAAATTAAAAAATTAATTGAATCAATTAAATTTTTAATTGAAACCAAGTTTTATTTTAAACAAATCATTAATGCAAAATCTTTTTGTAATAATTGTTTCTTTGTAGACCTTTACTTATGTATTTTATTTTATTTTTTAATAACATTTGTATCTTTGTAATTTCAAACAATAGATACCTAACCAGTGCTATGATATCTCTAGGCTTTTATTCAACTACGGGCATTCGAGTCTTATTCCTGAAACATTATAGACAAAAGTTGTTCGTATAAAATATTATTTAAGTGTTATTTTTACAGATCCTTAAAACAATTTTTAAATTTCGTTTACTATGGAACATGCTAGTGACTTTGAATTTGATTTATCATTTTAATTAAATATTGTTAATTGCAGAATTTAATTTTTTTGCATGTATTTATTTTTTTAATAACTAAATTTCGACATAAAAAATGCTGTCATAAATATGTTTTGTATTAAAGAGGAAGTTATTTAGGCATTTTGAAGCAATTTGTAAACATTTTCATCTTTAAAGACATAAGAATTCTTAAAACAGTTATTTTATCAGTATATACAATCCCATCAAAAATGAAGCTGCCAAAGAAGCAATAAAAGCATTCCTACTATGGCAAAGGCATTACTTCTTTTCTGATGGTTTCATCGATGAATTTAACATTAGCGTGTCATAGGAAGAAAGTATTCAAATGTATCTACTAGCATTACTTATACTTTATTCTAAGGAAGCAATGATAATACAATGATTAGGTATTCTGATGCATGAGTGGAAAATGTTCATATATTCTTTGTAATATTTAAGCTTTGATGAAAATTTAATACATAAGAATGCAGAAAAATAAGTTTAAAGAAGCGAAATTTATGCATTGATATGCAAATACTCTTTATTAAAACAAAAAAAAAATTCTGCATTAGTGAAAAAGCATTTTTGAAACATTTTTAAAATATTTTAATGAATTTTTAGACAAATTTTATAATATTTTTGGATAAATAAAAACTGGTTGTACAATTTGGAAACATTTTTAGACAATTTTGAAATATTTTTGAAAGATTTTAAATAATTTTTGCACAATTTTAAAACATTTTTGGGCAATTTGAAATAATTTTTACACAATTTTAAAATTATTTTGATAAATTCTGAATTAAAACTGGAAATGGTGTAGTGTTAAATAATAAACATAATGCAAAAATGCACAGATTGCGTCGTCATACATATTTAATGCTTAAAAATGCAAATGACAGGCCAGCTAGTCTCAATTAAAGGTCAAAAAAAAAATCTGTTTTTCTTGATTTTTCAAAACTTTTATAAAAATTGCAAAACTGCATAAATTCTAACCCTCATGAAATTTTAAACTAAAATATAAAAAATGATTTAATAAAAAAATTAAAAAAGTTCATCAGAACTATTTTCGCAATTTGGATAAATGCTTAAGATCAAAAAATATACGATATAATATAACTTATGCTTCAGAAGTAATGAAGAGTGATATTTTAAGATATGCATCGGGTTTATATCCAGATCACTGCATTTGAAATATGAACACATGAATGCTTTTGAAAGTGCCTTAGAATAACACCAAAAAATCATTAAAGAACATCAACTGAAGTTTAGGAGGCAATGAAAGAAGTTATAGTCACATAATGACTACCATTTTTTTTTGCTGGGATTTTAAATATTTACTTTTTAATAATAAATGTGCATTATTAATATTACTAAGAAGAGTTCCCAAGAATTCACGCAGTATTTCCCAGAATTTCGAGATTGCAAAATGTCAGGAATTTCCGGAAAATGCAGTCCGAAGAAATGACGTCCCGTGAATTTTCGCAAAAAACTCTTTACCGAGATGATATGTGCAAAAATTGGCAAATTTGCTAACGGTAATTGATTTTCGAAATAATGGGTATTTCACATTACTCGCCTATTCCACATAACCCGCTCTTACTCTAAACTTTTAATCAAAAGAGATCGCTCTTTCGAATCAACTACATTCATACAAAAACTAATATATTTTGATTCCATTATCGATATCGTTTGTTGGATGTGATGCTAAAGTTGTCTTATTATTGTACTTCTATTTGTTCTAAAAATGCATTGTTCTAACAATTCTCTTAATTATACGAGTATATTTAAATGTAATTTATATAATTAACATTATTGTTATTCTATTCAGTTCAATATACAGTTTAATAATTACACCTGCCATTTAACTGGTATTTGTTTTACTTACGTAATTTCACTACCATTCTCAACGTACAGTAGTGAATAAAATTGTTAAATATTCATAACGGAAAGTGCTTTTTAAACTACAAACATACGAGTACAATTGATAAAACTGTTATACTGTAAAAGTAATACCAATTACTTGGAAACTACAACACTTAAAGTTAAATGAATGCAGCTGGGAATAATTGCAGTACGGGCACAAAAAAAAAAAACAAGTAATTGTTATAAACATGTATAATTTAAGATTGTTTGAAATTTATTTTTTATAAAGTTTAACTTATGATTAGGGCAGGAACTTTTATGGAAATGCATGCCAAATTTTTTTCCGAATCAAAATGGCATATATGATTAAGATTTATTAGTGTAAAAAATCTTATTCATACAGGGTGTCCGCCGGTAAACATTAGTCTTGACAGTTCATATTTGGCAGTCGTGAAGTAGACACTTGGCAAATTTATTATGGAAAAATATTCAATAAATCAACGTGTTTTAATCGTTAAAACATTTTATCAAAATCAATCATCGATTACTGTGACGATGAGAAAGTTAAGTGAAATTTTCGGGAGAAACAACGTGCCAACAAAACACACTATTTATCGTGTAGTGAATGATTTCGAAGAAAGAGGGTCTGTAGCTGATAGGCCCAAGCATGAACCACAACGTACTGCAAGATCGGCTGAAAACATTACTGCTGCTCAAGAAAGTGTTCAAAACAATCCATCAACGTCAATTCGACGCCGCACGCAGAGAAAAAACATAGTTGCAGCATGATCACTGCTACTATATTGTGCTTGCTGCAATCGGGTATGGTTGTTAAACCATATTATTGGTTGTCTAACCATCAACATGGTCGCTACCATCATTATTATAGTAAATATTTCACTATTTTATGATTGCCACCTTCTATTTTATAACATGATTGGCTGTGACCATACTGTGGTAACAAATATTCTGACTATGAAAAAAATATGATAATTATGCAACCATAAAATGCTGGCAACAATCAAAGAATAATTATACATCAAATAAAACATGACTTTGACATTTTCAGTCATAATAAGAGTATTGTCTTGTTTTCATAAAAACCAAAATGTCTTAAAAAAACAATCATATATTGTTTTCTAAAACTGGACAAATATCAGATGGGTAGAAAATACCTTTCATGTGGCATTAAAACATTTCATCAATTGACCTATAAAGATCCAGTTTATTTTTTTTTTTTTTAAACTAAAAGATTTTTTTTTGAGGGTTTTTTTTCGAAAATTTCTCATACATGTAATATTATTTACAATAATCAATTCATTGTCAAAAAGATTCTATATAAAGATTTTATATGGATCATATTATGATAATCCAGGAATCATAATATAGTTATGGGGACCATAATGTAATAACATTTTGAGCATACTATGATTATATGCAATCATATTATGATAAATTCAACATCATAATATGTTTATTTAGAATCATAATATGGTAATTTTTGGATCATAATATAACAGTAGGGTCAGTATTATGGTAAAATTATGGATATTTTATTATTATAATATGATAACCATAATATAGTACGACTATAGTTGGCACAATCATAAACCCAAAATATATGATGCTCTTCGAATATGATTCTCCCAACCATGTTTTTTCTTTGCGTGCGTGCTCAGGAGCTTGGTCTTCAAAGAACAACTTTGGCCACAATTTTGCACAAGGATTTGCATTTGTTTTCATTTAAGATTCAGTTGAGACAAGAGCTTCTTCCACAAGTCCATTTACGCCGCCGTACATATGCCAATAGGATGTTACAGCTCGCCCACGACAACCCCGACTTTCATGCAAAAATCATAATGAGTGACGAGGCACATTTTCATTTGAATGGATATGTGAATAAACAGAATAGTCGGTTCTGGGCAATGGAAAACCCAAATTATTCATCAGTCACCTTTGCATCCATTAAAAGTGACAGTCTGGAGCAGGAATCATTGGACCTTACTTCTTTGAAAATGAAAACGGCGTAACGGTAACTGTGAATGGGGAGCGATATCGTGATATGATTGAAAACTTTTTAACGCCGCAACTGTATGCGAGACCCCTTTCCACAACAAGTTATTTCAAGAAATGGTGATGTTGATTGGCCTCCACGGTCGCCTGATTTGACTGCTCCGTACTTCTTTTTGTGGGGATATCTGAAAAGCAAGGTTTATGCAAACAAACCAGAAACGCTTGAGCAACTCAAACAAAATATTCGTGATGAAATTAATAATATACCGCGTGAAATGTGTGAGAATGTAATAAAAAATGTGATTAAAAGGGCTCGCATTTGTGAGGCTAACAAAGGCGGACATTTATCTGATATTTTATTCCATACATAATTGCCGACATTAAATAAAACATTTATTAACATAAGATCCATTCTCTTTCATGTAATCAAAAATTATAAACATACCTTCCCGGCGGACACATATACAGGATATGCCATTTTGATTGGGAAAAAATTTGGCATGCATATCCATAAAAGTTTCTAAGGTAAACTTTATAAAAAAAATAAATTTCAAACAATCTTTGAGCGCCCCGGTAGGCTAGTGTGTAGCGTGCTAGCTTATCAGTGCGGGGGTCGTGGGTTCAATTCCCACCAGAGGCTTTGGTCTGTTTTCGCTACAACGAGCCGAAGGCCTTTGTTGCTAGTGCATGGTTAGGGTATTAACATATAATTTGTAATTATATGATTAATAAATAAAATAAATAAATAAATAATACTTTAGGGCTGAATTATCGAATTCTAATCAAAAACAATTACAATTTTTTTTATATATAACAGTTAAAAAAAATCCTTTAAAAATAAAATTTAGTTGTGTTTCCTTCCAAATAGATTTTGTTCATTTTAATTCTTAATATATTTTTTGTTCACTATTTACTATTGATTTAAAATTTGGCCTTCTTGTGTATAAACATTTTCAAGTTTTTGTATTAATTATAGTTAAAAACTATGCAAATAATTAAGTGAAATCCTTTTCTTTTTACTTTCTTTATTTCTGGGAATTATAAATATACACGTGCCCTTCACTGAAGAAATAAATTCACAATTAATTTTAATTAATCTTAGTTACATTATCAATTTTCACTTTCTTTTTCATGAAACCATCACCTACAACCGTCTAATGTTGTTGTTGTTGTTGGAGTATATAACCCTTTAGAAAACAAAAAACAAAAGTATATGCAAGCCCATATCCATCTTAAAGTTTGTTATTCAAAGGGTTAAGTGTTGTGCATATATTAAGACATATGTATTCGTATAACGTGATGATAATTAGCATATGTAGGTATGTATGTTTTTCCCATTTAATTTGAATATACTCGTATTGTAGGTACATCATTCGTTTATTAGGTTAAGTGTTTTAAGTAGTTATTGTTACAAGTACTGTCTGGGTAGATTTTTCTACACTAGTTTACAGGTTTTTAATTATGATTATCTCAAAATGTTAAGGGGTTTCTTAAGTAGAAAACATTTTAAACCAGCACCCCGTTTCTGTATCTGATGCGGGAAGTTTTTGCATCGAAAAATTCATGGTCACCCTACTTTATACATGGTGACTTAATTTTAAGGGCCGATGTTGATTTTGATTAAAACACAAATTATTTAGGAAATTATTGTCATTTCTTTTTATTATCATAATATGGTATGGTTCAATTATGTATGGAACAAAATATCGGCCAAATGGCCGCCGCGAGCGTGAGAGGTGCAATTGTTGGGCACGACGACGAGTTGAGGTGGACGGCTCTTCGCCACACTATCGCGAACAGCAGCAATATTTTCTGCAGTACGAGTGTTTTCACATCTCCTAGAGACCCGGTTTGCTCAAATTTTTGCACGATTTTTCCTATTGTACGCACATTTGGACGATTAAATTGACCGAAAAAATCACGAAGTGCATGATATGTATTTTGATTTGAACGGCCATTTTCATAATAACGCGTTGCTCGATTGTGTATCTTTCCATGGTTCAAATTGAGTTAGCCTAAAATTGATAAATGTCAAATGAAATGCAGAAAAAAACTTGACGTTTAGGTGTGGTTCACATGCAACATCGGCCCTTTAAATTTAACCACCCTTTATATGATAAAGTTGTTTGAATTTTTACTGGAAATTTTTAAGAGCTTTTAACTTCTAAAACTGTGGACGCATTTAATTTTGTGAAATTTCTTATTAGATAGAGAAATAATATGAAGAAAGCGCATAATTATCCGCTTTAGATTAATATATATTTAATTGCCTGTGAGTTACCCTATACACTCACCAAAAAATCTCTGTAATGGCAACTGAAAATTTTGCTGTTATTACGGAAAATTTTGCTAATTTGAGCCCAGCGGTATTTTTTGCTAATCCTAGCAACACATGTCTGCAAACGTGTAGTACAATGAAATTAGTAGAAAAATTAGTAGCCGCTACTAAATTTTAGTAAACTTTTTGTAAAGTGAAATTTAAAATCGGTTTGCTAAAATCAGCAAAAAAATATTTAATAAATATTATTAATATTAGTACAATAAAATTAGTATAAATAATTAGTAAGCCCTACTAAATTTTAGTAAATTTCTGTAAACTCAATGAATTGTAAAATATAGCAATAATTTAAATTACAAAAAAAAATTATTAAAATAAACAAATTAACTTAATTATTTTTAGATCCACTTGTTACACTTTAAAGCTGCTTTTGAAACTGCCTTACGAATTCGAATATACAAATTTATATTTTTTTATTGAACAATATTTTTATACAAAATTAGAAAAAAAATTAAAGGCTTAAAAAAATAGTTAAAACATAATCGAATTTATTATTATATTTTAATTTGCTAATTTTTGTTTTGAAAAAAATTTTTAGTAAATTTTTTGGATTTTAAGATCAAATTTAATTCAGCCCTTAAGATTTTTAGAACTAAAAAAGTTTTTAGTGCTGTTTTAAGTGGATGCCCTATTTTTGGACATGAGTCTTGTGAAAAGTATTTTCACTTCCGAAAATTAGTAATTTTTTTTTGCTTATTTTAGCAAATCGGTTTTTAAAAATTTGTAAAATAATTTTTGAAGTTAGCAACAAAAATTTATTAATATTATGTAATTTGTAAAATGTAAGTAGCAAAAAAGTTTACTAAATATTATTTTTTTTACTAAAAATCAGTACGAAAATAGTAAAGTGGAATTGATTGACCATTAACAAATTTTTCTACTAACTTTTTTTCTGAGTGTAGAAATCCGAACAAAAAATTCGAAAAGTTTCTCCTTCAAAAAACTGCTAGCAGTGGGGGCTTATAAAGGGTGAAAAGTTAAGGGCTTGCCTAAATCGCTTTGACCAGACATCTGTAATTTTGGACAAAACGTGTTAAAAATGGGGCTCAAAAGGGGCAAGTCGCCTACTTAAAGGCCTCGCCAAACCCAAAATGTGTCACCTTATCGGAAGTTGCTACATAAAACTTTTGCTAATGCCAGTTTTGCTTAAATATTTGTGAGGTTAACAGAACCAGAAAACACTTCGGCAACCCATGGAACGTTATACTCCTCGAGAACTGAAGTTCGCTCGATATGATCGTCAACAATAGCGGCACCTACTTGACCGATATAATCTTCAAACATTTTAAAGATATAGCAAATTCAACATCGGGTGAATTAAAGATAACGTACTTTTTGGAATTTCAAAAGGCAAATGTCTCCCCCTTAATGGCCTGCCAATACTGCTTTGATAGAAACTACAAATTTAAAATATTTGTTCTTTGGATTATGGGCTAATTCACTAATCAGGAATTTTATCAGAAATGTGAAAAAAACGGTAGTTAAAAAGCTAAAAATTACTCCGCTTAATGGCCGGCCGAAACCACTTTGGATATCTGAAATTTAAAAGATATCCATGAGGTAAGAGTTTATTTACTGAATAAGTACTTTAACAAATTTCCAATAAGAACGCGGTAAAACTAAGTTTCCAAAGAGAATAAGTGACCCTTTATTCACTCAACTCAAACCGCTGGAGTTAGGAACTTGAAATTAAGCATGTAGAAGGATGGATATTTAAAATTTCTTTTTCTGGGAAAGTGTAAAAAGGGAAAGACTTTCCCTTAACTTCGTCTCAAACCCCTTCGGTAGAAATCTGAAATTTTAAATATATATATCCTGGTGGTACGGGCTAATTCGACGAAGAAAAACTTTTTGAATAAAAACAGTTTTTTTTAAAAGGCCTCCATTAATCATTGAAAGTTGGCATGTGAGTTCATTATACGTAGGCAACCTTTTAAACGGCTTTCTTTTGGAAATTTTAACGGAAAGGAGAAACTGAAGAAAAAATATTCACCAATATTCCTGCCAATTACCCTTTGGATTAAAAGTAGGAAATTTTAAATATGTATACAACATTTTGTATATTTCATTTAAAAATGTACTTTTTAGGTTTTCTTAGATGATGTTTTAAAGGAAAAAAGGGAGATACCCCTTATGTCCTATGCAAAACCATTAATCTAGAAATCTGAAAGGTTGAATTTAAAACATCCAACACAAAAACGTTAGGCAAATTTATTAAAAGAAAACAATCCTTAGAAAAAAAGAGTTCAAGTTTCTTCTAAATAACATAGATTCCGATATTTAAAACTACCTGTAAAGAAGTATAGGGCTTTTATTTAAGCTAGTTAAAAAAACTAATTTTTAGTTATTTTCTAATTTTGTATATATTTAAATCAAAGCACGTATTCCAGTGTAAAAAATATTGGGTCATTTTCACTCCAAGTGTATAAAGTAGTAAATCTGTGATTTTTTCTATTTATAATTAAAATTTTTTACTTGTCTAAAGTTTTTTTAACATTAAAAAGTGTTGGGTCATATTTGACCCCAAGTGCATAAAAGGGTTAATTTTGATTTTTTCTTTTTAAGTATTAATTAACAATTACAGAAAATAGTTTAGTCAACTTTCAATAAAATATGAAGATACCCCACGATATTTCGTTATCAATTTTATGAAATATCAAAATTACCAAAAAATTTACCTTTGACCTTTGGCGTGGTTCGATTTTGACCAAATTTTCACAATATAGTCCTTGTAGTTATTGTCATAAAACTCTGAATAGCAATAATTGGAACTTAATAAAAGTGGATGAACTTTAACCTATTGATCAATTTTATGTCAACAAAAAATCATTTTCCTCAAAATCCGCTGAAATTAAATATCTGCCCTTACTAAATTAAACGAGGTATTTATGAAATTTTTGGTATTTTTATTTTTTATGATGTAAAAAAGTTTCGCACACTGCGCGAAACTTATTTTTTTATGCCCTCATTTTGCAAAACGCAACGCCTCACTATACATCGTTTTTTAAAAAATTCGATTTTGTAAATCACTTGAATAAAGTAGGTGATTGCTCGCGTTGAAACAGCTGTTCGTTACGTTATTTGAAATTGTATACATACAAATTAGAATTTCATAAATCACTGCGCTGAAAAATTAATCACTTGTGATGTCAAAATCATCACTTGAATTGTTTGAAATTTTTTTTCAAACTATTTTAAAACACAAAATTTGTAATAAATTTGCAATACATTTTATTAAGCAGTTTTTGACTGTTTTTTTTTTGTTCTTGGGTCGATATGTCGTAAAAATAGTGAAAATGCCTCTGAAAAAAATCTTAAAAATGAAAAAAAAAAAATTCAAAAATTGCTCCATAATTTTTTTTTGCGGATTTAAGTTTCAGGCGGCCTAAATATTTTCATAAAAAAAAAATTATTTTCAATCAGCTGTGTTGCCAATAGCAAAAAAGTAGGGATAAATATAACAAATTAAACATAAATTCCATATATGCATAAATGCAGGTAAATTATTAAATACTGAGCAGAATCATTTTATAAATTGTTTTTATCTTTTCCAAAATTAATTTATTTGCATTTGCGTTGTGTAATATGACACTTTTTCGGTCGTTGTTCAAAAAAGAAATAAGTAACCCCTTCTGGAATAAAACAAGAAAATGTTTTACTATTATTTTAATTTGACAATTAAAGTGATAACGTAAAAGTCCAACGCAACGACGACGTAGTGATTTATAAAATTCGAGTTTTTTACACCGGCGTTGGCGTTAGAAAGTGGGGTGTAGGTGAGGCGTTGAACGCAGGGGATTTTAAAAATTTGGGAATTAATTTTGTTGAACAAAATTTAAAAAAGTTTGAAATTACAGTTTTGAAAATGCTTTAAAGAAATTTGTTAACGCTATCTTAGAGGAAAGAAACTTCATATTTGAGTATTTACAGATCTAAAAAAAATATATAAATAATGTAGCAATAAAAAAATTTACAAAAAAATTCCAATTTCTTCTTTAATTTCCTAGCCTAGTGGTATATGACACACTATTGGTCTAGGAAATTTGTAATAACTTTTAATAAAGATAAATAAGTATACATTTTGATTGTTTTATCATTTGGTTTAAAAAGATATTTTTAGTAAAAAATTTTTCTAAAAAAATGTGATTTTTTCCCTTCTATTCACTATTACATTTTTCAATCAATATCCACCTCGACTTTTCCTTATCCAATCGGCACTAAAATTCATATTAAATGTTTTTACATACAAAGGAACCAAATTAGCCCATTCGTGGATTGTACAGCTCATTTTGAAAAATGGTCATACAAAGTTGAACGCCTCTAATGGTCACCCTAGATATAATCGATGTAGCTACCACAGTTCGACCTTTGTAAAGTCTTATCAATCTATATAATTTAAACTAATAATTAAATAATTTCTATACTTACAATTACAATGTCATATTATAAACAATTTTGAAAAGTTGTTTTAATTAATCCTTTATCTGTAATGAGAAAAAATACTAAATAGTTGTATTAAAAAAGTTTTGTAACAAATTTTCACAAAATTAAATTTACAATTTAAGAAAATAATAAACTACTTTTACTTAATCATTTTAAAAAACTGAGTTTTTAAATATTAATATCTACAGTACTCATTAAATGTTAGCAACAAAGTAATTTTATAAAATCTCTGCACGCATTTATGAATTAAATATTTAAATAATTTAAGAAACATAAAAGGAAAACATAAACAAAAAATCAAAAGCGTAAAAGTTAAAGCATGAAATAAATACTATTAACTCAGTTGTGATATTTAATAAGATAATAAGCTGGAGGGTTAGCAAGAAGGGGATTCACTTCTCAAAGAATATTTCAGTGTGCATTTCATGCAAAAAAGAAAAACTGCTAGAAGTAGAGCAAAACAACTATAAAGATATTAAAAAGGTATAATTTTTATCTTGCTAAAAGCGAGAAAGAGCAAAATTGTCAAAATGTTTTTTTCCCTGAAATGTTAATAGACTCCTATATAAATTTGGCACAGGACAAGATCCTTAAAGCTTAAGCTTTGATTATATTGTCATCACAGAAAAAAATGTAATTTTATTAATTTGTTTGTTATTTAAGTTTAATTAATGTTTCATTTAATTTAAAGCTAGTGCTAGTTTAAGAGTGTAAACAATAGGCTTTACTGTTAAAATAACTGATATTTCAGTTATTTGTGCAATCGTATTTTCTTTACTATTGTTTGCCATATTTAAGAGAATAGCCTTAATGCCTGTAAAACTACAGCGTAAAACACCCATGTTGAATTATTTTCTTGATCTAAACTTTAAAGTGCGTAACTTTAGTTAAAATGGTACTTAGAGCGTAAAGTGCAAAAATAATAATAATTAACTTACGTAAAACCTTCAACACTACATAGTTACATGAAACTTACAAGGAAGGTCTGATGTTTGGCTTACACCGAAATGTGGTTATGTTATAGCGAAGGCAAAATTAATGCACAAATATTTATTAAGCGGCCCAATCTCAAGTGTAGGGACAGAAAAAAGGGGCGATTAACAGTATTGTTGAATCTATAATGGATATTAAAGGAATAATATTTAAGCTAGTCCCATATAAAAATCGATATATTTATAAACATACATGATCATATATGGGCATGCATGGTCATATAAGAGCAAGTATGGTTCAGTGACCAGATCCGAATATAATCATATATTATTCATGTATGCTCGTATATGAACATACTATATGACCATGCCCCCTAATTTTGGATCCGAAGATATATGGTCATATATGAGATCATATATAGTCATATATTGAACCATTCATATACATATATGCCCATGTATGCCCATATATGATCATATACAAGCCCATGTATATGATCATATAGGTTCATATATATTTTAATTTTTACATGGGTTGTCTAAATTTTAGTTTTTTTTTTACCAATTCAAGGCAAGTCATATTAAGGACACTGCCTTACCGACCTCAATTCGACAGATTGCTATTTTTTCTATATAACTAAACTCATACTATTTTCCACATAAGTTGGTTTGACATATCTTCTAATTTGAATTATTTATACTGATACAAGCATGTGTCATATAGACATTAACACACCTTTATCATGTACAATACATGCACAGTCATGTTAAAATCTTCATGTTATGACTTAATTACACCAAAATAAGTATGTACATAAGTTCATGGTTTTGTATTTGCCATTTTTTTTGATATCTCGGGTTTAAGACGGGTCCAACATTTTTGTTTTACGAGTACTTTAAAGATAGATTATAAATACATTTGAATTTCATAAATTTCAGAGATGCTCCTATACAAACAAATTGTTACAGAAATTCCATTTACTCGTAGAAAAACAAATCCCCATATGTTAGCCCTGAAATAAATAATGTTTCTTATGTCAAACTGTTTAAAAGACATTCTCAAAGTTGCCAGTATGCAGCTTCCAGACGGTGCTGCCATATTCTAGGTATTTTTACCCGCATATATAATGCTCATATCTGTACTCTTTTTCGCAGTATTATACTGTTTTTCGACATCAAAAACTGCGTACTGCTTTTCTCCCTCAAAATACTGTTTTTCGATACATAATAGAAATAAAAACGGCGAACAGCGAATTCATGCAATAATATTGTTTACTTCAAAAATAAGCATGTCAAGCAATAGTCACCAATGTTTTCGCGCCGCACGCCCAACAATTGCTTAAAGAAGATTTAAAAGACTGTTGTAATGTGTCAATCTACACAGATGCATCAAACCATGGGAATATCAAACTTTTTCCTGTGCTCGTTCGATATTTTATCCCTACTGTCGGAGTACGCGTTAAAGTTTTGAATTTAACCGAAAAAGCTGGTGAAAATTCCACCTTAACATCCGATCTAATAACGTCTACTGCCAGTGACTACGATCTGAGGAAGGAAATCGTCTGCTTCTGTGGCGATAATGCAAAAGTTAATTTTGGTGGAGAAACTCGTGGCGGAAAGAATAATGTTTAACACCGATTGAAACAGTGGCTTCCACATTTGGTCGTCATCGGCTGTGCCGCTCACATAACACACAATGCATTGAAATTCGCATGTGATGAAATACCATTCGACGTAGAGTAGGTTATTGTTAAAACATATTCTCACTTCTACCTTAACACTGTACGCATGACAGCAGTGAAAGCTTTTTGTGAAGAAACAGAAGTGGAACATAACAGGCTGCTCGGATATGCAAAAACACGATTTTTGGCTCTCGGACCAGCTATCAAGCGTATTTTAAAACTCTATGATGCTCTTCAAATGAATTTTCTTGGACTTGAAGGAGGAGAAAAAAAGTTAAAGGATTTTTTCAGTGAAGAATCATCACAATTTTGGTTGCTATTCGTTCAAGAGCAGGTTAAAAATTGCATTGGGGGTGCCAATTCAATTTCTCTAATTATATAGAATTTTCCTCTTCTCTTTCTAATTTATTTTTCTTTCATCAGGCTGAATTATTCGGGAAATATGTGCTGAAAATTGAAGGTGATGATGTCACTGCAATCGAAGTTGCACACTGCTTTAATGAGATCGAAGAAATACTTAAAATGCGTCAAGAGGGTGATTTTTTATCGCCAGCTGTAGTAGCAGAAAAGCTAAAACTTATTGACAATGGATACAATTCGATTGAGATGGCTCCTACTTACATTTATGGACAGCACCGTTCGAGCCACTTAAACTTTTTGCGTGGGCAGTATTGCAAGAAACACCAACATGGAATGAAGTCGAAGCCGTTATGGACAAGTTGAGCGAATACAATTTGTACAATGCCAATGAAAATGGTGTAAATTTGCACACCCAATTTCGATATATCAAAAACTATTGTACGAGCGACAAAATTATGCAATGGAAAGAAGGCAATGTTTCGATTGTGGATCGGTTTGTGGAGATATTTATTCATCTCAATAACGGCGATTGCGAATTCAAAGAAATGGCCACGACCGTTAAATATATTTTATGTTTGCTAGGAACTTCAGCATCAGTGGAACAAATCTTCTCTGTAGTGAACAAAACTTGGACGTCAGACAAAACCTGATTAGATGTGCAAACATTGAAGGCGATTCTGGCCGTCAAATGTAATTTGAAGTACAAATGCATTGATTTCTATAATTACCTCAAAACAAAGCCAGCATTGCTTATTCAAATTGCTTCAAACGACAAATACAAAACAACCACAAAAGCTGATTTTGATGGAAATGATTGTTAATTTTTTTTATACATTGAATAAAATATATACTGCGAAAAGTACTGTTTTTCCAAATCGATTTACTGCTTTTTTAAAAAATTTCAGTGATATGTACTGTTTTTGGTCCAAAAAAATATACGAGCGTTACGCATATATAAAAACTCCAGCAAGGTGGCAAAGCAGTTCAGTTGATAATAAAACTCTGTGTTAAGAACTAAAGTGTGGCTAACGTTTAGTTAAATTAATTTACCATTTTTGATATTTTATATTAAAACAGTTTATAAAAACGTAAAAATTGATTTTGTTTAAAACCATGTCAAAACCTCGTACCGGTATTAAGGGAAACGGTTTTAAAATGCCGGTATTATTAAAATCATGAGTTTCGGTACTGAAAAGTAATACTTGTAACTTTGTTTCGACAACATATCCAAATTTTATTAAAATGGGAGTGAACCCATACATTCCACAGACCTTTCTTAGTAGTTAGCTACACTTAAAATAAAAAGTCAGTATAATATCTTTGAGCAATTAATTGTGGTTCAACACCTTTAGATTAAATGGCTCTAACGCAAAATGAAAGTATACTATTGCCCAAACAGAAGCTTCAAAGAGTTTTGAAGTTTTGTATATGAGCGTTTATAAAACTGTTTATAAAACTGGGTTAGCATCGATTTGCTGTGGAGATTATGATCAAGCATTTTGTGGTAAATATTTTCATTTTCCTGCTGAAGACCACTACAAAATAAATCTTTCCTTAGCGAAGCACGAAGGAAAAGACTTTTATGTCCGGTCGAAGACTGCTAAGCAGAAAACCTTTCATCGACTTCGGACATACTTCGTGGACAGGCTCGCCAGATACTTTTTTTCGTTTTCCCCAAATAAATGATTTACCCAAAAAATCCGTGTCGAAAAACGTTTTCAGCTAAGTAGGGTAAAGATACTTGAATTTTTATTGGCCAAATTAACTTTACACACAAAACTATTGTATGATTTAATTTTTAAACAGAACTACATACTTTTGCAAAAGCTTCAAAGAAAGAAAATTCCTCATAAATATGGACTTTTGGAGAAAGTCTTTTTTATAAATTCTATCAAAAACCTCAACGAATTCTAACTATTTTTTGCTTTGAAATTTACAATTTACAATTTACAAATTTCACAAATTTTTAGAAATATTTTAAAGAACCTATATAAAGGGTGGTTAAATTTTAAGGGCCGATGTTAAATGTAAACCACACTTAAACGTCAAGTTTTTTTCTGCATTTCATTTGACATTTCTCAATTTCAGACTAACTCAATTTGAACCATGGAAAGATACACAATCGAGAAACGCGTTAAAGTTATTCAGGCTTATTATGAAAATAGGCGTTCAAATCAAAATGCACTTTGTGATTTTTTGTCAGCATCATAAACCAAATGTGTCCACAATCGGGAGAATCGTGGGTAAATTCAGCAAACCGGGTCTGCGAAAACACCTGTGCATGCTCGCCCAGTTCGTTCTGCGGAAAACATTGCTGTTGTTCGCGATAGTGTGTCATGAGGTCGGCCAAGCATTTACCGTGAATGGTGTTCGCTATCGCGAGATGATTACGAACTTATTGTGGTCAGGAATTGAGGGGATATGAAACTGTACGATAAGTGGTTTCAACAGGACGGTGCCACTTGCCACACAGCTAACGAAACAATGGCTCTTTTGCGCGCAAAATTCAATGGCCGTGTTATCTCACGTGGTGGCGATGTCAATTGGCCGCCAAGATCATGTGATTTGACACCGTTGGACTTCTTTCTCTGGGGTTATTTGAAAGAAAAGGTGTACGTCGATAAGCCAGCAACAATTCAAGAGCTAAAGGATGAGATAATTCGGCATATTAACGGCATAGAACCTTAATTATGCCTTAGCGTAATCGAAAATTTGGACCAGTCGGATGGAGGTGTGCCGCCGAGGTCGCGGCGGCCATTTGGCCGATATTTTCTTTCATACATAATTGAACCATACCATATTATCATAATAAAAAGAAATGACAATAATTTCCTAAATAATTTGTTTTATTCAAAATCAACATCGGCCCTTAAAATTCAACCACCATTTATATCTAAGATTAGTATGATAATTATTTTCTCTAAATAATATTTCAAATTCTGCGACGTTAATCCTACAAAAATCTTAGACTCTCAACCGTCAGTAAATAAGCTTGTTTTGAGCCAAAAAAAGTTTAGATTTTTTTTGGGATAAATATTAACTGCATTAAAGAAATTAAATGTGTTTAAATCTCAGTTTTTTAAACAAATTGTGAAAAATAATTTGTTGTAAACTGAACTCTATGAACAACATGATTGTCAGGGAACGAGGTTTTTAAAATTTTTTAAAACACGTTAAAAATTTTTACAATCTTATCTTTAAAAATATCAAATTCTAAAATTTAAAAATTTTTTAAGATATCAGATGAAATTAGCTAATCGAGTTAAATTTGTACTTTTAAAGACATTTGTTCAAATGTTTTTATCAGAAATTTAACATGTCCCCTAAAAATTCCCAAAATGGGTTTTAAATCCTCTGCTTCTAATACAAAATTTTTGTCTCCAAGTCTAGCAAACAATACAGAAAATTTTAAGACAAAACCCCAAGTCTGGCAAACTTGTTTGTGGGCGTGCCTAGAAGCGAAATAAAAATTAGATATTTTCAGTTCTTACCCGTGATAATGAGAAAAGGGATATACCTATATAATATATAGAACATTCCATAAGATATTACCCAGCATCTTATCAAGTGTCTTTAAATTATAATAATATTTTGCATAAATAATCTATAGAGAAAAGAAACTCTCGTGAAATAGACAACACGAATAATTTCGCGAAAAGAAATATTTTAATGGCGAATTTTATCCCATTATTCCGGAATCCAAAAAGGAAATATATGATTGACAGCCTCTATTTAGTTAGTTTTTTAGCTAACGGAACTCTTTTAATGGCTCTGTAGAGTATTTTAATATTTTTTATTTTTCTTTTAAATTTGTTTACTTTTCAGTTATTTCTAAGAACTTATTATTTTGATAGCACTAAAAGATAATTTCAATTTTACTACGTGCTTAAAATTATCTGATTAGGTTTTTAAGTTTTAGTTTTTCAAAACACTCCTCTAGGTTAATATGAAAATTAATAATCATTTGGTTATGCACATCCACAGTGTTCATTTGTTTACATACATTACGGTAATGTGAATTTTAAATTCATAAAAAAACGGTCACTCCATAAGTATTGTTTGTCTTTTTTTTTTTTTTTTGATTCATATTCAAATATCAGAACATTTTGATTGTGTCTGCCCCACCCTCAATATGACGTCGAGACCTTAATTTGATTTTTTTTTATTTTCCGTTGAGACAAAAAATAACTTCTGAACATGCAAAATTAAACAAATTATAGAGAATATAACATATGTATGGTATTGTATTGTTATTTAGAATACAAATACGTGTTTGTAGTTAAATAAGTTACTAAAGTTTGTGTTGGCGTAGACCACTGTTATTTTTTTGTCGTCTTTTTTAGTTTTTTTTTTTGTTTTTTTGGTGTCCTCAATTGTTTGGCACACTTCCGCTGGAATTCACCTAATCTTTGATAAAAGCCATTATTTTTAATACATTTTACATATGACGTTGTTTAATAAAATAGAAACCTAAAAGCAGGTTGTCAATTTACCATTAATTTTGATTAAGTATTTGTATTTGTTGTTGATTATTTACTTAATAGGTATTTACATGGAATATCACTGAATTAAGGACGATTAGTGACCAGTGACCTACATTGTTCTATACACATTTTGAAATAGTTCACTCAAAACAACATGTCTGTTATTAGACAGAAAGGCTTCTGATTTTTAGTTTACAATAAATGACAGTTATTTATGTAGTAAAAAGTGGTTATTTTTTCAACTGTAAAAAGCAGTTGTATTTCTATTTAAAAAATACACAGTTTCTTAAAAAAAACAACTAACATAAATTTTGTAGTATTTGGTTTAAAAAGTATGTTTGCAATAAGCCGTCAATTTAGTTCTTTAAAATATAAAAATTTTGAAAATTTCAAAACATCAACAGAAATTTGTTTAATATCTCCAGTGCATAAATGCATAAAAATGTAATAACTGGTTACACAAAAAGTGTTAATGGCGTGTAGACGCAAGCGGGGTTTCTCATTTTTCTCCCGGGCGGGTTGGTATTGAAAGTGTGCAATATCGGTACGGCGGTAAAAAGTTATTAAAATGTGAAGGTACTTCCAAAAAAACTATTTTGGATGTGAAACAAATTTTTGTGGTGAAAAAAAAAAAATATTTGTGGTGAACAAATTTTTTGAGGTGGATATAAAATATTATTCACCTCCACACGCAAAGACATGATCACACCTCCACACGAAGAGCATCATATATTTTTGGGTTTATGGTTGTGCCAACCTTAGTCGTACAATAATATGGTTATCATATAATGATAATAAAATAATCATATTTTTACCATAATATGGTCCCTACAGTTATATTATGATTCAGAAATTACCGTATTATGTTCCTAAATAAACATGTTATGATATTGAATTTATCATAATATGATCGCATGTTATCATAGTTTACTCAAAATCGTATCATATTATGGTCCCTCATTACTATATTATGATTCCTGGATTATCATTATATGATCCCTAATCTAAGAAAATTTCTTAAGGAAAAAGTTCTTAGAAAATATGAAAAACTCTTTAAATTTAAGAATTCTTCCTTTGGAAATGTTTTTCCTATAAAAAATATTGATATTAAAGACTTTTTGAAGAAAAATTGTCAAGAAAAAAATCAAAGATTCTGAGAACTTTTCTTTCAAGAAATCTTTGATTATGTAAGAAAAATACTTAAAACATATGTATTTTTAAAATTCTAATGACTTTTTTCTATTCTTTGATTCTAGCGACATTTTTAACATTTTTTTTAGAAATTTTTCTTTAAAAAAAGTCTTTAGAATCTAAGAATATTTCTACTAGGAAAAGTCCTTAGAATCTAAGTAGTCTTCAGAATATATGAATTTTTCTTTCAAAGAAAAGCTTAAGAATCTAAGTTTTTTTGAACTTTTTTTTAACTTCCTAAATAAACTACAGTAAGTTACTGTAAAAATATAAAAAACATTTCAATTCTTTTAATTAAAAAAAAATTGGAAAATAGATTTGGAAAATAAATTCAAAAATTTTTAACCAAATCTAAAATTTTATTTTTTTCGTTTAATAGATCTTTTCCACTAAGAATATTTTAAGCAAAACATGTCGTTTCGATAATAAAAATATATATTTTTTTGTTATATATTTGCCCACGCAGGTGCCCAAAAGTAGAAAATCTTAGAAGAAAAAAAAACATTTACAAAACGCAGTTTTGGCCAAAAACACGTGAAATAGAAACGTAGCAGAATTCTTGTCAATATCGTCAAAGTTCGTTTTACGTTCGTCTCAAATTTAAAATTGGCATTTATCCAATAAGTGGTTACGATACCAACAATTTTACTGCATATTATTATAAAGTAAAAGTACTTTAGAAGAAAACTAAGGAAAATGACTTTTTGCTCAAAAGACTGCCAACAAGGACGAATGAGGTTTCAATATGTTGCCAAAAAAAAAAACAAAATCTAACAAAGAACAATAAAACTAAGTGGTCATGTATTGATTAAATAAACTCAGCCAACAACAATTTAAAGTGGTCGTATTAAAAGTGAAAGAGTACCTTAAAAAGTACCTTTTCAAAACAAATTAAACTAACATAACCAAAGTTTAAACAAATACATCATAAATATTAAATCAGGCAAGGTTAGGGATAAAAAAAACAAATAAAAAATAAATAACAAACAAACAAACTTAACCATGAACTTGAAATTTTTATTAAATAAGCTACAAAAATATACATGGATGGGAATTTTTTTTTAAATTTAGCTGTTAATTAAAGGTCAATTAACTGTTAAAGTCTTGTAATGTACGTCCAGTTTAAAATTCATTCATAACTCAACCAAAAGTAAATATTTAATGATGATCATTACGAGTAACAAACACAAATTGTTTATTGAGGTGGCACTTATCACAAATACTACATTTAAAATATTATCAGCCGTATGCATAAACATTTTGATGATTTTTATAACACACTTATAAATTAAATTAACATGCAAAACAACAAAAAATTTTCTTTATAAGACTGTTATAAGAACCAACTAAATGTCTATGCATACGGCTGTACATCTGTAGAATTTAATTTAAAAAAACAGTTAGTTTAACGTGAACTTCTACTGCTTTTGGAATAAAAATTAAATCATTTAAATTTGAGAAATTTTAAAAGAAAACTCAAAAAAATTAAATAACTAACACAAAAGTATTTAATTTTGCTTTAACTATTTTAAGGCACATTTACACACCAGAGCAAACTCGAAAGTCTATACAAAAATACAGCTCTGTATAAATGTATTCTCTATTGACAGTTACTATCATACTCACTTTCTTTAAATAGTACAAATTTTAAAATGTTTTCTTAAATTATGGAACATTTCCGTTTACTAAATGCACATTATTTTTCGAAATAATAAAAAAAAAATTAATAAAAAGAAATACTTAACAACTAGA
The DNA here is from genome assembly GCA_949748255.1 of Eustalomyia histrio. Lineage (NCBI taxonomy): Eukaryota > Metazoa > Arthropoda > Insecta > Diptera > Anthomyiidae > Eustalomyia > Eustalomyia histrio. The sequence continues at coordinate 19,654,910 of OX456525.1, forward strand.
GATGGTGTTATTTACGATAAATATTAGTGCAAACAGTATTTGAGATGACAAGATTTATCTCAAACGCTATGGGATTTCTACCACGCGAAGGTGTGCCTTTATTTTATTTTTTGAGAAAATTGAATTTTTGTTAAGGAGAAATTAGGTCCATATTAAAATGTTTGGATATATTGGTGTGGCCATCTACCAGTTGAAAGCGAAGACACTTTCAAATATAGCCACACACAATTACTAATATAACAAAAGAATAAACAAAGGCTACGACAGACTTAAATATAACATCAGTAAAAAAAGATTAGTAGATATCTATTGGGTTATTCAGGGTGTTTTTCTTTATATATTGGGTATACAAATTAATAATGTCGATTTCTTTGCTTGAAAAATCCATTTATTATAACAAAATAAGTTGATACATTATTCAAAGTATTGTCCATCGTTAGCCACTACTTCTTTCCATTATTTTGGTAGCATATGGATTCCGCGCCAAAAGAACTGCTCCGGTTTTGAGGTAAAGAATGAATCCAGCCTATTTTTGATACCCTGTTCTAAAGTGAAGCGTATCCAGTAAGGGCGTTCTGCATCGATCGAACCAAATGGTAGTCAGAAGGGACAAAGTCTGGGCTATAAGGCGGGTAAGCCAAAACTTCCCATCCACTGTTTTCCAAATAGTGTTTGACCGGTCTTGCACCATGTGACCGAGAGTTGTCATGATGGAAGCTTATGGCCTCGTGTCTGGTCAAATATTCTAGTCGTTCTTCGTTGATTGCTCTCTTCAAACGAATTCATTGTGTTCGGTAAAGGTAGCCTGTAATCGTCTGACCCTATTCCAACAGCTCATAATACAAAACACTGTTCTGATTCCACCAAATACAAAGTATTACCTTGGCGCCATGGATATTTGGCTTCGGCATTGATTTGGCTAGTTGGCCGCCGCGGCTGGCGCGTACATGTCATAACCTGTCAATTTTCGACCACTTTTTCAAGCAATGGAAGACGTATCTCGGCAATGGTTAGCACATTGTTCCAAGGCGTCAAAAGTTTTCGGTTTGTTCTCGTAAACCACACGATCACTGCGGCCAATCGACTGGCCAATTTCGAAAAATTATGTCTTTTTTAGTAAGACGCGATGTATAACATGTGGCGACGTCCTGTTGAAAAAAAAATATTTCTTCAGGCAACATTTCATTCAATTGGGGAACGAAAGAATCGCCGTTCTCATTTTTAAAGAAGTGAGAACCAACTATTGTACCGCCCGATAAAGAACACCAGTTAGTTTTTGTGGATTATCTCTTCACTCTGAATGCGGAAGTTTTGCCTATTGATATGCCCATTGAGCCAAAAATGAGGCTAATCACTGAACAGAATATTTCAATAAAACAGTGGGTTGACTTCCAGTAGATTTTGGGGCCATTGATCGAACGTATGGTGCGAATGATGGTCATTTGGCTTTGATTTCTGGATCTTTTAAGGCTGAGATCTTTATGCAAAATTGTAAAAAAAAATGATGCACACAGCTGCAATTGCTGCAGGCGATAGCGAATCGACTCTTTTGGGTCCTCCCCAATACTACGCATTACAGCAAACACACACAAATATGGTTATTCAAACAAAATGTATCTATAGACTGTGTGATTATGCATTTTGTAGATTAAAAAACAAATAAAAATACAAAACACGAAAACAATTTCAAATAAATGATTAATCACTATTTTTTATGGAATTGGTAGGTAAACTTTTAACATTTATTTTTAACTGATCATTTGTTTTTTTTTACTGATGTGTCAGTTGTTTAAAAAATATTTAAATATAAATAACAAAATCCATTTAATTTAATGAAAAGTAAGTATACCGGTTTTTAAATGAAATATCATATCTTTTTTTCTGTTATTTTGACTTACAAACTATTTTAAGTGTAGTAGAATTTTATGACAAATATTTTTGTGGAAGATTTTAAACCATTATATCCCCGTATTAATCGTAAATGTCCCCCTTTTCACGAAAGAAACAGAAAAGACCCATCCATTAAGGAGTTCAGGGTTAAAATGTTTCACAAAAATGTTTCTCGTAATTCTTCTAGATAAATCGGCTAAACACATTTAATATCAAAAATGTTAGGCTCACATGATTTCTTATGCCGATTCACCACAGGAATGAGCCTAAACCCCCTAAAATAAAATTCAGACTTTGAAAACGCCGATAGACGTATATTATATTTGGTCCCCTTTACCAGAATCCGTTGTTGGAACCTTGTTATTTTAGAAAAAGTTTGATTTTGTTGTACAGTGTTATTATATAAATTTTTAAAGTAATTATGATTATTTTTCGCATTTAAGCTAATATGTCAACATTTTAGATTTAGTTTTCGAATTCTAAAAATTAGTGTTTTAATAAAAAAAATTAATCTTAGTTTTATGTCAAAGCTATTTCTATTTAATTTAAAGTTTTTTCTAATTGATTTTACAATATTTTTTTTTTTTTGTGTATAAGATAAGGAGGTATCATTCATTATTGGTAGTGCGAAAAATAATTATACCACATTACCATTTCAACACTGGGCCCGTAACATCATTTTTAATTTGTCTAGAAGTGATGAAAAAACTCAATTAAATTTAAAAAAATTTAAAGAAACAAAGTAAATTCATATGCAATTTTTAATATATACTGGCAAAAATAAAATAAAAAAAAATACACTCAAGGAAATTTTATATTCAAGGTTTTTTAGATCTTACATACTAAGTTAATTTCCTCACCTCTTAATTTATAAGATATCGTATTAGGGCCTTTATAAATTAAGCCATCGATATCCAGCTAGCAACAGCTAACAAAGAAATTATTTAACATCCAAATAAGAGTTTGGTCTTGGGAAACAATCCCTTTATAATTTTTTTTTATTCTGATTTATTGTATTTAATTACTTATGATTCCTTTAAATTGTAATATTGTCAAACTTGTTTCTAAACATCGAAAATGGCTTTTCAAAATTAAATATCACCCTATTGTTTATACACATTTTCGTACACAATATTTGTTTTTAAACAATTATAATATTGATAAATATGTATGTTTTTTTATGTTTTATTAATAAGGAACTACAATTATTTATTTTTAATAACAAAAACACCAACAACCAACCAACCAACCATTCGAATAACCGACAGCAACAACGGTTTATGACTTTATGTCTGCCGTATGTTTGTCGATTGTTGCTGCTGTTTTGTTGCTGTTGGTGCTGCTGTTGTTTGTATCTTGTTATGATGATGTTTTATTTTAATGGCTGTGTACAATTTGATAATTCAAGCATAACATTTTACAAACAACAAATTTTTATTAAACACAATGTACATAGTTTTACTTTATAATAAGTTGCATTGAAAAAAAAAAAACAAGAAGTGCTCATATTTTAATTACTTATTCAAATTTGCCAGCAATTAATGGTTATTTTTCATGATATGTATGATAAAAAGAATGAGGATGTTGTTTTAGATGTTTATGTAAAAAAATAAAAATATTCGAAGTATGTAAAAAATCTAATACGTATAGCCATAAATCCAAACAATATAAATATTAGAAATTTTTAATAAATATTGCTAGCAACATGTTTATTAAACATTTTAAATTACTTAACAACATGTTTCCTTAAGGAAATGTTTGTAATTTTTTTAAAAACTTTTGTGTATATAAACATGTTGCAAAAAGAAATGTTTTTAATTATTTGTTTTTTTTTTGTAATTTTAAAATTTAATTTTTTTTTGATATCCATAAACAATAATATTTTCAAAATAAATTATTTACTTTTTAGAAAAAAAGAAAAAATATGAGTTGATAAAAAAAAATGTTTAAACAACATGTTGCAATGTAAAAATTTTAAATTTGTTCATTGTGCTTTCCCAAAATGTAAAAAGTAAATCCTTCATATTCACTGAATTCAACATGAAGTATCTTGCAGTTGAAAAATTAAGAAAAATTAATAATTTTTAATAGGTCGTTGACGAAAGGTAACTCAACATGTTGATGAAAGGTAACTCAACATGTTTATATATTTTTAGTTACAGATGTTGCTCAACAGCACTATGTGATGATTAAAAAAATAAACTTTTATTTCAGCTGCAACACGGTTCAGGTTCGAAATGAAATAGAATTGTCTTGTTAATGGAACGTAAAATTAAGTTAGCATCCAGTTTCTTATTTTTTTTTTCTCCGGCAAAAAAAAATCTTCGAAGAGAAGACCTACCACGAACAAAGTGAAAAATATTGCTTCCAATCATTATTAAAAAACATTTTTATATCGTGGCTTATGTGCTTAATACAAAGAAAACGTAAATGAAGAGAGAACTTCTCTTACAAATCGGTGTTGAACTCCCTCCCTATCTAATGAAAACATGCTGCGTAAATTAAAAGGGGAGATATATACAAAACATTTGAAACTGAGATCGCATTGTAACTTTTCATTGATTAATTTTCTCCAAATAACATTTCGTTACTAAAATTTATTTTTTTCATGTCATCATACATTGTTTTTGTTAAAAATATAAAACGGATAAAACAAATTGCGTTAAAGAAAAATAATCAAAAAATTTATTTTAAAGGATGTATATTGAAAATACAGCTATTCAAAATATTTGCAATTCTTATTACTCTTAACTATACTATTAACACTAACAAATGCTGGGAAATGACGGTTATCGCATTCCTTTTATTAATTCGTGATTTAGATCTTTGCATTTTATAAAAAAAAACTCATCATAATTATTTTGCTATAAGAGTTTTAATAAGATATTGAAAGCATTAACATCGTAAGAATTACTTTTGTGAAAAATGGCAGAAAACAAATACAATTTTGATTTCAAGGTCAAAGTTTTAAATGACTTTTTAAATTGACTTTCTCAAAAAGACATTTCCTTAAAATATTCTTTACAAAGGAGGAAGACCCCGTACTACTACTGTAAGACAAGACAGAAAAATAAAGAATATTTTTACGAAATATCCTAAAGTAGTTCCTAGAGAAGTTAAAACTGAACTTTCCATAGATGCCAGTCTTTCTACCATTAAAAGAAGAGCCTGAGAATATGGTCTTAGAAGTTTTAGATGCACATAAAAACCCTATGCGTATGAAAAAACTAAAAAAGCCACCCATTTAAATTGGAAACATTCGACGACCTTGAGGCGAAAAGTTTAATCCCAAAAACACAACCGCCACAGTGACGTTCGGAGGTGGAAACATTATGGTGTGGGGGTGTTTTTCGGGAAATGGGTTTGTCCCAATTCACCGGATTACCAATACAATGACGGCCACAATATATAAAAACCTTTTAAGCTTAGTAATGCTTCCATATGTTGAAAGAGTAAAGCCACTTTCATAGACATTTCAGCACCATAACATACGGCAGGGTTTGTAAAAGTATGGTTGAATAAAAATATTATTAGTGTCATGTTGTGGCCGTCACAATCTCCCGATCTCAACCCGATTGAGAACATGTGGATGATTGCAAAACGGAATATTGGTAATAAAGTATTCCAAAATGGTGATGAACTTTTCGCCGAGTTGGAAAAGGAGTGGAATGAAATTCCCGAAGATTATATTTAAAAGCTCATAGCCTCAATGCCTAAAAGATGTTCTGAGGTAATAGAAAATAACGGCTATGCTACAAAATACTGAATATTGAAATCAATTTTTGGATTTGTATAATAATTTCTTTAAGAGTTGCAAATGTTTTGAACACTTGTATTTAGACTAATTTTGTTAAACTTAATTTTTTTATTGTTGGAAATTTATGAATATTTGTTTTTTGGTTTTGTAAAATTATATGCAATAACTGAATTTAATAAAAAAAAAAAATAAAAACATATGCTGGAAGTCTTTGTCAAAAAATAAAGAATTAGGCAAAATGTGATTTCAGTTGCAAATGTTTTGAACACCACTGTATATATTTTCGGCAACAAGGGAAATCTGAGGAATTCCTCCCAAGTTTTCTTTATATACTTTGAATTTTCGCTTATTTTCAAAGTAAAATCGGTCTCCAGCAAATAAAAAGAGAGAGAGAGAGAGACTGCGATGAATAGATCTCTTAGCGAACTCGATTAGGTTTTTTGAAAAACAAATTAAAACATGTTGCTAAAAACCTGATTTGTATATAAGCAAAAAAGGGGAAATTAAAATTCCCTAGATTTTCCCATGTTGCTGAACACATATTTGCAACATGTTTATATTTGGTCGACCGAGATGATGCATAGAGAATAATGGGATGTGTAGTGTCTACATGAAGTATATACTCTTTAGTGCACTTGTTAATTTATGTTGTTGAAAGGAAATTAAATTTTGTTTAAATAAATAAACATGACCTTAAATAGAGGTTACGTGTTTAAATTTAATAAATCATAAAAAATAAATTTTAAAATTAATAAAAACAATACTTTAAGTATACCTTAAAAAAACAGAATTCATCACTTGTCAAAATATACAAGTGACGAATCATTAAGTAAGCACCAGAGTGTATAACTTACGACAACGAATATTTCATATTATATCTACTTGTAGTATGAACTTCTTTTTATAACAAAATCCCAAAGAAACAGTTAACAAGTTGTAGCTACACATATAACTTCCCATCACCAAATTTAAACTTACCCATTGAAAACTTCACCCTACCCTTCTACCAATGCTCAGGGTAAATTATAAATAAAATTATGATTTATACATGAATAATTAAGTGTTGAAAAAAAAAATTAATACACTATACCAAAAACGTGCCGAATTATACAAATACAATAAAAATACTCACGAGTATTAAATTAAAAACAATACAAAAATAAAATAATTATTCTTAAGTCAAATGTTAAGAAGGTCTTTTCAAAGTAAATACATTTTTGCTTCAAAACAGCCTAAAGGCTTAATAAAATTTGCAATACTAGAAAAAACTTCAATAACATTTTCAAGAGGATTTTTATTTTTTCAATTAAATAGTATTTTAATATTCTTAATTTATGTCATTAGTTTATATATATAAGTTTGTCGTTCCGTTTGAAATTTCTACAATATTGATATTAGACCCTATAAAGTATATATATTCTGGGTCCTTATGAAGAGCGAAGTTGATTTAACGATGTCCGGCTGTGTGTTAAAATGGGTTTTCCGAAGACCCCAGACATGATGAGGACTTGATTGTTATATATTTCTGTTACATGTGATCCATTTCTGTTTGCTATTAAAAATCAGCCAGATCGGTTGATTTTTCTTTCACCTCTTCACCTTTTATACACAAACAACAAACCAATACAAAGATGTGTCATTTAAATAAAAACCAAACAAATCCCTAATTAACGAAAACTTTTTATTTAATTCTATTAACGATGATTCCACATGACCTTAATAGCTCAGTTGTCTAAACGCTATGTCACAAATGCTTTTTTTCTCTTAGGTGCGGGTTCGAATCCTACACCCGGTCAATTCAACTTTTTTTTTTATTTTCTTAAGACTTTTTTTTGTTTATTTTTTGTTTTTTTTTTAACATTTAATAATTAATTTAAATAAAATTTTTATATTAATAATTAAATAATCCATAAATAGGCTAAAAACATCAAAATTTGTATAAAAACCCTCTGATACAAACAAAATACAAACGTTTTTATTTCTATTTTTTGCTCCGATTTAAAAGAATTTATAAAAAGATTTTTAAACCATTTTATTTCTCATATATTAAGAAAATTTTATACATAATTCCCCTTTGAAAGCAACTAATTTAGGTCATAACTTATAATAATTTATAAAAACAAAAATTTATAAACTATTTTCCTTCAAATTTTTAAAATTAAGCTAAAGAAATTAAAAATATTTTTTAATAAAAAAGCGAAATAAAATTCCAATTGCAAATTTGTCAGCTAAATCAAACGTTTTTGTAGAAATAAAACACATGCAGTTCTAGTGATTTCTTTTAACGATTTGCTGAAATTCTTTTCTTTCACCTCTTCACCTTTTATACACAAACAACAAACACATACAAAGATTTGTCATTTAAATAAAAACCAAACAAATCTGTAATGAACGAAAACTCTTTGTTTAATTATATTAACGATGATTCCGCAAGACCTCAATAGCTCAGTTGTCTGAACGCTATGTCACAAATACTTTTTTTTTCTCTTAGGCGCGGGTTCGATTCCCCGTCAATTAAACTTTTTTTTTGTACAATTTTTTTATATTTTCTTAAGACTTTTTTTTTGTTTTTTTTAACATTAAATAATTAATTTAAATAAAATTTTAAATTAATAATTAAATAATCCATAAATAGGCTAAAAACATCAAAATTTTTATAAAAACCCTCCGATTTAAAAGAATTTATAGAAAGATTTTTAAACCATTTTATTTCTCATATATTATTTTATTTCTCATATATTATTTTAGAGCTGTAATATGACCTATTGATACGTCTTATATAGAAAAATATCGAAAATCTTTAGTATAACATATTTGCTAAAAAACTCGGAAATATCGGTTCAGATACAAAAATAAATACCTATTTTCTGGAACCATAAATCTTCCCGAGTCCAAGTTTTATCACCAAACTAAATGGTTAATTTCCTCTTAAAGGCGTCCGTATATAAATCTGTCCATTCCATATATGTCCATATATAAACTTAATTTTTTTCCCAACCATGGTGAAGGGTATATAAGATTCGGCATAGCCGAATTTAGCCGCTCTTACTTGTTTTATATTAGAATGAAAATTTCTATTGATACAACTAATCATATCAGTTCAGTATTTAATATGTTTTATATTGTCATAAATCACGTTTGCCAATTTTATTTTTTATTTTTTTTAATGACAAACTATTTGTTTGTATTATTTGTTCTTTGTTATAAATTATTTTTTTTAATAATATCGCAACAAACAGTAATAAATTGCTATCTTATCTCTGAAATAAAAAAAAGTAAATTGTATGTGTTAAAAGATACACGTTGTTGTTTATGGTTTTTTTTTTATATTAATATTTCAGATGACTCAAAACATATTTAATATGTAAGAGCATTCTAATGTCAAAAATATTATGTCTATACTATGTTAGATGACAAACGTTGGATACAACAAATTTGAGTTAATTTTGAAATGTGTGAAATAAAATGATTCATATTCGATGTACTGAACTCTGTACCATGTTGAATTTCTGGTAAAGTGTGAAAAATACTCTATAGTAAATTATATACTTTTTGAACCAGTTTAAAATATTATTTCAAAAATATATATGTATATACATATTAAATTTTGATTAGCAAAACAAATATTTGTTGCAACTGCAATATGGTTTAGATTCTAAGAGAGAATGAGCAAAGAATGCAACATTTCCTGTACATATATTTTTAATAATCTATGACTAGTCCAAAAAATGATTTGTCGCAACAAATTCATAGAGTAATTAATATTAAAAAGGGATAAAGGATTACTCTGTTTGAATTCACCTCCCTGTGCAATATGATGCAGTTGAAACAACGATGAATTTTGTTAACCACCATTTAGTTCAGTTAAGCAATATTTTTATTTAACATATGAAAATTAAAAAAAAAATGCGCTACAATTAATTAAGTCAAGATCTGGCCCCACGGCCGGCACTGTGACCCATATGAATCTTTTGCACAAATGATCATAAAACTAAACTAAATTCTGTATTATATTTCCTATGAATTTAATCTAGAAGATGGAGAAGAGCTCCTAATATCTTCTGGACCAAAAAATTCCCTATTGAAAATTTTCCTTCTGTTCCTATGCAATGCAACACACTCACACAAAATGTGGATGGTTGTTTCGTCTTCTCTAAGACATAGTTGACACAGATGCGATTCTAACAGATTCGACTTCCACAAATGATAGTTTAATCCGAAGTATCCGGTTGCTAGCAAGGTCCAAAATTTTCCCATTTGAAAATGGGTTGACCAATAGTTTTGCCTGTTTCATCCCCAAAGAATTGTTCCAAAGGTCCTTTGCCATTGGTAGTTCTCCTTCCTTAACCAGGACTGCTATGGTGGACCAATTTACCCCACAGTACGGTTACGGTACTACTAAAGGTGTGGAAGAAAGCATTGGAGCTAGTAACTTCGTTACCAACATGTCCACGATGACCTAGTATCCAGTAAAGAGTAACCCTGTTACCGCGGCCAACTGTTGAAGGGTATCAAAATACTCCAGAGCTATTCCTGAAGTGAATGTCTACGACGACAAAGCCTGGAGTGTCGCTCGGCTATCAAAAAAGACCGAAATATATGCGCACTTTAGACTTTTATCAATATTCAGTCTAGCGCATATAAATAGAGCCTGTAGTTCAGCTTGAAATACCGTTGGCCACTTGCCTATTGGTTCCGATATCCTCGTGTGGGGATACCGGAGTCCATTTTCGACCCGTCAGTGTACCAGTTTATGCTGCGAGTGGCTACTACAGGACCACCCGCTGCACATTCCGACCTGCTTGGGATGACAACCCCGAATTTTCTACCGAATCTTAATTCAGTGTTAATACTTTGTGATGAACAAAATTTTATCCTATAAAATAAATGTTTCAACTTCAGTTTCTATGTTTCAACTGCAACATGATTTATGTCATCTGAACGGTTTGTTGTTGAAAAAGAGAAACTACCCTTCCAACTTTTTTGTCTTTATATATAAATCAATGGCTTAGTAACAAGTTTATTACTTTGTTATTTTAAAATCCACATTGTTTACCACAATTAATAATCACAACAAAATTCTTAATTTGAAATTTACTAGACAATTGTTACAAAAAGTTATTGATTTTTGTGGTTTTCAAAAATATATATTAAAAATGCTCATGGTTATTTAGAATTTATAGTTGTTAAGATTTTTTGTAATTATACTTTAGCTTTATTTGAACTTAGCCATTGACCCCAAAAATAAATATACAATTATCCGAGAATATTTACAAAAATATTTTAATAATTTTTTTTTTAAAGAAGTTCTATCAATTATAACGATGGTATACAAATTGTAATTTATTTGCAAATGAAAACCAAAAATATCACAATAGATTATGGACAATTGTTTAATTTCCAATTAGTTTTTGTAAACATTTTATTTTTATAAATTATGCATATTGGAATTTATATATTTCATTTTCTATTTTTCTTCTACTTCAATACATTGTAAATTAATATATTAAAGCATTTTACTTAGATTTTTGCAATTTAGCAGCTGTAATTCGTGTTGCTTTAAACAAAAACATACATTTTATTTTGTTCTATTCTTAAAACGTAAAAGAGGTCAATTTTTTTTATTAAGCATTTGTGCATGTTGCCAGTTTCAATTATTAAATTCTAAATATTATGATTTATTTAATATGAACATGATTTATGGCACCTGGTTCAAAAATGCCGACTTTGATATGTTAATTTGTTGGGAATAAAATTTATTTGTTACAATTTATATGATTTGGTTTCTGCGATTCTGCGATTGGCATTATAACAGTAGAATTATTTATGAAAGAGATTTACATTTATGTTAAATTATTGCCAGTAATCATGTTTTTGAGTAATTTTAGGACAATAATGCATATTTTTTATTTAAGATATTTTCACAATTGTTCATAGAAAATATTTTGTAAATTAGTTTTATAAAATTGTTATATAACTAAAATTTTTTTTCAATATAGGTCTTAATTTTATCAGAGAGTAAAAAATATATATAGAGAAAATATCTCTCAACAAAACTAAATTCGGTCTCGACAAACTCACCTTTGTTTTAACTGCAACATAATACAGCTTCCAAGAGAAAAATTAATAGGCAAACAAAGAAATTTCCTCTTTATTAAAAAAAAAAATGTCAAACGTGTTTCAAATTGACTTGATTAATTTTTCAGAAATTGTATGTTGAGACACTGATCGGTATCGGTATTGGTATCGATACCAATACCGATACCAGTACCGTTATTCGTTTTAGTTGCCAACCCTGCTAAGAATTCTTTTAGTGCCCAGCAAAACCATGGTATCAACTACTTACCAGCCTATTTACTCTCTTAATTACTTTTGCTCGCGATGAGCCCAAAAGTAATGGGTACTCATTATTTTTTGGCTGTTCGTAAGCGAGAGGGTAACGACCACCCATTACTTTGTGTTTTTTTTAAGTGAGAAGGTAATAATCACTCATTACTTTTGGGCTCATCGCGAACAAAAGTAAATAAGAGAGTAAATAGGCTGGTAAGTAGTTGATACCATGGTTTTGCTGGGTGATTTAAAAAAAATATTTTTAACTTATTTCAAAGAACTTATTTGTTAAAATTTTACTCAATTTATTGTTATAATACGAGGGCGGATCAATAAGTCCGAGATTTTTCAACAACGCTGCTCCTATCAAGTACCACCTTTTAATAGACTACTGACAAATTTAGAGCAAGTTCCGTCATTTACTTTGCATTAAACAGCTGTTCAAAACATACAACCTCGTGGAATTTTTTAAAAATGGAAAAAAGTGAATTTCGAGTGCTCATTAAACATTATTTTTGCGAAAAAAAACGTCAATCAACCCAAGGAAAAGCTTGATAAATACTATGGGGACTCTGAACCATCGATTTCAATGGTAAAAAAAAAGTGGTTTACTGACTTTTGTTGTGGTCGCACAAGAACAAATGACGCTATATACCCGAAAATGTCGAAAAAATCCACGATATGGTGTTGGCCGATCGAAGAATAAAAGTGCGTGAGATTGTTGATGCCATAGGCATTTCATATGACAGTGTGGTTTTGATTTTAAATGACCAGTTGGATTTATGCAAGATGTGTGCCGCGTTTGCTCTCAATTGACCATAATGCACGGGTGCACACGTGTGTATTCACAATGGCAAAAATCCATGAAGTAGACTACGAATTGCCCCTCATTCACCTTATTCTCCAGATTTAGCCCCCAGTGACTATTTCCTATTTCCAAACCTAAATAAATGGCTCGGTAAAAAGAGATTTATCTTCAACGATGAAATTATTGATCAAACTAAATGCCTATTTTATAGACCTCGAAAAATCCTAGTTTTTGGAAGGGATACAAAAATTGGAATTGAGATAAAAGAAGATTACGTTGAAAAATACTTTTTTTTTGCAAATAAAACTGTGTTTCATTCAAAAAGTCTCGTAGTTATTGATCCACCCTCATATAACACTTAAAAGTTTCTGCTATTACTCGGTAGATATTGCTACCAGTGTATGCGAAATTTTAAAGGTTTCATTATTTCATTTTTTACGATTTTGAAAAATGTCACATATTTTAAATTTAAGAGAAATACAGTTCCTTTAATTTGAGAAATATGAATTAATTAAATAACTTTTTAAATGTGAAAACTAAACTGAAATTTTTTAAATTTGGTTTTAGATTTGCTTAATTTAACACAAAATGTTAAATTCGACTGGAAAAAGGATTCGAGTAAAGCAAAGCGGAGATTATTTTATTAAAAAAGCTTAGCGCCTACATAAAATGTGCTGCTTACAACATGAGAAATGAGGCTACTTTAAATATTGGAGATTACAAGTTTTAAAAAGCCAACTCTTTAAACGACAATACACTCAGAATATTGTGTAGTTTAATAAAAAAGTTTTCCGTTCCATTTATTTTTCGAAGAAATATCTATATTAACTTTTTTATACATTTATTCGAAATAATTACCGATTTTTTTCAGTTTCATTTATTTTTTTCATTTGTTTAAAATTTAATAAATATTTACCCTCAAAACAGAAATTTGTGGTTTATTTGTGTCCGTAACAGTTATTACAAAATTAAATTATGTTTGCTGTCTGTTTCAAAAAAAAAAAAAAAAAAAAAATGTAAAAAAATTTCAATTTTTTTTTTTATTTAAGTTGGTTGTATATATACAAAATTTTTCAATTCAAATTACAAAGACATCTACACAAAAAGTGTCTATAGCTATGCAAACATACATTTTGTTTATTTAAAAAAAAATACAAAAAATACAAAAAGGGAAACAATTTCAAATAAATGATAAAATCATTTATTTTTTAAGGAATCGGTAGGTAAAATTTTGACATTTATTTTAACTGATTATATCAGTTGTTTCTTACGGATGTGTCAGTTGATTAATCAATATTTAAAAATAAATAGCAAAAGGTATTTGGTTTAAATGAAAATTAGGTAGACCGGTTTTTAAATGAAATATCATTTCTTGTAAATGACATTTTCTGTTATTTTAACTTACAAACTATTTTAAGTGTATGAACACACTGTGATAAAATGTTGCTTAACATTAATAATTGTTGATAAACAAAAAATCACCATTGTTTTAACTGCAACATGGTTCAGTTACCAATATAGTTTATATTAAATTTGGTATATTTCCGTCCACGAATTTTTTAGTATTCTCTTAGAACACGCACATAGTTTGCGGCAACAAAGGTTAGTTTGGTCGGCAACTTTTATTTTTATTTTAAATATTTTTTTTTGCCGTTTTTGGGATGCTTATGATTTTTCACATTTTTTTATAAGAAACTGTTTTTATTTTATTCATGTATTTTTCAGATTTTTCTTATAAAAATAAAATATTTGTTTTATATACTACTTATTTTTACTAAAATTGACCATATCCATTATTTTCCATTTCTATGGTAAAAATATATAATAAAGAGAACAAATATGATTTTAATTGCATGAATTTGAAAAAAGTTGTTTTCATGAAATAATTAAACTGCTTATATGGCAACAATGAATCAACTAAATTTAATGTTTATCAACACACAAGCAACTTTGAAAATGTTGCCAACTTACATATATAAACATGTTGCCGCTTAACTCTGTAGCATCACAGCAAAACCATGGTATCAACTACTTACCAGCCTATTTACTCGCTTAATTACTTTTGTTCGCGATGAGCCCAAAAGTAATAGGTACTCATTATTTTTTCGCTGTTCGTAAGCGAGAGGGTAACGACCACCCATTACTTTGTGTTTTTTGTAAGTGAGAAGGTAATGACCACTCATTACTTTTGGGCTCATCGCGAACAAAAGTAATTAAGCGAGTAAATAGGCTGGTAAGTAGTTGATACCATGGTTTGCTGAGATGTTGAATTTCTCGAAGATTAGTTTTGTAAACTTTTTGATTAGTTTTGTAAACTTTTTGATCTTAGTCACCATGTTTAGCAACATTGTTGCCTAATCATTATTGCATTCCATTGGAATTTTACTTTTTTAAATAATTAATCTAAGCAATATTAAACAAAAAGTTAAAGCTAATTTTCGAATATCTTTGCTTTTGATTTATATGTTGAAAGCAAATTTAAATTTCTGTATTAAGCCATACAAATTAAAAATTTTAATTATGATTATATAATATAATGATTAAAAAATATGTAGTAGCAGTAAATAAAAGACCAGCATGAAATTTAATATGCAAATCATAACCAGAAAAAAATGTTTGTAATGAAAAGGAAAAAAAAAAACAATATCAAGCTTAAATTACCAAAACTTAATTTCCACACTATATTTCTATTCTTTTTGTGTTTTTATCCATTGTGTCATAACCAGGGCGCCGACTTTCATGCAAATGCATGTTTGTAGTACATAGCCAAAAAAAAAAACTATTTTGAAATTTTTTTTTTTGAATTAAAGAATTTGCAACTAAATGGCATTTATTTGTTGTTGCATATTTTGTAATAAATGCAATTTTGTTATTTTTGTTGCATATTCTTGCATATTTTGAAATTAATTGTATATTCTTGCATTTTTAAAAAATAAAACAAAATTGTGATTTAATTAAAAATAAACAAAAGGTAGTATATTTAAACATATGACAGCATTTAAGCAAAAAGAAAAACATCATGCTGTTAATATAATGAAAAAAATTCATAGATTTTCGTCTATTGTAACGCTTCATAAATATGATAAAGCTGTTATATATGTTGAAAATTGTTCTTTGAAGAAAAACATAGAAGCTAGTTTTATATTTTTTGTAAAAAAGAATTTATTTTTACTGTCTTTAAAAAACTTTTATATTGTCAACAACATTTTTTATTTAAATTAAAATTGTTAATTATATTAAAAGAAAATTGCCTGCGAATGTTATATGAGATACATTTAAGGATAGCAATTTTGAACAATATAAAAGTCTAAATTGATGGCAGACTTCTTCATTAATATAATGAAGAATTTTAATAATTTTTTTATGAAATTATATATCAATTATATAAAACGTTTCATAAAAAGAAATTTCGAAGAAATTCAGTACTACTCAACCGATCAGAAAAATTTTCTTGAAATAAGTTTTTCAATATGAGCTCTTGTCTTGAATATTTTAGAGTTTATCCTGACTTTTTTTGTCAAAATATTTCGAGAGTTTACTAACGCAAACTCGTATCTCAAAAACTACTTCTTCTTGGGCAAGACTAAAAAAACGTTTTATAATAAAGTTGTGACATTTTTTTTTCTGCAAACTAAAAATTCATTAGTAGTTTTCAAAAAAAAAAAAAAAAACTATATTTTTATTATTATAAAACGTATTTTGTCTCTCCTAAACAGGAGTAGTTTTTGAGATACAAGGATGTGTTAGAAAACCCTGTATTTTAGTTCGAAGAGTAAAGAGCTGAAATCGCATATCAAATGAAAATATAAGTTCTTTGTTAACCAAAATTACCATTATTCATGTATAATTTTAAATAAATAGAAGTTTTACAAATAAATCTATAAAAAATGGTGTAAATTTTGTTCCGATCTGATAACGGGATCTAGATTTAAAAAAGTTAAAACTAAAAGTTATTTTTATGGTAAACTCTACTTAAATGAGTTTTTTATATAAAGAAACTTAATAACTTTTATTTTTAATTTTAATTTAGATTTAAGTTAAACAGCCACTAAAAAATATATAACAATGGTATACATATTTTAAAAAATAATTTTTATAAATAAAATTGTCCCAAACACCATTTTTTTTAAATACAAAATTGCTCTCATACATTTTATAATTATTTTTTTGTTTAGTTTTTATCTTTTATTTAACCTTTTTCTTTTATTAATAACTTATTTATTCTTTAAGCTTAAGGTTTGTTTTTTATATTATTTCCTGAAGCTGATGCTACACAATGAAGTAGCGAAATATTGAAACATAAGTAATATTTTTTATAAAAAAAAAACCAAACCTTAACCCCCCCAAGGAATAAATAAGTTATTAAAAAAATATTTTTTTTCACAAAGTTAAATAATTTCTTTTTTGAAATATTGATCTATGAAAAATTTTTCATAAACTCTTCATCTATGAACACTAAATTCTTTTGTGTATATTTCTGATATTTTTTACAGCATGAAAGTCGCTGCCCTGGTCATAACATAACCTTTACAATCAATTTTTTCATTATTCTTTCAAGATTAAGTTACAATTATGCTATAGATGTTAATTTATATTGTAGTTGTATTATAATATACTTGGATCAAGGTTTTTATTTACTTACAATATATAAGTACGTATAAGATGAGATAATACGACAATGATGATGGTGAAGATGAAGACGATGACGATGAAGCCAAAAAGTCAGCAAGATATTGTTATATGTAATAATGGCCAAAGGCGACGTAAAGACTTTGAATTTCCTAAGTATTTTTTTTTATAGAAAAAAAACCTAATGGGGTTTCTTTTGACAATTTATTGAATAATATTAAATTATTTTAATTTATTTATAATTATTATTAAATAATTTTATTGTAGCTAATAGTTATTTATTTTTTTGTAGAAAAGTCAGCCATATGCATCAATTTTGGTTGAATAAATGTCATTATAATAATTTCTTTTGGAAGCATTTGTCAAATATTTAATGGTTTTTTATTTTTAAAAAGATACTATGATGACAACATGAAATTAATTGTATTTAAAATTATTTCTGTCCAAAATTAAATTAAATTAAAGGAGTTCACAAGGTGTACCAGGTATTCCCAGTAAACATAGCAATACCCCATTTGGTAGAAAATGTGTCCCGAATGCAATACTTCACATCAATACGAAATCAATTATTCTAGAAGATAAATTAGCGATATTGCTGGTTTATCATCTAGAAGATACAAGTATAAAAAGTATAACCAAATATCGCTGATTTATCACCTAGAAGTTAAAAAGATTTCGCCATATTACCCCCCAGAAGATAAAAATACGCTTTTTATATATATTTTTCTATCTTTTTATTAAAAATTATACATATTATACATATGTAAAGGGTGGTTAAATTTTAAGGGCCGATGTTGAATGTGAACCACACCTAAACGTCAAGTTTTTTCTGCATTTCATTTGACATTTCTCAATTTCAGACTAACTCAATTTGAACCATGGAAAGATACACAATCGAGCAACGCGTTAAAGTTATTCAGGCTTATTATGAAAATGAGCGTTCAAATCAAAATGCATATCGTGCACTTCGTGATTTTCTCGGTCAATTTAATCGTCCAAATATGCGTACAATCGAAAAAATCGGGCAAAAATTTGAGAAAACCGGGTCTGTAGGAGATGTGAAAACACCAGTGCATGCTCGTACAGCTCGTACTGCAAAAAATATTGCTGCTGTTCGCGATAGTGTGGCTGAAGAGCCGTCCACCTCAACTCGTCGTCGTGCCCAACAATTGCACCTCTCACGCTCGTCGTTGATGAACATTATGCATAAAGACTTGCATTTACTCAATTACAAAGTGCATTTGACTCAAGAACTAAAGCCTCTTGACCATTCCAAACGTCGTCAATGGTCAGAATGGTGGCAAGAAATGGCAACAGTGGATGATAAATTTTTGAAGAAAATCATCTTCAGTGATGAGGCACATTTTCACCTCAGTGAATTCGTCAATAAACAGAATTGCCGCATTTGGGCAACTGATAATCCAAGAGTGATTGTCGAAAGACCAATGCACCCACAAAGAGTGACTGTTTGGTGAGGGTTATGGGCTGGCGGCATCATCTGGCCGCATTTTTTTTCAAAATAAGGCCGGTCAGGCAGTTACTGGTGTTCGCTATCGCGAGATGATAACGATCTTATTGTGGCCAGGCATTGAGGATATGACCCTGTACGATATGTGGTTTCAACAGGACGGTGCCACTTGCCACACAGCTAACGAAACAATGGCTCTTTTGCGCGACAAATTCAATGGCCGTATTATCTCACGTGGTGGCGATGTCAATTGGCCGCCAAGATCATGTGATTTGACACCGTTGGACTTCTTTCTTTGGGGTCGTTTGAAAGACATTTTTTTAATGTCTCTGATATATTCTCTAGCTGATAGATAAAAGTTATTTAAAAACAAACTACTTGATTTTCTTCTAAACGAGAAATGAAAAATATTGCTGTAATATTTTGAGGACGACATTTGTCCCAAATGCTTATGGAGTTGTATTATTGTATCGTCGTATTAAAAAAACAGGATTGTTAACATTTTTTCTTCACTACAACGACGATATTTTGTTGGATTTTCTTTTTGTTAGCACATTTACACATCATCACTCTTAAACATACGAGGGCAGTTCAAAATATTCTCAGACTAACAATAAAAAACAAGAGTAAGATTTAAAAATTATGTATATTTTCCAATATAATCTCCTGAAACTTCAGTACATTTAGTCCAACACTTTTCTAGCAATTCTATCCCTTGATTAAAATAATTTTCCTAAAGCTTTCCAAAATAATCGTTTACATCTGCAATTGCATCTTTATTCGAGGTAAAATGCTTGCCAGCTAGGAATTATTTTAGATTTGGGAACAGGTATAAGTCACAAGGTAGCTCCCTGTCAGAAGCAATTCGTGCTTCAGTTTGTTGTGTGCTGGTACGTAGTTTAGATGAATTTTTTTGTGTTGTAAACCAGGTCCTTTTTTTTGACATTTTACATTCAATTGAAACAATTTATTGTTTTGCTTTTTTAAAATACCTTTGTAATTCCAGAAAACCGATGTCATAACCTTACCACCCCATTGAACTATTTTTGCTTTGTTTGGTGCATTTACACTAACTTCAGACCATTGTTGTGATTGTTATTTTGTCTCTGGTGTGTAGTGATGAATCCATGTTTCATCAACAGTTATGAAACGACGCTTAAAATCCCATTTATTTTGCTTAAATCAATACAAATAAGCTTAAGAAGTTTTCATTCGAATGCGTTTTTCTTTAACTGTTGGCAAATGCGGCACCCATCTTGCAGAAATTTTTTTCATCTGTAATTTATGATAGAAAATAAAATGGACTCGATAATTTGAGATGGCAATAGCATTATCTATATCACACACTTTCACTTGTCGATCATTTAATGCACTTTAGCTATGATTTATGTTGTCTTGTCCCCATAAACCTTTTTAAGTAAATATGTAATGACACCAGGAATTTCTTAATTTTCTATTATAAAAACATCATTGAAGCGCCTTTTTGAACAGCTGTTACTAAAGAAATGAGTTGTCAGATCGAAATAAAATTTAACATGTATTCATGTGACAGATGAAAATTCCCAATACACTTAACTTTTTGCTGCCTTTATTGTCATTTCTGTTTTAGGATATGAACATTTCGAACGACCCTCGTATGTTAGGTCACACCTTAACGTCAAGTTATTTGTCCAACTTAATTTGACATTTCTTTGTTTCAGTGTTTGACAAATTCAACCATGGAGAGGTAAACAATTGAACAGAACGTTTAGATTGTTGAAGCCTTTTACAAAAATGCGCGTTCAAATCAAAATGCATTTCGAGCACTTCGTGATTTGTTTGGTCAGCATATTACACCAAATGTGTCCACAATCAGGAGAATTTTGCGCAAATCGGGCATGCTCGCCTAGTTCGTTTTGAGAGAAACATTGCTGTTCGCGATAGTGTGTCAGACGCAGTCACCGTGAATGGTTTTCGCTATCGCGAGATGATAACGGACTTCTTGTGACCAGAAATTGAGGATATGGACCTGCACGATATTTTGTTTCAACAGGATGGTGCCACTTACCACACAGCCAACGAAATAATGGATTTTTTGCGCGAGAAATTCAATGGCCGTGTTATCTCACGCCATGGCGATGTTGGACTTCTATCTTTGGGGATATTTAAAAGAAAAAGTGTACGTCAATAAACCAAGAATGAGATAATTCGGCACACTAACGACATTGAACCTCAAATATGTCTCAGAGTCATTGAAAATATGCCACCGAAGCCGAGGCGAGCATAATTGTCATAGATCCTTCTATCATAATAAAAAATATAAAGATAATTATCTGAAAACTTTTTGTTTTATTTACAATTAACATTATGCATTATGTTTGGACCACCCTTTACTAATGCTAATGAAATCGTAGTAATGCCTCAAAAAGTAATTACAACTGCTCAAAAAAAGCATTAGTCTACAAACAAAAGGGGATGTTTAAATTGCTTTACATAGAGTGTTTTAAAAAATGGATCCCTCGGGATCTCTCCCGAATATGGCGTATTTTGATTATCGCAATATAAACTAATACTCTCATATTTTACACCGGCCATTTTACAAAATGGCGAATATCTCAAGATAGCGCAAAACGTACAAAACTATTGCAAAGCTCGATGAGAGCTCCAGTTTAATACAGATTAGGTAGGTCTGGAAGGGGACCCATTAAAATTTTTCTAAAACAGCCACAGGGTGACTATTTTGTTTTTATCAATTTATATAATAATACAAATACAAATTTCGTTCTCCGTTTCATTTTATATCGTTCACAGTTTTTTGTGTTCCAATTTCAATCGTTATTAATTTTATTCCATTTTATTTATCATTTTTTCAAATGATTACGAGCGGGCATTTTCCTGATTTTAAAAATTTTTCGCCATTTTAACGATTTTTAAAACGCATATCTGTCAATTACAATTATTTGTTTTTAGTTGATTATTTATGAATTTCAATGAAATTTAAAAATTATCATTAATTAATGAAACCAAACAATTAAAATCATTATCATTTTTAAAAAAATGGTAATACAAATAATTTCATTACAATTGCTATCAATGAAATGCTAATGAAATCATTAATTTAGTCCCAAATATGCTTTATATAAGTTCATTACTCTATGAGCAATGTTGCTGTTAAAACAAATAAAGTTTGATTATCAAAATTAAGTACTGTTGAGCAACGTATTTAAACGATTTACACATAAAGTAATAAAGTGTTGCAGTTGAAATAAATATAAGATTTCCTAATCAACATTTAGCAATGCTAAACAACATTTAACATTTGGTTCATGTTGACCCCCCTAAGGGTTAAAGATATCCAAATATTTGGCATAACTAAAGAATGTAAGGCATCTTTAAAATCAAACAAAATTACATATTTTTAACGATTCTGCAATTTCCTTGTAATTATTTGAAAAGAAAAATACAGCTTAACAATTCATTTGTGTACCGCTTTAAGGTGAATAAATGGATTTAATTCTAAGAATTTATAGCAGGAAGTAAACAATTTTACAACATAGAAGCAACTCTCAACGTACAACAACATTTAATGCATCCTGTGTATATGTATGTGTTGCTGCAGCTGTTGTTGTTGTTGTTGTTGTATTTGTCTACAACTTCAGTTAGACTAAAAAGCAATAACAACAAAAGACAGAATATACTTTAAGATCCAAAAGTATTCATACATCTAAAGTAAACAACTCGGATATTGCATGGCCTGGTAAGGCATCGCACTGCAACAAGAACAAGTCAAAGCCCTCTTAACACCGAAAAAACCCACATCTCAAGTGGAATAAACAAAATGTTAAAAAAGGTATTGTTTGATGCTGCGTCTGTCTGTATATCGTAGTAGAGAGAAATGTGTACACAATAACGTGATTCATAAGATTTGTTTGTTTTGAAAAAAAAGATGAACACAAAAAAAAGATCCTAAAAAATGAAACAAGTTACATTTTCATCACCAACTAGGGATGCCAAGTGTGATAAGATTTTTCAATTGCAGGATTCGGAATTTTAAAAATTGAGATTTGTTTTTTTTTTTTTTAAAGAAAACGACAAAGTGTAGAGTACTAAATTAATACAGAGTGTAAGACTTCTTTCCCTTTACCAAATTCAATAGGCAAAATGTTGCAGTTGATATATTACTAGTGTTTCCAATTATTCGACCCTGCCGGTTAATCGGTTAGGTTATTATACGAAAAATGAAGAAAATTGATTAATCGGTTATTCGGGTCGATTAATCGGAAAAATTGGCGATTAATCGTTTAATGCAAAATAAATGTATTTCTTTCTTCAATAAGAATACAAAGAGCTGCTTTTTGTTGAAATATCAAGTTAAATCTATTGCATTAGTTTTTAAAGTGTTTGTTTAGGACAATTCAAAGCATCCTGAGATTTTTTAAAGAATCAAGCCTCATGATCTTGGGGGTTTTCAGAGAAATCTGAAGACTTTTAAAAATAAAATGTTAGACGTATTCAGTGAAAGTAAACCCTTAAAAACGCAGTGTAGATTCTGTTTTACTGGGACATTTTGCCGATAAAGTTGGTTTTTCTCTATATGACACTGTCCAGAATAAAAAAAAAAAAAAATCCTAAATAAACAAGAGCTGCCTTCAAAATAATACAATACAAAATTCTTAAATATATAGTTTGAATAGTTTTTTGAAATTCACAATGTTTGATAGAACTGCCATTGTTCCCTGACTCTTTCACTACCTGGTTTAAGCTTTAGAGTTGAAGAGGTTATCTATTAGAAAATATACAAAAATTCCTGGCAATAAAGAATTCAAATAATCGTATTCTTAAATATTTTTGACTAAACAATTTAATTCCATTTAAATTCGAAATTAGAACCAAAATTCCATGTTATTTTTTAGTTTTAAGATTTTTTTTTTAAATTTTGAATGAAACTGTTTTTTAGAAAACACAGTTTTCGAATTTAAAGCAATTTTATATTATTTTTTATAATATAAGTAACGTCATAGTGCTTTGTAGGAATATACCTTGCTAATAGTCTTTTTCCACTGAGCCACATCTTTCATCAATTTGCAAAGATGTTAACATCTTCCCATAAGAATTACACCGGCAAAAATTCTACATCTTTCTACATCTACAAAAGATGATCCTTTCTCATTTAGTTCCATCTTACATCATTCGATATTTTAAGTGTCATCACTAAAAAAAATAACAGGAAAAATCGATTTTCTTTGTACCATCCCTAGCAAACTGACATTGCAGAAAATAAACAAAAAAAAAAATAATTCAACAAAGTAAAATGAGCGGCACATGTAAGAATTTCATACTTATGTCTACCAAAAATTCTTCTTCATCATCATCTTTTTCCAGAATGGCCTTAAATATTTCAATGTAATGCATTTAAATTCGGGATTGTTCTTGCAAAGCAACAACTACTCCAATGATAAATGCTTCCTCTAAATCCATTTTTTATTTTTAACAAAAATTATGCGTCTTTTTCTTTTATTTTTTGACAGCTGAATAAATAACAGATGAAAGATGTTGCCAATATAAGCTCATGTTTCACGTTTTCAACATCTTCCATGCGTTTCACAAAGATGTTGTTCAGTGTAAAAAGCCTATAAGGAGAAAAATATATATTTTAAAATGTTTTTTGTTAAAGCTCTGCTTAGGTTTTCTAGATTTTCTAACACTTCGGGTCCTAATGAGATCTTTTGGCAACTCGAAATGCATGTATACGGAGATTGAAAACTTTATTTAAATTTTTTGGATAGGAAAATATAATTTTTTTATTTTAATATTTATTTTTTAAAGGAATTAAAAACAAAAATCAAAATTGTTTATCATATTTCCTTAAGCCTATATAACATGAATCAAAGCAAATTCAGTCGATTTGAAAAGAATTTCATTGTATTTTAGTTTAGTTTTAAGAAAAGTAACCGGTTTTAATCGAGCTATTTTAATTGATTATTCAGATCGAATAATTATTTGGGCTAAAAATTATTTGTTTCGACATTAACCGAAATGGAGGCGATAAATCGAGGAATAGCTTAATCGATTAAGTTGTTGCTTTCATGTTGAAGACACATGGTTATTTATTTTTATACCCTCCACCATATATGGTGAGGTTATATATCAGTTTGTCATTCCGTTTGTAACATGTCGAAATATAGGTCTAAGACCCCATAAAGTATATATATTCGTGATCCTTATGCAATTTTAAGTCGATTTAGCGATGTCCGTCTGTCTGTTAAAATGGCGATCACGACGCGAAGACGCTAGCGGGGGTGCCTATTTTTAACCAGATTATTCTATATCCTCCCCAGCAGTTTGGTATTGAAAATGAGCAAACTCGGTCCAGCGGTTAAAAAGTTATGGGTGAAAATGTGAAGATACCTCTAAATTTTCCATACAAATTGGTGTATTATAGTACAATTTCATAGAAGCGACTGGTATATAATAAATTTCCTCATATTTTTTCACCAATTGCTTAAAAATTAATAATATTTTGTACACCTTAAATATTTTTCAACTCAAAAAATTTTTTTCACCACTAAAATTTTTTTTCACCACAAAAAATTTTTTTCACCTAAAAAAATTTTTTCAGTTCAAAATATTTTTCACGTAAAAAAATTCGTTTCCGCATCCAAAAAAGTTTTTCACCTCAAAAAATTTTTTTCACCTCCATAATTTTACTTCAAAAGTTTTTTACATTGTATAAAAAACAATAGAGAACATTGGTGGAGGGTATTCAAAGATTCGGCACAGCCGAATTTAAGCCTTTTTTACTTGTTATATATAAAAACTGTGTTTTAATGTTGCTCAGCAATACTAAATGTTAATTAGCAAAACTTGGCTTTGTTTCAACGGCAACATGGTTCAAGTACCTAAAATAAAATACATTTTATTAATCTTTGAAATAATGTAGTGAATTACTCTAAGAAATTTGACTTTAAATTTCAATATTAGACTACATATTGTTTTTTCTTTGATATTTCAAAATTTAAATAACGCTCCTAACGAGAACAAGAAATTCTCTTTGAGTTTTTCATTTATTTAAAAAAAAATCTCTAGTAATTCTTAAAACGTTGACCCCTTTTGTTTTCCTAAGGACAGAATGAAATCCGGATTGGGGTTAGCCTTCCGAAAATTATTTTCACAATTTGTTAAATAAGTTTTGTGGGATTTTAGAAAATTTAATTAAACTTTTAAAAGTTAAATTCCATTACGTGATTTTACTAAATTAATTTGTCAAAAAAAAAAAAAAAAACCTGGGAATTTGAGAATTTCAAGTTCGGCATCCCTATAAGCAATATTCCAAAGAAGTCTTTAATGGAAAAGTAGTGGAACAAGTTATTTTCTGTGTGTTGTTGATAATGATGATGATGATGCATTAAGGAAACATTGTTTAAAGATTTTTGTTAGAGATACTTTTTTTTCATTTTGTTTTGTTTCAGCTAAAATGCAACTACTACTCTGTAGAGTTGAAAGCATTTAAGAACAAAGGACCGTATTTGTGCTTTAAAAAACAAAACTCTTTTATTAATTGTTTTTCTCTCATTTTTTTTTGTATTAAAATCAAATAAACAGGAAATACTTCTAAAGTCTTTTGAAATGTACACACATACACCGCTCAATTATGACTACCACAATATATAACCGTTAAATTTGTTGGCATGTTGATTGTTTATTCTAATATTATTGCAAAAAAAAAAAAAAACAAATGTGTATAAAGAGATTAACAGTAAAGTATTTTCATAACCGGAATCAGTGCATATCTATCATCTGACAAGGTGTGAAATTATATTTCAATCAGAAAATATTTAGCGGGCCTTAGAAATCAAACAGTTAAAAGACAATTTTGAAAACCGGCGAAATAAAAAAGTTTTCTTTAAACCGAGGTATTTTTTCATTTACAAGGAGAGTATCCTTACGGATATAATTTTATTATTATAAAATTGTAAAAAAAAAATTTGATTTGTCTTAGATTTTGGGCCATATTAAATGCAGTGTTAAAGAAAAATCCCGAATATGACGAAAATACATATTTATATATAATTTTTTAAGAAAATAGTATGAGAATCTCGTAGTAAAAAAATAATAATTTTTAATCCCATGGGTATCCCATTCTGAATTTATTAGTGTTTCCAATTCGGTTAATCGATTAACCGATTCCTCGATTAATCATGGAGGCGATTAATCGAGGAATCGGTCGAAACAAATATTTTAAAACTCAATTAATTATTCGACCCTAATAGTCGATTAAAAGATGTCGATAAATTGGTTAAATTTTTGATATGAATTTGTCTGTTACTAATTTTCTTAACTTTGGCCAGAAAATCTCGTAGAAAAAACATCAACTAAAATACAATCATATTCATATACAGGTTGGTTGAAAAGTTCCTATGCTCGAAATGAAAGAATACTGTTTTTGTTACGAAATATTTTTTTTTAATTAATATAATCTCCTAGAAGCTCAATACACTTGTTCCAATGATCTTCCAATAATTTTATCCCATCCTTATAATGGTTTTCCGGAAGCTCTGCAAAATAACCGTCTACGGCTGCTATGGCCTCTTCATTCGACGAAACATGCTTTTCACGAAGGAATTGTTTGAGATTTCTGAAGAGATAGTAGTCACTGGGAGCAAAATCTGGTGAATACGGTGGATGTTCAAGCAATTCGTACTTTAATTCTTTGAATTTAGCCATCGTCAAAACACTTTTGTGAGCAGGTCCAATGTCTTGATGAAAAATGATTTTTTTCTTCTTTAAACCAGGTCTTTTCTCACGAATTTTTCATCCAGCTGATCCAAAAGGCTGTAATAATATTCAGAGTTGATTGTTTTACCTTTCTGAAGATAATCAATCAACAAAATTCCTTTTGCATCCCAAAAAACTGATGCCATAACCTTCTTTGCTGATCGTTGTGACTTCACCTGCTTTGGAGCTGAACAACCAGCTTCAGTCCACTGTAAACGTTCTTGTTTCAATTTAGGATCATGGTGGTAGATGCAAGTCTCATCCATAGTTATAAAACGACGCAAGAAGTCGGTTTTATTCGGCTTAAAACGCTCCAAAGTACGCTGAGAAATTTGTTTTCGATCCAGTTTTTGTTGAATTGTTAATGTGTGCGGCACTAACTTTCCAAACAGTTTTTTCATACGTAATTCTTCATGTAAAATATGGAGTACTCGTTCGTCTGAGATGCCTATGGCATTATCAATTTCACGCTTAGTCAAACTTGGATCTTCACTAACCATATTATGTACCTGCTCAATGATTTCTGCTGTGGTTGCAGTTTTTGGTCGTCCTTCGCGTGGATCGTCTTTAAGGCTGGTACGACCACGTTTAAATTCACCAGCCCAAAATTCAACGGCGTGTTTTTAAGGTAAGGACTCCTTATACACTTCTAACACTTGTTCATAAATTTCCTTTGCTTTTAAACCCTTCAAAACAAAGAATCTATCGACTGCACGATATTCAATTTTTTCCATATTAAAAAAAATCAATGACACGTCAACTTCAAATGGCTTGTAAACAAAGAAAGAATTGACAGAATGACTTGCAACTTTGCATGTGTTCTCAGGACAGTTATACCAACTTGAGAAAAAAAAAGTTTGGAGCTAGCAGTGCCATCTCTTGGTGAGCGCAGGAACTTTTTAACCAACATGTAGGCTTTAGGAAATATGATAGACAATTTTATTTTTTTTTTTTTCAATTCCTTTAACAAATAAATTGTAAATATTATAAAAATATATTTTCATGTCCAAAAAATTGAGGTTGAAAGCTTTCAACCTCTATATACATGCATTTCGAGCTGAAGTTTTAGAAAAGCTAAGCAGAGCTTTAACAAAAAACAAACCCATTAAAATATATATTTTTCTCCTTAGCAAGGTATATTCCTAACAAGCACTATGACGTTACTTATGATATAAAATAATAATATAAAATTGCTTTAAATTCGAAAACTGTATTTTCTAAAAAACAGTTTCATTAAAAATTCTATAAAACAAATTATAAAAACTAAAAAATAACATGGAGGTTTGTTTCTTATTTCGAACTTCAATAGAATTAAATTGTTTTGTCAAAAATATTTAAGAATTCGATTATTTGAATTTTTAATTGCACAAACACAAAATAATCTTTTCTAATAGATACCTCTTTTACTCTAAAGCTTAAACCAGGTAGTAAAAAAGTAAAAAAGTCAGGGAACAATTGCAGTTCTATAAAACTTTGTGAATTTCGAAAAAACTATTCTTACCATATTTTAAAAAAATTTGTTTTGAATTTTTTCAAGGCAGCTTCTTGTTTACGATATTGAGGATTTTTTTTTATTTTGGACAGTGTCATATAGAGAAAATAAAAACCAACTTTATCGACAAAATGTCCCACTTCGGTAAAACACCATCTACACTGCATTTTAAAGGGTTTACCGGAAGACCGATAATATCAGATCTAAGGCAGTCAGCAGCTGTCATAGAGAGTTTAAGGTTCTTGCAAAGCAGTATAATTTTAAAGACCATTTTCCTTATATAAATTCTATCGTTTCCAATTATTCGACGATGTCATTTAATCGGTTAGGTCATTAATCGAAAACTGAAGAAAATTGATTAATCGGTTATCCGGGTCGATAAATCGTTAAAATTTGCGATTAATCGTTAAATGCAAAATAAATGTAATTCTTTCATCAATAAGAATACAAAGAGCTGCTTTTTACTGAAATATCAAATTAAATCTATTGCGTTGGTTACTAAAGTATTTGTTAAGGACAATTCAAAGCAAACAGAGATTTTTTTAAGAATCATGCCTTATAATCTTGGGTTTTTTCAGAGGAACCTGACGACTATTTAAAAAGAAAATGTCAGATGTGTTCAGTGGAAGTAAACGCAGTGTATTGTTTTACCGAAATTCTATCTCATGGCAAATCTTTCGTTCTCTACAAAACAATTCTTTAGCTGAAACTTGCTTATGTTGAATATGCTGAAGAGTATGCTGGGTACCCGTTCACAGTGATGTTATAGGCAACTAGATAACTGTGACCTTCCACTTATATTTAATCGCAAATTTTTTGTTGCTGATAAAATTATGTGTGTTAATATTTAAATTTAAAAATGCTTTGTAACGTTGTTGCCAGGAACATGGTTGAATGATATTAACAACATGTTGCTTGGAAGAAAAACATTAAGATAAAATAGAACTATTTTACAAAATATGTATTTTATTCTATTATTTAGTATTGGCCATCTCTGTACTAGTTAAATATTAATCGCATTTGCAGTTTTACACTTATAAATTACATGATGCGGTTTGTTTTTTGTATACAATAAATAACTAATCATTTAAACAATTAAAAACTAATTTCAAACTAGAATTCTAGGTAATGTATTGTATTTCTATGTTAATCATAGAAAAAAAAAATCAAGATGAAATTCATTTGAAATTAATAATGTTTTTTGTTTGAAATGAAAATAGACTAATCCTCTTCATTGTGGTACAAGCTTTTTCCTTTCTTTATACAAATATATGAATGTATATGAGGGTTACTTGCAATCATTTTAATTTTCAATCTCTGAGATATATTTAATGATATTCCAAAGTGAAATCATTAAAAAATTTTATTTTGTTTAAGAAAATATTTTATACTAAATTTACACTAAGCTCGAAAACTTTTTTCAACCGGATAATGGCGTAAATCTAGTTAATAACTGGATTTAAAATCGAAATACAGTTTAGCTTAATTCAAGGTAACTTGAAACTAGATTTAACTCGATTTCGGTATAGTGTAAATTCTGTATTAAGGCCCTGTGCGAGGTGGCTAAATAAATTCCAAACTAAATACAAATTGACAAAAGGGCTTGAAATTTCATTAAAAAATATTTGAAAATATATATACTATATATATTTTAAATTTAAAACAAGAAATTTGGAAACTTGAATTTAGTTTGGATTCTATTTAGCCAGTTCGCACCCACTCTAAAATTTTAAATTTTAGTTTTAAAAACCAATTGAATATAAATAACTATATAGTTGACATTTGGAATTTAGCTAGAAAGGTTTAACGATAGCGTAGAAAGAACATTTAATACGAGGGCGGATCAATAAGTCCATGACTTTTTGAATGAAACACAGTTTTTTTTTGCAAAAAAAAATTATTTTTCAAAATAATCTCCTTTTTCCTCAATACACTTAGTACAACGTTTCTCCAATTTTGGTATCCCTTCCAAAAAATAGGATTTTTCGAGGTCCATAAAATAGGCATTTGTTTGATCAATAATTTTATCGTTGGAGCTAAATCTCTTTCCACCGGGCTAAATCCGTAGCTCAATTCATGAAATTTTGCCATTGAGACTACACACGTGTGCACCCGTGCATTATCTTGATGAAAAAGAACTTTTTTCTTGGCCATATAGGGTCGGTTTTTTTAAATCCTCGTTTAATCGGTCCAATAAGTTGGCATAACATTCGTCGTTTATTGTTTTTCCCTTTTTAAGGTAATCGAAGTGAAATATCCCGCGTGCATCCCAAAAAACTGTTGCCATCACCTTATTGGACGACAAACTTACCTTGGCCTTCTTCGGAACCGCTTCACCCAGAAAAACCCATGGTTTAGACTGCTGCTTGGTCTGCGGAGTGTTGTAATGTATCCATGTTTCATCCACAGTTACAAAACTCATTCGAATTGCGGTTAAACAACTCCAATCAATCGATTACGTTTAGGGTCACTTAAGAGCAAACGCGGCACCCATCTTTCAGACAGCTTTCTTAAATCCAACTGATCATTTAAAATCGAAACCACACTGCCATATGAAATGCCTATGGCATCAACAATCTCACGCACTTTTACTCTTTGATCGGCCAACACCGTATCGTGGATTTTTTCGACATTTTCGGGTGTATTGACCTCAATTGGCTGTCCAGAACGTTCAGCGTCATTTGTACTTGTGCGACCACAACAAAAGTCATTAAACCACTTTTTTAACATTGAAATCGATGATGCAGAGTCCCCATAATATTTATCAAGCTTTTCCTTTTTTTTTGATTAATTGATTGACGGTTTTTTTTCGAAAAACCGAAATTCACTTTTTTCCATTTTTAAAAAAAATCCACGAGGTTGTAGGTTTTGAACAGCTGTTAAACGCAAAGTAAATGACGGAACATGACAGTAGTCAGACAGGTGGTACTTCATGGGAGCATTGTTGTATTTTATATAACTACGAGGGAAATTCGAAAAGTCACGGACTTATTGTTTCGCCCCAGTATTTTGTGAATATAATTTGATATTTTCTGACTCTTAATGATGTGTTCTGAATTTCAAATGGACTATAATTTCATATTTTCTGAATTTCAAATGATAGTTTTTTTTAATTTTAATTGGTATTTTCTTAATTTGAGACAATATTTTCTGAATTTCAATTGTTAGTTTCTGGATTTAAAATAAAAAATCTGTGTTTTAAATAGAAAATCTAAATTTTGATTGATGATGGAAATTCTGAATTTAAGTTTATTTTTTTTATACCCTCCACCATATATGGTGAGGGTATATATCAGTTTGTCATTCCGTTTGTAACATGTCGAAATATAGGTTTAAGACCCCATAAAGTATATATATTCGTGATCCTTATGCAATTTTAAGTCGATTTAGCGATGTCCGTCTGTCTGTCTGTCTGTCTGTCTGTCTGTCCGTCTGTCTGTCTGTTGAAATGGCGATCACGACGCGAAGACACAAGCGGGGGTGCCTATTTTTACCCAGATTATTGAACATCCTCCCGAGCAGTTTGGTATTTAAAATGAGCAAAATCGGTTAAGCGGTTCAAAAGTTATGAGTGAAAATGTGAAGGTACCTCTAAATTTTCCATACAAATTTGTACAATTTTTCTGTATTTATTTTTTTTTTCTGTTAAGTAAGTAAAAATGTTATTAAGTCTTCTTCTTGTTCGATTACATTTATTGTCTTACAAAATATGAGAATAATAACATTCTTAGAGCTATATGTGTGTTACTCTGATAACTAAGTTAACGTAAAAATCAACAATGTTAAAGTCGCTAACAGAGGAGACCTCTGTAAATAACATTGCTAAAACTAAATAAATAACATTACTAAAACTAAATAACAAAAGTTCGTTACATAAACAAAACATATTCATATTACAGTTCATGCAAAATTTAGTATATACGTATATCATCTTCAGCCCCTATGGTGGAGGGTATTCAAAGATTCGGCACAGCCGAATTTAGCCCTTTTTTACTTGTTTTTAGTTCTAAATGATTTTTCTGAATTACAATTGCAAAAGTTGTAGTAGTCTGAGGCAAATAAAGCATCATAAAACACATAGACCACAGCATGCTACCGACCACAATCTGTCAAAACTAGAATACACACGTTTATAGGAAGATGATAACTTTAATGCCGACACATCTCCAAGGCTACTTGACCGACCACCTTTGTCGCTGTCGTCAAATTAGGCTAATTTCTTTTTGTTTATAAGCAAAAAATAAGAGATTATTTTATTTAGCATAAGAGATGTGTTTAGTGTTTGAGTGCTCTGGAGCAATTGTTACAACTCAGCTATTTTTTAATTGATTTTGGATTTTTATATCTTTTTATTCTTTAGCCGCGTATTACCAAATTTTATATGTACTATATATTTTTTTATATAAATAGAAAGGAAAAAAAAACTGGATGCTCTTTAAAAACTTATAACTTAGAAAACCTGTAATGTACACAGTTTGTTGGTAATAAAAGTCTTTAAAATCTGTTGATGTAAAAGAAATTAAAACTTAGTTATGTTACATTTTTAAAATATTTATTTGACGTCTTAACTATAGAATAATAATAAAATACTTTAGAATTTAAAAATGTTAAAATGACAAATTGTTTTTGAATAGTAACCAAGTGTTAAACTCATGTTATTTTTTTTAGATAAGTTACCCGCTTTAGAGAAAAATTGTTTATACTTTGTTAAATATTTACAATTCATAAATTAATTTTTTTTGTTTTGCAGTTTTATGTAAATATTTAATTTTTTGATTTACTTAAAAAGGGGGTCATTTCACCGCTGCATTTTTATTATATATTTCTCTTTTACTGGTTGATGACACTGCACAATTTCTGTACATGAATAATATAAAACATTTTTACATGACAACGTACAAATATGAGTCTGAGCAGTCTGAGTATGTCATGTTAAAAGCGGTAAATTGTTTTGTGGTGTCGAAATTATGGTGTTAAATAGGGAAATCAACCAAGCACCCAGGGAATATTACCATATGAGGCATTCCACATCAAATTTCAAAACGGGTCAAAAAAAAAAATTTTTTTTTTCCATAATCAGCTTGATAACACGCATCGTTTAAGTGCTATTACGCAAAATTTTCTAATTTCGGACACCCCGATTATTTATAGGAATTGTAGGCTGTAAAGGCATTTTCGTAGATAAGCTACGGGGAATAGATCAAAACATGGATTAGTTTTAAACAATTTTCAAATAAAAAATTTTGATTCAATTTATAATATTATTAAGTATTGATTTTTTCAAAGGATTTTTTAATTCAATTAAAAACTTAATTGGGTTATCTGCACTTGGGAGTCAAATTTGACTCTAAGCTGTTTGACTTTGGAATGGAATAAATAAAGATAGCGGAATGCTAAAAATATATTAGAATGAAAAAAATCATATTAGAAAGAGAAAAAAATAAATTTGCTGTAGCTTGAAGTACTCCACAATTGTGGACACACCTTAAATATTACAGACTTTTAGTAAAATATACACTGATAATAATCCATCGATAAATATAAAAAAATATCAAAATAACACAAATTGTTGTTTTGACATTAATTTCGTATTTCTATGCATAGATTATTATTAGTGTATTATAAGATATTTTAACCGGTATATATATTTATAGGAAATGTTACAAAAGATTCAATCTGGCAGAATATAATACTTGTAATTATTCATTCGATTTTCTGTTATAAGGAATTTATTGCCGGGGAAACCCTCCGATTTAGCTGAAAATAATATATGTGATAAAAGACCACGTATTTTTTACCGGCCCAGTCCCGTATCCAAGAGGTAAAAAGAAGGAGTAAGTATAGTACAAAACTAAAAGACAAGCGGTTGAAATTTGAGGAAAGGGCCCTGATCCTTTTTTATAAAAAGGGCGAAAAAATATAGAAAAATCTAAAGGAAATTGCCGCAAAAATTTCATTTAAGCAAATACCGTGAAGGTGGATTTATTAAATTTCAACCAAATATCTACGGTTTTGTGTGCTTAACACTTTGAGCCCCACGTGCCTTACCGGTGGACATTTGTATTTTGACGATTTGGGACAATGTGACCACCCGTGGTCATTTGCGGATTTACTTTATGGGACATCGTGACAATTCGTGGTCACACGACGTGTGGCATTTCCCGACATTGTGATCACACGTGGAAACGTTCTGCATACATCTACCATTGAAATAAAATTAGCTCGGACCCAGAATGTAAACCTACTTGACATGGACTTTGTAATTGGGTCGCCAATTTCTAAAAAATAGTGAGTTAAATTTAGGTAAGAATATATTATTTTGCTTGTAGATCATTACAAAAAAAAAACAGTTTTTCTCAATGAAAGCAAGTACAACTGAATATAAATATTCCAAAACTATTCAGAAAAAAAAAATAAATCCAACGACATGGGTCTTATTTTGAATCACCTTGTCTGCTAATGAAACACTTGTATACCAATTGACAGTGAAGAGAGTTCTTCCTGAATTGAAGAGTCCATTCATTATCTCAGTTACAACTGTCTCTGAAACTGATGTATCGTCCTGGCCACTGGTGGCCACTTGGGCCCAAGATGTATTTTGACATTCTGGTCACAAAAAAAAAAAACAGGAAAAACAACAAAAATACATTTGGTTTATCAAAAATAAATATCACAGTCACACTAATTGCAAAAAATCAATAAAACTTAGTAAACAAATTTTGGTCCCAGCTTGTCAACTAAGGGATAACCACTCGTCAGCACGCGGTCCACAGGTGCAGAAAAGAAAAATTACCACCGGTGGGCACGTGGGGCTCAAAGTGTTAAATACAATTTAAGCTCAATTAAAAAAGACCCTTCTATGGAAGGATCAATTCTAACCAAAATAAATAGGGTTCGTCCTTGGGCCAATAAAAAATTTAATCCAAATATCTTAATATTTGCCGCCTGTAATTTTAATACAAAGTTTACATGGTCATATGGACGGACGAACATCGTTAATTTGACACAGATAGTGATTCCAAGTCGATTGGTATTAGACACAACAGCACAAACTCAAAATACACCGACCACGTAGTGGGGTAGGATATAAAAACGTATATTTGTTTGTATGGGAGGCTATTAGAGTGATCCCCGGCGATTTGGAATACTTACTCATCGATTGCCTAAAAGTGACAAGTCTCTTTCGGAAGACATTGTATCAACAGGAGAGTACACGTCTATTGGGTTCGTGGATCACGGGGCATTGAGGGTACGAGATAGCCAACGAGCTGGCGAAGCTCAGGATCCTGTTGCTTAAGGAAGG
Organism: Eustalomyia histrio; assembly: GCA_949748255.1. Lineage (NCBI taxonomy): Eukaryota > Metazoa > Arthropoda > Insecta > Diptera > Anthomyiidae > Eustalomyia > Eustalomyia histrio. Next base: position 19,691,341 of record OX456525.1, read on the forward strand.
GCAATGGACTTTCGTGTGCCACTGCAGTTTACGAAACGGGACGTAGAGTCCACTGTAATGGCAGATATGAGGCGGTTTAGTAGAATTCCAGAGCGTGCAGGGTGTCGAAGTCTTACGATCCTAAGGTGGCGGGTATTCTGTTATCCTTAACCAGAAGCGATTGTAGAAATTTAGTGGGCGTACTGATGGGCTTTTTGCTAATAGAGCAGAAAAGCTAGCGAGTGATACACTCAGAAAAAAAGTTTGTATAAAAATTTGTAAACAGTTTTCAATCCCACTTTACTACATATTTTTGTACTGATTTTTAGTAAAAAAAAATATTATTTAGCAAATCTTTTTGCTATTTACATTTTACAAAATACAGAATTTTTACAGAATATTTACAAATTTTTGATGCTAATCTCAGAAATCATTTTACAAATTTTTGCTAAAATAAGCAAAAAAATTTAATAATTTTAAAAAAGTGGATATTGAAGAAAATATTTTTCGTAATTAAAACTTACACCTACAAACTTAAATTGCCTTAAACTGTTACATATATTAAAAAAGGGATCGAAAGTGAATATACCGCCTCTTGTCTAAAAAAAGGACATCCACTTAAAATAGCACTAAAAAGTTTTTTTGGTTCTAAAAATCAGCCCTAAAAATAATTAAAATTTCACCTCAAAAGTAATACTAAAATATTTACTTAGTAATACTAAAATATTTTTCAAAATGAAATTATAACAAAATGATAAATTCGTTTATGTTTTTACAAATTTTATGCCTTCGATTTTTTTAATTTTGTCTAAAATAATTAAAAAAAAAAAAATAAATAAAATAAAAAAATTTTGCTGCTCGATAAAAAAAGATAAATTTGAAATTTTGTACTAATATTAATAATATTTAGTAAATTTATTTTGCTGATTTTAGCAAACAGATTTTAAATTCCACTTTACAAAAAGTTTACTAAAATTTAGTAGCGGCAGCTAATTTTTCTACAAATTTCATTGTACTACACATCAGCAGTATTTTTTTGCTAATCTTAGCAACACATTGCTAAGATTAGCAAAAAAATACTGGGCTTAAATTAGCAAAATTTCCCGTAATTACAGCAAAATTATTAGTTGCCATTACAGACTGCTTTTGGTGAGGGTAATTGTAGATTTTGTGGGGTATCGGGCGACGGAGAGGCGCGAAAGGTGCGTGCTCCAGGGCAAGTTGAGATTATCTATCCTGCGATCTAGATGAAAGCATTAATAAGCACGAATCCACAGAAAAAATTGCAATTTTTCCAGCATCGAAATCCCGTGTGGTGAATACTGTGAAAAACAATGAAGAATAGTTTTTTTCTTCGTTGTTTTTCGACAGTGTTGAATATTAAAATCACGGAATTTTGATGCAGATATAAGCTCGACCTTAGTTCGAACATATGGTTTAATGAATTTTATTCACCTATTCAAAAATATAAGAACTACACATATGTGAAAATGGCGCTTCAGAGAAAGTCCGCTTAAACCAAAAAACAGCAAGAATATCAAAAAAAGACGAAATACTTTTTCGCTAAAATTAAATGACGTAAAACACATATCTATTTGGTGACTAAGCTCATAACTTCCCCATACATAAAACTATGTTAACTCGCGTTTTAAACGGTTAAAGGAAATGATCTAGAAAAAACACGGTCATTTTGTTTTTAATCATTCTTCCAGAATATATTAGATTTTAATATGTTTAAATATGTCAGATGGTGTATTTGTTATTATTGATATTTTTTAATCTCCTAATTCAAAAATGCTTTATAAAGTTATTACATAGAGTTTTATAAAATAAATTTTATACGAACATTTTGTTGTTGTTATAGTCCGCAAATCCTACTATAGTCCGCACATAGTAGGATTTTACTTAAGAAATATTCCAACAAAATTTTCTACTTAGCTAAAATTTTAGTAAAAATTTCTATAAAGTGCTGACTGCTCCATAAAATATTTAAGTTTGCAAATTAAAATCAGAAAATTTTATTATACAGGGTGGCGCAAAAATAACCTTCCGATGTTTTTTTGGCTGTAATAAAAAAAAAAAATAAAAAACTTTGATTCTTCTTGTGGATTATTTTAATTTGGTCTTTTAATTTTTTTTACATCAAGTCGAGAATATGATGTAATGTAAATGGCCGCCGCCACAGTTGATTGTCATTTGAGCCCTTTTTATGGCATTTTCCATCACTTTCGCCAAAACTTCCGGCGATAGGTCCTCACATTCTTGACGGATATTGTCTTTAAGAGCTGCAAGAGTCTGAGGCTTATTGACATAAACCCGCGACTTCAAAAAGCCCCACAAAAAGAAGTCTGGAGCGGTCAAATCAGGCGATCTTGCTGGCCAGTGCAAATCGCCAAAACGGGAGATTAGGCGCCCGGGAAATGCATCCTTCAGCATATCGGTTGTGGTACGTGCAGTGTGTGGCGTTGCACCGTCCTGTTGAAACCACATGTTTTCCAATCCCAATTCATCAAGTTGCGGCAAAAATAACTCGTTGATCATTGCTCTGTAGCGCTCACCATTTACAGTAACCGTTTGGCCCGCGACGTCTTCGAAGAAAAAAGGTCCGATGACTCCTCCAGCGAAAACAACACACCATACAGTGACTTTGAGTGGGTGTAATGGCTCTTCGTGAGTTACACGCGGATTTTCAGTGCCCCAGAAGCGTAAATTTTGCTTATTTACGTACCCGCTAAGATGGAAATGGGCCTCATCACTCATGATTATTTTTGATGAAAAATCATCTTCATTATTGCTCAAATAAATAGTCACCAATATTCCGCGTTCTGGAGCAGTGTAGCGTAACATTGTTTATTAACGTGTATTTCGCATGTGTTTACTACACAAATGTCAAAACAGAACTGACATTAGGGGCCAATCGCAAAATTTATAGCATTTTCTGATAGGAGGATTACTTTTGCGCCACCTTGTATATCCAATGCTCTACTCCGTTTGAATTTTTTTTTAATTCTAATTAGGAATTAACATTATTTGAAAAAATTTAAAAAAAAAATGTTTTTTTTTTTTCAGTTTTTTAAGAATTGTTAGTTATTTTAATTGGATTCGTTAGTTGTTTTTAACAGTTAAAAATCACTAGTTTAGTTATTTTAAAGATAAATACATTTTTAACTGAATATATCTTAAACTGTCATTTTCAATAAATTATACCGAAATTTTTTTAAGAATATAAATGACATAAACAATTGAGCATGATAATGCATTTACCTATTAAATATCACTAGACAGATCTTTTAAATACTTTTCATTAGATTCTCAATTTGTCTTAATTTCCTTGAAGAATACTTAAAAAAATTTCTGCAAAAATCTTAAAAAACACTTTTACGTTCTAAACATGAGATTAGTCCGATAAAAGAATACATGTTCTTTAATTTTAACTCCTCTTTCACTTATCCTAATTTCAGCAAAATCGATGAAATTATTTTTATTGAATTTTTACATACATAAATTATGAAAAACTATAAATTTAATGATGAATATTTATGGATAAAAACCACAGTTCCAAATATAAAAATCAAACAAAAATTACAATTAAAACCGCATAATATCTTTAAAATGCTCGTAAAACGGTAGATAAACGCATTGGTTTGGAACGAATGTATATAATCCAGAGAAAGAAAGAATACAAACTGTACCGCAAACAAAATTACAAATGATAAATTATATAGAAAATTTAGAAATGAACATACATTTTGAATAAATGTTATGGTATTGTGAGTTTTGGAAAACAGTTAAGTACAACATTTTGTATATTTTTGTTTTTTTTTTAATTTTTAGAAATTTATGTTTATAAGAAACTTACCTTAAATGTAAGTATGTAATTTAAAGATGAATTATAGATGAACAGATATTAATGTATCTGACAAAATAAACGATGAATGGTTGTAATGCTGAATAATTCCAATTAGATTTGTTACAGTGTAATGACTTTGGCACTATTTATTTATAGATTTTTCATTGAAACACTTTATAAGGTTGATATTTGTTATTAAAAGATTTTTTTTTCTAATGGATATTTTTTAGTATCTTTCAGATTTATTTTTAATTACTCTTTAAGCTAGAAAATAACACAAAAGGATTTAACATTTTCTTTATTATACTTTTGCTATAAATTTTATTGATTTATTTTATTTTTTTTTCTGTTTGCAACTAAAGAATTTTCATTTTAATGAAATTCCAACTACCCCACAAAAACACTTTCTGATACACGCACAAAAGCAAAATTGTTTGTATCCGTTGGATACCGAAGGCTCTGCAAGTAACAATAACAAATGCTTCAATGAACCACATACAATGAAAAAATAAAAAAATGTCATAAAAAAAGATTTTTACTGTTGAAAAGGTCAATTGTCCTTTAAAGTCTGTTATATGAAAATGTTCGTGTCAAGAAACTAAAAATTGGCAAACAAAAATGCAACCCTTAGTTTTAGCAAATTTAATAGATGCACAAACAAAAATATTTATACTTATATATTTCATTTAAAATTCCTTTTACTTTCTTAAAGTGGACCGCTTAGTTTAAGATGTTAGTAAACCTAAAATTTATGTCAAATTTAAAGTTTATTGTCTTTTGTAACCCACCCTATGGTTCCTAAATGATTTCTCGTCGGTATCTTATAGATACACAGGTGTATCTATGAGATGTTTAAAATTATTTTTTCCAATATTTTTGTCATTGTTTTTTAATTTTTTTGTTGGTTAATGAGTTTTGCAGCTTTTTAATTTTGTGCTGCTTATGCACTGTATACAATTTATGGTTTTACTTTAGTATCTTGTTTTCATGCGCTTTAACGTTTTTATCGAACTCAACCGTTTGAAATACTCCGTTGAACTGTTTGTTTATGCCTTTTAGTTTGCTGTTTGTTAGGTTTTCTCAATTTTGTATTTTTTTAACAATTATCTCTTTCTCTTCTTCCTCAGAGTTTGCGCTCTGAGCCAAGTTAATGAGTTTTGGTATTTTTAGGGGGTATTTTTGTTTGTTTGGAGACACTTTTCCATGTTTTGTTTTGATATTGTTATTCTTTAACATGGTTTTTTCGTTCCTATGCACTTAAAAATATAATAGTTTAAATGATTGTATTTTCTTTACAAAAAAAAAACTGCTTTTGTTGACTAAAATTTAAGTGATCATACATTTTTATGTTTTGTTCCTCTGCTTATATAAATTTAGCCCGAATTCGTTTAAATTTGGAGCCACAATTTATGGTTTACAAATAAAAATCAGATATTTACAGTTTTTCAGATAGGATCTTATAACTAATTTAAATATGGTTAATTTGATTTTATATTTATCGGGAAAAACACTTATTGCATTAAAGTAATGAAATGTGCTTAAATCCCATAATTTTTTGTAGGATGTTCATTCTTGCCTATGGAAATCATCAGGAGATTTTTAGATTGGAACCTCAGTTGGAAAATGACACAATTTTTCTCTGTGTGTATGAACTTGAAATTTTGCTATGGTTAGAAATTTAAAATATGTATGTGTTCCCTGCAGTATGGGCTAATTTACTGATGTAGTACTTTTTGGAATTTTCGCCTGCAGGTTCTAGCTGGTCTAAAACTTCAGGTTCAGGTAGCTTAAAATTGTTAATTTGCTTTGTTTTTGTAAATAGACGGAGGTTTGGAAGGTCATTTTAAATATACAAAACAACAAATACAAAATCTAGATGTAAATAAAAACAAAAAACCCTGACAGGGTACTTTTTGGAACTTTTGCCAGGAACCGGTAAAACAATAGATTAAAAATGGAAAAACTATCGATTCAAATCCTTTCAAAGGACCATCTTTAGGTAGAATAAATAACAGATGTTTACTCTTCAAAATGTCGTATATGCTATTAAGGACGCAAACCATGTGTAAAAGATACGCCATCTGTTGGGAATCCCGTATTTTTAAGTTATACATCCAAATAAAAGAAGAAAATATTTAAAAAAAGAATTTAATATTCTTCTAAAACTAACAAATAAATAATATTTTATTTTTACTTTTTTAAATAGAAATTCAATTTCTATCATTTTATTTATTTTGTTTTTTACTTTCGAAGACAACACAATATCTTGTTTTGTGTCCCTAAATTCTGGTGCCTGATAAAAAAGTTTTAAATGTGGGTGATCACAAAATATCTAATAACAACATTTTCTGTGTATTCTTCATGATTAAAAAAATATATATTTTTCTATTAACTTAAGAAAACATTCGTGATCTTGAATGGAACACAAATTATTATTATTGCACTAAACTTTCAAACCAAAACCACATAATAACGATGTAATAGCACTTTATTTTCTTTTTAAAGAAATTTTGTCCAAAAACTGATTTTTTTTGTATAGAATGTTGGTAATCACAAATTTTATAATTTTTTTTAACTGTACATAAAAAATTTAAAAAGCTTTGCAATAATACAATACAAACATTAGCCAATTTCACTTAGTGTTGGGTATAATTTCATAAAACGCTTTAAAAACTACTGTGGGACCCATGAATAAAATTATATAGGTCTTGTAAATGAAAATCGACTAGGTCAAAACACGGTTACACCATTTTGAATAGAGTTCGCCCATTGGGTAATACTTATGTAATAAATTTCGTCCAATTTTCTTCAGAATTGCGGCATGTAGACGTTCATTTTGCATGGACAGATGATCGCTAAATCGATTCAGAAAGTGATTTTGAATCGAGTGCCACCTATTACCCGGGTTCCGGTCTACCTAGACTACCAGTTCGACCGGGTAGGCCGAAATTCCTATCAGTGTGTACTTTTTTAAAAATACAAGAGTAAAAAAAAAATACTTATTACATATTTTTTTTTCCAAAACTAAAACACTCAAAAATAGTAACGTTTTAATTTTTTTTTTAAAAACTTCCTTTGCCAAGATTTCTTTTTTCGACAAAAAAAAGTTCTTAAAAAGTACTTGAAAAATAAGTACTTTTACAAAAAAGTACTTCTTGTAAAAAAGTATTTTTTTTAAAAAATAGAACTTTTTGCTTTCTGTTAAAAAAAAAAATTTAAGAACGTATTTTTTAAAAAGGTACTTTTCTCAAAAACTACTTTTTTCGAAAAAGTCAACTTTATTTATAGGAGTTTTATTTAAAGAAAACGAAGATTTTGTTTCTGATTTAATTTGAAATGCAATTACAGAATTTAATTGCAATTAAAGTAATTGCAATCAAATTTGATTGCAATCAATTAATTAATATATGAATTGATTTCAAAAAACTGATTCAATCATTTTTATTTCATGATTTCAAATTTACGAAAAAATTAGCAATCATTAACGCGAAATCATGTGATTACAAATCAAACGATTTCAATCTTTTACAGCTCTGATCCATGTACATGTCCAAAGCAACCATGTAATCCTACTATGTGATGTACTGTGACACCTGTTTTTATTCAACTACACCACCGAACCCATACTTGCCAGATACTTTTTTCATTATCCCCATACAAATCTTAAAATATCCCCAATTAGAAAAAGAGGCAGAAAGGTGTAATTAAGCTCAAATATGTAATAAAGCTTAAAAATGCCTTCTTAAATTTGCGAAAAATTACGTGCGCAATATTCTTGTGCAACTTTTTGTATTGTGAAAAAAATCAAAAGCGTGAAAAATATTTTAGGTGTAAGCCACTTTGTGCAATTTTTATGTTTTCAAAATAATAGTTGTGCCATATTTTTTTTATTGTGCAGAACTCATTGTACTGAAAAGGCTAAAACGACAATAATACTAGAAGGAGTATAGGTACCTCCATTTTTTTTGGGATAAAAAGTTTGGAAGACTAAAGAAAATTTCGTATTTTTCTATAAAAAAGTTAAATACAAATGATAATTTTGTTTTAATCACTCTGCATAAAAATTCACAAAATTGCAATCACATTCAGGTAATTAAATGTACTAAAATCCAAAAACTTGTGAAAAATAATTTGTTGTAGCCTGGTCCCCAAACGGATTTTATTCCTGCATAAGGTAATCATCAGAGGGACGACGTTTCGAGAATTTCAACACTTTAAATCAAAGATTTGGTATAAATAAAGTGTGATGTGGATCAGTTCAGTTTATATTGACTCAATTTTGAAGTTATTGAATAATTTAAAATGGAAAACTATTCAATTAATAAAAATAATTTCGAGAATCGATTCGCATAAAAATGTTAATTTTTACATTACTTTAAAATTATTTATACAAATTTAAATGATTTTTTCCAAAAATTACATAAAATTAGTATAATCATAAATGGTTTGAAATATCCCCAACAAATCCCCAAAATATGTTTTAGATCCCCAAGAACCCCGTCACCAAATGAAAATATTTGTGCCCAAATCCAAGAAAAAATTCCTGAATGTGGGGTCCAAGCTCCAAGTCTGGTAAGCCTAACGCCACCCTCTACAAGTGTGTTGAATATGAAACAGCTGTTAATATATACACCATAAATTAGAACGTCACAACAAAACAAAACCCACTAAAAAGAAAACCGAAAGAAAGACGGTAAAAAAGTATAAAGTTTTTTCTTATAAGCAAACACTTTTTTTTGTGATGAAGATAACAGACGGAAAATTAGTGAAAAATTGATTTTGCGGAAAGAAAATTTATACATTTTGCAATATTTAATGGTTGTTATAAAAATATATACAAAATATTGAAATAAAGTGATAATTTAATGAAATATTAACAAAATTAAAAAATTGTGTCAAAAATTACCTGGTAAAAACGATAGATACAAGTTGGTCAGAAAAAAATCCAAGTGAGGACAGGAAGGAAGTGAAATGGTAGTGATTTATTGATTTTTACACAAAAAAAAATTATAAATTTAATAAAAAAGAAATTGTATGAAAAAAGATTTACCAAAAAATTAAAATGAATTATAAAACAAAAATTAGCAGTGTTTAAAAAGTGTAGACATTAAATGGAACTTATTTTGTGGCAAGTAATGTTTTGTTATGTTTTTCCTTGCAATATTTTACTCTTTTGTTAAATTATTTTTTCCCCATTAAGGATTTTTTCGAAAAGGGTCTTGTCTTCATACTGCAGATTTTTTTTGCCTATCTTGCTAAATAACAAAGGTGTAGTTATGGTTATACATATGTATACGTTTTTGTTAAAGTGAAAATTTTTCCTTGTATGAGTTCTTATGTATCTACTGCTGCTGCATTCCACCCATTTTTTACTATATGTCGGTTTCGCGTCAGTCGCCTACCACCTTCTACTTATATTCATCTAATGATGCTGCAGTCACTGCATCATCATCGTAATCAAAATAATTAGGCAGAGCTGTTGAAAACAATAAGTTTGGAGAAGGATCATATATGCGAGTGTTGAACATTATCTCAATATTGGGTTTGCTGTTTATATATACGAAATAACAAGGGACATACGGAATATTCAGTGAAAGTTTCCAAGTATTTAAAAAAAAACCTATTGCCCTGCAACACTTCAATACGGAAATGTTTCGAATAAAAACTAAAATAAACAAAAGTTGAAAAAATTAAGGTTTCTCTGTGCAAAAGTGTATTTCGTAAATTACGGGAAAAACTTTTCCCTTTTATTTTGGCAAAAATTGCCACTTTATATTAAAGTTTTTATAGCTTTTCTAAGTTTTGAGACTTTTAATACTAAAACACATGAAATTAAAATATTCAGAAATTTGCCCTTTCGAAATGTCAAATGCTCAAAAAAATCATTTGAAGTTGTTAAACATAGAAGTAATAAAAAGGCATAAAGCATTCGTATTGTTATCTTGAACTGCGGCCTCGAAAAATTCATCAACAAAATATAAACGATGTCTGAGGGAGGCATCGACCATATGACAATGCCTGAATCTGCGTAAGTTAATTCTTTCGTTATTTAATCTAGAATAATTTTTGTTTGTCTTTAAGGTTCCGAAAAGAAATATTTAAAATTATAGAAAGTTTTAAAATTATGTATTAAGGGACAGTGCGAGATGTCTTATAATAGGTCCGTTTGTGTACTTTTCCAGAAAAGTTTAGCAAAAATTACTCAGTAACAAAATTACAGAGAATAATACAAAATTTTTCCTCAAAAAGAAAAATATCCAAAAAAGTATGCAAACGAAAAATTTGTTACTGCGCTCTAAATAAAAGAATACTATTTTTGTTACGAAATATATTTTTTTTATTCAATATAATCTCCTAGAAGCTCAATACACTTGTTCCAATGATCTTTCATAAATTTTATCCTATCCTTATAATGGTTTTCCGGAGGCTCTGCAAAATAACCGTCTACGGCTTCTATGGCTTCCTCATTCGACGAAAAATGCTTTCCACGAAGGAATTGTTTGAGATTGCTGAAGAGATAGTAGTCACTGGGAGCCAAATCTGATGAATACGGTGGATGTTCAAGCAATTCGTACTTTAATGCTTTGAATTTAGCCATCGTCAAAACACTATTGTGAGCAGGTGCATTGTCTTGCTGAAAAATGATTTTTTTCTTCTTTAAATCAGGTCTTTTCTCACGAATTTTTTCATCCAGCTGATCCAAAAGGCTGCAATAATATTCAGAGTTGATTGTTTTACGTTTAAATTCACCAGCCCAAAATTCAACAAAATTCTAACAATTGTTCATACATTTCCTTTGCTTTTAAACCCTTCAAAACAAAGAATCTAATGACTGCACCATATTAAATTTCTTCCATATTAAAAAAAAATCAATGACACGTCAACTTTAAATGGCTTGTAAACAAAGAAAGAATTGACAGAATGACTTGCATGTGTTCTCAGGACAGTTATATCAACTTGAGAAAAAAAAGTTTGGAGCTAGCAGTGCCATCTCTTGGTGAGCGCAGGAACTTTTCAACCAACCTGTAAAATAGCTGCAACAGCTGAAATATCAAACAACTTATAAGGAAAATATGAATAAAAACGGAAATTGGATGTAAAGTGTTCTCCACGAACATTCCGGACTTTCATCTTACTTCTTTCATTGTAAATAGGCTGATATTTACATATTTTTTCACTTTTATAAAAAAAAATATTTAATGCACAGAAAAAACTATCACAAAATGTTAAGTAATTAAAAATATTTGTTAAAATTTAAATTCGATTTCTAACAATTTTTTGTTTGAATGGTTTGTTAATTGTCATTTTTCATATAAAAATTCTTTGGAAAATAAAATTGAAGTTACAAAAAAATAACAAAAAGTTTTTTGTATTTACAAATACCATTGTTGGTGTCTTTTTAAAAAATATTTTTTTGTATTTACAAAAATGTTTTATGAATGATGTTTAATATTACAAAAAGAATTTTGTAATTTTATTCGGTGTGCGTTTGGACAAATTCTTTGTTTTTCAATTATATTTTTTCAATCAATAAACTCTTACAAATTCTTACTGCCAAAAATTAATCTATTCAAAACCAGTAAGTTCTTTTCTATCGAAGTGTCGCTTTACTCTATATTTTTGTTCTCTCCCTACTGAGTATTTGTGTAAACAAACACCTTCCAGTAAAATATTTTTCAAATTTGTACGAACTTGTACAAATTTTTGAGTTCCCAAACAAGCTATATACAAACTGACAAAATGTTTTGAGATTTCCTTGAAGAAATATTTGAACAATTTTTAAAATTTCCTAAAAAATTAGTTTTTTTTATAGTTTAGATTTATTTATTTATTTATTTCAGTCTATGGACACAAAACTTTTTTTGATAAGTATTACTTTGGAAAAAAATACATTCGTTGTACTTTTACCAAGTTTTTTGTACACGGCGTAATCCCAAGGAACCTATAAACCAGGATGAACAAACTACTAAATTTCTAGCCACCCATGATGCCAAATGGTGCGACTACACAAAAATTCTTAGTTGATACCACGAAGTTCTTAGCCGATTTACAGAAAAACTTTGCCTCTAGCAAGGGTTGTATCAATTCAATCATGTATACATTCACATCACAATCACTGTACTTTCGCTACAACCCTTGCTAGCGGCTAAATATTTCTGTAAATCGGCTAAGAATTTCGTGGTCTCAACTAATAATAATAATAGTTACGAGAAAAATTACCTTTTAAAAATTAAGCTTTCTTAAAGAAAATTCAAAAGATTTATAAGAAACTCAAAAAATTATTTGGAATTTTATTGTTTATTTGACTTTAATTGTTTTGTCAAAAAAAATTAAATTAATTTAAGAACAACTCGTTGTTTCGACACAAATATTTTAAATATTCGTTTCTATTTACTGCATTAAACACAATACCGAATTCGTATTTCTGTTTTTTTTTAATATTTATCGATTGATTTGTTTTGAAAACTATACAGCAAAATATAAAATTATCTGCTGTAAAAAATGATTTTGCAAGATATTTTTTGTAGATATTTTATATATTTTTATACCCTTCACCCCAGGTGGATGGTATTTTGATCTTAGACCCTATAAAGTATATATTTTCTGGGTCCTTATGAACAGCGAAGTTGATTTAACGGTGTCCGTCCTTGTGTTGAAATGGGTTTTTCGAAGACCCCAGACATGATGAGAACTTGATTGTTATATATTTCTGTTACATGTGATCCATTTCTGTTTGCTATTGAAAATCGGCCAGATCGGTTGATAAATGGCTAAGATATTAGCAAAAAACCAGGACTACCACTTATTTTTTTCCGTAAAATCCCTTTGATATATATGTATGTTGAATATTACGCATAACAAACACATCCATTTGTTGAAATTCTTTTCTTTCACCTCTTCACCTTTTATACACAAACAACAAACTAATACAAAGATGTGTCATTTAAATAAAAACCAAACAAATCTCTAATGAACGAAAACTGTTTATTTGCCTCTATAAACGATGATTGTACATCAATAGCTCAGTTGTCTAAACGCTATGTCACAAATGCTTTTTTTTCTCTTAGGCGCGGATTCGAGTCCACCCACCGTCTATTCAACTTTTTTTTGTACAATTTTTTTTTATATTTTCTCAAGATTTTTTTTTGTTTATTTTTTTTTTTTTCTATTTTTATTTCTATTTTTGCTCCGATTTAAAAGAATTTATAAAAACATTTTTAAACCATTTTATTTCTCATATATTAAAAAAATTTTATACATAATTCCCCTTTGAGTGCAACTATTTTAGGTCATAACTTATAATAATTTATAAAAAAAAATTTTATAAACTATTTTCCTTTAAATTTTTAAAATTAAGCTAAAGAAATTAAAAATATTTTTTAATAAAAAAGCGAAATAAAATCCCAAATAAAATATGACATATGAATACGTCTTATATATCAAAAAACCGAAAATCTTTAGTATAACATATTTGCTAAAAACTCGGAAATATCGGTTCAGATACAAAAAAGTTTTGCCCAAAACATAAATTTTTTTAAGTACCTATTTTCTGGAACCATAAATCTTCCCGAGTCCAAGTTTTATCACCTAACTAAATGGTTAATTTCCTCTTAAAGGCGTCCGTATATAAATCTGTTCATTCCATATATGTCCATATATAAACTTCAGTTTTTCCCCAACCATGGTGAAGGGTATATAAGATTCGGTATAGCATAATTTAGCCGCTCTTACTTGTTTTTTTATAAATTTAAATCAAATAATCTAAACGATTTCTTTAAGAAAATTTTACGTAAAACCAAGGAAAAGCTTGACAAATACTATGGGGACTCTGCACCATCGATTTCAATGGTAAAAAAGTGGTTTACTGACTTTCGTTGTGGCCTTATAAGCACAGAAGATGCTGAACGTTCTCGACGCCCAGTTGAGGTCTCTACACCCAAAACAATTGAAAAAATTCACGATATGGTGTTGGCCGATCGGAGATAGAATGTGGGATAGATTGTGGAAGATATAGACATCGCACATGGCTCAGTGGTTTCAATTTTGAACGATTACTTGGATATGAGAAAGCTTTCCGCAAGGTGGCTGAAGCGTTTGCTCACAATCGACCACCAAGAGAATCATGTGACAGCTTAGTTTCTATGGCAAAAATAAATGAAGTAGACTACAAATTGCCCCCTCATTCACCTTATTCTGCGGATTTAGCCCCCAGTGACCATTTCCTATTTCCAAACCTAAAGAAATGGCTCGGTGGAAAGAGATTTAGCTCCAACGATGAAATTATTGATCAAACAAATGCCTATTTTATGGACCTCGAAAAATGCTATTTTTTGGAAGGGATACAAAAATTGGAGAAACGGACTAAGTGAATTTAGCTAAAAGGAATTTTTTTTTGTTTTCAAAAAAACTGTGTTTCATTAAAAAAGTCACGGACTTATTGACCCACCCTCGTAGCTCCAAATAAATGTAGCTTAACTTTTCGTTAAAATCCATGGAAAAAAAATCAAATTTTATAAAAATCTTCACAGAAGAAATATTTTAATTATATTTTCAAATATTTGACAAAATACGAAAAACATGAATCAAACTATTTTAATTTGTATTAATTTAATTTTGACCGTAAAATAAAAAGCACAATTCAAGCAATATTTAAAGCATTTGAATTATTAACTCTTCAGTGTTTGTTGGGTAGTGACATACATATATTTTAATAAAAAAAAATATATAAAATTTAATACATTTTTATGCGAATCGTTATTAAATTAATTATCTTTTGTAATTCGACTTAAAATTGAAATCTTGTTTGATCATTTTTGCTGCATATTTATTTTTGTTCCCCTATATCAGTTCTATCTTTTTCTTGATCTACATTCGTTGTTAGGCAACGCAGCAAAACAATACTGAAGTATATTTCTTAATTTCTATGTGCAAATTTGTTGCATATGCCAAATGCAGCAAAACAATAATGCATTTTTTTATATGCGAAATTTGCTGTACATGCCAAACAGTGGGTATGCTGTAAACCAATGCTAATTAAATGTTAAAATTACGGATCTAGAACTAAGTTGATGCTAGATATCTTAGATATTATACACGATATCGAGAAACATATTTCGGAATAAGAAAGACGATAATTACAATATATGTTATATAATTCATTCCTAGCCCCAATAATAAGCTAAGGACCTATTATTTTTTTTTAGTTATCAATGAAGATGAGAGTATATATGAGGATTATGCTGATATTCTTAATATTAGTTTAATTATAATAGACAAAAAAAAAAAAAAAAAACAAGCGATGATGCATTTGTATTCCGAGTGCATGCATAAGGGTTAAACATTTTGGTAACCCTTTCGCCGACGACACTGCCAATCTTTAATGGTTTCTGTATATGATGAATTTTTGTGCATACTTTAAATATCATCACAGTCTGCTTGCTTCCTTTTGTTAATGGCTTCTTGCATTTCTAGCTGTTTTTGTTGTTATGTTGTTGTATTTAGAGGCCAAGTTTACGAGAATATTATTGACTACGCTCGAGTACTGCAAGTAGTACATAGACTAATGGCATTGCCTTCCTTTGTGCATCGTTATGTCGACTCATCATAAAAGGATTTTCCTGAATGTTTATTTTCTCTGTTTTTTTTTGCTGTTGTTTGATTTTTGTTAGACTAAATCTTTTAATATGATGCCCTGCTTATAAAGAGGGTGACCTGAGTCTCGTTTTTTTTTTATTAATGCAAACATGTTTGTGGTTTTGGTCACGTTCTTTGTTTAAAGATTTTTTTTATTGCTGAGAAAAAATCAATGGTGATTCATATTCATTTTGTTTTCAGAAATGCAATAATCATTTCTAATGTTTTGTTTTAGAAGTTGTGTAAGCTTGGTATGAGGTAATTGTCAATTTAATTCTTTATAGATGAGTGTATTTAATTTAATTGCCAGATACATCATCTTAATGTATGATTTTAATTCACATTCTAAATACATATAAGTTATCATTTAAGATTTTTGTAAGTTTTTTAAAGTAGTTTCTCTTTATTCTTAAACGCCGATTTTGCCGACCTTTTTAACACTTAAACATGATAACACGTGTTTTTTTAGTTTTACAATATATTCAAGTTATATTAGAGTCTGCGGGTTTACGCCCTTTCCTTGTTAGATTAACTTACTTTTTTTGAATGCTATCTTCTTTTTCAAAATTCAGAATTAATGTACGAGTATTCCCTCATGTGAAAGTATTTAAAATTCGGTAGCCACAACTGAAAAATTTGTCTGAACTATTCCATTGGCAAAAAATTCGATTATAAGCATGAACATGTTTTCTGAATGCACCTATGCCAATATTTTTTAAGACCCTTTATTACCCTCTAAATGTCATAGATTGGATTTTACATAATAAAGAAGATAAAGTCAAACTTAAATTTTCTTTTTCTTGTTATTGCATATCCAAAATTTTCTTGTAAGTGCAGCCTACGGTTAAGCCTGGTTAACGTGTTTTGTCTGACCGTTCAGATTGGATTTTAGTACTTATAAAAATAGAATTTCATCCATCAAAAAAAAAAAACGATAAAATGGGGAACAATAAAAAATTGCTAAATATAAAAAACATTGTAAAAATTGTAAAAAATTAAAAAGTTTGTTAAATAGAAATTCGCTAAATTCGAGACAATTTGCCAAAAAATGTTAAAAAATCTAAAGAGCTCTTCAGTTAAATGCTTATTAAAGACATATTCACATGTTCGGGAACGTTTAATAAGAAAGGTCGCGAATTAGTTCCCTCTGATATTAATGAAATTAAGATTTGTTGAAGATGATACAAAATTAATGAACACGTATTTTTTATCGGCCCAATGTTGATTGAAATCGTTGATATTTTTGTATGGAAGCATGACTGAAATTTTAAAAACTTTCAAGATTGCTTGTATCTAGCTTTAAAGTACACGTTAAAGGAAACAAAAATGATAACATTGATTATTTTAGAAAATCAGACATGCCCTCGCTTAAACAGAATGACGAATAAGATATATAAATTTTGGTCTACATCCCCATACAAAAGCCCCAAAAGTGTGTGTGTTGTATGCATGGTTGGCATTCAATACTTTTTTTATAATAACGGTAGTTGGCTACCACAGCCACTTTAAGACCGATATGAAAATTTTAAAGTAGCGATTCCATTAAAGGCATGTTTCTTTCCGGTTCAATTTTGACATATCTTAAACTACCGTTATAATAACGCTAAACTACGGAAACGCCGATTTATAACGGTATTTTGCAGATATAACAAAATTTAACAGGTAATTATATGAAATAAACCCCGTGATATTAGAAGACACATGTCACTATTGGAATCGCAGACAACTACCGTTGTAATGAAAAGGTAGTGCTTAGCAACCATGGTTTTACACTCACCAAAAAAAGTCTGCAATGGCAACTGAAAATTTTGCTGTTATTACGGGAAATTCTGCTAATTTGAGCCCAGCGGTATTTTTTGCTAATCTTAGCAACACATGTCTGCTGACGTGTAGTACAATGAAATTAGTAGAAAAATTAGTAGCCGCTACTAAATTTTAGTAGACTTTTTGTAAAGTGGAATTTAAAATCTGTTTGCTAAAATCAGCAAAAAAATTACTAAATACTATTAATATTAGTACAAAGTTTAAGATTTATTTTTTTTATCGAGCATCAAAAATTTTGATTATATTTTGTTAAAAGATGTTTTATACAAAATGAAAAAAAAAATCAAAGGCTTAAAAATCTTAAAAATTGTTAAAACATAAACGAATTTATCATTTTGTTTTAATTTGGTAATTTCTATACTTTTAAGGTTAAATTTAATTGTTTTTAGGACTGATTTTTAGAACTAAAAACCCCTTTTTAGTGCTATTTTAAGTGGATGTCCTCTTTAGACATCCTATGTAACATTTTAGGGCAATTTAAGTTTGTATGTATAAGTTTAAATTATTAGAAATAACATTTCCTTCAATATCGACTTTTTTAAAATTAGTATTTTTTTTTTGCTAATTTTAGCAAATCGGTTTTCAAAAATTTGTAAAATGATTTCTGAAATTAGCAACGAAAATTTGTAGATATTCTGTAAAAATTCTGTAATTTGTAAAATGTAAATAGCAAAAAGATTTGCTAAATAATAATTTTTTTACTAAAAATCAGTACAAAAATGGTAGTGGGATTGAAAACCGTTTACAAATTTTTCTACTAACTTCTTTTTCTGAGTGTATGATGTTCTTAATAATATCAATCAAAATTTAACATGGTAATACACTATATGTACATCCAAAAACCTTTCATTTCATACCCAATTTGCAATAGTTACTATTGAAAAAATATAAAAAATCTTTAAAAGAAAGCAGTATACTCGTACACTTAAAAAAGTTTGTAAGTTAAAATAACTGAAAATATCATTTAAAAGAAATGATATTTCATTTAAAAACCGGTCTACTTAATTTTCATTTAAATTAAATGTCATTTGTTAAATGTTGATTAATCAACTGACACATCCGTAAGAAACAACTGATATAATCAGTTACAATAAATGTCAAAATTTTGCCCACCAATCCTTAAAAAATAAATGTTTTTTTCATATATTTGAAATTATTTCCGTTTTTGTATTTTTTTTTTTTTTTTTAATATACTCGTACAATACAAAATGTATGTATGCATTTGAAGCTATAGCTTCAGCTTTTTGTGTGAATGTATTTGTATATGTATGTGTGTTTATGAAGTTCTTGTAAATTGTATTGAAAAATTTTGTATATATACAACCAATTTAAATAAAAAAACAAATTGAAATTTTTTGAATATTTTTTTTGAAACAGACAGCAAACAAAATTTAAATTTGTAATAACTGTTACGGACACAAATAAACCACAAGTTTCCGTTTTGTGGGTAAATTTTTATTAAATTTCAAAGAAATGAAAAAAATAAATGAAACTGAAAAAAATCGGTAAATGATAGTAAATTATTTCGAATAAATGTATAAAAAAGTTAATATAGATGTTTCTTTGAAAAATAAATGTATCTTCCTTTATTTTTAAATGAAACGGAAAACTTTTTTATTAAACTACAAACAGTTAACTACATAATATTCTGAGTGTAGTCTTCCTTACACACATTTTTTACTAAGAAAATACGTGTTTTATAGTTTCTCGTCCGTTATAAAATATCAAAATTTCATCCAAATGGAAGTGATTCATACCGCAGATCTTTCTTGTTAGAACATGTTTTATAAACCAGTAGCCTAGTCTTAAAATAAACTGGCTTCGCAGGTAATACCGCTAAAATACCGTTAAAGATTCAACTGGCTATCGTTTTCCTTAAAATACATTCCCCAAACAACCAAATATCGTTACCGAAATAACTATAATACCAATATATTTAAAATACGATACGGAAATAAATGAAATATCAATACCCTTAACCCTCTTAAGGGAACGATTTTCTAAATCAAATTCTTCAAATAAGAGAGCCCTTTCAGCCTTGAAATTCATTTTGTCGCCACAAAGAACAAATTTATAAGAAGAAAACTTAAAAATATATTTATTTTTAAATTAAATGAAAATTTCTTTGAAAAATAAATAAATTTCCTATTAATAAAACATTTGTACTTTTTTTAAATAAACGCGAACCCTTAACCAAACCCCGAACCGAAACGAACTCGAACCTGAAGTTTTTTATTCGATTAACCCGAACCCGAACCTGAACACATTTTTTTTTTTCAGAACGAAAGCAACTAAAAAATCAAAAATGCGAATTTAAATTGTCTCTTATTTAAAATGTTTGTAAATTGTTATTTTTCGTATAAAAATTCTTTGAAAATAAAAATAGAAGTTACAAAAAATTACAAAAAGTCTCTTGTATTTACAAATTCTATTTTTGGTGCCTTTTTATAAAATTTTATATTTGTATTTACAAAAATATTCTATGAAAGATGTTTAATATTTTTTCTGGTAACAAGTAGATACGAAAAAACGGAAAGATTTTGCTAACAACGTTACGTATAACATTTGTCGAGGGTATCTATGTATTTATACGCTCTACTATATATGGTGAGGGTGTATATCAGTTTGTCATTCCGTTCTAAAATGTCGAAATATAGGTCTAAGACCTCATAAAGTAAATATATTTGTGATACTTATGCAATTTTAAGTCGATTTAGCGATGTCCGTCTTTCTGTCTGTCTGTTGAAATGGCGATCACGACGCGAGGACGCAAGCGGGGTGCTCATTTTTGCCTAGAATATTGGACATCCTCCCGAGAAGTTTGGTATTGAAAATGAGCGGTTAAAAAGTTATGAGTGAAAATTTTAAGGTACCTCTAAATTTTCCATACAAATTGGTGTATTTTTGTACAATTTCATAGTAGCGACTGGTACATAATATACATATTTTCAAATATTTTTTCATCAGTAGCTTAAAAGTGAATAATATTTTGTTTTTACCTCAAAAAATTTTTTTCACCACTAAAATTTTTTCACCGCAAAAAAATTTTTTTTACCTCAAAAAAATTTTTTTCACCTCAAAATTTTTTTTTACAAAAAAGTTTGTTTTCACATCCAAACAAGTTTTTCACCTTAAAAGAATTTTTTTCAAAGAATTGAATCAATTTCATTTTTGTTGATGCTTTTAATAAAATCAAATAAATTTGTTACAATTTAAACAACTTATTTCAACCAAAAATGTTTCATTTAATGACTCAAAGTGATCATAAACTATTCACGAATTTATAAAATGAATAAATTTCTATGCTAATTGATTAAAAAAATCTCTTTTTCAAGCTCTGTTTTTTTTTTAAATCTTACTGAAATGGCACCTTTTTACACTAAGCTAACGATAAAATATTATGCATATTTCCTCAAGTCCTAAAGAAGTTCAAAGAACTTTTAACAATAACATACATACATATAATTTAATACAATACTAATTTAATTTCCTGTTTTTGTTTGTTCTTTTTTAGATATAACCGAATGTAAGTTTTAAATTGACGTACGAAAGAGTTTAATCCCACTTGAACAATGAAATTCAATTAACAAAACAAATGTGAAAGGTGAAAGAAACAAATATTAGAAATTAAACAAAGGCAAACAGAATAATACAATGTAATGTCTTCAATGGCAAAAAGAAATATAAAAAATTTAAAAATCAATTAACTTTAGCCACTAAATACTCCTTGGAATAGTCCACTATCACTATTTCAAGATAAAAGTCAACAGCCAACACTCTAGAGAATTAGAATTAAGAGAAAAACTATAACAAGCAATTTCAATTTAAATCAATCACTTTAAGGAAGGACACACACAGTAAATAAAGATTAGTAAAGTAACTAACTACAACAACGACAACAATATGAATAGTAGTTCAGATGCTCCGGCAGCAGCAGCAGCAACAACATTAGCAGAATTTAAAAATAGTCAAAACAATATTACAACATCCCTAACAACAACAATACATCGCAATAGTTATGGGGCACCACCACCACTACCACCCCAACATCCAACAACTTTAGGTGACTTGTATCATACCGGTTCAACTGTCACAGGCACAGGCTTAAATAACAATAGCAGTAGCAGTAATAACAAAATGACAGCAACAGTTGATGTCGGCAGTGCTGTTGGTGGTGCTTTGGCCATTGTTGGGGTGGTTGGTAATGTTAATGCCACAACAACTAACAGTAGTGCTAGCAGTAGCATGCATGATTATGATAACAGGCAATCAATAAATAATGGAGCAGGCTCATTGAGTGGTCTTATGGTGGCTAGTTGCGGCGGAGGAGGGGGAGGAGGAGTAATGGGTGGAATAGGTTCGAAACCACAAGAACGTTATGTATGGGAAATGCGTGCGCGCAGCCCTAATGTTACACCAGCAAGTACCGTACTTAATTCACCAGATCTAAATACCGACATGCAGTATAGCATACATCCTCATCAGAGACAGTTGCAACAAATACGTGTCGGCCGTAGTCCGGGTAGTCAGTTTGAACAACATAATATTCTGCCACAGGTGGGTGGTAACTTTGTTAAACGATTAGTTTTTGTTTACAGATATGAAAGTTTTTCATTAAAAAAAAAAAAGAAAAATGTTATACAAAATATAAAATAGACATTTCATAATAAATATGTCTCATTACCTTTATACATAAATACTGGATACGTTAAATTTGATGCTTTTATTTTTTCAAATTATATGGAAACCCTGCATGCAACAGATGTGGTGACTAAATTTTCTACAACTCCTTAAAATTAAAATCTTATGAAAAAATAAACATATTATTATTATTTATAAAAATACTCAGAATTTTTTTCCACTAATTAATGTATTGCGTTTTTTGCAAGGTAATTAATTAATTAAGGGTAATTAAGAGATAAAAACTCTTTGAACAGTTGTTGCCGCCATGGAGAGTTGAATAAATTATTGAAGTTTTTTAGTTTATAGACATGTTTTGCAATACGTATGAGGGGTAGAAAACTAAAGGCTGGATTAGCCAGACGTAAACGTATCTCTGTATAGAAAACTCAATGAGTTAAATAAGAATATAAGATGTTGTGTTGTATTTTTTGTGTAATTGTTATGCATTGAACGTATACAATACATACATAAAACGTAAATAAGAATGACACAAAAATAAACAACACAATATCTTCTATTCTTGTTTATCTTATTTATTTGCTATACAGAGATACGTGTACGTCTGACTAATCCAGCCTTAATACATGCTATTTTTCTTAATTAAAGTTGCCATATAGATCAAACCTTCAACCTTCTGTGTAACAGTTCATCCATTATTTTATTTTTTTGATTATCTTATATTTTGCCATAAATAACCACATATAGTTATGTATTGATCTTTATTAAAGTAGATATGATTTATATAATAAAATATGGTGTATATAAAATTGTATATAACAATTTATGTAATTATATATAGCTTTAAACGTATATATGTCTTATATGCACCATATTTATTTATGGTTTAGGTAGAGAGATTCTACATAGGTCTTTCGTGTTGCCTAGAGCTACCCTAAATGTCCAAGCTACCGATTAATCTAAGAATCCTACCAGAAACCTGAGTCTCCTAACACAAAGCCTGGGACATTCCTAGAGAACATGCTCCGACGTCTTCGATTCCAACTCACAAAATCTATTCTTTTGTACCGTTGGTACTGGAGATCGCAGTGTCCAGTACAGTACCTCGTCAAGGCCCTTAAGTCCTTCCTACCAAGGGCTAGTAGTCGCTCCCACCCTCCACTGGACAGAAAAATAAATCTCTTGGCCTGGCGTTGGCCCCATAGAAAGGTTCAGAACCGATGAAGGGCTCTACGGGCACTACAGTTGGCCAAACAATCCGCCTTTTGTTGCCATCATGCCCTTCATGGCCAGGAATCCACCCTAGAGTGAGAAAGTTATTTCGACCAAGTCTATCTAGAGCATGAATGCACTCCATCACCAGTCCAGAAGACACCTCGTAGGCCATAAGAATCCTGAGTGCCACTTTACTGTACATACGAGATCTAAATGAACGCCTCCGCAGGCGTTCAACTGTACATACGAGATCTAACTGAACGGTTCCGTAGGCACTCTGCCGCACAAACATAACCATATATATTTATACAGGCTCTCATATTTGAGATATTATTATATATGGACCCTTATCAAAAATATTTTTTGAGATGGTACAATATACAATTATATATGATTCAATAAATCGCATCATATCCAAACACTTTTCTATATGTTATAGTTAGGAACCCGAAATAACTGTTATTATTTTTTAAATATGCAATAGGTTATGGAAAAAATAACTGAAAAAATTGGTCCTGTAATAATAATTATAAATTATCCAGAAAATTCTAGTCCTGCCATAAACATTATGAGAGATTATATTTTTTTTTTGGTCTTTGATAACCAATATGAAAGATTATTTTTTTTTTGTCTTTGGTAACCATTATGAACGATTTTTATTCTTATTGGTCTTCTATAATCATTATAAAAGATTTTTATTTTTTCTGTCTTCTATAACCACGCTACAGTTCGTTACTTATAATGAAAATTTCTTTGGAGAAAAAAGAAAAATCTTTCATAATAGTTATGGAAGACCGAAAAAAATCTTTTATAATGGTTACAGAAGACCACAAAAAATTAAAATTTTTTATAGAAGACCAAAAAAAAAAAAAATAAAAATCTTTGGAAATGGTTACGGAAGACCAAAAAGAAAAAAAAAATTAAAATCTATAATGTCTATCAAAGACCGAAAAAATATTGGTTATTTGTTCAGAGAGCAGATTTTAAAAATTCGTGATAAATTATTGTTTCAGGATTTTTTCAAATATTGGTTATAACAGTTATGTCCTTGGATATAATTATATGTGGTACAATTTTTGCCAAAAAAATTGAGATATTGTTATATATTAATAAAAAAAAGTAATTTTTATATAATATTAAATATAATTTTATGTGGTTCCATGTCAATAGTTTTAATTCATTAATTTATTAATTAATTTTTTTTTAATTTCTGATTTTTTGAAACGTTCTTAATCCCCAAATATATTACTGTATCTAATATGGTCTGCAATTTTCCGGATCAATTTAGATCTTACTAAATCCTCAAATAAGTTGTTGGATCTTATTTGATTCTCGTAGCTAGATAAAACAGCAAATATTCAAAAAAAATCAAATTGAATATGATTAAATATTGCGCTAAATAAGTTTATTTACACGGGCACCCACTGTTATAATTATGGCCACAACTATTATGATTATAAAAAAATGGAGTTGACTACTTACTTGAAAAAAAGTTATTACATTTTATTTTAGTAGCGCGTTTTATCAGTCACCCTGCATTTACAAGTTTACTGTACTTTGCTCGAAATCTTTGCTTTTAAGTAATTTCTATTTTTTTTCAATCGAGCCCTTGTGAAAAGGTCGAAAAATTAAAATGATAGAAAGGGCTATTTCATAAATTTATACCACACGAGGCATTTCTTTTATTTTGGCCAAACCTAGCTGTCAGTTATAATAAAAAACAATAACAAAAAAAAAAAAAAAAAACAGAGTGGCATGCAGCCAAATATATCAACTATGCAATTAAAGGCGCCCAAAAGTGTACCTTGAACTTCGCTCTATAACAACTTGAAATAGGTAAACGAAATTTCACGGAAGAAATGTACCATAAGAAATTTTTTCATAAAAGCACTGTATGTATTAAATAATAATAAGAAAAAGGTCAATGCATTTTTTTTGAAATGTGTAATAAAGTATTAATTTCTATTTTCGTTATTTTTAGAAATGTGAAGAGTTAATGAAATTATTTTTTTTTTTTAATTCCAAGTGCCATATTTTATTTTGTGGTCAAAAATATAGAGATCAAATTTAACGTATCCAGTCCTTAGCTTGGATTTTTTTTATTTAAAACCCACATTTAATTTACATTAATTTTTTTTTATTAATTTAGGGCCTAACATCACCAGGTTCACCAACAGATGTTGGCAAAGCCGATGGGCAGTGTTTGAGAGATGGTGAAATTGTTGTTTTTGATGATATCGATACAAATTGGATGAATAAATCAAATAATTCATATTCTTCTAATCACCATGCCAATCATGCACGTGACTCATATCATGGCAATGAAGATATCTTAAAAGTTACCAAAATGATTGGTCAACTGCCCATAGCTGAGTATGAGGGATCTCCTAGACGTTTTGGCAATCAACCACCAGCACAACAGCAGCAACAAATGAAATCATCAACTGCAACAACAACAACTACTAACAATATGTTACCAAAAAGGCCACCAGGTTTTCCGCAGAGAGTTTCTCCCATGACTCCATTAACGCCACAACAGCAACAGCAACAACATCAGGAAGCTGCCCATGCTCGTCATCAACAGATGCAACAGCAACATCAATTTTATGCTCAAGCTACTAGCAGTGGCAGTTGTAGTCAACCGTCGATCTATAACAACGATAGCAATAATAAATCTATCGGTAATCTCATAGATATCGATGCAGAAGAAGAGGATTTGGCTTCCTCCGCCACAGTTGTTCATTCCACTAATCCACCATCATTGTCGCACAATGATTTATCGAGATCAAAAGTTAAGACACCAACATTTGATTATTTATATGAATTTTCGGAAACACGTAAAGTTTTAGAAGAATTTTTTAAAGCCAACCCGGAAGATGAAAAACGTTTTACAGATTTCACTGAAAGTGGTGATGATATGGGCAGTTGTGTAAGTATTATTATTTTTTTGTATGAAAATATTCAAATATTTTTTTTTTAATTTTATTTTATCTAAAGGATACCCATCCAGAGTATGCACATCACCGTGAAGGGGAAGAAAAACATATCGAACAGTCTTACATTGGTCAACGTTTAGCTAGAATACCCAAAGAAGAATTATATATGGTGCATCGTTCTCCAATTAAGAAACAGGTGAGCGTAAATAACTTTTTATTTTATTCGTTGTTGATTGGTTGCAAAACACTGATTAAGGTGTTTTAAATTTATAAAAAATGGACACTTTAGCGAAAAATGTTTAGTGTCAAATCTGCGTAAGAGGGAGAATAATAAACAAGTATACTGGTACTTGTTTTTTTATATTTTGCGAGGCAAATTATTTAAATTATTTAAGGGAATAATTACAAATGTTAAAAATAAAAATACGGAAAGCAAAAGCGTTTATTTTAAAACATTGGTACATTGGCCATCGTTAGTTATGACATTTTCCCATCTTTCTGACAACATATGGATTTCGTGCAAAAATAATTGCTTATTTTTGAGACCAAGAACGAATCAAGCCAATTTCGGATACCATGTTCTGAAGTAAAGCGTATTCCAGTGAGAGCGTTCTGCATCGATTAAAACAAATGGTAGTTAGACAGGACAAGTTCTAGACTAAGGCGGGTGAGGCAAATCTTCCCAACCACTAAATAGTTTTTAACAAGGTTTGCAACATGTGACCGTGTGTTGTTATGATGGAATATTACGGCTTCATGTCTGGTCACGTATTCCGGGCATTTTTTTTGCTAATGCTTGCTTCAAACGAATCAATTGTGTGCAGTACAATTCCCGTGTGATCGTCTGGCCCGATTTCAGCGGCTCATAATAGATGGGACCCTTCTGGTCCTAATAAATACTGAGCATTTCCTTGGTGCCATGTATATTCGGCTTTGGTGTTAATTCGGCTAGTTCATCGGGTCTTACTTACGGTCTTTTGCATGTCAGGTTTTTGCAATGAATCCATTTTTCATCGCCAGTAATGATTCGATTCAAAAATGACTTATTTTTATTGCGTTCAAGCAGCATTTCGAACATGCATCTTTAAAGGTTTCTTAGTTTCAACACATGTGGTAACCAATTTTCTTGCTTGTGGATGAATCCAGTTGCTTGCAAACATTTTAAATTGCTGCTTTAGTGACTCTCAATGATTTTGCAAGTTCTTCTTGAGTTTGACAACAATCTTCATCGATTAATTCATTATCTTAGAACTTGTTTGGCTGACCTTGGCGGTCTTTGTTAAAATAAAACCTTCTGAACCTCAAAAACCATCTATCGTATTTTGAAATCGGTGGTACATATTCAGAATAAGCTTCGGTGAGCAATCAATGTGATTCAGCAAAATTTCCTGCCGATTAAGCATTGCTGGCACAAAATTCAACATTTTCGAAGCAAAAAAAAATTGTTGTTTACACTATTTCGTTCAATGACTAATTGAGAATAAATGACAGAGGCTAAACTCCAAAATACCATATAAGTTATTAAAAACACAAACCATGTATAAAAGATACACCATCTGTTGTGCATTTTTAAGTTATAAACCCAATATTCCAATCGGAACAAGATTTTTGAGTTGATCAATAATGGGTTAGAAGGTAAACTTATGCGAACAATTCAATTTGACGTTTCTACTTCCAAGAAACGCAACGAAAAAAACAGAAAAAACACGTGTCTTTCAATATTATCTGACAGCAAGTTGGATAAACAGTAGCTTGTGTTATTGCGATACAAATTCGACATAAATAACGTTAAGCGTTAACACTAAACGACGGTCAAATTTACTTGAGAATGAGATAGTAAAGCCAACTTTGATAGCTTGCCTCATAAACACAGCTAGTAATAAAGAAGAAGGTTAAAAAACACAGAGTTCGTAAGAAAATTTCATCTTAATAAATCAACGTGGATTATTTCACATACAGCTTTTTCTATTTAAATTGTGTTAAATAAGATATATTTTCATGATGAAGGTCGTAGCTGACCAGAAAATACATTCCAGTCGTCTTGGATTTAACAACTTTTGCTGTTCATTCACCATAGTTACAACATTTAATAATTTTAAATTAATGCTCGTGATTTTAAACGGAACAAAAAATAACTCCCCGAAGTAAATATCTTTAAGTAAATGTCTCATTTTGGAAACAAAATCAATCACCTTCATGAAGTACTTTTACATAATATTTTTTTATTATTTACAAAAATAATAATTAAATTAGTACAGTAAATTTAAATCCAACAAAATTGTGTAAACAATTTTGTAAAAAATCACCTTCAGTACTTTTATAAAGTATTTTTTCATAAAAATTATTGTTATTTTTAAACGTACCTGCAAAAATTGAATTTACCCCCCATACTTTCCATTCAAACTTTCTTTGTTAAAAACTTCAAATTAATTTTATAAAGAATTTGTAATATTATTTATTCCAATTTTAACTTACAATCATTACTAAAAAATATAAATACTAAAACATATAAAACAACATAAATTTTAATTGGATCCTTCGGTATCCTATAACCGTACCAGTTTTTTACGTTTTTTATCGTTGTTTTAACCGAATTTATTGTTTCTCGCAAAATATATCTTTCAATTTTTCTGTATGTGCGGCTTAATTCTGAAAGGAAAAAACATAAAATTAAAGTTTAATGTATCTTGGGACCGACAAAACTCTACGTAATCTTATTGGTAAATAAAAATCCGTTTATTTCGAAAATTGAACACTACTTTTTAATTATACTTGGGAATTTTTATTGGCATTGAAATGGAACTTACATTCAATGCGAATTCACAAAAAATTAAACAATGAATCCCTCTTTAATTGTCATTGATTAAACCAATTGTAATGAAATGACACCAGTGTCTAAAATTAGATTTACCACACGCTAAGTAAATTAAAAATAATAATAATAAAATTACTACCCAAAACACTTATTACCGAATTACGATATTTTCTATTTCCGTACGTTACCGCGGGTTCCCAAACTTACCCAAATTTACCCAAAAGCGTTGCCGTACTCGAAAATTGGGTAAATGAGAGCGTTTATGAGAGTGTATTTGTGTTTCTCTTTTTACCGAAAGTAACCCAAACAAAAACAGCTGTTTTATAATTGTAAAAAATAAAACTAAGGAACTTCTGCGATGCTAATTTAGCCCTTTTCGTGTTACAATAAGCTTTTTTTTACTTTCTAAAAACTGCAAATATTTTCTGTTTATAAAAAAGGTACAGATCGGCACCTTTTAATTTTTCTTACTGCTTTTTTTTTTTTTGAAAATTGTAACCCCTTCTTATACATTGGCACGAAATCTCGAGATTTGTATATACACAAATTTGAAAAAACAATGAAAAAAAGCTCATAGACATTAAATTATGAGAAAAATATATTTATTAGAAATAACTATGTGTGTTTTTTCAAAGAGGAAAATATCAAAATCTCGAAATTTCGTGCCACTGTGTAAACGGCAGGCAATTTAAATATATATTTTTTGAGTCTTTTATTTCAATTTTCACATTTCTCCATTAGCGCGTTTTCACTTGTCGTGTTACACTTATTGCAACTAAAAATTTGGCATCACTGATGCATTTTAACATTTTTTTTTGGGCTAAAACAGTGGTTTTTCGCGTTCCCGTACTTTTGGGTAATTTTATCATTTTATGAGAGTATTTTGTGCTTACTCTCATTTTACCGAACTTTACCCAGAAAGAAGGGGAACACAGCTAATAATAGTTATTTTATATTATATTAAAATAGCTACAACGACAGTTAAAAATAACTTCTACTGTTAAAGCATCGTAGTTAAAAATATTGTATGTGTATTTGTAAAATCTATTATTTATAATTATTTTTCAATAAATGGCTACATCAACGGTTCCCAAATGGGGAGACTCGACCGTTTGGGGGTTCGTAGCTGCATACAAAGGGGTCCGGGAAGAGTTCGGAAAAAAATTATTTAAAAATAAGAAGGTAATAATAAATAATCTTCCATGTCAGTTGCAATAATTGTATTTAAAAATCAAAAAAAGGAAACTGATAAAAAGTTGTGGTATTCCAATTCTTAAGACTTTTCAGACTCCGTCATTTTTTTTGTTTGATTGAATACACATTATTTTTGTATTTATTCTATAAAACATGTTCTAAGATGCTAAATCATCAGCTATTAAAAAAAAATCACAGATACTAAGAAACTTTTTTTTTATAGAAATCACTTCAAAATCCTCGAGTTTTTTAGTTTTTATAGGTTAATTTAATTGAAAGATTCTTCCTAAAATTTTATCTGGTAAATCTCTTAAATTCTGAAAATTCTACAATTCCATCTGTCGTTTTTTTACTACTATTTTTTTTCTGAAAATCTTCGATTTAAATGTTTTTACTTATATTTAAAAAACTTGGTCTCCGTTAGCCAAGGAGTCCGTGAAGTGAAAGTTAGTGGGAACCACTGGGATATATAGTTTATAAAAATCACTTTTTGGTAAAATTCCCACTGTAGCAATTTGATTTAGCGTTTGGGTATATAGGATTTTGTACTTTTGGGCAACTACGTGGGTAAAAATATAACAAAAAAATCAAAAAAAAAAAAAAAAAAAAATGAAATAAAAAAAGAAATTGTATAATTTGAATTTATTTATTGTAAATATATTTTGCTCAACGAAGGCCAACTTCAAATGCACTACCTGAATTTTTGCTGTTGTTATTTTTCTAGAATCAGCTTGCGAAATGTTTGCATGCTATTAAGGTTTTCCAATTTCGAGACACTCTAACACCCAGCCCTTTATTAATTCAGTAATTTTAATGTAGTACACATTCTATTGCCATCCAATAGCGGTGTTCTCCCTATAATGGATTAATTCACTGCGACCGTTGCTGTTCATTATTGATAACTTTCACAGTATTTTAAATTTTAAAACTATGACCCGTATAATAAGTAGTTGCGACAATTTGAAAATCATCATAAGTTCATTGCCAATTGAAACAAGCGTAACAAAATCAAACAAGTATAACAAAATTATTTGTACATTTTTTTTTTGCTATTTGCTGCATTTCAAACATGTTCTCTAAAGCCCCATGTGAGACATACAATTAGAAAATGCACTATTTATGTATTTATAGACCACAAAAACCAATAAAAGTTTTTTCTTAGTTCGAAAAATCATTGTTATTCCGTACACTTACTAACACAATTGAACATACAGGTTACAAATAATAGAATAGAGCCAGCAGGATAAAAAAACTGGGTGTTGTACTTAACTTTACTTTTAATTAAGAACGTAATTATATTGGATCTACATCTTATATTGCAAAGAGTTCTTAAATACCCAGCAAAACTTTGGTAATGGGTGCGATATTCTCATGCGTTACCTTGTAATGATAGCTCGTTACCTTTTTCATTATTTGCAAGCATAAAGTAATAAGTTACTCAGCATTGATTACGTAATATATGATTTATAAATGTAAAGTAATAATTGAAATATTTTTGAAAATCTATTTTTAGATGCATTACTTTGTGTTTTTTTGTAAGCAAAAGGGTAATGTATGTTTGTTTTAATATAATATTTTAAATAAAATATTTGTAATAATTTTTTTTAATAAAAATTCCTCTTTTTTAAAAATCTATTTTTAGACACATTACTTTTTCCATTCTCGTAACCCCTTACATTATCACCTCTAAAGTAATCGGTATATACATTACTTTGAGGCTCATCGCTTGTAAAATTCATCAATGAAGTAAGGTGTAAAGTAATCCATCGGCCCCTATGGCTATACATTACTTTACCCATTATTTGGTAATGTGTGGTTTTGCTAAGTAATAAAAATTTATAATTTGTTTACATTTTGTTTGCACAAGGTGATGCCAGTTTTTCACAATGTTTTCATACATACTATTGCTGAATGTTGTGCAAACATAATTATGAAACAGGATTTTTCAAAAGTCTATTTCTGAAACTGAATTTTTTTGTATTTGAAATCTGGTTTTAAATCCAGTTATGAACTAGATTTTTGCCAAATCCAGTTTAAATGTGATGTCGGGCATATTGTTATTTATGTTAACTATAGAAAAGAAAACCCATCAGAAAATCGTCGTTATAGATAAATAAAAATTGTAACAATTCTGTTTTGTTAATACCTTTATAGTCATAATATTGTTATATTATGAAATTACATTTTGGGTGTTGTGCGAGGTGGCTGAATTAATTCTAAACTAATTTAAAAAAAAAATCAGTTTCTTTGGAATTTATTTGATATACACTTAGGTATTTTTTTATTAATATTTAAATTAAATCCGCATAAAAAAGACTCAATTTCCATACAAAATGGAATAGTTCAGAGACCGCAAAACTTTAAATCAAGGCGTAAGAATAAGACTAAAATCGCATGAAAAAAATAACCAAAAAACAATTCATTTATTAAAAATATCACTTTTTACATAAAAAGAAAAAAAAATACATTTTATCAGACTTATTACCTCGTTAAACCAGTTTTATAAAAGTTAAAAATATATTGAAATTTAAAATTAAATAATTACATACTAAAAAGAAAACAATTATAAAAAAAAACAATTGTTTAATGTTTCTTTGCTTTTAAGAAAAATTCTATTTTATTTAAGTTCATTAGATAATTTTTTTTACTAAAAACTAGGACTTAACTCCCTAAAAATAAGAAAATATTTTCTAACAACAAGTAAAATAGCACTTCTTTTAAGTGAAAATCATCCTTATCCTGCTTCTATGGTAACGGTAATATATTTTACCATATATTTTAAAGTACTTTACACTCATTGAGTAAGTATTTTCCCAATTTCGGAGGACTTCCACTATGTGAGAACACTGCTCTTAACAAGCTTTTTGCTATACAATTTTGTCTTAAAATTAAATTGAATTATACTAAATTCATGTATTTAAAATATAAATTAAATGTCGTTAGCAAAAAGATAACAAAATTAAAAAAATGTACTGCAGAATATCCTGAAACGTAATAAATTGTGACAAAGTCAGATCCTTTTCGTAGATAATTAGCGGTTCTGCTTGAGAAAACTGCAAAAAGAGACGTCCTACGTAACACACGGCATCTATGGCTAAGGAACACTTGGGGTCCTTTGTCTTCTTAAATTAACTAATTTAAGTAAATTGTTACAAAAATACAAAATATCACAACTACATTTCTTGTTATTATTGGAAAATGGAAAAATCGTAAGTTTATTTTATACAAATTTAAACATTTTTATTATTAAGTGAATAAATTTATATAATAAATAAATATAAAGTTTAATAAGCGCTACGTCAATTTTAGGAAAGCCATTATGCCGTAATGTGTAAAATGTGCCTGTGATATTTTGTATTGTAGTCATCAAACAAATTTATTACATAAAAGCTCAAATTCGAAATTTTTTACCCTTTGCTAACAAAATTTTAAAATATATTTTAAGCTACTTTAAGTTCAATATTTAAGACTGTTAAGATTAGAGACGTGAGATATTTTTGACTCACGCTCACGCACGATCACGAACCAAAAATTACAATCATGCACGATAGTTTTTTAAATGGTTACTTAAATTTCTTTTATTTAATAATAGTTTTTCTTGAAAATTAGGAAAACTAACTGGCTTGTTTTAATTGATTGTTTTGTTAGAATAGAATATTAAAAATAATTTAAACGTTTTCCAACAAAAAAATCTTATACCAAATTTCATTATTTTTTAAAAATAAGAAAACTTTTACTTATCTGAACTAAGTTGCATGAACATTTTCCTTAGAAATAGTTCATCAGTTTCTAAAATCAAGTAAATTTTTATTATTACATAGGAAAGATTTTGTTACTTTTTGTTTTTAATTGTCTGAACTAATTTTTAGAAAACAATTCTTCAAAATTAAAAACTGTTATACTTAAAAACTGAATTTGGAAATGGCTTTCTAAAATTAAGTTAATTTTACTACTCGCAAACAAAAAATGAAAAAGTTCAAGTACTTTCTCGATTTAAGTTAAACACATTTTTTGAACTAAAATAAATTTTATTACATTTGAGTATGCAATTTTCTTAAAACTAAAATGTTTTTTCTTAAAATTTATAAATATGTATTTAATTGACTTGTTTTTTCCTAAAATCAAGAAATATTACTTAGGAAAAGTATGAACTATTTTTGAGTATATAAACTATTTCGTTTTTCCTCAAACTTAGGAATTTTTATTCTTTTTAAAATTTTTTTTTAAGTTTTAATAAAATTTGACTTAAATTGAGGACAATTTAAAGGGTGTCCCAAGAAGAACGCAATTTTTAAATCTGGCAACATTCGAAGTGTCATTGTTTGACATTTGAACAATTGTTATTGTTTGCTAGTAGAAGGTACGAGGTTAGTAAAAATGGAGCGCTACACGAATGAACAACGCATTCTCATTGTGAAATTGTTTTACCAAAATGGTGAAAGTTTTGCGGCTACAGTTCGCAAATTGCGATCAATTTGGGGTCACAATAATGCTCCAAAAGAGTCAACTGTAAAGAGATTAATGGATAAATTTGCCGAAACTGGGTCTGTTAGTGATGTAAAGACAACAACGCGCCATCGAACAGGTCGATCGACCGAAAATGTCGCAGCTGTACGTGATAATGTCGCTCAAACTCCATCCACCTCAATTCGACACCGAGCTCAGCAAATTGGTGTCTCCAAATCCACTTTGCAGCGAATTTTGACGAAAGATTTGCATCTTCATGCATACAAAGTTCAATTGACTCAGGAACTGAAGCCAGCTGACCATGGACAGCGAAGGGAGTTCGTTAATTGGGTATTAGAGAGACAACATGAAAATGCTGATTTTGCCGATAAAATCATCTTCAGTGACGAGGCCCATTTTCATCTTGATGGCTTCGTCAATAGGCAGAATTGTCGCATTTGGGGTGAGGAAATGCATCCTCAACGTGTCACTGTGTGGTGTTGATTTTGGGCTGGAGGAATCATTGGACCTTTTTTTATGAAAATGAGGCAGGTCAAGCGCAAACAGTCAATGGTGTTCGGTATCGTGAAATGATAACCAGTTTTTTCTTGCCTAGAATTGAAGAAATGAATGTGGAGGGCATGTGGTTCCAACAAGACGGCGCCACATGTCATACAGCCAGAGAAACAATTCAATTGCTGCATCAGTCATTTCCCGGTCGTGTTATTTCGCGTTTGGAGATCAGAATTGGCCGCCTAGATCGTGCGATTTAACACCATTAGATTTTTTTCTTTGGGGTTTTTTGAAGTCGATGGTTTACGCGAATAAGCCGACGACGACTCAAGCCTTAAAAGAGGAAATTGGACGCTGCATTAATGAAATACCGCAGCATTCATGCAAAACGGTCATTGAACATTTCATTAAAAGATCGCGTGCATGCCAGCAAAGCCGCGGCGGCCATCTGCACGATATATTGTTCCATACATAACCTCATTCTGTCTACTTTACGATATAATAAAGTTTCACGATTTTTTTTAAATATCTGTGTTTTATTTAAAATTTAAAAATTGCGTTCTTCTTGGGACACCCCATTTAGTTCATATCTTTTTTTTGAGTGATAATACTGGAAAATCATTTATTGCAAAAGCTGGCCAGTGCTTTTTGTATAAACCACTGAAATTTCTTCGTTTTAGAAATTTTTCCTTAGAAAATGCTCATCTGAATATAAAAAAAAAATATTTTTAAAAAAATTTTGTTAAAATCAAAAATATATAACTAAAACAGAAGTGTTTGCTCAATTATGAAAATAACTGTATTTATTTATGTCGTTGTATATTTCCAGAAACAAATAATACAACAACAACAACAGCAGCAGCCGCAGCCACAACACCACCATCAACAACAGCAACTACAACAACAACCATGTGATAATATTGTATATAATGACAACAATGACATTGAGCTGTATATTGATTCAAATAGTCGTAGCAGTCGCAGTGATTTAGCTGATACAGAATTGGAGGCGAATTTGCGACATCATTCGCGTAATTTTACATTGTCCCCCGAGACAACTGATTATGATTCCAATTGTGGTGATTTAGATAGTCTTTCGAATGATATTAATTGTACCACAGACTATGGTAAACTGTATACGAGTATGCCAGTGTTAGAAGATGGTCTATCGAGTGGTCATGCATCGGATACAGAAAATAATTGTCAAAAATATGAAACAACAATAGCAACAACAACAAATGGTGGTGGTGGTGATGATGATGATGAAGCCGATGATAATATTTGTATTGAGGGTGGATTCTTAAATGAAAAACAACATCAACATGAGCAGCAATTGCAATTGCATCAGCAAGAAATGTTAGAACAAAATAAATATAATAATAGTATGACACAAGAATGTTTAATGGATAATAATTGTATAACAGTTAATAATATAATAACAAATTTAGTTAATATTGATGAATGTGAAGGAATAGGATTAGAATTTAATACATGCGAATTACAACAACAACAACATTTACTACAACAGCCACAACAACACAATCAGTGTAATGATTTACTAAACACCGACAGTGGTTGCTGTAACTTAGCTTCCTTAAATAATACATCCAACGAATTAAGCAACGATTCTTCAAATTATGAACCGATTTATGCTACAGTAAATAAACCTCCACAACAATCACCTCCACCACCACCAGCTCCTCAACCACATCGTCAGCAACACCAGCTCCAGCAGCAGCAACAACAACAACAATCACGTCCACCTAAACTTCCTGGTCGTGCAGAATCTGTTGAAATACAAGAAGCTATGAAAGAAATACGCTCTGCTCTACAAAGAGCTAAAACTCAACCAGAGAAATTGAAATTTTGTGATGAAGTTTTACCACCAGGCCCCGATTCACCCATATGGGTACCACGTAAAAATAATTCCGAATGCAATAATGCTAACAATGTGTGTCCTTCGAATAAGTCGCCGCATTGTGATGAAGAAGAGCAGGATACAGACTTAGAGACAGATCGTTTGTTGGGTCAACAAAGAACTGATGATCCAGATTTTTTTGATGATAAGGTAAGAATTTTAATCTTTCGCCCCTTACATATACACACAACAATATACAAAATTTTTAATTGAAAAACTTTTTTATATAATGAATTTCTTCCTGTTTTTTCTTTTTATTTTCCCCCAGACAATTTGGCCTAAAACATCACGCATTGGTTCTGGTTTAAATTCTTTGGATCATTCACCAACACCATCAGATATTAGTAATAATCTACACATTAAACCACAGCCATTTTCATCGGCTACCATACGAC
This sequence comes from Eustalomyia histrio, assembly GCA_949748255.1. Lineage (NCBI taxonomy): Eukaryota > Metazoa > Arthropoda > Insecta > Diptera > Anthomyiidae > Eustalomyia > Eustalomyia histrio. The sequence continues at coordinate 19,728,701 of OX456525.1, forward strand.
AAGGTATTGGTACATCTTTAACACCCAATTCACCGGAACATTGTCAAATTGTTGGTGGTTCTGATGTTGCGGCAGCATCGCCGGAAAATCTTCAATATACTAAAAGTCCTACGGGTTCTATAAAATCCTTAAAGGATTCAGCTAATACTGATAAAAAGGCTAAATCACGCAATAAAGAGGGTAAGTTTGAATGTAAAATTGCAGTGATATATTTGTCTTAATGTGAAACATTTCTTTGTCCTTTATTGTCTTTCTTTGTTTTTTTTTGTGTGCACGCATTCACTATCAAAATTTGAAAACTGAATATGTTTGTTTTGTCATATATGTGTGTGATGAATGTAAAACAAAAAAAAAAATCCTTGACATGATGTAAGTTGCAAAAAAAAAAAAAAGAGAAATATTGTTTGTCTTTATATTGTTTTATGTTGTTTATGTATGTACGTGTGCTTAATATATAAATTACTGCAGTGAATGATGATTGTCAATGTTAAAGGATATCGTTTAATATTTGATAATACATTATTTATATTTTTTTATCCGTAAATACTCAAATATGAAGTTTTGTTCCTCTAAAATAGCATTAGAAAATATTTGAGAATTACCTAAAATGCTATTTTTTTAAAAGTATGTATTTTCAATTTAAAATTTTTTAAAATTGTATTTCAACAAAATTAAAAAATTCAAATTTTGCTCACTGAGGTATCATTAATTACATCATAAGAAATAAAAATACCAAAAAATACATATATCCATCCCTTGACTAATTTAGTGAGGGCAGCTATTTAATTTCGGCGGATTTTAAGGAAAATGCTTTTTTTTGTCACAAAATTGATCAATAGGCTAGAGAAGAAACTAGAAATTAATCCTTCTCTGCACGTGGGTGCAAAATATACACAATATTTTTTTAACGTTAAAAATATTGAGTTTCATTCAAATATCTGCATAATAAAATTAAAATTGTTTAATTATAAATAAAAAAATACAGATTTGGTCCTTTTTGTACTTGAATTGAAAATTACCCATTTTTAGTAATCTCAAAAATTTTGAAAATGCATACAAAAATACGTTGCGATATAACGCATATTTCGGTATAACGAATGGGCCTGACAATATATTATTCGTTATATCGGGATTTGACTGTATATACAATTTTAGTGACATTTTGAAATTGATTTCAAGGTTTCCAACTTATTGGTTAATTATTCAATATACTACCATGGAATGCAAATCGATTGGTTTACCAATCGAAATAACAATAGTAAAAAAAATTTAAAAAAGGGGATTGAAATTGTTTTTTATTGCGTAAGTTGAATGAAGCTTATCTTTTTAAAATCAAAAATAATATAAAATACTCAGGATTAAAATTTCAAAAACAATAATCACATAACAAATGCATAGTGTACAAAATCATTTTCAGGTTTTCGTATTAAGATTTTATACACTCAGAAATAGTTTGTAGAAAAATTTGTAAACGGTTTTTACCATTTTTGTACTGATTTTTAGTAAACAAATTATTATTTAGCAAATCTTTGCTATTTACATATTACAAATTACAGAACTTTTACAGAATATTTACAAATTTTTGTTGCTAATTTCAGAAATCATTTTAAAAATTTTTTGAAAACCGATTTGCTAAAATTAGCAAAAAAATTTACTAATTTTAAAAAGTGGATATTGAAGGAAATATTATTTCTAATTGAAACTTACACTTACAAACTTAAATTGCATTAAAATGTTAAATAGATTTAAAAAGAAATTGGGTTGAAAGTGAATATACCGACTCATGTCTAAAAATAGGACATCCACTTAAAATAGCACTAAAAAGTTTTTTTTTAGTTTCAAAATCAGCCCTAAAAACAATTAAAATTTGACCTTAAAAGCAAAAAAAAAAGTTTACTAAAATATTTTTCAAAACAGAAATTACCAAATTAAAACAAACTGATAAATTCGTTTATGTTTTTAAAATTTTTAAGCCTTTGATTCTTTTTTTTAATTTTGTCTAAAATATTTTTCGAAAAAAAAAAATAAAAAATTTTGATGCTGGATTAAAAAAAATTTAAATTTTGTAATAATATTAATAATGTTAAGTAATTTTTTGCTGATTTAAGCAGACTGATTTAAAATTCCTTTTTACAAATAGTTTACTAAAATTTAGTAGCGGCAGCTAATTTTTTTACAAATTTCATTGTACTACACGTCAGCAGACATGTGTTGCTAAGATTAGCAAAAAATACCTCTAGGCTCAAATAAGCAAAATTTCCCGTAATAACAGCAACAATTTTAGTTGCCATTACAGACTCTTTTTGGTGAGTGTATCAATAAATTTAAAACTAATTCTAATTAGTGGTGAATTCCGTAAAACGGAAAAATATATCATATTTTATTTTTTGTTTTAGATTTTGTCTAAAATAAAAAAAAAAATGTTTTTTAAACCTTCAAAAAGTTTATAAACTTATGTTTACATTATATCGACACTTTTTCCGTTTATTATTGCTTTGACCCATTGAACATTTTCGAAAAATAATGAGTTAGGAATGGTTTATGTCTAATGAAAATATTGTTTTTCTGACTCTGAAACCCGTTGTTAAATTTTTTGTATATATGATACAAGACTTTAAACTACCTGCCAGTTTTACATACAAATATTAAAAATGTTTTTCTCGATAACAACTATTTGGCGTATAGGTCAAAGCAATTATTAACCGAAGACTTTCTATATTTTGTCTGACAGATTGAACAAAATTCATCAAATTTTGTTAAAATTTCACGCTTAAAGCTATATAAAAATAACAAATACGTCAATAATTTTTTAAAAAATTGCTAATGGCTAAATTTAAATTCTTTTTGCCAAGCGTGTTCAAAAATGTCCAAATCTTGCCATTAAATAACAAAATTGGCAACACTGCCGCCATGAATTGTAATTTTTGATATTTAGCAACAATGCATAACTAAAGATCTTAATGATGGAAAATATTGATATAACTGAAATTGGCCAAACATCACTTTTTTTTTACCGAACTCCAAAACAGATGCCGAATACTGATTCATATAATAATTATTTTATTTTGATGCAGTCTTATCCTATACATTTCAAAATTACTTGAATTGGGTTAATGTAGCTTTAATATTTGTGGAGGTGTTCCACCAATAGGATATCAGTACCATCCCTTTGATGGATTCTAACATTATTGTTTGTTATCATTAAATCATATTTCTTAAATCTTTTGTGAGGGTTGTCTCATCAAACTAAAAGAATTATGTTGTAATAAGGTGGCTGACGAAAATCCGACCTTTTTAGCAAGAGTTACCGAGTATAGAAAAACTTTATTAACCATATTATGTACAACTTATTCAATTGTACTATTATAAATGTAACCCCATATGCATAATAAAAACTATTTTTTAAAACATTTATCAAATGATTTTTGTAAAACCCAATTTATACTACAACCAAAAAGTATCAGTTTTTAAAAAAATTTATGGAAAAATTACTTAGTAACAAATTTACAGAGATAAAAACAAATTTACTTTCAATAAAAAAATTAAAAAAACGCTAAAGAAGAATTTGCAATAATTTACAAGTTTGTTAAACAGCTGATTATAATACCAAATGAAAAAATATATAACTGGTCGATATGGAAAAAGAGGATTCTTGATGTAAATTATTAAACAAACATTTTAATGGATCTTTTTTTATCTTTTCCATAATAAATTTTACAATATTTTTGCTTTGCATTTGTAAACAACAACTTAGTTGTAAAATATTTTTATTTCAATTTACAAAAATTAATCATATGTTTTTTTCTGCTTAAAAATACTTGCTGGCACAAATTTATCCAGTCAGTTTATTCTCTCTTTTTTTCATTTTATTTACTGAATATCTGTCTAAACTAACGTCATCCAATAAAAATTCCTACAAATTATCAATTAACAATAGGAACTAAATACAAGTTCATTTCAAAAACTACTGGTTTTTGTGGTTAAGTGTAAATTTATTAGAAAAAAAATTTTATTTTTGAATGCATTTTATAAATATTCAAAAATAATTGTGCATATCGACCAGTAATGTTAACACGTTGTATTGCTAAAAACAATATTATAATAAATAGAAATTTTAAATAAGCTTAAACTAAAAGCATTAATGTTGTCTATAACTCATAGGTTTTTTGGATCCGGCAGTATTAATTGAAGGTGTTCTATTTCGGGCCCGATATTTGGGCTCAACACAGCTAGTATGTGAAGGGCAGCCAACAAAATCGACACGTATGTTGCAGGCCGAAGAAGCGGTATCACGTATAAAGGTAAGTAAAATTTAAATTTTTATTGGTTAATAACAATAATTCCCTTTTGAAAAAGCTAGAATTTGAAAAAAAACGAAAAAATTGAAAACGAACATTTTTAATAAATACATTTTTGAAAATTTCCCCCTTTTATTATATGCTGCTTAATTAAAAATAATGTTGATAATAAAATAATGCTTAAATTTAGGCTTTGGTAAGTTAACAATTTGAATCCCTTTTTTTTGTGGTGTATTATTAATCCTTAAATTTAAAATTGCAAAAAAAAGAATCAATAATTTTAAATCCTTTCTGGTTTCAGGCTCCTGAAGGTGAAAATCAACCTTCGACCGAAGTCGATTTATTCATATCAACTGAAAAAATAATGGTTCTTAATACTGACCTCAAAGAGATCATGATGGATCATGCTTTACGTACCATTTCCTATATTGCCGATATTGGTGATTTAGTTGTATTAATGGCACGTAGAAGATTTGTCCATTCTGATCCCTGTTCCACGGTCACAGCAGATAACAGCGAATCAACAACCTCCAACAAAGATAAAGATACAAAAGAGAACGGTGGTTGTTTAGGAGGTGCGGGTGGCGGTGGTACTGCTAACAAACAAAATCGTACACCAAAAATGATTTGTCACGTTTTTGAAAGTGACGAAGCTCAATTTATAGCTCAATCCATAGGTCAAGCTTTTCAAGTGGCCTATATGGAATTCCTTAAAGCCAATGGTATTGAAAATGAAAATTTAGCTAAAGAAATGGATTATCAGGAGGTGCTCAATAGTCAGGAGATTTTCGGTGATGAATTGGAAATCTTTGCTAAAAAAGAACTGCAAAAAGAGGTGGTGGTGCCCAAGGCCAAGGGTGAAATTCTCGGTGTGGTCATTGTGGAGTCTGGTTGGGGTTCTATGTTGCCGACCGTTGTTATAGCTAATCTTATGTCGGGTGGTGCTGCCGCACGTTGTGGTCAATTGAATATTGGTGATCAATTGATAGCCATTAACGGTCTAAGTCTAGTGGGTCTTCCTTTATCAACATGTCAGAATTATATACGTAACGCTAAAAATCAAACAGCGGTTAAATTTACAGTTGTACCATGTCCTCCGGTCGTTGAGGTGAAAATATTGCGTCCTAAAGCATTATTCCAATTGGGTTTTAGTGTCCAAAATGGAGTGGTACGTTAAATGAAATTTAATTATTAACACTAGACTATAAAAGTTAATAAGATTGCACTTTCCCGAATTTTCGCGGAGAGGATGGCTTTTTTGTAGGCCAGTGTTTTTTGTTTTTTTCTAATATAAGTTAATGTTTTATTTTCTATTGTTCTTTTTTTCTCTTTAGATTTGTAGTCTTTTACGTGGCGGCATTGCGGAACGTGGTGGTGTTCGTGTAGGTCATCGTATTATTGAAATTAACAATCAGAGTGTTGTGGCTGTGCCGCATGACACCATTGTCAAACTGCTGTCATCTTCAGTGGGAGAAGTAAGTGCTTAAATTCATTTACTTTGAATGTTAAGTCTTATTTCAGAATTTAAAAATAAAAGGAACCAAAAATTTGTATTTTCTTCAGAAAAAAAAAATTCATTTAAATTGAAATGTAGTCTAATACTGCATTTAGACTGAGTAAAAACTATTTTTTTGCATTGTTCATATGAAGTGAACTTTTGCTAGGACAGGTAATGTGTAACAAGTAGTAGTCGGAAGGAGCGATGTCTGGAGAATGCATTGGGTGGGGTTTCCAAGTTTGTCTTGCAACATGTAGCCGAGCATTTACATGTTTAAAATCACTTTGTCGTGCTTTTCTTCGAATCCCTGCCGTTTTTGCTGATATCGTTTTTGTCTGATATCAGATAAAGTTTTCTGTTACAAAATTCGATATGTTTAGGGCAATCTTTAGTATTGTCAATCAAATGACACGCGCTGCCACAGACGCTCATTCACAATAGATTTTAGCTGCAAGACATTGGAAACTGAAATATTGGTTCATATACTTCACCTTTTCCAACTGTATTTCAGAAATAGTCAATTGTATTTCAGAAATTCTCCATTGTATTTCAGAAATAGTCAATTGTATTTAGAATTGTCAATTGTATTTCAGAATAGTCAATTTATTTCAGAAATAGGCAATTATATTTAAGAAATAGTCAATTGTATTTCAAAATAGTCAATTGTATTTCAGAAATAGTCAATTGTATTTCAGAAATAGTCAATTGCATTTCAGAAATAAAAAACAGTACACCCTACGTTTTGCAGTTGTTATATTTAGTTTCGTTATTGCTGTTTATTTGAACAAAAAATCATAGGTTTATATGATTAAAAATATTTTAGGGAAGGCAAATATAAAATTCCAATATCCCAGAATTTTAAAACATCACTCCCGATTGGAATCATTTATACGTTTTACAGAGTAAATCGAAACTCAAATATTCATTATGACAATGTTAGCGTTTGGGTACATTAAAAGATGTTTGAGGAATGTAACAAATGTCTTATATAACATAGTACACTCGGAAAAAAAGTTAGTCAAAAAAATCTGTAAACTGTTTTCAATCGCACTTTACTATTTTTGTACTGATTTTTAGTAAAATAATTATTAGTTAGCAAACTTTTTTGCTATTTACATTTTACAAATTACAGAATATTTACCAATTTCTATTGCTAATTTTAGAAATCATTTTACAAATTTTTAAATACCAATTTGCTAAAATTAGCAAAAAAAAACTTACAAATTTAAAAAAAAGTTGATATTGAAGGAAATGTTATTTCTAATTAAAACTTACATCTACAAACTTAAATTGCCTTAAAATGTTACATAGAATAAAAAAGGGGATCGGAAGTGAATATACCGACTCATGTCTAAAAATAGGACATCCACTTTAAGTAGCATTAAAAAGTTTTTTTAGTTCTAAAAATCAGCCCTAAAAACAATTAAAATTTGACCTTAAAAGTAAAATAAAAATTGACTAAAATATTTTTCAAAACAGAAATTTCCAAATAAAAACAAAATGATTAAGTCGTTTATGTTTTAACAATTTTTAAGATTTTTAAGCCTTTGATTTTGTTTTTGATTTTGTATACGTAAAATATTTAAAAAACAAGTAAAAAAGGGCTAAATTCGGCTGTGCCGAATCTTTGAATACCCTCCACCATAGGGGCTGAAGATGATATACTTATATACTAAATTTTGCATGAACTGTAATATAAATATGTTTTGTCAATTTATGTAACGAACTTTTGCTATTTCGTTTTAGTAATGTTATTTATTTAGTTTTAGCAATGTTATATACAGAGGTCTGCTCTCTTAGCGACTTTAACATTGTTGATTTTTACGTAAACTTAGTTATTAGAGTAACACACATATAGCTCTAAGAATGTTATTATTCTCATAGTATGTAAGACAATAAATGTAATCGAACAAGAAGAAGACTTAATAACATTTTTACTTACTTAACAGAAAATAAAAATAGATACAGAAAAATTGTACAAATTTGTATGGAAAATTCAGAGGTACCTTCACATTTTCACTCATAACTTTTGAACCGCTAAACCGATTTTGCTCATTTTAAATACCAAACTGCTCGGAAGGATGTTCAACAATCTGAGTAAAAATAGGCACCCCCGCTTGCGTCTTCGCCATTTCAACACAGACAGACAGACGGACATCGCTAAATCGACTTAAAATTGCATAAGGATCACGAATATATTTACTTTATGGGGTCTTAAACCTATATTTTGACATGTTACAAACGGAATGACAAACTGATATATACCCTCACCATATATGGTGGAGGGTATAAAAATAAAAATAATTTGATGCTCGATAAAAAAAATAAATTTTGTATTTTTTTTTGCTAATTTTACCAAACAGATTTTAAATTCCACTTTACAAAAACTATACTTAAATTTAGTAGAGGCTACTAATTTTTCTACTAATTTCATTGTAATACACGTCAGCAGACATGCGTTGCTAAGATTAGCAAAAAATACCGCTGGGCTCAAATTAGCAAAATTTCCCGTAATAACAGCAAAATTTTCAGACTTTTTTTGGTGAGTGTATTTCTGATATACAATTGACTATTCTGAAATACAATTGGGAAAGGTGTAGTAACGGCCTCTTGTGTGAAAAGCTCATCATTAGTTCAAGGTCTCAATAATACGGTTGAAATGCAATAATTTTAATAAATTATTTAATAAAATGCTAAGACAATAATATTAAATAATTCTAAATAAAAAAAAAATATCCAGGCATTTTTAGTCTTAATTGGTTCTTAAGAAGTAAGAGAAATGACATCTTTAAATGTTTTGCACATCACTGTAGCTCCACATATAAGATGTTTCTCCATATATGGAATAACATATATGTAACTACTTCCATATATGTCCAAATAAAATCCATATTTGTTCATACATATGTGTCTCCACATAAACCATATGTGAACATGTTCCAGCGAATATAAACATTTTTCACCGGGGGTGGAAAATCAAAAAGAATTTTAAGGTAAAAAAAAACTTTTTTGTATAAAGAATAATATTTGTGGTGAAATGAAAAACCATATTTGTGTTAAAAAAAATTTCGAGATGAAAACAAATTCTTGGGGTAAAAAACATTTGAAATCTCTAGACCGCCCTTCCAAAAATCTAAAAAAAAAAATGTTTAATATGAAAACATTAACTGATCAAAAATTTAAATATTTTGTTTTTTTTTTTTAAATCTTCATTTACATAACCGAGCCGTTAGGGCCTTATGTGGTTAATTAAAGCTACTATCTAAATAACAAACTTCTAGATTAATCATTATATATTATATAAATTATATCCTTAATCCCTAACCGAGCACTAGCAACAAAAGCTATAGGCTCGTTATAGCGAAAATAAACCAGAGCCTCTGGTGGGAATCGAACCCACGACTCTCACACTGATAAGCTAGCAAAATCAACTTTTTTCTTGATTTAATCATACACAAAAATTCTTGTTCACTTTTAATAATTCAACAAAATTCACTGTAGAATAAAATCAGCATCATGTTACTGAACGCGTAATTGGAATCAGTGTGAATCATCTGTCGTTTATGTTTTATGCAAATGTAATCACTTAACAGTGTTCAGTAACATGATGCTGATTTTATTCTACAGTGAATTTTGTTGAATTATTAAAAGTGAACAACAATTTTTGTGTATGATTAAATCAGAAAAAAAATTTGATTTTGCAGTTCTCTGCTACCAACCAGCCTACCGGGGCCGCTATTAACTATTTATTTTATATTAAACATTTTTAACACAAATTGTCTTTTCTTCTATTTCAGATTTTAATGAAAACCATGCCCACTTCGATGTTTCGTTTGCTGACGGGTCAAGAAACACCCATTTATATCTAAATCTATATTTATATTAAACTAAGCTTTTAGAATCCTCTTAACGAAATCATTACTAATGCTAGTATTAAAAATAATTGAATCTTTTATTTAATATTATTTTATAAAAAGAAACTTCTCAATTTATTAAAAAAAAACATTTCTTAAACTGAAAAAACTACAAAGGCAGCAGTTAGAAAAAGAAAAATTTAAACCCCAAAAAGGAAAAGCTTAAAACAAATTAAAGCAAAAATACATAATATTGGCTCAATAAAAGCTAAAGCTTATAAAACATTCATTAACATTTATAATTATTATTTTCTTTGTTAAATTTTCATTAAAAATGAATAACACAAAAAGAAAAACTATTAAGAAAATTTATATACAAAAAACGAAATTATCACTAAAACAAAACACTTTTTTTTTGTAACGAAACAAAAAAGAAAGACTGACTCAATTTGTGTTGATTATGATTAAACCATATTAAATAGTATATTTATCATAAAATATACGAAATAAATATTTAAATATTTTCTTAAAACATAATTAAAATTACCAATAAATTTATAAAAAAAAATACTCATTGTTTATTTAACTGCTGTTAAATTTGCATTTAGCCTGAAATAAAAGAACAATGAAATTATAAAACAGTTAAAAGTTACCAATTTGTCTTAATATTTTATTAACAAAAAAAAATCATGTAATTAATCTTGAAAATTAACAACAAATTGTTGTAAATTAAAATTAGTTGTAATCTTTTTTTTAATATTTTAACAAAATTTAGTGCCATTTTTTGTATTAAACAATATAATTTTTTAAGTTGTTATTTAAATATTTAAGTTTAATAATTTTAAAAATTAGTCTGCAATATTAAAAGAAATTTGTGAATTTATTAGACCAGTTTTTAATGCAATATTTTTTATGTATTTAATATTTTTTATTAGTTAATTTTTCCATTTAAAAAAACAAATTATAAATAATTTGAATATTCTCTTGTTTTTAAGTTGAAAACCCATTATTACATATTTTTATACCAAAAATTTATTAATTAAACAAAATTACACATAACAATGTATTATAATTGAAAATGAAAGATTTTTTGTTTTCTGTAGTTTTATGTTTGAATATTTTACTTTTAGATCATTCCAACGGAGATTTGTTCAAGATCTTAAACAAACATTAGCGAAGCCTATGTTAGATATAACCGACTTAAGTTTGTGACTAATCTAAAAGAAACTTAAGCGCTGAACAAATACCAAACGTGGCACAGCGATGTATGAAGAATTTTGAAAGTTAATTTTAAAGAATTTTGTTTGCTGGCAAAAATAACAGAAATGAAATTTGGATGCGATTGTGCTGGAATCGATTAAAAACAACTTTTTATTGAATATATTTTTTGTACAGCAAATGACTATAAAATCCTAATCTATACTTAAGTATCTCTCCAAAAATGTATATACAGTGAAAGCTCCCGCAGGCGGACACCAACCGTCACGCTTGTTTTGTCTGGTTACGGAAGATGTCTGCCTACTGGATAGTTTTTTTCTTATTAAGTTCCAAGAAGGGACCAAGATATTTGTCCGTCTATGGGAACTGTCTGTCTGCTAGAGCTGTCAGTTAGTGGAGCTTTCAGTATAAATTTAATATCGGTTTGAAAAGTTTTTTCAAATTCCCTAAACAATGAATCTTAAATCTCTTTACTTGATCATTTGGAATTTTTTTTCATAATTTGGTCCATTGGGTAAAAATTGTGTACTATTGTTGAGTTCTAATAAACAAAATTCAAAGTATTTTGACCGTAATTATAAGGACTATATTATGAAAATTTCACCAAAATTTCTGAATATTTTAAAGTTTTCGGATAATGCATGGAAATATTTTGTTAGTTTTTATGAAATTTGATGAAACTTAATTTAATTATTCTTGGAAGTCTGAAATACACGTTTAAAAAAAGAAGAAGAAAAAACAAAACAAGAAAGTTAAAAGTCGGGAAGCGGTCAAAATTCTGGGAAGAGTCCCGATCCTTAATAAAAATATAGAAATAAATCTGAATGAAATTGGCGAAAATGAACATTAAGCAAATACCGTGTAGATAGGTTTATATAGTCCAAAAATCTCCAAATATGGTTGGTATTTTTTTTTAATTTGGAGGCAAGATTTTTAGACCTATATAATTCCAAATTCAGAGAGGACCATTCTATGGGAGGTAAGTCTGAATATGGACCGATTATAAACAAATTTCATAGGGTTCTTTTTTGGGCCAATTAAAACATATGTATCAAAATTTGATCCCAATATTTTTATTATTATGACCCATAGTTCGATTAAAAAAATATATGGGAGGTGGGTTCATATGGTGACTAGATCTAAATATGATCCGATTTTGTGTGCCTAAATACAATTTAAGCCTTGTTCAGAAATCACCTTTCCGAATTCAATAGGGTTTATTCTTGAGCTAATACAAACAATTTTTTTTCAAATATCTTTATATTTGCGACCTTTAGTTTGATTAAAGTTTATTTAAGCAAATATCGGGATCCGTGTCTAAACACAATTTAGTAAGCACCTTTCAGTGGAAGGTAGTTCTAACTAAGCAAAAGTGGTAAAAATTGTTATGTTTTTTAGACTGTAAATGACGTAATTTTTTATGTTCAGTTTTATTTGAAAAATCATCAGAAAAAAGTTATTTTATCATGATGAAAAAAATAAATTTTTGACTATCACAATTAGCCGAATAAAAAATTTAAAATTTTACCTTCCCTATGCGTTTTGAAGGAGGTGGTTGCTTGCGCTTCACATGTGTTCAAAATTGTTTTTAATTACTAAATTGCAAATAATAAGCTATCAAATCAAAATTAAAAAACAAATCATTTACTGAGTCTGTGTATTATTTTTAGTAAATGTTCCACTCTTTAGTTACAAACCTCAGCACAAACTCATAATACCCTGACCACTATTAGTGCAGGGTATAACAGATGTTTAAAATTACAATTTTCATACCCTTCACATGTATGAGAAGGTATATACCAGCTTGTCATTCCATTTGTAACACATCAAAATATAGATCTAAGGCCGTACAAAGCATACATATTCATGAAAAGAATTATTCTTCTATAGAAATACCCTAAAAATTTGATGATCTGAGACTTTATTTTATAGAAAAATTCTTAGATTCTGAATACATTTTCTTTTATTTGAGGACTCTCCTAAAAAAATTTCTTTACAGAAATACATCGGATTCTGAAGACTTCCCACTGAAGATTCTAGGGACTTTTCCCATAGATTCGGAGGATTTTTTTTCTAAGTAAGAAAAACACTCAGTTTCTGAGAAATTTGTTTGTATAGAACAACCCTCAGATTCTAAAGATCTTTGCTAATGGAAAACCCCTAAGATTATAAAAATTTTCTAATTAGAAAATTTAATATTTCTGAAGACTTTTTCTATAGAAAAACCCTCAGATTCTAAGGGCTTTTCCTTATAAAAAACCAAGATTCCTTTGAAATTCTGTTAATAAAACCTTAGTTTTCTAAGGACTTTTTTCTATAAATAAAACAAAAACATTCAGATTCATAAAACTTTTTTTACATAAAAACTCCATATATTCTGAGTACTTTTTCCTCTAGAAAAACTCTGTGATTACGAGTACATTTTGCCATAAAAATACCTAAAGATTCTGTTGATTTTTTCTTACAAAAAAATGCTTAGATTTCGAGGATCTTAGAATGTTTTGTATATAAAGAATCTCAGATTTACACGACTTTTTGCTATAGAATACCCTTTAGATTCTGACTTCTTTTTTGTTATGGAAAAAAACCGTTAGATTCTAAATTTTTTCTTTCATGAAAAAATCCTCAAATTCTAATTACTTTTTCATATAGAAAATTCTCAGATGCTAATTACTTTTTTGCAGAGAAAATACCTCAGAAAATACAGTTGTAATTTTTTTTATTTTTATTTTTCATAATTTGTAACCTTAGGCCCTGTGCGAGGTGTTTAAATAAATTCTAAAGTAAATACAACTTGTCAAAAAGGGTTTAAAATTGTTTTGAAAAATATTTAAACATATACTTTTAAATTTCTAAGAAATATGGAGCCCATAATTTAGGGAGGATGCGAACTGGCTAAATAAAATCTACACTAAATTCAGGTTTCCAAACTTATTTATTTTCCAAATATTTTTTCAAAGAAATTTCAAAACCTTTTGTCAATTTGTATTTGAACTTATTTAGACACATCACACAAGACCTTACTTTAGAATTTATTTAGCCAGTTCGCACACACCCTTAACATGTAAATAATAAATTTAGAAGAATTAAATAAAAAAAGTTACTATTGTTAGGGGACTTTTTGTAATAAAAAGTACCTAATATAGGAGTTATATTACCAACAGCAATGCATATTTTGCCTAGTACAAGGGTCATCACGAAAGTTTTTACAATTTCTGTGATTTGGTTTTAGTTTATATTTTTCCAAGATAATTGCCTTTTTCATTCAGTGCTCAAATTCAATAAGACGAGCAACGATTATCGTTACTCATAACTTACCAAACTGTAAGACTGAAAATTATTGTCTTTCACCAAATTTGTATAATGGTAGATATTTAAATTCGTAACTGAAAGATAAACGTTAATCGTCATATAGGATCTGGGTACAGTCTTCGAAGCATTTTTTCTACTTTAAATTTTGTATTTTTCCCCTCTAAATTTAGAATTTTTAAAATGATTGATTGTTCTTTAGGCACTCTGCTGAATTAATTTTTGATAAAAGGGAACACATAAAAATCGTTGTAGTACAATACTCTAACTTTCTTAACGATTTTGTCGATTTCGTTAACTAACGATAATTGTCGGTGGAGTTACCGCAAAAGCTTTGTTGTAATTTTTGAAATTATGGACAAGAGATACTGACAAAAATTGTTAATTTAAAATTAATTTACTTTAAAATTTTATAAAGTAACGACAAAAGTTGTTAGTTAACTTAAACTTCAAACAAATTTCTGTAGATAAGTTCACGTTTTTTTTTTACTACAAATATCGTTAGAAAAAAGTTCAGGACAAACTTTTTAACGAATTTTGTTGTTAATTATTGAATTTTAACAATTAACTAACGAATTTTGTCGTTAAAAAGTTAGGGAATCGCACTACTAGGATGTATAAAAACTGGGTCATAATTGCAATATTATCTTGGTTGAAATAATCAATGGTTAAAGCAGTCGTATGAGCTTAAAATTAGAAAATCTGTTAATTTATTCTGGAGTCTTAACGGTCACATAACTTATTTACATCTGAATGTTGATGGAAGATTTTTTGTACTGCAGTCATCCCAATCCTCTGAGATGTCATTAGTTCATTTTATGTCACTCTAGCTCAATGATAGACGGCACAGCAGCGTTGATGTTTTTTTGGAATAACATACACTCAGAAAAAAAAAGTTAGTAGAAAAATTTGTAAACGGTTTTCAATCTCACTTTACTATTTTTGTACTGATTTTTAGTAAACAAATTATTATTTAGCAAATCTTTTTGCTATTTACATTTTACAAATTACGGCATTTTTACAGAATATTTACAAATTTTTGTTGCTAATTTGAGAAATGATTTTACAAATTTTTGAAAACCCATTTGCTAAAATTAGCAGAAAAATGTACTAATTTTAAAAAAGTGAATATTAAAGGATATACTATTTTTAATTAAAACTTACACCTACAAACTTAAATTGCATTAAAATGTTAAATAGATTTAAAAAGAAATTGGATTGGAAGTGAATATACCGACTCATGCCTAAAAATAGGACGTCCATTTTAAATCAGCCCTAAAAACAATTAAAATTTAACCTTAAAAGTATAAAGAAAATAATAAAATATTTTTCAAAACAAATTAAAATAAAATGATAAGCCTTTAATTTTTTTTTATTTTGTCTAAAATATTTTTTGAAAAAAATAAAATAAAAAAATTTTGATGCTGGATAAAAAAAAAATAAATTTAAAATTTTGTACTAATATTAATAAAATTTAGTAATTTTTTTTGCTGATTTTAGCAAACAGATTTTTAATTCCACTTTACAAAAAGTTTTCTAAAATTTAATAGCGGCAGCTAATATTTTCTACAAATTTCATTGTCAGCAGACATGTGTTGCTAAGATTAGGAAAAAATACCGCTGGGCTGAAATTAGCAAAATTTCCCGTAATAACAGTAAAATTTTCAGTTGCCTTTACAGTGTATGTTTAGTAACAAACATTTCTTGGCTGAAGACCCCCCCCCCCCCATAGCCAAACATAGTCTTTGAAAGCACTTAATCTGGTTAAAGCCAACTTTAAAATCAAACAGATTTTTCGAACACAAAATTGACTTAGAATTGTCTATTATACCCTCCACCATATATGGTGAGGGTATATATCAGTTTGTCATTCCGTTTGTAACATGTCGAAATATAGGTTTAAGACCCCATAAAGTATATATATTCGTGATCCTTTTGCAATTTTAAGTCGATTTAGCGATGTCCGTCTGTCTGTCTGTTGAAATGACAATCACGACGCGAAGACGCAGTTTGGTATTTAAAATAAGCAAAATCGGTTCAGCGGTTCAAAAGTTATGAGTGAAAATGTGAAGGTACCTCTAAATTTTCCATACAAATTTGTACAATTTTTCTGTATCTATTTTTTTTTTCTGTTAAGTAAGTAAAAATGTTATTGTCTTCTTAAAATGTTAATGTCTTCTTATTGTTCGATTACATTTATTGTCTTACATACTATGAGAATAATAACATTCTTAGAGCTATATGTATGTTACTCTAATAACTAAGTTAACGTAAAAATGAACAATGTTAAAGTCGCTAACAGAGCAGACCTCTGTAAATAACATTGCTAAAACTAAATAAATAACATTACTAAAACTAAATAACAAAAGTTCGTTACATAAATTGACAAAACATATTCATATTACAGTTCATGCAAAATTTAGTTTATACGTATATCATCTTCAGTCCCTAAGGTGGAGGGTATTCAAAGATTCGGCACAGCCGAATTTAGCCCTTTTTTACTTGTTTTTGTGTAAATTTTGTTAAAAAAACAAATGAAACTTCATATTAGGTGTGTTCGACATACGTTACCGCGGGTGCCCGCGGGAACCCAATCTTACCAGAAAGCGTTTCTTGTAACAGAAGTCGGGTAAATTAGAGCGTTCATGAGAGAGTAATTGTGTTTCTCTTTTTACCTGAACTTACCCGTACTTTTTGTTTGGGTAAAATGGTAAGATTGTCAAATAATCAGCTGCTGCTAATAAATTAGCCGTTTTGCATTTTAGAAAAAAATTAAAGTTAAATAAATATTTACTATAAAGAACTTTTCCTTTTTAATAATAAAAAATTCATTTGAAAATGTTAATATACACTCTAATTAATTTCTGTTGAAATTTACCCAACTTATAGTAGGAAACTGTACTCCTACTATAAGTTGGGTAAATTTACTCTGTGTGCGTAATCGAAAAAAAGTACACACATTATGCGTAAGTTGGTGCACACATAATGGGTAATTTTACATCTAAAGTGCGTAAAAATTAAATGAAATTTTTATTTATAATTCGCAAATTTACTAAAATTGTGCGTAAAGAAATCAATTTGAAGTGTAATTATACGCATGAAATGCCTAAAAATGCATTTCTAAATGCGTAAAAATAACAAAAAATGCGTATATTTACCAACGAAATGCTTTAAATTAAACCGCACAAAAACATTTGATTTATAAGACAAAACATTTATTTTTATTTCATACATTTATGATTTATAAATTATTAATTAAAAATATAATACAGAATGCATTTAGCAATATTTACATCATTTAGCGCAGCTTTCTAATGGGCATGTGCAATAATGGTCACCTTCAATTTAAAGTATGCGGCTTGATTTGTATCCTCTCCTCCATTATAAAGAGCAACCTTTGCAGAGATATAGATTTTATACATCCGTGCACTTACAAAGTTGTCTTGCAAATATGTGGATCATGTTCTTGAAAATTGTACTTCAGTTTTTTTTTATGGATAAATGATTTTGATTTATTATACCGTTTTTGCTTTTTTAATTTTTTATATTTTCCAATTTTAAAATGTCAAATTTTTTTTTACCATTCTAATGTAGTATAATTACAAAATTTGTACGTAAAATTTAAATTTAATAAAATAATACTAATTTTAGGCACAAAGTGTTTAACTGTAAACATATTATGTCTAAAAATACTTTTTGTGTGTATTATTGTATATGAAAGTGTTAACAAAACAGTTTTACGCATTTGGTGTTTGTATTTACCGAATTTTCGCAATATTACATAAAACTTTACCCATTTTATTGTAGTAAATTTACAAACATTTTTTAGAGTGTATATTTACCATTTCAAATATATTTATTAAATAAGCTGTTTTTAAATATGAATAAATTTGACGTTTATTTTTGGGTATGAAATATGGTTTTGTGCGTTTGCAGTATTTTGGGCATTTTTATGGTTTTGTGAGAGAATTTTTTGCTTACTCTAATTTTACCAGACTTTACCCAAAATTACCTTGTACAGACCTATTAATTGCCCTTCAAAAGTGGCAACATAACCTTAATACTCGTAATAGACGTATGAGTGTTATTAATTATAATATGAATATAATACTCATACGCCACCATGTGAAATTCAAAGGTATTTTATTGAATTTGATTATCGTTCTAATCTGTTGGAGATTTTAAATTTTGCAATAATAGAATATTGAATCAATTCGATTTGTCAACATAATTTTACAAAAAAAAAAAAAAATCACACTCATTATAAAGTAGTTTAGTAGTAAACAAATATTTATTTAAATAATGTTCATTAAATAGTTAGCAAAACGAACAAAAACAATTGAAAAAAAGCATTTAATTAATAAGCAAATTAAAGTTAATTAAATAACAAATTAACACAATATATTAATTAACAATGTTTTTTTTGTAAGCAATCAACAACAACAACAAAGAAAGTCAATCATTTGCAATTCAAACACACCTAATTTTTTTTATACATAACAAAATGTAAAAACTCTTATATTTAAAATCGACAAACAAAACATAAACTAAACAATAAATATTTTATAAAAAAGCAAATAAATTTAATAAAAGAGCTTATTTTTCATATTAAAAATTGCTTGTGAACAAAATAAAATAAAAAAAAAAATAATTAATTAATTTTTGATACGCTCATATGCCATATAAAACAAAAACAACAACAACAACACATTACACGATATTTAAACTTAATAGAGGGGGTTATTTTTTAAAACATTGTGGTGAATTAGTTCGGTTTTTTTCCAAAGAATTTGTTTTCTTACAAAAACAATTTACATTAATAGTTCACTTCACTTCACCCAAGTGTTTTAAGAAATTAGGTACTTAAAAAACAAACAAAATATTTAAGTTTTTTTATACTTAGCTTAGACGGAGTAATAAGAATTATTTAAAATTTAAACATTTTTTTAGTTGCATTACTAAAATTATATTTTGGTTTAATTCAGTTTAAAGAAAGCTATTGTAAAAATTAATAAAAAAAAAACACAAAAATATTGAGATTGCTAAATTTAATAATATGTAAATTTATGATAATATTTAATAACAATAATTTATAAAAAAAAAAATAAAATAATTAAAATAAAATAAAAATATCACATCTTAATTGAAAATAAAAACGAATAAAGCGACAAAA
Source organism: Eustalomyia histrio (assembly GCA_949748255.1). Taxonomy (NCBI): domain Eukaryota; kingdom Metazoa; phylum Arthropoda; class Insecta; order Diptera; family Anthomyiidae; genus Eustalomyia; species Eustalomyia histrio. Next base: position 19,748,051 of record OX456525.1, read on the forward strand.
AAAAATACGAAGAATATCTTAAAGCTCAGCTTTTTATGACTAAAAGAGCCAAAAAAAGATAAATAAACAATAAATTATTCGGCAATTAAAAACCTCAATTTGTTTTATTTCGAAATATGTAGAAACAGTATTCCTATTTGTTAAAGTAAACATTCATTAAGGTGGTCCAAAATAGAAAAAAAAAATCGAATTCATGAGCCCCACAACCCTACAAATATGTAAATATGGAAAAAAATTTGCTCTATCAAAGAAATTTAAAGAAAAAGTTTTATTTAGAGATAGCACATCGCCATTGAAGGTTCAAAGTTGTACACTCAGAATATTAAGTAGTTTAATAAAAAAGTTTTCCGTTCCATTTAAAAATAAAGGAACATACATTTATTTTTCAAAGAAATATCTATATTAACTTTTTTATACATTTATTCGAAATAATTTACTATCATTTACCGATTTTTTTCAGTTTCATTTATTTTTTTCATTTGTTTGAAATTTAATAAAAATTTACCCACAAAACGGAAACTTGTGGTTTATTTGTGTCCGTAACAGTTATTACAAATTTAAATTTTGTTTGCTGTCTGTTTCAAAAAAAAAAAAAAATATTCAAAAATTTCAGTTTGTTTTTTTATTTAAATTGGTTGTATATATACAAAATTTTTCAATACAAATTACAATAACATCATAAACACATATACAAACACATTCACACAAAAAGTGTTTATAGCTTCATATGCATACATACATTTTGTATTGTACGAGTTTATTAAAAAAAAAAAAACAAAAAAAAAAAAATACAAAAACGGAAACAATTTCAAATAAATGAAAAAAAAAAAACATTATTTTTTTAAGGATTGGTAGGTAAAATTTTGACTTTTATTTTAACTGATTATATCATTTGTTTCTTACGGATCTGTCAGTTGATGAATCAGCCTTTGAAAATAAATAACAAATGGCATTTAATTTAAATGAAAATTAAGTAGACCAGTTTTTAAATGAAATATCATTTCTTTTAAATGATATTTTCAGTTATTTTAACTTACAAACTTTTTCAACTGTACTTGTTCTATTATTTAAATTAAATTAAAAATTGAGAATAATTAAATTTAATTATTAGGATCGCGACTCAACAATTCTAATATATTTTTGGGTGTAAATTGCGAATATAAAATAAAAATTAAATTCGAAGTCGCAAATTTCCCGAAAATTTCATACAAAAAGTGTTCGATTTATATCAAGAAATTTTCTTATATTTTCCTCTGCGTAAAATTCTTTTTTGAGTGATGTCCACGGAATGTCTTCTTATGTGGAACAGGATTTTTGTTAACAATTTAATTTTAATACGCTAAATAATAGCGAAAAATTAAAAAAGTCAAATTTTAGATTCAGTTGTAAGGATAATTATTATCCTTTCAAAAATAAAAAGTAATATCATGTCTAATGAAAGCTCTTGATAAATAGATTGAAAAAATACACCAAGTTGGATTTTTCAATGACAACATTTTTAAATAGTTAGGAAAATATCGCAAAAAATCTAATTTTGTTTAGTTTTCATAAAACGCAAATAATTTTAAAATCACAAATTTGTTATTAGTTTTATTTGTAGATTCGCAATCGCCATAAAAATTAAGATCAGATTTCAGAAATTTACTTATATAAGGCATTAGTAAGTTAAATTTTTACTTTCATATTTTCATAAAATGTTGATATTTTGACTAAAATATGTATTTGCTAACTACTTTAAAGTGGCGAACTACTTTAAAGTTACTGATTTTTTTTTTAAATTTTGATCTCATATTCCTTTTATGTACATTAATTAAAACTATATTGGAAATTTTGTTAAATTATAGCGAATAGTTAAAAAAAATTAAAATCAAAGCCACTTTTTGTATAAATTACTTTAACTACAAATTACTACACTTAAAAAAGTTTGTAAGTTAAAATAACTGAAAATATCATTTAAAAGAAATGATATTTCATTTAAAAACTGGTCTACTTAATTTTCATTTAAATTAAATGCCTTTTGTTATTTATTTTTAAATGTTGATTAATCAACTGACACATCCGTAAGAAACAAATGATATAATCAGTTAAAATAAATGTCAAAATTTTACCTACCAATTCCTTAACAAATAAATGATTTTATAATTTATTTGAAATTGTTTCCCTTTTTATATTTTTTTTTAAATCAACAAAAATGTATGCAAAGCAGCTATAGACACTTTGTGTGAATGTGTTTGTGTAAGTATGTGTGTTTATGAAGTTCTTGTAATTTATATTGAACAATTGCGTATATACAATCAATTTAAATAAAAAACAAATTGAAATTTTTGAATACAGAAACAGCAAACAAATTTTAAATTTGTAATAACTGTACGGACACAAATAAACCACAAGTTTCCGTTTTGTGGGTAAATTTTTATTAAATTTCAAACAAATGAAAAAAAATGGTAAATGATAGTAAATTATTTCGAATAAATGCATAAAAAAGTTAATATAGATATTTCTTTTAAAAATAAATGTATGTTTCTTTATTTTTAAATGGAACAAAAAACTTTTTTATTAAACTACAAACAGTTAACTACATAATATTCTGAGTGTAAAATAGTTAAATTCATTAACCTCTAAATGTTAATGAATTTAGCTGAAACTTGGCACAGAGAGTTAAAGAATAGGGGCAGCATTGTGTGGATTGCGAATTTAAACTTTGATGTTTTTTTTTGACCACTCTAATATTCATACATTTTTTTAAAGGGAAGATCGAAAAAACCCTTAACACATTTTCGCCAAACAACTTCATGTACAATCAATACGATTTTTTTTTCTTTTTAATTTTACTTTACCTTCCAAAAACATGTCATATATTAAATAAATTTTTAATTTCTATTCGTTGATAAAGTACACCGCGATATTGTTTCCAAGGATATTAAACATTACGAAAAGGCCTTAAGCATTGACAGAGGACATAGATCAAAAAGAAGAAAAGTCCGCAGAAAATTGAGAACCTCCTTAGAAGATGATTGAATACAACTGAACGAAAAGCCGCCCGATTTACCTAATGTTCCGACCTGGGCGATCACAATTACATTTTGCAATTTTTCACTTGTGTAATTTGCTCATAATGCACAATGTTAATTGTAAATAAGCCAGGAACTATTCAAGAGCTAAAGGCTGAGATAATTTGGCACATTAATGACATTGAACCTCAATTATGTCTCAGAGTCATTGAAAATAGGAACCATCGGATAGAGGTATGCCAACGAAGCCATGTCAAGCATTTGGCTGATATTTCGTTTCACACATAATATTCATAGATCCTCTATCATAATAAAAAAAATTAAGATAACTCTCTGAAAACTTTTTGTTTTAATTTCAATTAACATCGTGCATTAAGGTTGGACCACCCTTTATTAATGATCCGATCAGACCTATTCTCATTAAAATTTTTTTTATGAAATAATATAATTAGTTGTAATTACAACAAATATTTTTCAAAAAAAAAAAATCTGGATTAATTTGATTTCAAATAACGGGGCCAGCTTATTGCAAAACTTTAAAATTTTTATTTTCAAAAGCGAACAACTAAGAAATAATACTCAGGCCTTTACTAGAAGATTTCAAAAATGTACAGTTTTTTTTAATCGGTGCATAGGCAATTAGCCAGCCTCCAAAAATTTCCCATATGACCGAGGTGCCCTAATTCGGGGACTAATAACTTAGCTTCCAATAGGTCTGTACACTCAGAGAAAAAAGTTAGTAGATAAATTTGTAAACGATATTTAATCCTACTTTGCTATTTTTGTACTGATTTTTAGTAAACAAAACATTATTTACAAAATTTTTTTGTTATTTACATTTTACAAATAACAGCAGTTTTACAGAATATTTACAAATTTTCGTTGCTAATTTCAGAAATCATTTTACAAATTTTTGAAAATCGATTTCCTAAATTTTCGTAAGAAGTAACCAATTTTAAAAAAGTTGATATTGAAGGAAATGTTATATCTAATAATAAAAACTTATACATACAAACATAAATTGCCTTAAAATATTACATAGTCTAAAACAAGGGATCGAAAGTGAAGATACTTTTGACAACCGACTAATGTCCAACAATTTGACATCCACTTTAAATACCACTAAAAGCTTTTTTATTTCTAAAAATCAGTCCTTTTAACAATTTAAATTTTACCTTAAAATCAAAAAAATTTACAAAAAGTATTTTTCAAAACAAAAATTGGCAAATCAAAACAAAATGATAAATTCGTTTATGTATTTACTATTTTTTTAAGTCTTTGACTTTTTTTTTAATTTTGTCTAAAATATTTTTTTGAAAAAATTTAATAAAATGTTGCTCGATAAAAAAAAATAAAAATTTATATATTTGAATTCGTAAGGCAATTTCAAATAAAAATTAGCAGCTTTAAAGTGTAACAAGTGTATCTAAAAATAATTGAGTTAATTTGTGCATTTTTAATAATTTTTTTTATATGTTAATTCATTGAGTTTACAGCAACCCAGCCAAAAAAGACCTTGCCAAACAATTATTTTAACATTATGAGTAGGGATTAAAACAACTAGTTAATGGTAAAGCTAAAATAACTGATTATAGGTAACGCAAAAATAACTAGTGGTAATTCATATAATAAAAACTGGTGGCTTGAAGGTAGCTAACAGGTTGCTTATAAAGAGCATAATTATAACGCATTATCAATAGGTGCTGAAAGAGTGGAGAGAACTGACAACAAGGAAGGAGCTGAATAACAACACCATTACCAATTTAATTTCAGAAAGTACAAACTATTTTCATAAACTATTTTTTTCAGATATTAAGACTTTTATTTCAAAAAATAACTGAAATTAAATTGATAGCATCTGAAATGAAATTAATAACTTCTGAAATTAACTGATGGATCTGAAATTAACTGATGAATCTGAAATTAAATTGAAATATCTATAAATACTTGTTAAGAAAACGACTATTCCTACTTACTTGACTTTTCTTTATTTTTTGTAAACAAACACAATTTGAACTTTTGGGTCCGCCTTTTGCAAAAGCTGTTTTCATATATGGACTTCGACAGAACGTGAAATTGAACAATTATTTTTTTTTCAGCTCTACCTTTTCTTACAAACACATAATTCATTTGTTAGATTTTGTTATTTTTAATATTTTATCAAATGAAAAATACAAAAATTTTAAATATTTTTATAACAAAATATTTTTGTTTACGTTTAAAAGGGAAAAGCCAATAATATAACTACTTAACAAGCATATATCTACTTAAATTTGTATGGAATATTTATATAAAATTCGAAAAAAACAAACCTAATATATTATATATTTTTTATAAATTTTTTTTTTATATGTATAATGATAAAAAAAAAAACAAATACAATGTAGAGGTTGGTTGAAAAGTTCCTGCGCTGACCAAGAGATGGCACTGCTAGCTCCAAGTTGGTATAACTGTCCTGAGAACACATGCAAAGTTGCAAGTCATTCTGTCAATTCTTTCTTTGTTTACAAGCCATTTGAAGTTGACGTGTCATTGATTTTTTTTAATATGGAAAAAATTGAATATCGTGAAGTCATTAGATTCTTTGTTTTGAAGGGTTTAAAAGCAAAGAAAATTTATGAGCAATTGTTAGAAGTGTATATGGAGTCCTAAACTTCAAAACGCACCGTTGAATTTTGGGCTAGTGAAATTAAACGTGGTCGTACCAGCCTCAAAGACGATCAAAAACTGCAACCACAGCAGAAATCATTGAGCAGGTACATAATATGGTTAGTGAAGATCCAAGTTTGACTAAGCGTGAAATTGCTAATGCCATAGGCATCTCAGACGAACGAGTACTCCATATCTTACATGAAGAATTACGTATGAAAAAACTGTTTGGAAAGTTAGTGCCGCACACATTAACAATTCAACAAAAACTGGATCGAAAACAAATTTCTCAGCGTAATTTGGAGCGTTTTAAGCCGAAAAAACCGACTTCTTGCGTCGTTTTATAACTATGGATGAGACTTGAATCTACCACCATAATCCTAAATTGAAACAAGAACGTTTACAGTGGACTGAAGCTAGTTGTTCAGCTCCAAAGCAGGTGAAGTCACAACGATCAGCAAAGAAGGTTATGGCATCAGTTTTTGGGATGAAAAAGGAATTTTGTTGATCGATTATCTTCAGAAAGGTAAAACAATCAACTCTGAATATTATTGCAGCCTTTTGGATCAGCTGGATGAAAAAATTCGTGAGAAAAGACCTGGTTTAAAGAAGAAAAAAATCATTTTTCATCAAGACAATGCACCTGCTCACAAAAGTGTTTTGACGATGGCTAAATTCAAAGAATTAAAGTACGAATTGCTTGAAAATTCACCGTATTCACCAGATTTGGCTCGCAGTGACTACTATCTCTTCAGAAATCTCCAACAATTCCTTCGTGGAAATCATTTTTAGTCGAATGAAGAGGCCATAGCAGCCGTAGACGGTTATTTTGCAGAGCTTTGGAAAACCATTATAAGGATGGGATAAAATTATTGGAAGATCATTGGAACAAGTGTATTGAGCTTCTAGGAGATTATATTGAATAAAAAAATATATTTCGTAAGAAAAACAGTATTCTTTCATTTCGAACGCAGGAACTTTTCAACCAACCTGTATGTACATATATTTTATTAAATTCACAAAAAATAACTTTTCGAATTCATTCAAAATTCCAATTTAAAATGGTATTGGAAAAATCCCATTTTCAAATGAAAATCATTACAAAACAAGAAATATTTAAAGTGAAAAAACTATTTTTTATGTTTCAAATTTTTTTCAATTAACTTTTTATTTGCTTTTAATTTGAATTGATTTTTGATAACAATTTAAAAAAAAATAATAACAAAAATACTAAAATTTAGTAGCGGCTAAAAATTTTTTCTACTAATTTTATTGTACTACACGTTAGCTGTCATATGTTGCTAAGATTAGAAAGAAATACCACAGCGCTTAAATTAGCAAAATTTCCCCTAATAACAAAAAAATTTTCAGTTGCCTTCACAGACTTTTTTTGGTGAGTGTAGGGTCTGTCGTCAAAACTTAAGTTCCAATTCTAAGGAGCATAGCAATCCGTCCAGCGGAATAAGAAATGACTGAATTATTTGCAAAATATTTTAAAAATACCCCACTGTGGAATAGTATAATGAGCACTTTACCGAATATTTAGTATCGTATTAACAAAACATCAACAGGAAACGGAAAAAAAACATTTTAATGCTTGTACTTGTTTCTCAGCATACAAAATCAAAATCACATTGAAAGAGGAAACTCTTTATGACACAACTATGCAAAATGTGTCGGCAATGCATTTCGAATATTAATGTATTTTTGTTTCTACAGAATAAAAGGATATTAGATGGGACAACTCAATGAACAAATTATAAGTGAAAATATTTGTATGTCAAAGGAAATTGTCAAGAAATATAGAATTGAATGAATAATGTACGTAGTAAGAAAAGAAAAATAACACCATGAATGATATTTGTAGAAATGCAAAATAAATGCAAACTTTATTTATATTTTTTTCGTTAGAAAATTTCACAAAAAAAAAAAACAAAGTTCCAAATGCATTGAAACGTGTATTTTGCTTGCTACAACCGGTTGTACAATCATAATCATATGTGTTTTCTAATTTTTTTTTGGATATTTCAACTAGTCAAATTAATCGTATCTTGTTGTGTAAACAAAATCTTTGAAAATTGAAACTACTACTACTTTTCGGATGTCACCAAATTTAAACTTCCGAAAAGTAGTTTGACCTGACCCCGAATTTTTTTTAATAATTTTTAAGAAAATTAAGGTATATTTAAAAAAAAAATGTGTAATCCAAAATCCTGAAAGTTTTAATTCTAAGTTAAGATTCAAGATTTTGTTACAAAATTGAAACAATTTAAAAATGAAATTGTTAAAAAATTCATTTATATTAAAGAATTTTAATTTTTTATGTTTGCATAATTTTTTAATTTTTTTACTTAAATTGTTTTAAACAATTATTTTTTATAAAATCTATGAACGACTTTTTTTAATAATATGAAGAAATCGTTGTACTTAAGATAATTTTATGCCTTAATAAATTAATATCAAAACCCCTATAGAAATCGAAATATAAACATGAGACCTACGAATATAAAGTATTTTTGCAAAATAATTAAATTTTTTTGCAGAACCAAGGGTTCACCTTTTTAAATTTTTTGTTATATCAGTCGGATCTTAAGGAATGATATAACGATGTTTTTGTCTCGAGAAGACCAATGTTTAATCTACATTCTTTATTAATTTTTTTATTATTAAAATTTATTTAAGGGGGTAAGGTATGTTTTTAATTTTTTTTGCTTTTTTTTTATTTTTTTAAATACATGCTTAATATGTTAAAAATATTGTGTTGAAATTTCAAGTCGATTGGAGCAAAAGTGACGCAGTTACGAGTATTTTTATGTCAAGTCCAGGTTGGTTGAAAAGTTCCTGCGCTCGAAATGAAAGAATACTGTTTTTGTTACCAAATATATTTTTTTATTCAATATAATCTCCTAGAAGCTCAATACACTTGTTCCAATGATCTTCCAATAATTTTATCCCATCCTTATAATGGTTTTCCGGAAGCTCTGCAAAATAACCCTCTACTGCTGCTATGGCCTTTTCATTCGACGAAAAATGCTTTCCACGAAGGAATTGCTTGAGATTTCTGAAGAGATAGTAGTCTTTGGGAGCCAAATCTGGTGAATACGGTGGATGTTCAAGCAATCGGTACTTTAATTCTTTGAATTTAGCCATCGTCAAAACACTTTTGTGAGCAGGTGCAATGTCTTGATGAAAAATGATTTTTTTCTTCTATAAAACAAGGCCTTTTCTCACGAATTTTTTCATCCAGCTGATCCAAATCAACAAAATTCCTTTTGCATCCCAAAAAACTGATGCCATAACCTTCTTTGCTGATCGTTGTGACTTCACCTGCTTTGGAGCTGAACAACCAGCTTCAGTCCACTGTAAACGTTCTTGTTTCAATTTAGGATCATGGTGGTAGATCCAAGTCTCAGCCATACACGCAGAGAAAAAAAATGGTTGCAACATGATCACTGCTACTATATTGTGCTTGCTGCAATCGGGTATGGCTGTCACAACCATATTATTGGTTGTCTAACCATCAACATGGTCGCTACCATCATTATTATAGTAAATATTTAACTATTTTATAACATGATTGGCTGTGGTAACAAAAATTCTGACTATGAAAATAATATGATAATTATGTAACCATAAAATGCTGTCAACAATCATTGAATAATTATACATCAAATAAAACATGACTTTGACATTTAGAGTCCTAATACTGGACAGAAAATACCTTGCATGTGGCATTAAAACATTTCATCAATTGACCTATTTAGATCCAGTTTATTTTTTTTTTTTAACTTTAGAAGATTTTTTTTGAGGGTTTTTTCGAAAATTCCTTATACATGTAATATAATTTACAATAATCAATTTATTGTCAAAAAGATTTTATATAAAAATTTTATATGGATCACATTATGATAATCCAGAAATCATAATATAGTTATGGGGACCATAATGTAATATTATTTTGAGCATACTATGATTACATGCAATCATATTATGATAAATTCTACATCATAATATATTTATGCAGAATCAAAATATTGTAAAATTTGAATCATAATATAACTGTAGGGACCATATTATGGTAAAATTATGGATATTTTATTATTATACTATGATAACCATAATATAGTACGACTATGGTTGGCACAATCATAAACCCAAAAATATATGATGCTCTTCGAATATTATTCTCCCAACCATGTTTTTCTTTGCGGCTTCTTGCGTCGTTTTATAACTACACATAAAACGACGCAAGAAGCCGGTTTTATTCGGCTTAAAACGCTCCAAATTAAGCTGAGAAATTTGTTTTCGATCCAGTTTTTGTTGAATTGTTAATGTGTGCGGCACTAACTTTCCAAACAGTGTTTTCATACGTAATTCTTCATGTAAAATATGGAGTACTCGTTCGTCTGAGATGCCTATGGCATCAGCAATTTCACGCTTAGTCAGACTTGGATCTTCACTAACCATATTATGTACCTGCTCAATGATTTCTGCTGTGGTTGCAGTTTTTGGTCGTCCTTCGCCTGGATCGTCTTTAAGGCTGATACGACCACGTTTAAATTCACCAGCCCAAAATTCAACGGTGCGTTTTGAAGGTGAGGACTCCTTATACACTTCTAACAATTGTTCATAAATTTCCTTTGCTTTTAAACCCTTCAAAACAAAGAATCTAATGACTGCACGATATTAAATTTTTTGCATATTAAAAAAAAAATCAATGACACTTCAAATGGCTTGTAAACAAAAAAGAATTGACAGAATGAGTTGCATGTATTCTCAGGACAGTTATACCGACTTGAGAAAAAAAAAGTTTGGAGCTAGCAGTGCCATCTCTTGGTGAGCGCAGGAACTTTTCAACCAACCTGTATAAATATGGTTTTAATACTCATAAATAAATTTCTTGACTTCCCTTCTTGTCATAAACAAATGCTTTTTGGAAATTTGGAAAGTTTCGTTACGGTTTTTAAAATTGTATCATTAAAAGTCAAGGGATGCCAAACGGTACATTTGCCGTTGGATTCGATGACCCAAAATTTGTGGCATAGTATTATGTATTTTAAGTACTAAACACTAAATTATATATTTATTTAAGGTGCTATAAATTTCAACAAAAAAAATCTCACCTTAAGAAAAATCTATTATGATAGTTTATCACATAATTTCATAAAACTAGTACAGCATCATAATTTATGTTGATTATAAATTGCAGTCCATTTTCTAGAATATTGTATAATAATAGTGGTTTTAAAACCAAATAAATGAATGATACACAGTTGATATTCCTGAAAAGGAACAACAAAAAAAATATCTAAACATAACAGTTGATAAAAGGAAACATGATGAAGAAAATCAAGTACAACTATAATTATATTAAATCTACGTATTACAAGTAAAAAAAATCAAAAAAAAAAAGAAAAAGAATGTTTATAACAAAAGACTGCAACTGATGTAAACTTATAACACAGCAGTACAATTATCCATACTGTAAAATTTTTGCAAGGAAGATGATAAAAAAAATGAACATAAAATTTTTCAAACTAAAAAGTCTGCTTCTACTTAAATGCTTCCTAACACTATAGAAAAAAAAAACATCTTAATACTGCTGTTATATATAGAAGCACAGCTAGTGGTAGTAAAAAATTTGATAAAGGAAAAAAAAATGAAGAAATTGCATGATAATAAAATCATTTTTCATTATTAGAACAATAACTGGTAATGCACTACTATCACTACTATCATTTTTGCAACACAACTAGTTGGCCAAAAATAATGTGCAACATCCTGAATGATACGTTCATAAACACTGAAAGTAATTTGATACAACACAAGGATGCAACAATAATTTGTGGGTGTGTTAAAAATGGATTTTATATCTTTTTCAAGCAATTTTCTACTCACTGTGCTATAATTTTTATGTAGTAGCAGTAAAACAAAACGATAATCAAGTTTATTTTAAGCTGTATTAATTCTTTCTTTTTATTTTGGCATAAACTTGACATGTTATGGAAGTTAGAACATATTAGGTCCGTTTGTGTACTTTTCCAGTAAAGTTAAGTAAAAATTACTCAGTAACAAAATTACAGGGAGTTAGACAAAATTTAGTCCCAAAAAGATAACTATCAAAAAAAAGTACACAAGCAGAAAATTTGTAAAACAGCTGATTTTAAATGCCAAACAAAATACAATTCAACCGGTTAATATGGCAAATACGAAAAAAAAAACGGAAATTAGATGTGAAGTGTTCTCCAGGAAAATTCCAGACTTCCATCTTACTTCTTCAATCGTAAATAAGCTGATATTTAGATTTTTTTAACATTCAATGTGTTTGGGAAAATACTTTGCTTTTAAATTATATTTTTTTGGATCAGCTGGTTTTTTTTTCATAACCAGTAAAAACCAGTAAGAACTGTCACTTTACTTTCTATATTTGCGCCCTCCTTGTGTAAACAAACACTTTCCAGTAAAAACTTTTACAAATTCGTATAAATTTTTGTGTTCATTCAAAAAAAAAAATTTCAATAAAAAAAATTAAAACGCAATACACCGTAGTCTCGAACTTTTGCGAATTTTGCGACTGAAGAGTCGCAAACGAGGCTAATTAACTACATTTACAAAATAATTTTTTAACGTAGCACAGTGGCGCCATTTGAGTTTTTCGTTGCAAAACTCATAACATTTTAACCAAATAATATAATCAAAATTTTTAAAAAGCATATGATAGAAAACTGATCAACCTAAGAAATGAGTTCTTGAAAGTGGTTCTACGACTTTTAGGTGCCTACTTATGGCAAAGTTCAAATTTTTGGAAAAATCAATTTTATGGAAAGTAAAATAAAATATTTTTTAAAATTTTTGATTTTTTATGTTTCTTTTTAATATTTAAAAATATTTCATAAAAGATTTAAAATAATTTTTCAATTTTGTTGTAAAATATTGATCACAATCCGTAAAAGAATGTATATCTAAAAGACTAATCATTTCTGAACTTTAATTATTTTCTAACTCTTTTCGTGTCTTTACATGCCGCAGTGATGAAATAAGTGGATCGCAAGATGCTGATGATTTGAAAGTGTTTAACAATATATAATTGAATATCAGACTTTTGGGGGCGTGGAAATGCTTGCCTTAAACCTTTTTAGTCGTAGTGGGCTTGCATTTGCAACAGTTTTTGTAATCTGCTACCTTACTTTTTCATCATCCTTTGTATATATAATAGACAGCGCTTCCGATTAATGTTCCGTGGTCAAATCATTGGTGGAATTACCCCTTTCCTCTTTCTTGTAAAATTTGAACACTGCTTCATGTTTCACGCACGTCCAGTTGATGTGCTGGATACATCTTCTGTCAAGGTATCCAGGATGTTATCATTATTAAGCCAGTCCTGGTGTTTGTAGTTGAATCTCTCAGTCTTACGGTTTGCTTTTATACATTCTGAGTTTAGACTGGCATGCATCATGAAAAGTTTATTTTTTATATTTTCGCTTCTCTGTATATTGCCGTATAAATTATTAAGTTTCTCGAAGGCACCTTCCACGAAATTTTTATTTGTGGTTGACTTCTTAAACAGGTCAAATAATTTAAAGTTGTTCAACGTCATGTTTGAAGTGTCTTAAAATTACCCGTCTCGTCAACTTTCAGGCGTAAACTTATACTGGGATTATGATTGTTTTCAAATATGTACACTCTAATAAATTTTTATTTAAATTTACTACCATAATGGTAGGTAACTTTATGCCTACCTTTTAAACCTTAGAAATACTAAAAGTGTGTAAAATTGTAGACACAAAAATTTGTATTCACACATTTTAAATTATTTTAGAAACACACTTCATGTGTGTAAATATAAATTTTTTGTGAATACAGATACATTTTGAATGTTTATAAACAAATGGTAAATGCTTAAATATTCATTTGAAAATTATTTCTATTAATTAAAAAAAGGAAACCAACAAATGTTTGATTTTGCGATTTTAATAGCATATAAGTTGTTAACAAATATAAATTACAATTAAGTTATTAATGAAATTAGTATTGTGTTATCAACAATTTAATCGATTAATAAAACGTATAAAATAGAGAATAATTAAAGTATAAAGTATAAAATTCAGCAATTAACAAAAAATACAAAATAATTATTTAATTATTAAATGGCACTTATAAAAAATATTTGTTAAAGGCCATACAATATATTAAAACTCATATGGTGGAACACTGCGGATTCAACATTTCAAAAATCACACATACATATATGTTGGTACGAGCTTCTTCAATTTTTAAACATAAGGTATGAATAAGTTATTAATAGGGCAGCTACTTTTATGCAAATGCATGTCTGTGGCAAAAATGATATGGTTCAAAAACTTTTCGAATTCAAAGAATGAATGGTTCGCCTTGTTTTTGTATATTTTTATATTTAAAGTGCATATTTATTTTTTTTTTTTTTGCAAATTTCCTTTTAAGTACATTTTTGATTGAGTGCATGATTCAGTGTATGAATGTCATTGGCCACTAATAACACTATGGAACATTTTTGGGATTATTGTCTGGGGGGTGAGAAATTCCAAGTCAGGGTGATGGTACTAGGTCAGTATAGTAAAACCCTCAAAGGGTTTGGCGTTCGTATGTGTCAGTTTTTTTTTATGACCTTTTAAATTTTTTCCTTATCTTGATGTTTTTTCGCTTAGTTGTAACATTTTGGCAAAAACGTAGTTTAACATAACTCGAGAACCACTTGTACGATTTTGCTAAAACAAACTCAAAAAAATTTAGAATTACAATTTCTTTAATCCGTTCATATAACGTTTTTCTTTATAATCAACAGTTTTGCCGGTTAAAATAAATTTGTGGAGAAAAAAATATTTTTTTGCCTAAAAATTCAATTTTTTTTTTTTTTAAATTCATAAAAAATCCAAAACGGAAAAAATTTCATGTAAAGTCACATAACCTATAAACAAAATGCGACATAGATCATAGAAATCGATTAATGCGTTCTGCTTTTATTTACAATTAAGTGAAGGTATCCCATTTTGACAAGAATATTGATATTTGTTTTTATTCAAAAAAGTGTCATTTATCGCCTTTTTTATAAATTTTCCCCAATAACTCCAGACTTCTGGCCATAAACTACTAAAAAAATTAAGTAAACATTTTTATAATTTTTTATTTTTATTTTATTTATTTATTTTTATTTATTTTAATAAATATTGCCTAGACTTTTTCGATGGTGGTTGTTCGGGACTAGTGGCATCGCATTCATCGCTATCATCAGTTTCTGAACCACACATAATGTCAATGTGTGACTCCACTGTTGGCCCTTCTGCATCTCCTGAAAATTCTTTATCATCAAGATCATCCTTGTCTTGCCACACAAGCTTACTCCACCAGCAAATTTCCGCAATTATTGCACTCGGCGACTTTTTGCCTCTATATCTGTAAGTTTTTGTTTTATTAAAATGAGTTTGAAAAAATAAAAAATCAGTATTACCTCATTTCAAATGGCATAGCAACTTGATTCGGTAGCCAATTGTTTGCTGAAGTAGTCCAGATGATGATGTAAATAATGGATTTTCAAGGACATGTGGACACCAATTTCCGAGAATGCTCTTAACATCCTTGCGACAGAAACATCGTAGTTGTTAGAACGATGCTTTCCCAACAAGCCTTCTATTACTTCTTTGATTGCCTGCCATGCATTCAATTCAGCGTCAATCAAAATATTGTTGAATGCGTCACTTTTAATCAGCTTTCGTATATCTGGACCATTTACTACGCCTGATTGGAAAAAATTAATTTGTTAAGATGGAAAATCATGGGAAATGAATGTGATATTATAACTTACCTTCTTTAATTTTACTTTCGCTGAGTCTCGGGTAAATTAGTTTCAAACACAAGAAAACTTCATCTCTTTTGGCGACAGTTTTGATAAAATTCTTAACAATTCCAAGTTTAATATGCAGTGGAGGCAGCAATATCTTCTCCTTCGGCACTAGAGGCTCACGAATAATATTGGCCGTTTGTAACCTGCTGTGCTCTCTGAGTTTCCATCCGTGGCATGCATATTGGTCACCGGAAAATCGTGTGTCCCAATCGCACAAAAAGCACATATATTTTATATAGCCGCTTTGAAGACCGCAAAGCATTGCTTCAACTTTTAAATCGCAGCATATGCGCCACATATGTTTGGCGTAGTTAACCATTTTTAAAATATTTTCCAGTGCATCATATGTTTCTTTCGTTTCTGTACTATAGGCGATTGGAACTGAAGGTTTTTTATTGGTCTTATGCAGTAAAACCGCCTTCAAGCTGAGTTTTGAACTGTAAATAAATAATCTCCAGTCATCTGCTTCATATTTTATTTCCATTGCGTCCATCAATTTTCATACATCCGGGCAATATGCAGAAGTTTTTTCATCATTCACAAGGAATAAACTTTGGAGTGTTGCCTGACGACTTCGATAAGCTGTGACTTTCACACCGGGTGCCAACAAATTGTTTGATTTCAAAATGGAAGCCAGCTCTTCCGATTTATGCTGTGTTAATTCCAACTTGGCAACAATTGAATCAAGCTTATTTTGATTTATTAAAATTGGCTCATTGGATACTGATGGCTCATATGGGGGATCATCACGTGCATGATATGTCGGAGCAGTCGTAGAAGAGAAAATATCTGGGCTAGAAGCTTTTGGCACAGGAATGTGGTCCGAATGAGGCAATGGTGTTGCGGCACTTGCAACACCAACGTAATTATACGACTTTCTTATCCTTTTTGCGGCTCCTTTATTCGCACATGCATAGCAATTCAATGGATTGTGACCTTCGCCAGGATTAGTCCAAGTCATTGGGATACCGAATGGCATACTTTCACGTCTTCTATTTTTCCAATCCATTAGACGGTTGTAGCAGCTTTTACACACAATATTTGGTACCCAATTTTCGTTCACTATAACATTTTGGTTGAAGCACATCTCGTATGTTTGAACAAAATCAGTACTGTGTTGAGACATATTGACCACAGCAGTAGCAAAAGCTATTTATATCTGGCTTGCACAGTTCCATATTCTGTTCAGTTTTGTTCACTTTTAAAAAACTGGAGAAAAATCACATTTACTGTCGTGTTCGTCGGCACTTGTTGAATGACAAAAATCACAGAACCAGTGTGAGAAAGAGAAGAAGTATAATGACAATGCATGTTTTATGTGAACATTACAGAACCAGTGTTGCCACATCAATATTTCTCTTTTTCGGCTTGTGAGTGTCAATGTTTTCTCCAAATAATGTTGTGCATATCTGGAGGAAATTTTTGAAATTCATACATTTACCTAATTGTGAATAAATGAGAAATGCGTGCATCGATTTTCATGATCTATGCCTTTTTTTGCTCATGAGTTATGTGACTTTACGCGAAAGTAATTAGTTTTGGCACTTTTTTCCATTTTGGATTTTTTATGAATTAAAAAAAAAAAAAATTTAATTTTTAGGCAACAAATACTTTTTTCCCTTCATACATTCATTTTTAACTTCGAAAGTGTTGCACATATAGGAAAACGGTATAGGAACAGATTAGAGAAATTGTAATTCTTAATTTTTCTAAATTTGTCTCATCAAAATCGGACAAGTGGTTCTCGAGTTATGTTAAACTACGTTTTTGCCAAAATGTTACAACTAAGCAAAAAAACATCAAGATAAGGAAAAAATTTAAGAGGTCATAAAAAAAAAACTGATACATACGAACGCCAAACCCTTTGAGGGTTTTACTATACTGACCTAGTACCATCACCCTGACTTGGAATTTCTCACCCCCCAGATTGGCTGTTGTACTATGTAACATAAAGAATTAACAAAAAGAAAAAGTAATGATTAATGAAATTATTAAACAGCATAACTATGTTACACATATTACGGGAATTTGGTCGACCTGCCTTTTGACGCCCAGAGTTTGTAATTTTCGGAAACGCTACCGCCCTCGATGCGGATGTCAGAAATATATATCTTGTTATCGATGTTGTTTTATGGGGATTTCAAAAAATGCTGCGCGCTTAACTATCTTAATATTCAAAAAATACATAAATAATAAGGACATTCAATTTTAAAGCTGAATTCATTTACCCACCATGCATGCATCCATCCATCCATCCATCCATCTGTTCTTCACTAAATTTTTAATATTATTAGAGCTTAAATATTGAAAATTTTTTTATATTCATTTTTTATATTTTGACAATTTCCATACTATTCTATAAAGTGCATATAATTAAACACTTTGTGTCTAATATAAAAATTTACACACAATATTAGTATTAGTAAAATATAAAAGTTTGAAAATAGTTTTATGTGCGTATTTCTGTAGATATCATTGTTTGAATAATATTTTTAAGCATATTGTGCTTTTATTTAAGTACTTTCTATATATTTCCATAAAAAATTTCATGCTTCATTATAGTAATTTTAAAAGCATTTTTTAGAGTGTAGTCTAATCTACCTATTACCTGTATACATATGGGCTTAGCTCAAGTTATGTACTTTTAATATCATGCATGTGTCCGCTTTGGCTTAAACTATTAAAACTATTTGTAAGCCAACGCAATTTCTATATTAGGTGCGTACCTTTATTTGTAACAGAGGATCTCAGGTAAGCATTACAGAATAAAAAACAAAAATCATATATAAACAATAACGAACAAAACAATAACAATAAACGGTTATACGTCATAAATTGCCCAAAAATGCAAAATGCAGCTGGAACTTTTTGCATTAGATAAAGGAATAATCAAAGAACTTATTTTGGAAAAATAGCAAAAATAACAAATATAGAAATTTATAGATTTTTTATTTTTAATCAAAGTTGAGAAATATTGAAAAAATGGATATCGATTTACCTGGACAAACACAAAGCAAACAGTACAATTTTTTTTATTCTTTCTTAATAAATAGATCTATTAATACAATCTTAGAGAATGACGATCTGATATCTAGTTTTCGAGATACTGTATCTCAAGCGAACCAAATTACCTAAAAATGATCTGTTTTTTTGAACACTGAAAATGAGTCAACTTTGAAGGGCTATATCTTCTGAACTAAAAATCTGCTTGTCATAAGAGTAGCATATTTGAAATCGTATTTAGGGACACATGCAATTTTTGATTTTTGTAACCTCACTTGTTCTACAGACGCCACTGTGTGTTTAGCACATAAGGGCAGAAGTCTCGATTTAGTATAGTACTCGCATTATAAACTTATGGATTTTTGCAAATAAAAAAAATCTTTATTTGGGGGAAAAAATTATTTCGTGTGGTTAATGAAATCAATTTTTTTTCCTTAAAAAAATAATGCAGTTCTTAGAAAACTAACAAAATATGTATTTTTTAAGCAAAGAAAACCATTAAGAAGGATTTATAATCAAAAACAAATAGATATATATCTTTTTAATTTTAAAATTTATGTGACTACTTTTTAAAAAAGAAGATTTATTTGGCATTAAGAATCGCCTTACTTTTTTACTTTCTGAAAATAAGTTTTTTTTTATAAAAGACCTATAATGGCGTGACAACACTGGCAACTGTGATTGAAAAAATTTAAAACTAATATTTTTTTAACATACTACAAGAACATATTATTAAAATAAATATACAAGATTTGTCAGATTCAGAGTTATGATTGTTTAAGTCATAACACAAGGTGGGACAATAAGTATTACCCTATTGGAAAGTGCTGCCATTTTTGCAAACTACATATTATCAAAGTAGACATGCGCGAAATTTATAGTGAATAAAAATAAATCGCTATAAGCATGCCTAAGCCGTAATATTTTGAAACTCAACGAAGAAAAGCATCAGGATTTGGAGGACATGTGCTCCCAAAAAGGACCCAGCGCATGCAATCTCGCGTCTCGATCGTTTGGCTTGAAGTAGTTAATGTACATCAGAGAACTGCAAAATCAACTTATTTCTTGATTTAATTATACACAAAAGTTCTTGTTCACTTTTAATAATTCAACAAAATTCACTGTAGAATAAAATACGCATCATGTTACTGAACGCGTAATTGGGATCAGTGTGAATCATCTGTCGATTATGTTTATTGCAAATGTAATCACTTAACAAAAAGTCAGCGTTAAATATATCAGAAAAAACAACAAACAACGCGTATGAGCTTATTCATAATAAAAACAAAATAGAAACACATTTTATAAGGGGGTGGTTTTGTAGAAAAACATTTTATACATGTTATATGTATATTAGGGTGGGTCTAAAATCCGCTTTTTTAGAATTTTTATTAGTAATCATAAATATTCTTATTTGTTTTGATTGGAAAATTAGGCAATATTTAACTTTAACCGGATTGGGCGAGCCTGAGATGTCGACCTAAATTAAAAAAAAAATTTCACAAAGAACAATATTTTTGGTATTCCTAATGAAAATTATAAAAAAAAACATATTTTGGACCCACCCTAATATACATATAACGTTTTTTTTACAAAACCACCCCCTTTTTATAGATAAGAAACTATTTTTGTTTTAATTATGATTACACTCATACACGTTGTTTGTTGTTTTTTCTGATTTATTCTACATCAAAATAATTATTGTTGGCTCGAATGAACAGAATAAAATCAATGGTTTAACAACGACCGATGATTATAAACCAGTGACAAAACAATCTGCACATCGTTTGATTGATTTAAAAACATAAACAAATATGTGTGTTGGAGTATATTCAGCGTTTGAACGCAAACACAATTTATTCTTGTGTTGATTGCGTATGAACGTTTTGCAATCAGCAAATGCAGTTCTCTGATGTACATAAACAAGCCCCGCACCATGAAGGAGCAGAAGTAGACAAAGTGGCACTTCAAATGCTGCGCACAGTTATATAAAATGTAATCAAAAGAGCCAAAATTTGCATTAACACCCTCGGCGGCCATTTGTCGGACATAATTTTCCACAATTAATTGAAACAAAATCAACAAGTGCAAATAAAAATAAACAGTTAATGCCTCATTTCGACTAAAATCGAGATTTCAGTGAAATGTACACTTTTCAGAATACAACACTTCGTTTCGTTAATTTTGTAGACTATCGTCATGAAAAAATGGCAAGGCTGGTCAACAGCCGACAAAAACAATAAACAAAAAAATCACAAAATAATGAAATAAGATAATCATTAAAAACACAATAAAATAAATTTAAACCCAATAAAAATATCAAATAATCAAAAGAACACATAATGGTTCTAATTTTTACTTTCGGCGGAGGAAAACAATACCAGCAAAATACCAGTCGTCCTTCTATCAACATTTATTAACATAATTAGCGTTAGATCTTCGCATAAAATATTGAAAATTGTACTGTGCCAAAGAATAAACTGATTTTTGGTAAAATTTTTAATTTGAGATTATTTTTTTGTCGGTTTGTTTACAAAAAACTGTGGTTGTCAAATCGAAATCTCGCTAAGTGCAAATGTAAACGGTGCAAATGTAAGCGAGATTTCCATTGAAATCTCGAAATTTAGAGGCAAATAACCTTAAACAAAAGTTATAGCGTAAGAAAATCAGATGTGGATGTATACACATCTGATTTTCGTTATCTACTGTAGTTTATTTAAAAAGTAATACGTAAAGTTTGTTTTTAAATGAAGAATCAATTGAAATTCATAGAAATATATTTTCTAACTATTTGAATTTGTCATTCAAAAAACAAACTATAAAAATTTACAGGCATTCAGTAGGAGTTAATATTTTCTGTTTATGTTTTCTGTTTCTAAAAATACAATTTCATATAATTCCTTTTTGTTTTTTTACTACCAAAATAGTTTGTTTATATACAAAATTATTTCAAAAAAAAAAATTAGAAGAAATTATTATAATATAGACACACACATAGAAAATAAAAATATATAAATCTGTGTGTGTTGTGTTTTGTAAAATTACATACAAATAAAAAAAATTTCAATTTGAAAAAAAGTACAAAAATCGTTTTTTTTTCTACGTTTCGACAGTTAAAAATTGACGGTTATTTTAAACGTCTTTCGATTGCTTTTCCTACTTTGGCGATTATTAAACAATGATTGAAAATAATCAACAAAATTGGCTGAATATAAGAAAATCAGTAGTCCTCTTTTTGATTGTATTTTCGATTAATTTAATATGTATTTTTTAACGATATAATATTGTGGGTGTGTTATAATGAAGCGAATATAATTTTGTAGCAGTGATCATGTTGCAACCATATTTTTTTCTGTGTTCAGGGAACACAGATTGATTAATTGATTAACCCTCCGATGAGTGACAGTTCTTTTTTTTTTTTTTTTTTTTTTTTTTTTTTCATATAAAAATTTTTTTTTTTTTGTTTTTATTGTTTATAACTAAATTCTACATACAAAAATAATTTTTTCAATTTTTTTAATTTTTTTTTTTTGCTTGAATTTTCTTAAGATTATTATAAAAAAGTTTAAAAATTATTGTTGTTGAGCGTGTACTTCTTGTCCCCCGCCCTGTGCGCAAGTGTTGCAGCGATGTAAAAGTGTGCTATGTTCTCCGCAAACAGCGTTGCCGCAGCCGAAGCAGTATGCCCGCGTTTTCAGCTGCCGCCCGTACTCAGAACGGCAAAGGCGACATGACGGTCTACTTGACCTAGCCGCAAACGACGGTGCATTGCCTTCCATCGATCTTGGAAATACCTGAAATGAAAAGAAAAATAAAAAACAAATAAATATATATTCTATTCTTGAAATTGAAGATGTTTTTCTTACTCTGACATCGAATGTTTCCATGGAAATGCATCGCAAATTCGAAGACATGAACTTTATTGCTTTCAAGGAAAGGCACAATATTCTAATTTCATACTACTAGCAATAAACCAGTTCTTAGAATTTTTTGTTTTTATCATCATCCCTAATGTCTTTGAGTTTAGGTCTTTGTGTTCAGAACAAGTAAATTATGTGTTGAAACAATAAAAAAATTATAATGATGCCCAAAAACATGCATTTATTAGTGAAATTCAGTACAAGGTCCATACGGACCTATTCACACGTCCGCGTATTATTCTCACTAAAACCTCAATAACTCCTAAAGTAATGATCCGATCGGCTTGATTTTTTTTCCAAAAGATGCGCAACAAAATTTATAGTGGCCGAAGTAGGAGTAATTTCAGTTTGAAAAGGCAAAAAGGTCCCTAGGGGCCTTCTCACTCATCGGAGGGTTAAAAAGTTGTTGATTTAAATTTCTTAGATTCTGGGTTAATTTTTTTAAGAATTTTTTTTTCTCAGATTCACACAGACTTTTTTTATGGAAAAATTATCGATTATTTCCTTAAATTTTTAGTAAAATTTTATGTAAAAAATGTCTTGAGTCCAATTACTAAATATATGGGAAACAGCAACAAATGTGTCAGTTAAAGTACACTGGTACCAACATTTTCATTTTCACAGATTATTTTTTTAAATTACCCAGTTTCTAAAATGCAAAAACATTAGATTAGTTTTAGTAAACAACAAGCTAAACACACGCACAAAGCAGAAATTTGTGATTGTTATGTGTTTGTGAATTCACCAGATTGGGTTCAACTTTTTGTAGTAAATTTCCTATTTCCCGAACAAAAATTTCTCTGAGTTTTTGTTAATAGTTTCTATTAATATTTCAAATACAAATTTATATTCTATAAAAAAAAATATTTTTCCAAACTTAGAACAACATTTAAAATAACCTTTTTATTTCTATTATTTGCTAATAAAGTTTAAAACAAATTCATTTATATATTATCAATATATTTCACTGCAATAAAGTGTAAATAAGCCAAGAATTTGAGTAAATACATTTAGACGGCCAATAATTTGTTAAACACAAATCTTTATTGAATCTTTATATTTAAGCCTTGTACTACAACATGATAATGAAGTGGTGGTTGAAAAAATATGGTTAGAAGTGGAAATAAAAAATAAATAACAACAACTATTATTAAGTGATGCTTACAATAGACTGAACGATGGCACATGTTGCAATATGAAGTCATGCTGTGTAATACAAATATTCTACTTTGTTTGTTAAGTAAGGACAGAAAAAAAAACAGAAACACAACTGAATGAATAAAATAAATATGTATTGAAAACAGCTGTTGTTGCGTGAATAATAATGAAATGGAAATAATAAGTAAAAGGTTACTGACACTTTCAAAGTTAAGCGAAGGCATCTGATGGCAAAGAGGCAAACAGAAATAAAATGTGTTATAATTTTAGAAATTTTCTAAGAAAATAATTTTTGAAAAAATAAATGTTTATCTTTGAGATTACAAAATTATCGATTCAGTAAAATTTAATTTTAGTTAATATATATATATTTTAAATTTAAATTTTATATCATGAACTTTTAAAATTGTTACCCTAATATTATAATACTTCTATTTGTCTGAGTCTCACTTTTGTTAAATTATTAACACACAAAAGAAACAATAAAATATATGAATTCTGGTGAAATGAAAATGTATACTTTGAATTGTAGGGTTTATTTGTGATATATATATATTTTTTGCATATTTTATCAGATGAAATGTCTTTTGTTTGTTTTAAATAATATGTATTTCAGTGTTAATTGTATTCATTCACATTCATTGTACCACAGGTGGTATGAGTAATTTATAATTCTAATTACTTTTGCAATATGTCACGTCACTCATACGCTTAGGTGTACAGCTTTGTTTTCATTGAATTTTTTCATTTATTCTTTTATACAGAAATATGCATTCATGCATACACACATACATATGTTTAATTAGAGTTGTACTAAACCGGTGAAAAAAAAAAATTATATATGATCTTATATATTTCTTTATGGTAAGTCATCCATATTCGTACATACTATAAATATTAACCTACATTTCCATATATGAGCGAATATGAAACATATATTCATATTGTATATGTGACTTGCTCCACGAAAAGGGACCTCTGCGCCGAAAAGAAGTTATTGAGAAAAACGCGTTTAAAAAAAGCGCTTCGTTTTTCCGTGTTTTGCGCATGGTTATGCAACTCTTCCTTCAACCTGATCATCTGGCGATGTATTTCGACTCTCTGGTACTTTGTATGATGTTCACTATGCAGTGTTGCCTCTATGAAAAATATTTCTAACAGTTAAAAACCTGTTTTTCCTAATTTTGTTTTCAAAATTACTAGAGCTATTTTATTCCTTATCAAATTATCAATGTTTTGGATTTAAGCCGATAGAATTAAATCTATTATTTATTGTTATTTAATTTATCTATTATTTAATTAATTTCAGGTTAAAATAAATCTTAATTAACGTAAGAAAATGTGTCTGGAAGATGAATTTCAGAGTGTTGAAGAACAATACTTCAGCGATTGTTTGGAAGAATGTTTACCTATAGTCAGTGATGAGTCGGATGCATTTTCATCGCCAGAAGTTTCAGAAGCGCTGCAATTATCTCTTCAAGATATTGAGGAAGAGCAAACTTTATCGCAGTTTTTAGAAAAACCTTGCTGTACGAATGGATGCAATACTGTAATTCCGGAAGAACGAATTGTTTTTGCAAGAAATAACTTTTTGGAATTGCAGAAGATGAACAAGATTTAGTTATTCTAAGCTAAATTCAGTCTGGGCATGACGATTTCAATGACGCCTATAAAGATATATTGGCGAAAATCAAGTATGGACGTAAGTCAACTCAAGACAGCTCAAAAGGTCACGTACTTTTTTACTTTCATCAGTTGCCCATCTGCCGCAAAATGTTTTTATTTCTACACGTTTGTGGACTGAAGAGGTATAAGAGTTTACTGGCACATTTCGATCGCCATGGTGTTGTGATGCGAATTCACGCATCGAAGAACAAACCCTGCCTTTGGTATTGAAATTTTTTTAAATTTCAAATATTATATACATATTCTGTTTATATCACATTTTTAAATTTTTTCATTAATTATGTTCATCTTTACAGGTGATTTGTAAAACAACTAAAAGACATAGAAACTTGCGGTTTGCGGCATTTGAAAGAATCTTTCAAAAAGTAAAAAAAAAAAATTTTCGGCGCAGAGGTCCCTTTTCGTGGAGCAGGTCACATATATATTTTTCAAATAAAAATTATCATATATTTTTTCAGAAAATTTCCTTTTTTTAAAAAAAATATTTATTAAAAAAATATTTGTAAAAACTATAATAGCATTAAAAAAATGTTCTATCAAACACACCCAAAAATAATGAACTAAAATTTAGACAAATTAACTTATTTGAGGAAAAAATTTAAATCAAAACGGCTCCAGACACTTTTTAATAAAATTTTCCTTTAAATTATTGTAACAAACAAATTTTACTTAAAATTTGTTCAAAATTTCTAAATTATTGAAAAATTTTACTACTCAGAGGTAAATTTTTATTTGTAAACAGCAAAATTTCCTCTTAATGAGTTCATCCTAAATTTTACTTTTAGTTAGGAAATATTTCCTTGGTTTTAAGAAAAATTTTATTTAAGTTTATAAAATAATATTTTTTCTAAAAACTAATACTAAACTCCCTAAAAATAATAAAATATTTTTTAACTTTAAGTTAAATATCAGTTCTTTTAAGTAAAAATTAAATTTATTTCAAACTGTTTCTATCAAGGACTGAAACCGAACCCGAACCCAAATAGGTTTAGGTTCGCTGTTTAAAAAAACTTTGAACCTAAACTCGCTGAACCCAAAAATTTATCCAGGTTCGGGTTCAAAAATTTAAAAAGTATTGTTGTTGTTCATGGCGTGAGAAATGTTTGATAGAAAAATCATAAAAAACATTACAATTCTTGCATTCCAGTTTGCAGTGCTTGACCCTATATCTATTCCTTTTAAGCAAATACTGGATCAATGCAGAGCTATTTTCAAAAAATTGCGCGAATACCGAAAATTTCTTCTTTAGCTAAAAAGCTAAACATGAAAGAAGCCGTACTAGACTGTCAAACTAGATGGAATTCCAGTTATGACATGGAATATTATTGGAATACAGAAGAATTACTGGATGCTGCATTTACTATGAATGATAAAATTTGGAATATTTGTGAAGAATTTGTAGAACTTTTTGCACCTGTTAAAAAAGTAACGCTGAAACTACAAGCAGAACAGATGACTTTAGGCGATTTTTATGGAATCTGGCTTAGAGCTAACGAAAGATGACAAAACAAAAACATTTTCACAAGAATTATATTTAGATATTATAAAAAGAGAAATCCACTTTGTTAATAATCCACTTTTGATTGCTAAAAAACATATTTTAAAAACAAATAAAATTTTCAAAAATTTGCAAATGGAAAGAAAAGGAGACAATTTTATGAGAGAATCAATATCTTGTTCTTCAGCAGATGATGAACGATTTTCTAAATCAAATTCTTTTAATAAGAGGACCTTTGCAGTCGTGAAATTCATTTTGTTGCCACAAAGAACAAATTTAAAAGAAGAAAACTTGAAAAATATATTAAATATAAAATTAAACGAAAATTTCTTTGAAAAATAAATAAAATTCCTATTGAAAAAACATTTGTACTTATTTTAAATGTTGAACGGAACTCTAAACCGAAACGAACCCGAACCTTAACTTTTTATTTCGATTAACCCGAACCCGAACCTGAACCCATTTTATCAGGGTTTCAGTCCCTGGTTTCTATGTAAAGCTAATATATTTTATCATATATTTTAAAATACTTAACACTTATTGTGTAAGTATTTTCCCACTTTCGGAGGACATCCGCTTTGTGAGGGCACTGCTTTCAACAAGCTTTTTGCTACACATTTTTATCTTTAAATTAAATTGAATTATACTAAAATCTTGTTTAAATAATATTAATAATGTTAATATAAATTAATTTCCATTAATAAAAATATAAACATATTAAAAAAAATTACTGCAGGATATCCAGAAACGTAATAAATTGTAATAAAGTCAGTTCCTTTTCGTAGTTAATTAACGGTTCTGCTTGAGATAACTACAAAAAGGGACGACCTAGGTAGTACACGTCATCTGGGGCTAATGAACACTGGGGGTCCTTTGTCTTCTTAAATTAACTTATTTCAGGAAATTGTTGCAAAAATATAAAACACACAGTTACATTTCTTGTTATTATTGGAGAATGGAAAAATGTCATAAGTTTATTTTATGGCATTTTGAGCTTAAACTTTAATTTTCATATACAAATTTCGACTTTTTTATTAAGTGAACAAAAAAAAATAGTTTTAGTACCTTCGATAAACATAAAGTTTAATAGGCGCAACGTCAATTATAGGACAGATATTATGCCGTAATGTGTAAAATGTGCTTGCGAAATTTTGTATTGTAGTCAGCAAACAAAATTATTACATAAAAGCGCAAATTCGAAATTTTTAACCTTTTGCTATACTTTATACTTTAATTTGTTTTCTGAAATAATATTTTTTTTCTTTAAAATTAGGAAAACTATCTAGCTTGTTTTAAATTGATTGTTTTTTGTTTTTTTTTAATATTGAAAATAAGACACGTTTTGCCACTAAATTTTTCCTCAATTTAAAAAAAATTTACTCAAGTTTTTTTTTTTAAATTTCCCAAAAATTAGAAAATTTTTACTTGAAAAAAAATATTATATTTTATTAAAATTTATCTGATCTAAGTTGCATACAAATTTTTCCTAGAAATCAATCAATTTATAAAAACAAATAAGTTTTTATTATTATATAGGAAAAACATATTACTTTCTGTTTTTAATTGCATGATATAATTTTGAGAAAACAATTCTTAAAAATTAGAAAGTGGTAGACTTAAAAACTAATTTTAGAAATGGCTTTTTAAAATTTAGTTAATTTTACTGCACGCGAAAAAAAATTAACACAAATAAAGTTAGAACTACTCGTAAACGGAAGTCAATTTTGTTCTAATTTTTTTTTTAACTAAACATAGTTTTATTATAGTTTAGTTGGAAAATTTCTTAAAACTACGATATTTTTTATTTAATAAACTTTTTATTTCCTAAAATCAAAAAATATTTCTTAGGAAAGATATGAACTATTTCTAAGTACAAGGTGGCGCAAAAGTATTCCTCCTATCAGAAAATGCTATAAATTTTGCGATTGGCCCCTAATGTCAGTTCTGTTTTGACATTTGTGTAGTAAACACATGCGAAATACACGTTAATAGACAATGTTACGCTACACTGCTCCAGAACGCGGAATATTGGTGACTATTTATTTGAGCAATAATGAAGATGATTTTTCATTAAAAATAATCATGAGTGATGAGGCCCATTTCCATCTTAGCGGGTACGTAAATAAGCAAAATTTTCGCTTCTGGGGCACTAAAAATCCGCGTGTAACCCACGAAGAGCCATTACACCTGCTCAAAGTCACTGTATGGTGTGCTGTTTTCGCTAGAGGAGCCATCGGACCTATTTTCTTCAAAGACGTCGCGGGCCAAACGGTTACTGTGAATGGTGAGCGCTACAGAGCAATGATCAACGAGTTCTTTTTGCCGCAACTTGATGAATTGGAATTGGAAAACATGTGGTTCCAACAGGACGGTGCAACGCCACACACTACACGTGCCACAACCGATATGCTGAAGGATGCATTTCCCGGGCGCCTAATCTCCCGTTTTGGCTATTTGCACTGGCCAGCAAGATCGCCTGATTTGACCGCTCCAGACTTTTTTTGTGGGGCTTTTTAAAGTCGCGGGTTTTTATGTCAACAAGCCTCAGACTCTTGCAGCTCTTAAAGACAATAACCGTCAGAATGTGAAGACCTATCGGCGGAAGTTTTGGCCAAAGTAATGAAAAATGCCATAAAAAGGGATCAAATGACAATCAACTGTGGCGGCGGCCATTTACATGACATCATATTCTCGACTTGATGTAAAAAAATTAAAAGACCAAATAAAAATAATCCACAAGAAGAATCAAAGTTTTTCATTTTTTTTTAAATTACAGCCAAAAAACATCGGAAGGTTATTTTTGCGCCACCCTGTATATAAACTATTCCATTTTTACTCAAACTTATGAATTTTAATAATATGCATATATTTTAAACCTATTCTGGATGGTTTTCTGGCGATATCGTCATTTTAGCTTCCAGAAAATATATCGGTGATATTTTCGACACTTTCTTTTACCTTCTAGATGTTAAGCTAGCAATATATTTATCTTCCAGAAGAACTGCTTTCACATTGCTGTGAAGTAATGCATTCGGGGCACATTTTCCTACAACAATTTTCTTCCACCATGTTTGCTGGGCATCAATTAATTTATATGGATTTACTCAAGTTTCTAAAAGGAAATGTACTTTATCACATAATGTGTTCATAAATGTTAAACTATTGTAAATGTTGTATTATTTATACATAACTCTCTCTCCAAAATTATGAAGCACTTAACTTTTTGTTTTAATATAATTAACATACAGACAAAACTGCCATTAGACTTAATAAATTTAAACTATTCATTTAGAAAAAAACAGAACAAAAACCAGACAATATACTTAACAATTTATAATCAAGATTAAATATGTCAAAAGTAATGAGAACTTCAAAATTCTGGTTGACAAGATAAAATATTTTGATAACAGCTCAAAAAACATTAAAATGTTATTAGAATACATAAATTCTAAAAAAATTTCACTTTTATTTTTACGTCAAATATAACAAAATGTTCCACAAGAGTTCAAAGATTTTGCCAAATGAACCGCATGTGGCAAGTATAATGGATCATTAAAATTGTCGGCCCCACAAACAGCCACAAAAAAAGAAAACTATATATTAACTATATTTGTATTAAAGCACGCACTTCATAAAAATTTTGCCAGTCAAAACCGTCTGTTTATTTTTAAAATCTTTAACCAGAAATTTTTTTTAAGTTTTAGTTACAATGATTTTTATTATACGAGGAGCATACCGGCAATTTTTGCAAAATGGCATTTTTACTTGTAAATTTAGCAAAAGAAATAATTTTTCTCATATACGTTGTTATTTTTTATTTAAATTGTCGTTAGTAAAATGAATTTATGTCAAATAGTTTTTTTCTGTTGAATTTTTAAAGAATATCCCAAAAGCAAATAACAAAGCGTGATGTTCTGTCAAAAATATTTAAAGCTTCCTAAAAACGTCGGATGTACAAATTAAAATGTTGAAAAATGTAAGATTGACATAATGTTCTAGTATGAAGTTGGCTGCAATTGAACTTCAACTAACAAAAAATTATTGTTTTCTTTTGTTTTGATTATTTCGTCGAGTCATTTTAGAATGCTAGAAA
Organism: Eustalomyia histrio; assembly: GCA_949748255.1. Taxonomy (NCBI): domain Eukaryota; kingdom Metazoa; phylum Arthropoda; class Insecta; order Diptera; family Anthomyiidae; genus Eustalomyia; species Eustalomyia histrio. The sequence continues at coordinate 19,778,946 of OX456525.1, forward strand.
CAAAGCAATTAAACAAAAGAAAATTTAATCCAGCTGCCATTCCAGAAAATATAATGTTACATATAATGAATTACAGGCATCTCTGGTCATTGGGATGACTGTATTATAAGAAATCTTCCATCAACATTTAGATGCAAAACAGGTATGTGTCAATTGGATTCCATATAAATTTAAATATTTTCAAATTAATTGCTCATTAGGCTGATTTCTATTTGTTCCCTTTCATTCAAAATAAATTGCGCGAAATGCGATGTAAAATACCCGAAGAAGCAATCAATCAGTTCAAAATATACGTTTCTGAGATACCAAATTCAGAAAGGAAAAAATTCTTCGAAAACCATGGTTTTTAAGAATGCAAAAGTCTACAGATCATAAGCAAATATAATAAATTGTTTTTTTTTCTACACACAGAAAATAAATTTGTTGGAATTTTATAGCTATTACACTCAGCAAAAAAAGTCTGTAATGGCAACTGAAAATTTTGCTGTTATTACGGGAAATTTTGCATAATTGAGCCAGAACCGAGGGACGGATGGGGTAATACTTCGACCCGGGAACGAGGTATTACCTGATTTATCTACCGATTCCTGGTTCCCTACACGAGAACCGTTGTTTATTCTCGTTTGTAGTAACCCAGCAAAAAATATGGTAGTCATTCTGTGACTATAACTTCTTTCATTGCTTCCTAAACTTCAGTTAACATTCTTTTATGATTTTTTGGTGTTATTTTAAGGCAGTTCCAAAAGCATTCATGTGTTCATATTTCAAATGCAGTGATCTGGATATAAACCCGATGCATATCTTAAAATATCACTCTTCATTACTTATAAAGCATAAGTTATAGTATATCGTATATTTTTTTGAATCTTAAGCATTTATTCAAATTGAGAAAATAGTTCCGATGAACTTTTTTAATTTTTTTATTAAATCATTTTTTATATTTTAGTTTAAAATTTCATGAGGGTTAGAATTTGTGCAGTTCTACAATTTGTATAAATGTTTTGAAAAATCAAGAAAATCAGATTTTTTGGACCTTTAATTGAAACTAGCTGGCCTGTCATTTACATTTTTCAGCCTCAAATATTTATGTCGACGCAATCTGTGCATTTTTACATTATGTATTTTATTTAACACTACATCATTCCCAGGTTTAATTCAGAATTTACCAAAACAATTTTTAAATTGCCTAAAAATTATTTCAAATTGCCCAAAAATGTTTTAAAATTGTGTAAAAATTATTTAAAATTGTTCAAGAATATTTTAAAATTGTCTAAAAATGTTTCCAAATTGTACAACCAGTTTTTAAATTATCCAAAATATTTTAAAATTTGTCTAGAAATTCATTAAATTTTTTGAAAAATGTTTCAAAAATGTTTTTTCACTAATGCAGAATTATTTATTTGTTTTAATAAAGAGTATTTCTATATCAGGGCATAAATTTCGCTTCTTTAAACTTATTTTTCTGCATTCTTCTAAATTAAATTTTCAAAGCTTAAATACCAAAAATTATATGAACATTTTCCACTCATGCATCAGAATATCAAATCCTTGTATTATCATTGCTTCCTTAGAGTAAAGTATGAGTAATTCTAGTAGCTACATTTGAATACTTCCATCCTATGACACGCTAATGTTAAATTCATCGATAAAACCATCAAAAAAGAAGTAATGCCTTTGCCATACCCAGCAAAATAAGAGCTGAGGAAGAAGTAGTTTAACACTACATCTACTGAACACGAAGTTGTGAAAATTTCGGTGAATCATTAATAATTTTAACATTGGCGTGTCATTGGGAGGAAGTAGTTTGGTTCGGTGCTATGAAAAATCGATGAGCAGATGAACTTTTTCATTAGTTTACGGAAATTGTTAAATATAGGGACTACAAAATAAATATAGGGAGTGGCTTTTTTTTAAGTTAAAAATGTAATTTTGAACACGCCAAGAATTATTATTCCGACCAGGACAAAGTGAATGTCTCTGGCATGCAAAATATGTTTTCAATAAGGCATTTAATGACTTAATGAATTAACCATTTATGGACTCATTAAATAATTGTTTTTTTTTTACTAGTAGGGGTTAATATGAACATTTTGGAAGTTGTTTAAAATGACTTCTTACAAATCGAAAAATTTGCACTATTAACTTCTTTGAATGTTCTGAAAAAGAGATTCGTAAAGAATAACATCCATTTTATTTTGCTGGGTAGTAGTGATGCTTTTATTGCTTCTTTGGCAGCTTCATTTTTGCTGGGAAGTTGTATTATTCAAGTACGGGAACCACTGTTTATCCCCGTTGGTTGCTAATCAATCGAACTAACCGAGCCGAAGCTCTTTCTAGAGTTTGGTAAATATTACTTTCGGGTAGTGCCGAACATATACGATCAAAACTCGCACAGTGTTTTATAGTAAATCTTGCTATTCGAACACCAAAACGTGGTTTCCTCTAAATTCGTGTCGTATTGTCGGCCATCGTTGTAAAGGGTTTGGTTATCGTGTTTTTTTTATAATTACCTCAAAGGAAGCAGACCTTTGGCGAATCTGGATAGCTGACCTATACCCCAGCTGGAAAATAAACTGCATCACAACACTTGTTACACCTTAAAGCTGCTAATTTCTTTTGAAATTGCCTTACGAATTCAAATATACATATTTTTTATTAAACATTTTTATTTATTTTTTTCAAAAAAAATTTAGACAAAATTAAAAAAAAAAAAATCAAAGGCTTAAAAAATAGTTAAAACAAAAGAATTTCTCATTTTGTTTTAATTTGCTAATTTTTGTTTTGAAAAATATTTTTAGTAAATTTTTGGATTTTAAGGTCAAATTTTAATTGTTTTAAGGGCTGATTTTTAGAACTAAAAAAATCGGTTGTGATGTAACATTTTAAGGCATTTTAAGTTTGTAAGTACAAGTTTTAATTATTAGAAATAACTTTTCTTCAATATTCACTTTTTTAAAATTAGTAATTTTTTTTTGCCACTATTAGCAAATTGGTTTTCAAAAATCTGTAAAATGATTTCTGATATTAGCAATGAAAATTTGTAAACATTCTGTAAAAGTTGTGTGATTTGTAAAAAGTAAATATCAAAAAAAATTACTTAATAATATATTTTTTACTAAAAATCAGTACACAAATAGTAAAGTAGGATTGAAAACCGTTTACAATTTTTTCTACTAACTTTTTTTCTGAGTGTACCAAAATTATATCGTTATTAAAAAAATTTAATTGTATAACCGAAACAGTGTCACATCTTGCAAAATATAGGTTTTCTAATTAATATAGAAAAAATTGTCCTCTACATTACCTTTAATAACCACAACCAACAATTTATCGAAGATTTTGTGATTTGAACAGAATATTTGCAGCAAAAATTTAATATTAGTTCTGTTTTAATAAAAACTATTGCCCTATCTAAAATATTAGTTTTTCCAATCAATTTGAGTATAGTGTCAAATTGTTTATCAACATTATTAGTGCAATCAACCATTAAATTCCACAATTTTGGTAATTTTAATAAAATATTAAGATTAGCAACCGAAATTGTTATAATAACAAAATTTTGAAATGTATTAAATTTTTGCTTTATTTATATTCAAAATTAAACAATAACTTAATGTAAGTATCTGTGGTGCAGTGGGTAGAGACACAACCTGCTAGTCTTAGGGTTCTGAGTTCAAAGCCTTTGGAATTTTTAAACATTTTTTTAAAATATATTTTTGTTATTGACTAAAATTAAAAAAACACACTTTATTTTCTGTTGCGACTGCTATGTAATTTTTAAATAAAAATATTAAAATTTTAAACCTTAAAAATATTCAAGTTTAAAATTTGACTAGAAAACATTTAATACAATTTGGTAAAAATATTCGAGTTGACCCTCGTACCATAGTAAGAGATTTTAACGCAAACAATTATATAAATATGTTAACGAAAGTATTATTTTTGCTTTTGTATACAAAAATATTCTAAACAAATATTTTTTGGCAAAATGAAAATAAGTTTTCTTAATAAATATTTAATTTGCTATGGGGCAGAAGTAAGAGTTTGTATAGTCATTCAAAAATTAAAATTATTTATATTGCATTGGAATTCAATTTGTTGTGATGTACCAGTTAACGCGTTGAATTCTTACACAGTAGGTAATCAAAAAAATAATATGTATGAGTTTTCTATCCCTCAGACATATTGTTTGTGTTCCCCTACACTCAGAAGAAAAAGTTAGTAGAAAAATTTGTAAACGGTTTTCAATCCCACTTTACTATTTTTGTACTGATTTTTAGTAAAAAAAAAATATTATTTAGCAAATCTTTTTGCTATTTACATTATACAAATTCCGGAATTTTCAGAGAATATTTACAAATTTTTGTTGCTAATTTCAGAAATCATTTTACAAATTTTTGAAAACCTGAAAAAATTACTAATTTTAAAAAAGTGGATGTTCAAGGAACTGATATTTCTAATTAAAACTTACATCTACAAACTTAAATTGCCTTAAAATCTTACATCGATTAAAAAAAATGGATCGAAAGTAAATATACAGACTCATGTCTAAAAATAGGACATCCACTTAAAATAGCACTAAAAAGTTATTTTAGTTCTAAAAATCAGCCCTAAAAACAATTAAAATTTAAACATAAAAGTAAAAAAAAAATATATATATTTTTTTTAAAATATATTTTAGATAAAATTAAAAAAAAAAAATCACAAGGCTTCAAAATTGTAAAAACAAACGAATTTATTATTTTGTTTTAATTTGCTAATTTCTGTTTTGAAAAATTTTATTATTTTCTTTATACTTTTAAGTTCAAATTTTAATTGTTTTTGGGAACTAAAAGAACTTTTTAGTTGGATGTCCTATTTTTAGACATTAGTCTTTATATTCACTTCCGATCCATTTTTTAAAAAAATTTTGATGCTCAATAAAAAAATAAATTTGAAATTTTGTTCTAATTTTAATAATATTAATAAAATTAAGTATTTTTTTTTTTTTTGCTGATTTTAGCAAACAGATTTTAAATTCCACTTTACAAAAAGTTTACTAAAACTTAGTAGCGGCAGCTAGATTTTTCCACAAATTTCATTGTACTACACGCCAGCAGACATGTGTTGCTAAGATTAGCAAAAATACCGCAATGCTCAAATTAGCAAAATTGCCCGTAATAACAGCAAAATTTTCAGTTGTCATTACAGACTTTTTTTGGTGGGTGTAGCACCTAACTCCACTGAAGTAAAATAACACAAAAAGGCTAGGAATTAAATAGCTTCAACAAGTTCGCCAACTATCCACTAGAATGCGCTCAACAGCTATTTCACGATTTATCATCTCATGCAATTAAATTGTTGCCATATTTGAAGACCTTCATCTGTCGCCATCTTTCATCTCTTTTCTATCCCCTTTCCAAAGAAAACAACACATTAATTATTAGGAAAAATTTCCTGAGTGTTCCTTCTCTTTAAAAAAAAAAATAAATAAAAACAATTCGGGAAAATATTATATTTTCTATAGTGTATCAAACATCAAAAATGAATAAGAGGAATTTTTAAATTTTATTCTAGATTATATTTAAATTTACAGATTTCATTTTAACCGCCTGGTCCATTGTGCCATCCAAAAACCAACAATTCATAACTGGCATATTTGAACTAGTAGACGCTTAGAAATACCCACACGCAGACATTCTTTGTACATTTCGAATACAATTTTAGCTATTTCTGCCAAACATTTTATGTTGCGGTTGTTAGTTGGGTTGACTTTTTTTGTTTTTTGAAAAACTAGAGATCTGGAGGTAGTAAGTGTGAACAAATGTTTATTTTAGTATTTTATTTTTTATTAAAATTTTTGCAGACACATTTGCATGCAAAACATAGTAAAATTATGGGGTTTTCGCCTCAAAAAAAAAAATATATATATAAAAAAATATTGAATGGATAATATTTAGGTATTAGATTTACTAAATTAGGTTCTATATTAGGTGTGAAGTTATGTTATAGAGACAATACATATTTGTGATTTAAATTTATTGTAGGTTATATAAAATTAAATAGAAAATCATTTTATTTTTTTTTGCCCTTTTTTAAGGTCTCCTTACTCGAACTCTTAGATAATGATGATGGAATTACGATATGAAACAAAAAGATAACTAAGATTTGAATTCTTATCTAGCAGTCTGAAAAGCACTTCGTGAAAAGTGGTATAAAACACAAACAAAAACCAATATAGGAGAATGTCGAAACATCCCTTACCTCCTTTAAAATTAAAAAAGCATTAATATGTATATATGATTTTCAACCTCTTTATACACACATAATTGCTCGAATGATTTCAAATGCCCAAATCTGGAATAAAAAATCATTCGATTAATTGTATACAATTAATCAAAATTGGTAAAAAAAAATACAAAACTGCTTTAAAATCATGTTTTTAAAGGCTGCATTCGAAATATCCTTTTCAAGCCATAATATTCGAAAGTTTTTTAAGAAATCTACAAATAATTTATTTACAATAATATTTAAGATACACAAGATTGTTTAAATTTACAAAAACAACATAGTCTATGTGTGTGTTTGTATGCATCATAGTGTATACACATCAGTGTTGACGGATAAGGGGATTTGGCTTCAGATTTGAAAATTTATTGATAATAAAAAACTAAATTTTTATAGATTTTTCAGATCTTATCGATCGAAAGCTATTTCTGCTAAATTAATGACGTATTGGTTTTAATGCAGAGCTTGATAATTCATTTTATTTCATTTTACTAATTTTATGAATCTATGAATAAATTATAATCACTTCATATCAATGATTCAATTTTTAATCGATTGAATAATTTATTTTGTGATTCTGTTCGCGAACGATTTTTGGTTATTTGCTTTGTTAACACTTTAATCAATTAATTCAAATTTATTCTCTGAATTTGATATTAATTGCATAAAATTAATTAAACAATGAACAGAATTTTGAAAATCGATCCGTTAAAAATTTAATCAGATTTTTAAAATTAAATCAAGGAATGATATTTTTGAAGGTCTATTTTAAAATTTAAAAAAATGTTTAAAATTTGAATTTGTTAAAATTAAAATGCTTTCATGATGCCACCATTTTTTCTGGAATATTTATTTTAAATTTTTAGCAACCAAAATCTTCGATCATTTTATCATTTTAGAAAAAAGGAAAATTTAATTTTTTAACAATTTGTTAAGGATTTTTGGGTATTTTAACTTTGAAAATGGGAACATGAGAACAAACTTTTTTGGCAACAGTGTGATTAAAAAAATAATAAAAAATATAAAAAAAAATTAATTGATGTAACAAATTCTTTTGTTGGTTCAAATATTTTTATTGAAACTTTTTTCTGTGTATAACAAAACATTTCGGTTTTCTTTATTTAGTTGAAGAATCCATACAGCAAACTTTTATGTTGAATTTTGTGATCCTATCAGGCAAACAAATTCAGTAGAGCAATTCTAAAAGTTTCTTAACGATTTTGCTGATTTTGTTAACTAACGATAATTGTTAGTTGAGTTATCGAAAAAGCAATTCTGTTTTTTTTTTAATTATTGACAGGAGATACCGACAAGAGTTGTTAATTTGAAATTTATTTGCTTTAAAATTTTATAAAGTACCGACAAAAACATACATTACCCTTTTGCTTACAAAAAAACACAAAGTAATGTATATAAAATTAGATTTTCAAAAATATTTCAATTATTACTTTACATTTATAAATCATATATTACGTAATCAATAATGACTTACTTATAACTTTATGCTTGAAAATAATGAAAAAGGTAACGAGCTATCATTACAAGGTAACGCATGAGAATATCGCACCCATTACCAAAGTTTTGCTGGGTACCGAATTTTGTCGTTAAAAAAGTTACGAAACTACACTACAGAGCTCGAAGCGAGCAGGAAAACTATTTCAGATGTAGTAATTTTTTCTACAATAAAGTGATATTTTTTTTTCATCAAAATTCGATAGGAATTATAAATAAATATTCGGTCAAATGTACTAAATATGCTGTTCAATTATGTTAGTCATAACTGCTAATGTCGATAGTTGTAACAAAATAATGTGATGGTACACTCAAAATAGTTTTTAGTTTAAATTAACTAAAAATGTAATTTAAAATAAATTAAAAATCCCTTATAAATCGGTCTTCTAACTTTTCATTTAAATCAACAGAACGTTTATTTTTAAATGTTATAAATTAACTTACAATATCCGTTAATAATAATTGATTTTTCATATGTTTTAACTGTTAAAAAACTAACCACAAATCTGTAAAAACAAAAGATATTTCCATTCAACTAATTAACTACAAAATCCGTAAAAATTAATAATTTTGTTTCTTTAACTGTCAACAAATTAACTACAAAATGCATAAAACTAAAAGATATTTCGTTATTTTAAACGTCATAAAAATTAACTACAAAGTTTGTAAAAATAAACGACTTTTCATTTATTTTGTTTATTTTAACTATCAGGCAATTAACTATAAAAAAAAAACATTTTTTAACAAATCATTTTAAATCAAAATATTAAATGTAACAAAAAATTCGTATTTATATGTAATTTATTTTTTAAATAAATTTAATTTGTATTTAACTATTTAATAATTTCAAAACAAATGTACGGATAATTGTTTATATAAACTACAGTTAGTTACTCTTAAAATATTTCGAGTATACATGTAACTCAGTGGCGTAGCTTAGCTAGCAAAGGGCCTGTGTGCAAAACATCAAATTGTGCCCCTAACAAAAATCATTAAATATTTTTTTTTAAATTACGATTTATTTATATTTTAGCTTTTTTACCATACTTGGTATTTTTTTATTGGCATTGAAATTTCATTAGCAATTATTGAATAATGCTGACGCCAAAATTACAATGAAATTTTCTAACTTGCTCTACATAGGGTGTTTTATAAAATGGATCACTCGGGATATCTCCGGAACCAGGTCTATATTTATTAACGCAATTGTTATGGTAGAGCAAAAATTTTGCTCGTTTCGCCCTATCTTGTTTAGTTTTTAAGATACCGGCCAATTTAAAAAATGACGAATATATCCGAATCCAAGCGAGATTGCCCAAATTTTTACAAAGTTCGTCAGTTTTGCCCTAAATCGTCTAGTTTTCGAGATACCGGCTATTTCAAAAAATTACCATTTTACAAAATGGCGAACATCTAAAAAAATAAGCGAGATTTGCAAGTCAATTTTAAGGTTTTTTATTTTGTTTTAATTCGCATATCAAATCAATCATAGAATTATGTTTGAAATGATTTGATTCAATTGAATCAAAAAAGATTCAAATGATATTGATTAATCAATTATGATTTTAAATCTGATTTAATGAATTGATTTATAAAATATTGAATCAGCTTTCTGGAGAATTATTTTTTTCGCGAATTAATTCAATAAAGATTTGTCTTTTTACAGGTATGCATAACAGTGCTGTGATTTTTATTTGAAACTACTTAAGTACACAAATAAATAAATTCTTAAAAAATCAATTTACTACTCTCAAGGGCAATGGCCCTTGTGAAGTGCACCTTGTGAAGTGCACCACCCAGTGACCATTAACTTACTTCACTGATGTAACTACCTCAATTCGGTTGACGCACCCGATCTGCTCTTTGTCTGTAGCACGACCTCTAGCGGAAATATTTGCAACGAAAGTAAAAACGTTTAATTCTTTAATAAATCCAGATTATTTTTTTTTTAAATAAATTTTGCATTTGTTCTCTAAATTTCAATCGCCATATATAATAAAGACTTTTTAAAAAATTTTATAACTAATGATTTTTTTTTAATTTTTATTCTCTTATACTTCTAAGCTTTTTAAAGCTTTCGACAGTGAAATTTTTAAATCAATTATTTTTTATTGTAGCCAAACTTGTATACATTTTATGATTTTCATTGTGTTTTTATATTAATTACCGATCCAAATATGTATATAGGTTTGTGAAGTAGTGTCGTCATATGACGATGTTAGGTTTAAGGTTAATTGTTTGCATTTGAAAAAAAATTTTACGAAAAAACTGTACCATCATAGTACATCACAAAATAAAGTATGAAATCAGTGTGTTCGATATACATACGAGGGCGGATCAATGAGTCCGTGGCTTTTTAAATGAAACACAGTTTTTTTTGCAAAACAAATTTACTTTCAACAATCTATTTTTAGCTTAATACACTAAGTCCAAAGTTTCTCCAATTTGTATATACCTCCCAAAAAAATAGGATTTTTCGAGGTCCATAAAATAGGCATTTGTTTGATCAATAATTTCATCGTTGGAGCTAAATCTCTTTTCACCGAGCCATTTCTTTAGGTTTGGAAATAGTCACTGGGGAATAAATCCGGAGAATAAGGCGAATGAGGTACCAATTCGTGGCCCAATTCATGGAATTTTGCCATTGAGACTAAGCACGTGTGCACCCGTTAAACACGTGTGCACCCGTTATGGTCAATTGAGAGCGAACGCCGCACCCATCTTGCAGACAGCTTTCTTGAATCCAACTAATCATTTAAAATCGAAACCACACTGCCATATGAAATGCCTATGACATCAACAATCTTTTTTTTTTTAATTTTCGATCGGCCAACACGATATTGTGCATTTTTTCGACATTTTCAATTGGCCGTCCAGAACGTTCAGTGTTATTTGTACTTGTGCGACCACAACGAAAGTCGGTAAACCACTTTTTTACCATTGAAATCGATGGTGCCGAGTCCCCATAGTATTTATCAAGCTTTTCCTTGGTTTGATTGACGTTTTTTTTTCGCAAAAAATAATGTTTAATGAGAACCCGAAATTCATTTTTTTTTTCCATTTTTAAAAAAATCCACGAGGTTGTATGTTTTGAACAGCTGTTAAACGCAAAGTAAATGACGGAACTTGCTCAAAAATTGACAGTAGTCTATTAACAGGTGATAGTTGATGGAAGCAGTGTTGCATTTCATATAGCTACGAGGGAAGTTCGAAAAGTCACGCACTTATTTATTGATCCGCCCTCGTATGTATATAGAAATGATGGTAGTAACCTTTTTTTATTTTAAAAGTTAAGATTTTGTCTGTCTATATTATTAAGGTAAATAAAAAAATTATGGAAACAAATTTCTCAAGTATACAATATTTATAGAATAATAATAAAATTTATCTTTTCATTAGGAAAAGTTTAGTAACCTTTAAATGTTTTCCCATTTTGTTTGTCACACAAACAATTTGTGACAACTTATTCCCCAATGAAAAGGTTCTTTTCAATACTAAATAGCAAAAAAAAAAAAAAAAAAAGCAGAAGGATACAAACAAAAAAAAAAAAAAATAACACGTATTTAACAATTAAAATACAATCACCTTAACTCAACACCAATACCAAAACCAACACCTAAATTACCAAATCAATTTTGTATGGCTTTTATTCATAAAGACAAAAATCTGTTGTATTCAACGAATTTTCGAAAAAAAAAACAAAATTATGAAGCGTCAATAAACCTTATAAAGTAACGAACTTGGAATAAATTATGATTAAAAAAAAAAGGTTGAAGCATGCAACAAGTTGTTTTTTTATGATTTTCATCATTAAACAAATGGAAATTTACTTGAAGATGTACATTTTTATTATAAAAGAAACAAAAAAATTATTATAAAGAAAATATTACCAACTGATGGTTGATTAAAATGTAGGGGTTATTGTTGTGGGAAGAGTTTCTCATTATATTTTGGATAAAATGAATTTATCTCACACCTATGATGAGAATAGATTTTGAAAAAGAGAGTGGTTATCATTTACGCATGTATTATTTTAAAGGCAAAAGCAGTAATTTATCTACACACAAATAAGGAGAAAAATAGTGGGAACAGTTCTAGGTTAATAAAAGAGAATATAATATAAAACATAATCTATAACTTACGGTATAAAATAGTTTTTACAGTGTTGCTCTTAAATAAATTTTTAAAGTAACATTTGAAATTTAATAAAAAAAATTCACACTAGTTGCTCTTTTAAAAATTTATAAATTAAAAAAATTAATTTTTTATGACTCTACTGGTCTCCGATTTTTCTAATTTTTGATGGGTTAGTAGCAATAAGTGAGCAATGAAAAAATAAATTTTTCTGGAAAACAGCATTTTTTTATAATAATTTTTTACTTTAGTGATACTTAAAATATATAATATTAAAGAGAAAATAAAGATGATTTTTTTAATAAAAAATGTAATATATTTTTTAATTTTTTATGAAAAAAAATCAACATAATTTTTTTCCGTAAAAAACATAGAGGATTTTGATATTTTTAGCTTAACCCAGAAAAAATTTAGTAATAGCAGCTCGTTGCTTTTTGCATTATCAATAATGACCTACCCCTACCCACTGCATTACTTCTAAAGTGAAAATAATGAGTTACTAATAATATGTTATACAGCAATTTATATGTCATCTCAGCTCCTTGCATACTACATTACTTTCAATGTTAAAATAATGAGTTACTAATAATGCATTTTAACTACTTATTTTTGTCAGTTAAAATTTCTTTTTAGTTTTGTTATTTATTTTTTTTTAAATATTTCTGTTTTTTAATGATTTTCATTTGAAAATGGGATTTTTCCAATACCATTTTGAATTGGAATTTTGAATGAATTAATTTGAAAATTATTTTTGTGAATTTAATAAAATATATGTTCATATGTTGTATTTAAGTTTTTTTTTATCATTATAACTATAAAATAAATTTTTAAAAAAAAATATATAATATATTATTTCTTTATACACCATTACACCATTTCCAATTTAATATCAGAAATTATCAATTATTTGCAGAAATTATCAATTTAGTTTTAGAAAATAACAATTTAAGAAATTCTCAATTTAATTTCAGATTCATCAGTTAATTTCAGAAGTTTTAAGTTTCAGATGCTAAAATAAAATAAATAGTTTCTGAAAATAGCTCCTTCCTTATATTTTTTTTTCCTAAAATGTCGTTATTTTTTTTTAAATGTGACATTAAAGCAAATTAGTAATTTTTAGGGCAACTGAAAAAAAAGTGTTTGCTTTTTATTTGAAAAAATGAACGTACTTAGATTGAATACAAGTTCAGATCATGAAAATATAAATGTTTTAATTCTTATAAGAGAAAAAACTTTCATCATATTGATTAAACTGTTGTATAAATCATTTATCATAAATATTTATGAAAACTTCATAAAAATTCAATAAAATTAAAAAAGAAATCCTAATAATTGTATTTCAATTTTTTTTAATAAAATCTTTATTATTCAAGGGGATTATAATTCAAACAAGAAATTTAAAATGTCATTTTGAAAAAAAAAACTGTATTCGTTGAAGAATTTGAGCTGGTCAAGGTTTTGACTTTGATTGCGATCAGCTCAGTTGGAGGTCAAGGCATTATTATTATTATTATATCAAATGGCACTACGCACCGCGACCACAATAGGTCTTTTGTGCTTCCCAGAACCACCCTAAAGGTTCAAGCTATTGATGGAGCCAATAAGCTTGCCGGGTGAAGTGTTCCAAATGTCGAAAGGCAACAAGAAACGGTCACCCAAAAACTTGATCCTCCTGACACAAAGCCCAGGACAATCGCAGAGAACATGCTCGGACGTCGACCCTTCTTTTGCTAATGGTACCTAAGGTCGCAATGCCCAGTAAAGTATCCAGTCAGGGTCCTTAGGTCCCTTCGACTTAGGGCCAGTAGTCGCCCAGACCCACCACTGGGCATAGATATAAATTTCTTAGCCTGTCGTTGGCAACGAGATGTTTGCCAATAATCGTAAAATCTCGACACTCTCCACAACCTGAGCCTCTCCCTAATATAGCCCATCATGGGCACCCCGCAGAAAGGTTCAGGGCCTATGAAGGGCCGACGGGTAACTCGGTTGTCCAGACAGTCCGCCCTTTCGTTGCCCTCATGCCCCTCATGGCCCGGAATCCATCCCAGGGTAAGAGAGTTGCTCCTACCGAGTCGGTTGAGTGCCGTAATACATTCCATGACAAGTTTAGATGACACCTCGTGGGACGTAAGAGCCCTGAGTGCCGCCTGACTGTCAGAGAGAATATAAATACGAGATCTGACCACACGCCTCCGTAGGCATTCCTCCACACACATACATACGGCGTAGATTTCCGCATGAAAAATGGAGGGATATTTGCCCATGAGAAGGGCGCGCTGGAACCCGGGTCCTAAAACCCCCGCATCCGTATCCTTATTCAGCTGTTTCGAGCCATCTGTGAACCATAACTGGGCCCCAACTTCAGGTTCCCAAATCCGGTTGGTCCACATGCTCCTATCAAAAGAGACGTCAAGGTAGGATAATAAAAGAAAAACTTTCAATGTTCCATAAATCGTTTGTCATCAATACATAAATATGATGAAGTGTTTCATAAAAATGTATTTTAAATATTTCATAAATCATTATTTTAGTTTTCTTCGATCTTCTCTATTTATATTATATTCCTTATTGAGCCAAAGATCCTTTATTTATAAAAAATTTAATTATAAATCTTTACTTATCCCAATATTTCGTCACCACATTGGGTGACTTCTTCAGGGGAAATTGTCTTTTTTTTTATAATTAATAAATTAAAATTATAAAACTGAAAACTTATATATAACAATTTTTTTAAAAAAGGCGGTAAATCAAAAATTATTTTTTTGTCAATATAAAAAAATAAAAATATCACAGAAAACAAAAATAACAATATTTGAGAAATTAAAATATTACATGAACAAAAATATTTTATATACATTTCATTTAACATAATAATATTTATCCTTGTTTTTATTAACTAAATGTCTGTAATTTTGTGCAATATTTGCTATATCTGTTTTACAATTAATTCGTTGTGTAGATGGTACCTTCATAATTTGTAACATTTCTAACATATATCTACGTCTGTAATTATTTTCCGTGTTTAAAATTGACGTCCTATCAAAATCAGGATAATGATTAAAATTTGTGCAATGTAATGATAATGCTGTTTTCTGTGTAGAAGTAGTGTTCCTGTATTTTTGATCAGATCTGTGTCCTGCAATTCTTGTTTTTAATTTATTCTTTGTTGTACCTACATATACATTACTACAATTCTCATTATCATTTCCACTACAAGGTATTTTATAAACTAAATTGAACATTTCAGATTTATCTATTTTATCTTTCGTTTTGCTAAATAATCTACCTAATGTGTAATATGTTCTATGTGCTACTATATATTTCTTATTATCATAAATTTTCGATTTTTATAATCTTTCAGATATAAGAGGAACATAAGTTAAAGATTTATAAATTTTAGGTTCAGTAACCGTTCTCGTAACTAAATTATTCTGTTTTTTACATTGTCTTATCAATCTACAGATTAATTGAATTGGGTAATTATTATTTAACAAAATATTTTTAATCTTTTCTATATTAGTTTTATGAAATTTTGTATCGCTAATCTTTAATATCCTTTCAATCAAATTCTTAGCCGTATTAAGTATGATTCTTTTCGGGTGTTTAGAAAAATAGTTAATAACTCTTCCAGAAGCTGTTGGTTTCTGATACCAATCTATTAATAAACTCTCACCCTTTCTTATTATCAATGTATCTAAATAAGGAATTTTAGAATTACATTCTTTCTCAATCGTTAATTTTATATTGTCATGAAATGAGTTAAAAGTTGATAAAATATCACTAATTGAATCATTCGAAATAATGCAAAATAAATCATCAACATATTTTGTGATGATTTTTGGTTTCACATTTAATTTTTCTATACAAGAATCTAATAATTTTTCCATTACAATATCAGCTATAATTGGTGAAGCTGGAGATCCCATTGGAAGTCCTTGTTGTTGTAAATATATTTTATTATCATATTTAAAATATCTGTTGTCTATTATACAAAATTTTAGAATACGTATAAAAAGGTTCCTTTCGATTCCTGTATAATCCTTTATAACATCCCACTTTTCTTCGATAATATCCAAAGCTATATCAATTGGTATACTCGGAAATAAATTTTTTCATAAATCTTTATTATTTCATATTTAAGATATTATACAAAATATTATAAAACTTCTTCATAATTATGAAGAAACTTCTTTATACACTCATCGAATTTTCCTTCATAGTATTAATGAATCGAATTGATTAAAATTGCTACATCGATTTAATGAAAATTTTAATTGACTTTGGAATAATTCATTGTTGCTAGGAATAATTTAATTGGATTTTTTAAAAATATTCATTTAATTATTAAAAATTTATCGAATTCTTTTAAATAAAAATTTATCATGTAAGATTGAGATTAGATGCCAATATACGTCTTTTTCATATAATGGTACTTTTTAGGTTGAAAAACTAACTTCACAAATAACTAAAACTTAAAAAAATCTTAAAAAACTAATAAAAACAAAATCAAAACAAAAGTTAACAAATTATTTGGAAACAATTAATTTGTTTCCAAACACTCAATATAAAATAGACAATCATCAATAAGAAATGACCCAAGAGGAGAACGTGGATACTGAGGAGGGTTGTGTAGCGACAACCGAAAATACTAAGTATTCTATCCTGCTGGCTCTGTGGAATTTTTCAATTTTTATTCTCTATAATTTACTAATAAAAAATGTTCATGTTTCTTTGCAATAAAATAATTTATAAAAAATTATAAAATAATTTATAAAATCCTACTAATACTATTCATTTACAAAATAACATATCAACAATACATAAAAACTTCATTACTAAAAACAAAAATTTCAACAATTTTATAAATATGGTGGGCTACAATTTATGAAATTAATTACATTTTTTAAATGAACTGTTTTTTTTTTATCAAATCTCATAGATTTTATAAAAATATTTTACTTCAAAAAAGTAAAAATTAAAACTTAAATATTTCAAAAATTTTTATTTTTCAATATTTCAATATTTCGAGGCAGCTTCGCTGTTCATCAGCAAAAAACTAAACAAAAAAATACAATAATAACACATTATAAAAATATATAATAAAAATTATTGCATACATTTTGATCTTAAGCCGAACTAAAACCCATCACACAACAACAATAAAGATCAACTATAAACTTTTTAATATAATTTACTTCATTAATAATATGCACTAATCATTAAAAAATTCAAAATTTTAAATATCAAAAAAAATATTTTAAGCAATTAATAAACTATATTTTTTTATGTTTTTTAAATAAATGAAAAAATTCCATTTGCTTCATGAAATTTTCATTATATCAATGATTCCTTTCATTAATATTAATTTAAAGAAACATGTTTCATTGATTAAATGAAACCATTCGTAACATAAATTTTGATTTATAATAATGTTCATTAATTTTGTAATTTTTTATGAAATTATGTATCAAATGAAACTAAACAATAAACTTTCATACAGTTACTGAAAATTTTCTTTAAATTAATGTATTAAATTTAATAATATCGGGTTCCGGCATATCTATTTAATACGAATATTTTCTGATCCCAAGACTTATTTTTTCAATTTTATTTAATTTTTTCTCAAATCAGAATTTTCTTATCGGCAAAAAGAATATTCTATCTGCTACAATCTGATGCCTACTAGATGTAAATCTGACGAATCTTTTTCTATTAGTCAACATTTATATTTAAACCCAGTTTTAATGTACAACAAATTTTTGAACAAATTAATCTTCATTTTTAATATAATATTTAAAAACCTACCTCTATCATAAAAAAATACAACTATCAATCACTTTCACTTTATTGATAAATCCTGTCTCACACTATGATGATGCATTTGCCATTCATTATTTTTAAGCTTTTAAATAAAATTCATAAAAAAAAGAATTACAAAAAAAGATATATTGCATTTTTATGTTTTTTTTTTTTTTTGTGTTATAAATTACCCCCATAGGATAACCATTAAGGAAAGCTATAAACAAATCATGAAATAAAACCTTTTGTAATAATAGTCAGCGTGAGTATGCAGTGCAAATTATATAAGAGACAAATAAGGATAACACACACACACACACATATATACACTAAATCACCTCATCCTCCTTCTCCTCCTCCTACTCCACCAACACTAACTGAAACTAGGATTTTATGAATGTAACGACGAAAGATGCATTTTTTTAATTCAAGTCAACAAATTAATGTAAACAATTGCAGAAGCAGAAGCAACATCAACAATAACGACAATAACACAAATGTACCATTAAAACCATTTAGAAAATTACGCCAACCAAAGGATCTCTTTACCCAAATACCAAAAAAAAAAAATAATAATAAACACTCTACGTATACTATAGAGAGATGTAGAGCCAGTAATAGGGACATCAATAACAGTGATAACAGGATGCAATATGCAATGACAACGGTAAAGGAAGAATACATACTTTTGTTTTTATTAACGCTTTCACTATCAACTTTTAAATACTTGTTATGGTTTTCGAAGCTATACAAAAATCTAATATATTTGCCACGAGGCACAGTGTTCCATAGACAAAAATCAAAAATAAAATGTTGGTCATGAGTATTGATAATATATATTTTTGGAAAGATTACACTATGCTACAAAAAAAAAATGCAAGAACTTGTGAAATGACCTAGTGTAGGTTATAGGTCTAGCTGAGTGTATTATATAACCGGTTTTATAAGTTGCAATATACCCTCAAAATTTCGAGATATGGGAAAAAGAGAATTTTTTTGGACTGCCGCATTTAAACTTTTATAACTTAGTCATTTTTTAACCGATTTCGAAACGGTCAACGGCATTAATTAGAAACGAACGTGCTTAACTTAAACTTTCCAATTAACATCTTAAATTTTCAAACCAATTTAGGCTTTTCTAAAGAAATACAAACTAATAAAAACACGAATGCTAGAGTTTCTGAAACTAAAAATACTTGTTATCAATAGATGGCAGTAATTTTTAGATTTTACAGTAGTGTGCAATATAAATTAATGCACATCCCGTAGTCTAGAATGGAGACAAATATGTGAACATATTTTGCAGCAAATGTTCAAATTATTTTATCTTCTGTACACTCAAAAAAAATATGAACTGGAATTTAGAAAAATTAACTTATTTAAAGGGAAAATTGAAATGAAAACGGCGCCAAAGACACTTTTTACCAATATTTAATAAAATTTTCCTTGAAATTAAGAAACAAATTTTACTTAAAATTTGGTCAAAATTTCTAAGTTATAGAAAATTTTACTGCTGAGAAGTAAATTTTTATTAGAAAACAGTCAAATTTCCTCCTAATTAGTTCATACATCATCTAAAATTGTACTGTTAGTTAGGAAATGTTTCTTTGGTTTTAAGAAAAATTTTATTTTATTTAAGTTCATTAGATAATTTTTTTTACTAAAAACTAGGACTTAACTCCCTAAAAATAAGAATATAAGAAAATATTTTCTAACATCTAACATAAATAGCACTAATTTTAAGTGAAAATTATTTTAGCATATATTTAAAGTTCTTTAGACTCATTGAGTAGGTATTTTTCCACTTTCGGAGGACTTCTGATTTGTGAGGACACTGCTCTTAACAAGCTTTTTGCTGTACAATTTTGTCTTAAAACTAAATTGAATTATACTAAATTCATGTATTTAAAATATAAATTAAATTTCATTAGTAAAAAGGTAAGCAAATTAAAAAAATGTACTGCAGGATATTCTGAAACGTAAAAAATTGTGACAAAGTCAGATCCTTTTCATAGTTAATTAACGGTTCTGCTTGAGAAAACTACAAAAAGGGCCGCCCTACGTGACACACAGCATCTATGGCTAAGGAACACTGGGTGTCCTTTGTCTTCTTAAATTAACTTATTTAAGGAAATTGTTACAAAAATACAAAATATCACAGTTACATTTCTTGTTATTATTGGAAAATGGAAAAATGTCATAAGTTTATTTTATGGGATTTTTAACTTAAACTTTATTTGACATATACAAATTTAAACTTTTTTTATTATTAAGTGAAAAAAATCGTTTGATAAATATAAAGTTTAATAAGCGCTACGTCAATTATAGGAAAGCTATTATACCGTAATGTATAAAATGTGCCTGCGATATTTTGTATTGTAGTCAACAAATTTATTACATAAAAGCGCAAATTCGAAATTTTTTACCCTTTGCTAACAAAATTTTAAAATATATTTTAAGCTACTTTAAGTTGAATATTTAAGACCGCTAAGATTAGAGATGGGCACATGAGAGATTTTTGACTCACGCACGATCACGAACCAAAAATTACAATCATGCACGATAGTTTTTTTTAAATGGTTACTTTAATTTCTTTTATTTAATAATATTTTGCCTGAAAATTAGGAAAACTAACTGGTTTGTTTTTTTTTTTTTTTTTTGGAATATAATATTAAAAATAATTTAAACGTTTTCCAACAAAAAAAATCCTGTACCAAATTTTATTATTTTTTAAAAATTAGAAAACTTTTACTTGAAAAAAAAAAATATTTTATTAAAATTTATCTGAACTAAGTTGCATGAAAATTTTCCTTAGAAATAGTTCATCAATTTCCAAAATTAAGTAAATTTTTATTATTACATAGTAAAATATTTATTACTTTTTGTTTTTAATTGTCTGAACTAATTTTTAGAAAACAATTCTTCAAAATTAGAAATTGGTATACTTAAAAACTGAGTTTGGAAATGGCTTTCTAAAATTTAGTTAATTTTACTACTCGCGAATAAAAAATTAACACACATTAAGTTCAAGTACTTTCTCGATTTAAGTTAGACACATTTTTTAAACTAAATGGGAGTAAATTATGTCCTAAATTTTTTTTTTTGAACTCAACTTAATTTTATTACAATTGAGGATGCAATTTTCTTAAACCTAAGATGTTTTTTCTTAAAATTAATAAATTTTTATTTAATTGACTCGTTTTTTTTTCCTAAAATCAAGAAATATAGGAACTATTTCTGTGTAATAAACTATTTCGTTTTTCCTCAAACTTTGGAATTTTTATTCCTTTTAAGAAAATTTTTCTTAGTTTCAATAAAATTTAACTTAAATTGAGGACAATTTATAAACTATTTAGAAGAAAATTTTTGATTACATTTTAGTTCAAGTCTTTTTTTTTTTGAGTGTTTGGATGGCTCGATTTCGTGAATCTTTATTGCCGGCAATTTATGTTGCAATAATTCTCTGGCAATATTCGTTATCAATTATCGCTATTACGTAAAACTTAGCTGTCATTTTCGGTTTGACAATTATAAAAAAACTATAAAAAAATCAAACAAAACATGATGAATTTTAAAAGAATTAAATAAATTTTAACAAAATATGAGAAAAACCAAAAAAAAAAAACGCTTTGTACTTATTGCTAAGATTTTTTTCTCTAATATACAAATTATTTATCAAATATTGATTTTTATGCTACGTATGATGTCAATTGATTTATCACTTTTAAGAGTCATTATTTTATGTTAAATTGTAATGCATTACGTAACCAACTATCGGTAACTTATTACTTTATGTTTCAAAATAATGTTAAAGGTAAGTAGTATACATTATAAAGTAATGCACTATTTAAACAACTATTTGTCACTCATTACCTTACTTACTACAATTTGAAGACCATATTGTTTTCCATTTTTGTTAGTTTTTGTTATCATTGATTTAAATTTAATATGATTTTTTATTTTTAGTTTTTTAAATTTTTCAAATTTTCAAATTATGTGATTATATTTTATTTTAATTTTTTGACAAGTTATTCAAAACAAAATAATATTTGCTGTTACCGATAGATAATCAGGATACGTTTTTGAATTGAAAAAATTAAGTTTTGGTTATACAAATAAACCAGCAGTTTATGGATTCAATTGAGTAAATACAAAATATAATGCTTCAATAAGGAACATTTTGAAATTTTTATAGATCTCAATCTATAAATTACACCTGGTCAAAATTACTAAAAGTCTAATGTTAACACCAATTTTCGCTAAAGATTTAATTTGATAGAACAATGGCTTAAATTGAAAAAAACTTTTGCCTTTTTATATGACCCAAAGATTGTAAATATACTAACTTATAGTAGTAAAAAAATATGACATTTTGAAATTGAAAAAAAAAATCGATGAAATTTTCAAACATAAAAACTAGATTCATTTGTTTTTTAAATTTGTCAATTATTTGAAATTTCCAAACAATAAATTTATTGTTTTTATTCTTGCTGTGCGTTAACAAACAATAAAATTATGGTTTTTATTGTGAATTACTAAATAATAAATTTATTGTTTTTCATTACAAAACAAAAATGTTTTTGCTTTATAATGTTCAATATCATGTTAGAAAATTGAGCATTTTTGAATGATTATTCAGCATTTTTATGTAAATTGACAGAAAAATTGTGTTTTAAGCACATATTTGGTTAATTCACTCTTTAATTTTAAAATTTCATTGGATTTTTACGCACTTTTAATGTAATTTTACCCATTTTGTGATCATCAACTTACGCATAATGTGTGTATTTTTTTTTTACTTTACGCACACAGAGTAAATTTACCCAACTTATATAAGGAGTACAGTTTCCTACTATAAAATGGGTAAATTTCAACAGAAATTAATTAGAGTGTATGCAAATATATGGTATATATGAACTAATATATGCAACATATCATATATTGCCACATATAGTATCATATGTTACCATATATGAAGTTTTCCGTTGCTTCCATACATGGCATATATGTTCATATATGCTCATACATGGAACCCATATATGATCATATATAAGACCATATATGATGGTATATGAACATATATGAATATTTTTACCTGGGTATAGTTAATTTTTACCAAACTTAAAATATAATGTTTAAACTTTCAACAATCTTTGTTTCTGGCTTTGAATTTCAATGTTGGAAACAAAATAATTTTAATGTGTAAATAAACAAAACAAAAAAACTTAAAATTATAAATTTTGCAAGACATAATGCATCAGATATTTTTATCTGCTTTTATTGAAGTATTTTCCACTATCCTTTGGTTTATGATCATTATATGAAGCAACTTGTCAAATTTCTTATTTATTTTTTTCGTTGTTTCCGGGATTAGCGATAATTATTAAAATTTAACCTTCTTAGCAAATATCGAAACCATATTGTCCAGATTAAAAAAAGCACACATAAATTCAACGAACTCTTTTTGATGGCCAAGATTATACAAATCTTATTTAAAAAAAAAAGTATTGTTATATTTTGCATTATCATATTTTAAACACTTTTTTAAAGGGTATTGAAAGGATTAAAGGAATCATGTGTTCATAAGTGCATATCGCTATTACCACAGAATACAAGATAAAGTCATTTTAAGTAATTTTATGATAACTACTAAAAAATTAACACTGCGAAAAAATAAAATAATGGCAATATTTAAAAAATATATTATTTCTTATTGCTTATGTCCTTAGTTTAAACATTTTTTGGGAGAAAATTTATTAAAGAATAAATTATACTTATTCAAAAGAAACCCATTAATAATTATAAATTAATTCTCTACTGTGCTTTTTCTTGCAGTGTTTGTGTCTGCATTAAGTATACGTTTCTGTTTTTGATAGTTTGCATAAAGAAGCAAAATAAAAAAAAATATATAAATTTCCATTAAAAAGGATTTTATCGAGTAGATTTTGTTGATGTTGTTGCTTCTTTTGTCTGTTCATATAAGTATGTTTGTGTGATAATAAATGAATATGATTTATTGTTTGTTTAATTTTGTTTCCTTTTATTCTCGAAGCTTTGTTTAATATAGTGTCACCTATTGAGGACATATTTTATAATGGTTGCAATAAATTATGAAAGTTCATTAAAAGAAAATGAAATGAAAATAATGAAATAATGAAAAAGAAGATTTATTAGGTGTTTGAAGAATTGTACAAATATAAAACAGAGATATAAAGAAATATCAAATTCATCTATTTTTTTTCTTTTCAATATTCCATACCAGATAAGTAGCGTATGAGCAATAATAATTTAAATTAAAATCACTCATACGTATGGGTATGTTCAGTGTAGAAACATTAATGAGATATCAATTTATTTTTAGATCACCAGTAAAATGATACTAACACACAGGAAAAAATTTGGTAAATTTTCAACTGAAATTCCACAACAAAATTCGACTAATACAACTGAATTTGGGTTGCAACACCCAATGTGTTCAGCATTTGGTTGCGCTAATCGAAATTATTGGTTGTCGCAACCAATTTATTTTTCTGTGTGAACTTACTGCACAGAGAAATAAGATTCATTGTGATAACTGAATTTCTTGCCAATCCACTATGGGTAATTTGATAAATTTTTTTGGCCAAAAATCAAATTTCGCACATTTGAATATCAAGCTTTTGTTGTGGCAGTTTAATTAAGAATACTTCAAAGCATTTAGAAGTAAATTTTGTTTTTTGTAAAAAACCAAAAACTGCTAATCAGCTGACTCTCAAAGTCATTGTTAAAAAACAACAATTTAAGTGGAACGTGCTTCATGTGATTTTTTGATGACATTACAAGGCAATATTTCCTAATAAACAAAACACTTGAAAAATAAAGTTAGATATGCAAAACAATAGTAATGGTAAGTGGTAAATAAATAAATAATCATTTTAGAAATAAAATAATTTATTGGTAAAAAAATTCATTCTTTCGGCCTAACCTCAATTTTCAAAAAATAAAAATTTTTATCCAACTTTGGATAAGCTTTTAAAAAAGAATTAATAAAGTTTTTTAAGTATTTAATTTTGAGTTTATTTTATTAATTTCATGCTGCGATTTTTTGCGTTTTTTTATATATGCCATTTTTTGTAGGCAACCCCTACTTGGCTCATAGCGAACTTGCTGAGGTTTGGTTCTAAGAAAGAAAAAAAGGAGAGAAATAAACTGCTGTTTTGAAGTATATACTTAGGAAAATAGGTGATGGCGAAACGGTGAGTGAAGAAGTGATTGTCGTTATTTGTGTCAGAAATGGCAAAATTCACAAAGAAAACGTGTTGTGTTTGAGACGAAAAATTCAGAATGGTTAAATGCCAAAAAAAAAAAAAAAAAATCGAAAGAAAAGCGAACGTTCGAAAAGAAGTGATGCTGATGAATTCTCAAAATCAGTAAGCAAAGCAAAAGCAGCTAGACTTAGCATTGGTTCTCAAAAAACTCTAGCTAGCCCAACAAGGCCCTCTAAATTGAGGAAAATATCAGAGTGCGATGAAGAATCCAGTCAGATTTACGACTGAAAAGGCACTATCCTTTATATTGGAAAACCAACACTAAATCAAGTCAAACTATATGTGGAGCAAATCCACATAATCACAAACTTTGAGAGTGAAACATTTTATGCGAAAGAAGGTAACCTAAAATACGGATTAAGTCCTTTGCATTGTTGGATTCGTGTTTTTGAGTTCATATTGCAGGCAGGCTACAAGTGCGAAATAAAGAAGTGGCAAGTTAGAAAAGAAGAGAAAGGTCGTATTGGAAAAAAAGAAAAATTCAGAATTTGTTTTGGGAAAAATGTCTCTTCACGTAAACAAGCCAAAAACGGGAGGATTTGGCAGAAAGAATGATGGAAACACTGCAGTTAGTTAACTATCTTTTTTACTAACTAATTTTTTTGAGTGTAGGGTTGATATTTTTTTTAGATCTTCCCAAATCATTAAATAAGGGCCCTCTTACTCCAAAACGTCTTTTTTTTGCAGTTCGAAAAACTTCCCAGACTGGCAGTTATTAGTTTTGGCCAAAAAATTGTCATAAATTACCCATAGTGCAATCGAATGGTTTGGTTTGAGCCATCGATATATTTGTTTGTGGCAACCGAAATTTGTTTATTACAATAGAATTTCGGTTATAACTATATATTTTAATTGTATCAGGAATATATTTGGTTCAGATAACTAACTAAATAATTGGATTACGGCAACCAACATATTCAGTTGTCAAGAAATTCGTTTGACACAGAGAAAGTGTGCATTATTTGCAAACATATAATCAGTTACTAATAACTGGTTATTTTTTTGCATATTTCAAAACACAAAATAATGCGTTTCCCATAATGACTTATAAGTTCCGGGAATATATACAAAAAACAGTCCCCGTGGGGTCAAAGGTAAAAAAATACGGGTTTTTTGCAAAAATCTTGCTAACAGTACTTTTTAAGTCAAAAATTGGTAGTTTTCTCCAAATCCACCAAAATTAAATATCTGTTATCGCTAAATTAAAATAAAAAAACTCACAATATTACTTTGCTAAAAAAAACTTAAAATACATATTAAATAAATCGAAAATACAATCAAAAAGAGGACAGATGAGTTTTCTTTATATTCAGTCCATTTTGTTGTTTATTTTTATTCATTGTTTAATAATCGACAAAAGTAGTAAAAACAATCAAAAATTGTTTAAAATAACCATCAATTTTTAACTGACAAAGAGTTAGAAAAAAACTACTTTTGTGGTTTGTTTTTCAAATTGAAAGTTTTTTTATTTGTATGTAATTACAAAACACAACACACACAGATGTATATATATTTATTGGCTTTGTGTTTATGTATAATTTCTTGTAATTTTTATTAAAATATTTTGGTAAAAAAAAACAAAAAGGAACTATATGAATTTCTATTTTTAAAAACAGAAAACATAAAATTTTACATTTAACAGAAAATATCAACTCCTACTGAATATCTGTAAACTTTTATAGCTTGTTTTTGAATGACTGATTCAAATAGTTAAAAAATATATTTCAATGAATTTCAATTGATTCTTCATTTTAACACAAACTTTACGTATTAATTTTTAAATAAACGAAAAATATATTGTGAGTAAAGGATATTCATAGTTTTTGTCAGGTTATATATGGTGTACCTTATATAACCTGAAACTACAATCCAAAAATTTTTAATTGTTGTTTAACAAATATTAGCAGAATATCGCAATTGGATACCAAACTATCATTTTTGGTCAACCTAGGAACGGATTAAGGTAAGTATTTTTAGAATAATTTATTTTATTTTTTTTTTTATTTTTTTATTTCAAGGTGGGACAATAAGTATCACTTTATTGGAAAGTACGACTTTTTTTTTCAAATGGCATCGTATGTCAGTTTGGTTTTGAGATTTGTTAAGTAGACACGTGCCATATTTATAGTGAATTACAATGAATTGTTATACGCCTAAACCGTAAGATTTTGGAACTCAACGACGAATTGGTTCTTGGTTCTTGGGGACGGAAAATCCAAGCATAATTCATGAAGCACCTTTACGCTCTCTCAAAGTCACCTTATTCTGAACTTTATTTTTTCAAAGGAACTAACGGTAACGCTATTACGGTGTAAGTTAAAATAACAGAAAATGTCATTTATAAAAAATGACATTTCATTTAAAAACCGGTCTACTTAATTTTTATTTAAACCAAATGACTTTTGTTATTTATTTTTAAATAATGTTTAAACAACTGACACATCAGTAAGAAAAAAATCAGTTAATCAGTTAAAATAAATGTTAAAATTTTACCTACCAATTCCTTAAAAAATAAATGACTTTATCATTTATTTGAAAGTTTTTCTGTTTTCGTATTTTTTTTAATCTATAAAATTAATGTATGCATGGCTATAGGCACTTTTTGTGTGAATGTGTTTCTGTATGTATGTGTGTTTATGAAGTTCTTGAAATTTGAATTTAAATAATTTTGTATATAAGCAACCAATTTATATAAGAAATAAATTGGAATTTTTTGATTTTTTTTTTTTTTTTTTTAAACAGACAACAAACACAATTTAAAACACCTGTAACAAATACAACTAAACCACAAATTTCCGTTTTGTGGCTAAATTTTTATTTAATTTCAAACAAATGAAAAAATAAATAAAATAAATTTCGAATAAATGTATAAAAAAGTTAATATAGATATTTCTTTGAAAAATAAATATATGTTATTTAATTTTTAAATGGAATGGAAAACTTTTTTTTTTTAACTACAAACTGTAAACTCTAAATATTCTGAGTGTATATTTGAAGTAGTTGGTATACCCGAACAAGCCCCTCACCTTGGAGGAGAACAACATTCGAAGCGAAATTGATAACGTGACACCACAAATTATGTGCACAGTTATACAAAATGTAATCAAACGAGCACAAATTTGTATCAAAGCCAACGGCCATTTGTAGAACAAAATTTTCCACAATTAATTGAAATAAAATTTTGCAAGTGTGAATAAACAGAATCGGTTAAAAACCAAAACAGTTTTCACTTCAAACAAAAGTTGTAGCGAAATACAATCAGATGATGGTATTTGCCCCACCCTCTAGTTGATCTATGGCTATTATTTTTGGTATCAAATACTCTCTATGTATGTATTAGTAGCTTGTTTCTCAGCATGGTTCATGAGTATGTAAATCTTAACTCAAAATAAAAACAAAATATATAATCCATCTTCCGTTTTTATTTGCCAAGTATATTAAGATAAATTTTAAAATCATCATTCAATATTCCATTAAAACAAAGAAAATAAAAAAGCAGTCATTACTTATACAAATTTTATCAAGTATAAATTTCCTTTCCAATTCAAATAATATCATTTTAATGATTTTTTTTTCAATAGGGCTATAACTTTTCTTGTCGTAGCATAATCGAATAGGCCATTAGAAAGTGTTAAGAAAAATAGAATTACTTATATGCGGTCATTAAAAGAGTTTACACAACAACGTGATAAATGTTTGGAATAGTAATTTTTATATTAATTTTATTTATCGAAAAATACAAAATGTGTATTTTATTTTTCCCCACTGCGTGAGGTTTTTTTTTTAATTCAGAATGACCTGAAAATGTTATTTTCAAAAAAAAAATTTTCAAAATTTGGTTATAGCCCTATTATGCAAGTTTGCTTCTGTTTGAAATGTAAACAAGAACATTTTGTTTTTTGGTAATTTCCTTTATCCGGTTTCACAAAGAAATATAGCAAAATATCAAAATGATAAAAAAAAATATGAATCGATTTGTTGTTTAACAATTCCGTTCTTTAACTGTTTGTTCTTTTGCACATTTTATATTTTGTCGTCGTTATTTAATATTTTGAATTTAGATTATCTTACCACTGTTTGATGATTTATTTAGACTTATCCCTGCAAACATTGCAATAAAAAAAATGTTTCGAAATCGTATGTCTAGGAAGATAAATTTTATTATGCTAGAGCAATCCCACCAATATATCACCGGGATATTTTAATCATCGTGTAGATGAAGTAAACAAAAATATATTCCCACTTTTATTTAAATATCATCTGAAAGCAGTATTACCACTTTTTGGATAATTTATTAAAATCAATTACATTTTATTTAAGCACAGTAAGTTGTTCGGGTTTCAAATGAAAAAAACATAAAAATTATTTTTACGTTAATTTTTTTCTGGTAAAAAAAAAATACATTTTAGGTCTGCTGTGTTTTTGTCTTTCTTATAAAGTAGAAAAAAAAATAATCACAATATAAATTCCAATTTGAGGCTTTTAAAGTTTGAGTGAAATCTTTTTACGGAAAAAACAATTTACTGTGCTTTAACTATAAAATTGTAGTGATTCCAATAGAATGCCAAAAAATTCGTTTCCTGTGCGCAGTTCACGTATAAAATTAAACACGGGAAAAAGTGATATTTAAATTACTATTCTGTCTATAACTTAAAAATGTCCGATTTTTTGGCAAATTGGTTAAATATTGGCAAAAAAAACTGCTTATATTTTGAGGTCAAAAACGAATCAAGCGGCTTTTGTCTTCCGTGCCAAAATTACCACTTCTATCAAAATTACCAAATCAACTCTTTAACGTTAAAATATATGGCTAAGCATCGGTGGGCAATATACATATGTGCCTCATCTGCACTTCATTTCAAACTGAAGAAGTAAATCAAAAGAAAATCGACATTTTCGAAGAAAAAAAAACTTTTTTTTACACTATTTTGTTTAATGACTAAGTGAAAATAAATGACAAATGTTTACCATTCAAAATTCCCTATCATTTATTAAAGACACAAACCAGGTGTAAATGATACGCCATCTGTTGTGAATCTCGCATTTTTAAGTTATAGACCCAACAAATTAGCAAAACATAAACAAAAAAATGTGTTTGGCGCCGTTTTCATTCCAATTTTTGCTCCAAATAAATAAATTTTTCTTAATTCTAGTTTATTTTTTTTAAGTAGAATACGCGTTAGGTATATTTTAAAAAAGGAAATTTTTCGCAAAAAAAAACTGGAATTTATTGTTCATGTTAAACTGAATAGAATTTTGTAAAAACGTGAGTTTTTTTGTATTGGACAACTAAAAAAATTTTTCAAACAAACACTAAAATCTTACGAACACCGTTTTTGCAATTAGATGAATTTGAAAAATTTTGCGTTATAAATTAGTCACTAATTCCAGATATATTTTTTGGTGTGATAACATGATTTTAGATAATTTTCACCTTTAGTTGTGTAAAATGGGTCATATTCCGCTTCCGAAATCATACTGCGATGTAGGGATTAGAGTAATCAAAAAACGGTTTTCTTCGAAAAATCGAATTTAAAAAAAACCGGATTCGGTTTCGGTTTTTGCGGAAAAAACCGGTCAACCGGTTTTTTCGGTTTTTTTAATTTGAATAAAAAGCTTATATAATTTGTTAATTGTTTTAATACAAACAAAAATAAAAAAGAAATTTAATATATTAAGAGATAAAAATAAAAAAATACATTCTTTGAAAAAAAAAATATTATATAATATTTTTTATTGTATATCATTTCAACATTTTCTTTATTGGTTTTAATATTTTTTAATATAATATCTTAAAAATTAATTTTATTAAACTATATTCATATCAAATGAATAGAGATCATTAAGTTTGTAAATTGGTAAAATTAGGTACGTTAGTAATTTGAGCGTTTAAAACTTTTGGCATTAAATAAGTTTTTTTAAAATTACATTTTAAATATGTAAAAAGAAAATCTATTTTACACTTCTAAAATAATATTTTAGAAATAACATCCAATTTAAATGTTTCGTTTTAAGATTTTTTTGTTTGCTTTTGATAAAGCTAGAAGTGGAAAATACTGATTATAAAATAATTATATAAATTTTCCAACTTTTCAGTTCTTTTGTCGCATTTATCAAGGTATATGAAATCATCATATAATGATGAATGATTTTGTAGTCTCTTTTTTAGGATTTTGAAAACTGTTTATTGCGTTATTAGATCAGAAATTAAACTATTTGAATTTGGAATATCCAAAGTTAAGTCTTCATCGGAATCTATCAGACTTACATCTAAATCTTCATAACTAAACTAACGATTATTATGTGCGGAAAAAATAAAAGATACCAAGTAAACTAGTTGGTGATGTAATTGAAAAAACCGGTTAACCGAACAAAAAAGACCGGTTTTCGGTTTTCTTCGAACTTACAAAACCGATAGGTTTTTAAAAATAAAAAAAAACCGGTTGACCCATTTTCGGTTTCGGTTTTTGAATACTCTAGTAGGGATCTTTAATTTTTTTTAACTTGTTAGTTCCAATTAATGTTAATGTCAAATTTCCAAATATGGTTTCATTCAAATTAAAATTAGAAGATTATTGATTTTATATCATCTTCAAAGGTACTTGCATATATACATGTCTTCTAAATGTTTGCAATATTAAATTATCAATGTCTTCTTATGCTAGATTGGATTTTCTGTTAAGTTGTCAAATAACTCCGACTACTGCTGCTAATTCATGTCTTATTTATTGTTACTAATGATATTCAGTGACAAGCAAAAAAAAAGGAAGAAAAAGGAGTAAATATACAAAAGCAGTCAATTGGCTATTAAAAATGTTTTATTACCTTTTTTCTCTCTGCATTTGACTTTTAAATTGACAAATAAAACCTACTCATTCAGACCCTTTATTTGAAATATTTTCCAAAAATAAATTCTGGTTAAGTAATTCTTTATGCTCCTATATTGTTTGAGTTTTAACAATAATTTCTCATTTAAGATTTTACTTCTTTGTTCACTTAAATCATTGAACAAGATTATGTTTGTTTTTTAAGTTAATAAAATGCTTTTATTGTATTTTATGATTATTATTTTTTTTAAAAATTCTTTGGAAATTTATTAAGTTTATACTTTGAACATAGAATGGCTAATATAATGATTTGCAAAAAAAAAAATTGTCTTTAAAAAAACGTACAAATATATCTCTATGAAAAACAAATTTAATAGGAATTTGATTAAAATAAAAACCTCATTAGTTTGTATTTAAATATTTTTTTAGCAAAATTAAGGCGAATTGCAATTGATTGCATGACATTTAAATTGTGCTATTATGATTCATTAACCCATTTGTGACCGAATAGCAACGAATTTGTAAACCATAGAGACATAAATGGATATATACACTCAGAATATTATGTAGTTAACTGTTTGTAGTTCAATAAAAAAGTTTTCCGTTCCATTTAAAAATAAAGGAAAATACATTTATTTTTCAATGAAATATCTATATTAACTTTTTTATGCATTTATTCGAAATAATTTACTAACATTTACCGATTTTTTTCAGTTTCATTTATTTTTTTCATTTGTTTGAAATTTAATAAAAAATTACCCACAAAACGGAAACTTGTGGTTTATTTGTGTCCGTAACAGTTATTACAAATTTAAATTTTGTTTGCTGTCTGTTTCAAAAAAAAATATTCAAAAATTTCAATTTGTTTTTTTATTTAAATTGGTTGTATATATACAAAATTTTTTAATACAAATTACAAGAACTTCATAAACACACATACATACACAAATACATTCACACAAAAAGTTTTTATAGCTTCATATACATACATAAATTTTGTATTGTACGAGTATATTAAAAAAAAACAAAAAATACAAAAACGGAAATACTTTCAAATAAACGAAAAAAACATTTATTTTTGAAGGATTGGTAGGTAAAATTTTGACATTTATTTCAACTGATTATATCATTTGTTTCTAACGGATGTGTCAGTTGATTAATCAACATTTAAAAATAAATAACAAATGGCATTTAATTTAAATGAAAATTAAGTAGACCGGTTTTTAAATGAAATATCATTTCTTTCAAATGATATTTTCAGTTATTTTAACTTACAAACTTTTTTAAGTGTATATAATCAGAAAACAAGTTTTGTTTTGTCTGAGAAATTTTAAACTAAATTACAAGCAAATAAAATACGGTGTAGCTCCAAAATGGGTTAAATTCTTTTTTTATTGTTTCTAAATTTCGAGTTTTTTCACTTTCATAATATTTTTAGTGTTATTTATATTGTGTATACATATAAAAATATTTAATATTTATTTTTCCTCTGTGGTTGAACACAAATTTATTGATGTATTTAAATTTATTCAACCTGTAATTGAAAAAAGGGCTCTTGCAAATGCATATTTAATGTTTGGGCATGCCGACAATATGATTTGGGCATGCCGACAATATGATACCCTATACCAAGTATTATTTGAATCATAATCCGGAAAGTGGATGAAATTCCTAGAAGAAATTTCAATGAATGGGGAATTTATCGGATTTTTTCTTTATTTGAAGACATG
The DNA here is from genome assembly GCA_949748255.1 of Eustalomyia histrio. Classification (NCBI taxonomy): domain Eukaryota; kingdom Metazoa; phylum Arthropoda; class Insecta; order Diptera; family Anthomyiidae; genus Eustalomyia; species Eustalomyia histrio. The sequence continues at coordinate 19,812,525 of OX456525.1, forward strand.
ATTATATGTTTCAAATAAAATTCACAACCCAAATTTCAACCAGATATTGACAGTTTTGTGTGTCTTAAATGTCCAACACAGATACGACCTTTCTGTGGGAGGTAGGCCCAAAGATGTACCGATTCTTACCAATATCAAAAGTGTTCGTACTTGGACCAATATTAACTTATGCACCAAGTTTTATCCCAATTCCTTTCTATTTGTAGTGTGATTACATGGAGAGACCCGCGGGCTGACATTTTTAAATCAATTTAAAAAGTAAATCTGAGTCTATTGGTAGGTATACTAAAAGGTGACTCTAAGTCCGATATTTTTTTAATTACAAACATCAGCACACACTCATTATAACCTGACCACGTAGTGGTTTAGGGTAAAAATACGGAAAAACCCAGTTAAGACGAACTTCGAGAGAACAGAAAAATTAGTACGTTATAAGCGAGGTTCGTATTAACCGAAAGCAGAAAGTATTTAAAATTTCTAAAAACAATTTCAAAAATTGTACAAAATCAATCACTGTATTTCTTAAATAAACTGTTTGCGATACATTTAAGGTACAAATTTAAATTGTTCAATTTAAAATTCGTCAAAATACAAATAAAAAAATATGGAAAAAATACAAAATTTTTGGGAAGTTATACTAAAAATATAAAATTATATTTCTAGGAGTATTATAAACAATCTGTCTTAAACGAGTTCATTTTTTCTTATGAAAATTGTTGCCAAAATGTCGGATTTTTAAAATTAGTTCGAGTCTGTGTTAAATAAGTTTTACTGTATATATTTCAATAAAAAAAATACATTTATCATTTTCATACATTCGTTTAGTTGTTTTTTTTTACTTTCTTTTGTGTTTATTGAAAAAAAGTTATTTATCTTTATTAAAATTTGGGGTTTCCACTTATGTTTGTATTGAAAGTAGCTTAAGTTCAATTTTGATCGAAATTGGGTTGTGCATTTTAACTTGGGATTACTTTTTAGGATAATTTGAGCACTCATAAGGCACAAGTGGTCGAGTGTAAGTCTGTATATCTGGATCCACCTGAGCCTTAGGAATCCTTAAATTTTATGAAACAGTATTATTAAATACTTGCCAGTGGTCGTAAAGATTATTAACAAATAAAGATTATTAACAAATAATTTTGTAAATTACTGGTAAAAATTAACCAAGTTATAATCAAGTTTTATAAGAAAAACAAATGTATCAGTTAAAATCAAAGTTAATTATTAACGGGATCTTGTGAAAAATAGATTATAGGTCACACAAATGCAAACAGTTAAAAATGTTTATTTTGCAGTGGAAAAATTTCACTCGATCATAGCACCAATATTTTTAATTAACTAAAATGTAAATCCTTTCATTAAAAAAATGGACTTACGCTACTTTCAGAATAAACACTTAATGGGAGCTGTTATACATCCCCCACATTTTAATTATTTTAATAAATTTATTTAATTTTAATTTAAGTATTTATAAAATATATTTTTGTTTGTTATAATTTTAATTTACAAATTAAACTGAAAATTGTTGACATAAAAAAGTAAGAAATATAAATAACAAAGTTAGAACTTATTTCCAGAAATCTATATTTATCATTTTTGCAGTTTTTATAAATTTTCCATTCCACGCATTTTTTTTTTGTTTTTATAGGTGGAGTACATTATATCGAAATTATTCATCAAAAATTATTAAAAATTATAAATTAATATATTATACACTTTAAGGTGCGTAACCCCCACGGACTTTACTTCCTATTTCATATTTGAGATTACAACTGAAATTTGTCAGAGTTCTTTCCCAAACAGAATGCAGGGTGACAAATAAAAAAGTACCTTTTATTAAAAAAGTACCTTTTATTAAAGAAGTACCTTTTATTAAAAAAGTACCTTTTATTAAAAAGTACCTTTTATTACAAAAGTACCTTTTATTAAAAAAGTACCTTTTATTAAAAAAGTACATTTTATTAAAAAAGTACCTTTTATTAAAAAAGTATCTTTTATTAAAAAAGTACCTTTTATTAAAAAAGTACCTTTTATTAAAAAAGTACCTTTTATTAAAAAAGTACCTTTTATTAAAGAAGTACCTTTTATTAAAAAAGTACCTTTTATTAAAAAAGTACCTTTTATTAAAAAAGTACCTTTAATTAAAAAAGTACCTTTTCTTAAAAAAGTACCTTTTCTTAAAAAAGTACCTTTTATTAAAAAAGTACCTTTTATTAAAAAAGTACCTTTTAGTAAAAAAGTACCTTTTATTAAAAAAGTACCTTATTAAAAAGTACCTTTTATTAAAAAAGTACCTTTTATTAAAAAAGTACCTTTTATTAAAAAAGTACCTTTTATTAAAAAAGTACCTTTTATTAAAAAAGTACCTTTTATTAAAGAAGTACCTTTTATTAAAAAAGTACGTTTTATTAAAAAAGTAACTTTTATTAAAAAAGTACCTTTTATTAAAAAAGTACCTTTTATTAAAAAAGTACCTTTTATTAAAAAGTACCTTTTATTAAAAAGTACCTTTTATTAAAAAGTACCTTTTATTAAAAAGTACCTTTTATTAAAAAGTACTGTTACGAAGGCAATTCGGCCGCGGGTCCTAATGGCTTCCAAGAGGATTTTGAATAGAATACACAAGTCCAATAAAAATTTGATTTATTCAACAATGTGTATTTACATTAAAATTCCTAAATAAAATTTAAATAATTAGGAATAAAATTAATTAAGTAATAATGGCAGTACATACTTTTTGGTATGGACACCACTAGGAACATTTGATATTTAACAAAATTTAAATTAAATTTTAATAGCTCCAGAGCACTGCGCACTTGCCAAATATGTAATTTAGAATAAAAATGGCGATAAAAGGCGCGTGCTTAGAGGCTTGACATTTCATGCAATTCTTTCGTTAAGTTTGCAAAATTAGGAAACCTTAAAATTTATAATTAAAATAAAGTGATGCCAGATTGTTTATAGAAATCGTTAGGATTTTAGGATGGCGTTAACAAGTACCTTTTATTAAAAAGTACCTTTTATTAAACAGTACCTTTTATTAAAAGTACCTTTTATTAAAAAGTACCTTTTATTAAAAAGTACCTTTTATTAAAAAGTACCTTTTATTAAAAAGCACCTTTTATTAAAAAGTACCTTTTATTAAAAAAGTACATTTTATTAAAAAAGTACCCTTTTATTAAAAAAGTAGGTTTTATTAAAAAGTACCCTTTGTTAAAAAAGCACTTTTTATTAATAAAGTGGCATGTTTTCTAAGTGTTACATTCTAATAGTGTCGGAGAATGAAATCGGAATACTTAAAATATTTTTATTTTTTTTTATCAATTTTTACAAAATTCGATTATTAAATATGATGAATCCATAATGAAATATCCATAATGTTTTATGATAATTATGAAGCATTTATTTAATTTATAATGGATTTACACAAAAATAAAGTTAATCTAAAGACACACTAAATGGGAATTTTTTTATAGTATTTTATGATTTATAGCATTTATATTATTTATCATAAACTATTTATATAATCAAGGATTTTTCTTAAAGTGTAGGTATCTTTCAGTGCAATATACAATTTTTTTTTTTAGTTTTTAAAAATAAATTGCATAGATTGAATTAGAATAAAACAAATAAAATAGCTTAGTAAATAATGCCTGCAGTTAAAACTTCATTTAAAAATTTCAACCAGTTTATACAACATGTAGAAGTAAATTTTATTTAAAAATCCAAAACACAAATTGAAATTTCTAGTTTTTACCTTTCTTTTAAATAAACATGAATATTTTAAAATATCATATCCATTATAATTTAACTAAGCAAAAACTTTTTTGTTTGCAACTATGCTAATAATAAAGACATAAAAATATTGTATTTTTTTTTCTACATTTGTGTATGTTTGTTCTGCAGCTCTGTCAAAAAAAGATGATAGTAATAAAGACACTGGGATAATTTAAATTCAACAGATTCTTTTTTCATGTCATTTTAAAAAAATCAGACATTTATGTATAAATAAAAGAAAAATATAGAAAAGGTTTAATAATATTGTTGCCCTTGGTTGATTTGGGTTTAAAACTTTTGTTTTTTTTTTTTAATACATTTAGCCGCTTAATAAAATAAATTGTTTTCGGGGCTTAACTTTAAAAAGCTCAGCAATCTAATAAGGTTGAAAAAGTGTGACAGTTTTATAGAAAGAGAAAAAAACAACGTTTACAATTTATTTGTTTGTTATCCAAAAATTTAGTCCTTTATCAATTAGTTGTTTGCTTTTTTTGTTTGATACGCCATAATGTCAATTTCTTTTAGCAATTCGTTTGTTTTTTCTCAACAAATATTTAAATTTTTATCATTTAATTAAATAATAAACTTTATTCATTAATATCAACAATTTGCTGTTCTCTTTTTTTTCCCCATTAAATAACCCAAATAACCAAAGATTAAATTTTTATTAAATTTTTATTAAATGATTTAACAAATTGTTGTGCACATAAATATTTTTAAATCTTTGCCATTTGAAATTTTACCGAATAAAATTATTGTTTGCAAAATTTAATTTAAACTGGTTTTTTTTTTGTAAATGTTTTTTTTTTTTTTGTTTTTGTGGAATTTTAAACATTGTTTTGTTAATATTGACAATAAACGTCGACAACATTTACTATTATACTCGTAACAAATTTATACAAAATCATTATAAGGATTTTTTTCCATATATATTCGAACAAATTGATATTTATAAATTCAATAATCATAAGGTGACACTTCGTAACTGAGTATTGTTGACAAGTTTAGCTTCTCCATCATATGTAGAAAAGTTAGTTGACATCTTATTTCAGAAGTTTTTAAAAAATTTGCAGTTACAAGGTATCAATATATGACTATCAAACTGTTTTTTAAATTGTTATTTATTCCATTTTATTTGTTTGTAGAGGAGACCACAGTGTTTTGTTTGAATTTTAAGTTTTTGCAAACCACTAACACACAAACCTCGTTTTATACGAATTCAAGTTTATGCGATTTTTAAATTTTTGTTTATTTATTTATTTATTTTTGCGTATCACACACTTAAATAAAGAAGGTCTTAAGGAATCTTCGGCCGTTACTTCTTTTCATAATGAGAATATTTCAAGATGTGAGAGTGATGATTTACCAAATGATGTAATTGTTTCTTCTAGTGATGAAAGCGATATGGAACCAATTCAGAACCAATTCAGAAACGACATTAAATCTTATAAAATCAATTAATTAAATTTACATTTTTACAGCGGTATTCATAAAAATTTTAAACAGTATTTCAAACTAATTTTAAGCAAAATTTGCTAAAATTGTATTCATAAACGAATTTTAGCTTAAAATATCTTTTTTAAACCTTGTGTAAATAAACGAATTTTAAAATTGGTTCGACCCTATTTTAAACCTAAAAAGACATTTTTGATTTGTGTTTATTTTCATTTTTGCAAAAAATTGTCATTTAATCAAATGAATTTATTTGTTTTTGTTTAATAAATAATGGACATTCTATATTTGATCAAAAGAATTGGTAAGAACCTTTTTATTTGAAAAATGTGATATTTTTAATTGTACAGGTTGGTTGAAAAGTTCCTGCGCTCGAAATGAAAGGATACTATTTTTGTTACGAATTATATTTTTTTATTCAATATAATCTCCTAGAAGCTCAATACAGTTGTTCCAATGATCTTCCAATAATTTTATCCCATCCTTATAATGGTTTTGGAAGCTCTGCAAAATAACCGTCTACGGCTGCTATGGCCTCTTCATTCGACGAACAATGCTTTCCACGAAGGAATTGTTTGAAATTTCTGAAGAGATAGTAGTCACTGGGAGCCAACTCTGGTAAATACGGTGGATGTTCAAGCAATTCGTACTTTAATTCTTTGAATTTAGCCATCGTCAAAACACTTTTGTGAGCAGGTGCATTGTCTTGATGAAAAATGATTTTTTTTTTCTTCTTTAAACCAGGTCTTTTCTCACGAATTTTTTCATCCAGCTGATCCAAAAGGCTGCAATAATATTCAGAGTTGATTGTTTTACCTTTCTGAAGATAATCAATCAACAAAATTCCTTTTGCATCCAAAAAAAACTGATGCCATAACCTTCTTTGCTGATCGTTGTGACTTCACCTGCTTTGGAGCTGAACAACCAGCTGTAAACGTTCTTGTTTCAATTTAGAATCATGATGGTAGATCCAAGTCTCATCCATAGTTATAAAACGAAGCAAGAAGTCGGTTTTATTCGGCTTAATTACGCTGAGAAATTTGTTTTCGATGCAGTTTTTGTTGAATTGTTAATGTGTGCGGCACTAACTTTCCAAACAGTTTTTTCATACGTAATTCTTCATGTAAAATATGGAGTAATCGTTCGTCTGAGATGCCTATGGCATTAGCAATTTCACGCTTAGTCAAACTTGGATCTTCACTAACCATATTATATACCTGCTTAATGATTTCTGCTGTGGTTGCAGTTTTTGGTCGTCCTTCGCGTGGATCGTCTTTAAGGCTGGTACGACCACGTTTAAATTCACCAGCCCAAAATTCAACGGTGCGTTTTGAAGGTGAGGACTCCTTATACACTTCTAACAATTGTTCATAATTTTCCTTTGCTTTTACCCTTTAAAACAAAGTATCTAATGACTGCACGATATTAAATTTTCTCCATATTTAAAAAAAAAATCAATGACACGTCAAATTCAAATGGCTTGTAAACAAAGAAAGAATTGACAGAATGACTTGCAACTTTGCATGTGTTCTCGGGACAGTTATACCAACTTGAGAAAAAAAAGTTTGGAGCTAGCAGTGCCACCTCTTGGTGAGAGCAGGAACTTTTCAATCAACCTGTATTTTGTTCATAAACTTAAAAAAATCGTCAGACGAAAATTTACAAAAAGAGGATCGACCCGTTTTCAATTCCGGATAAAGAATTTAAGCAGTAATAATATTTTTTGATATTATTAATTGAAAGTTAACTAGTGGTGTGTTGTGTACTTTTTATCTACAATAAAATTATTATCTATGTAACACTTTTACTGGGCATTTTGTTTTGACTCTTTTTCTCTTTTTATTTAATAAACAAGTTTTCATAAATTTTTTATTTTATAAAAACAATATTTTTCTGAAAAATTACAAAAAAAAAATACATAGAAACGAGTACCGTTTGGTTTAGTAATCATTAATTTGCATCATTACCATTAATGTGACAAATAACAAAATACAGTGTTGCCATTCTCAAGTTAAAAAAAAAAAACATTAAATCGTTTTTAGTTAAAATACTGATTATGAATACGAATTTTTAATAAACCTTTTTTAGGCTTAAAATGTTTTTTAACTAAAATGCATTTGAAACTTGAATTAAGATTTTTTTATGAATACCGCTGTTAATCTTTATAGGCTTATTTATTATCCTAATTGTTAATATTTTTAAAGTAAATGAAATAAATTTTTTTGCTGACTTTTTTATGCAATTTTGTATGACTTAAATTCAGGAATGTATCAGTAGTTTTTATATTTATATCGATTTATGCGGATGTTTTGCGGAACGAATCAATCGCATAATATGAGGTTTGAGTGTACAACATTTTGTATATAATTTAAATATTAATTATCCGCTGTAGCATACCTATGATACGCACTTTTATGATGACTGATTAAATGGCTTAACAATGCATAGTGGGTTATTTGCAAAAAATTCTGTTAATAAATATGGAACTTGTAAACTACTGATTCGATTAATCAAATAGGAAATTGTAAGGGTGTTTTAATTTTTTATAATAGTAGAAGACCTCAAGCATTTTTATTTATATTTTATTTACCACAATTTATTTATGAATATTTTTTTATTCATGTTAACTATAAATATAATTTATTTTTAGGCTCTTTATCAAATATGATTTTTTTAAATTTTTTATGAGCGCAATATTACGTTAGTTGTAAAAAAGTGGCATTAGTTTTTAAATTATGTCTGACATTCTATAAAATTCGATATATGTGTACTTATATTTAAAGTATTGGAGCAAACAAAAATATTGATAACCATATTGCCAATGTCTTGAACCCAGGGTTGCCATTTATTTAAATTATTTAAAATGTACAATTAAAAAAAACGACATGAACTAAAAATTAATAGTTTACAAATTTTCCTCAATTTAAATAAAACTTAGAAAAATTTTCTTAAAATAGTTAATACCTTTCTTAAGTAATATTTAGAGGAAAAAAAGTATATTAAATAAAAATTTATCAATTTTTAAGAAAAACATCTCAGTTTTAAAATGTAATAAAACTTAGTTTAGTTCAAAAAAAAAAAATAATTTAGTTCAAAAAATGTGTAACTTAATATTAGAAAATACTTGAACTTAATGTGTGTTCATTTTTTTCGCGAGTAGTAGACAATTAAAAATAAAAAGTAATAAATTTTTTCCTATTTATTTGATTTTAGAAACTCATGAACTATTTCCAAGAAAAATTTCCATGCAACTTAGTCCAGAAAAATTTTAATAAAATATATATTTTTTTTTTCAAGTAAAAGTTTTCTAATTTTTGAAAAATTATAAACTTAGGTATAGGATTTTTTTTGTTGGAAAACGTTTAAATTATTTTTAATATCCTTTTAAAAAAAAAAAAAAAAAACAATAAATTAAAAACAAACTAGTTAGTTTTTCTAATTTTAACCACTAACCAGTAATAATTTACAAAAATTATCTTGCATGATTTTAATTTTTCGTTCGTGATCGTGTTCAAACGTTAGTCAAAAATGGCTCACGTGTCCATCTCTAATCTTGACAGTCTTAAATATTGAACTTAATGTAGCTTAAAATATATTTTAAAATTTTGTTAGCAAAGGGTAAAAAATTTTGAATTTGCGCTTTTATGTAATAATTTTGTTTGCTGACTACAATACAAAATATCACAAGCACATTTTATATATTACGGCATAATAGCTTTCCTATAATTGACGTTGCGCCTATTAAACTTTATATTTATTGAAGGCGCTAAAACTATTTTTTTTTTTCACTTAATGAAAAAATTTTAAAATTTGTGTGTCAATTAAAATTTAAATTAAAAATTTCCACTTATGACATTTTTCCGTTTTCCAATAATGACAAAAATGTAACTGTGATATTTTGTATTTTTGCAACAATTTCCATAAATTAGTTAATTTAAGAAGACAAAGGACCCCCTGTGTTCCTTAGCCATAGATGCCGTGTGTCACTTAGGGCGTCTCTTTTTGTAGTTCTCTCAAGCAGAATTGTTAATTAACTACGAAAAGGATCTAAATTTGTCACAATTTATTACGTTGCAGGATATCCTGCAGTACATATTTTTAATTTGTTTAACTTTTTGCTAATGAAATTGTAATTTATATTTTAAGTACAATTTAATCCAATAAATCCATGATTTTTTGAATGAAACACAGTTTTTTTTGGAAAAAAAAAATTTTCAACAAAATCTCTTTTTAGCTCAATACACTTAGTCCAAAATTTCTCCAATTTTTGTATCCCTTCCAAAAAAATATGATTTTTCGAGGTCCATAAAATATGCATTTGTTTGATCAATAATTTCATCGTTGGAGATAAATCTCTTTAGGCTTAGAAATAGGAAATAGTTACTGGGGGCTAAATCCGGAAAATAAGGCGAATGAGGGGACAATTCGTAGTCTAGTTCATGGATTTTTGCCATGGAAACTAAGCTGTCACACGATTCCGTTGATGGTCGATTGTGAGCAAACGCGGCAGCAATCTTGCGGAAAGCTTTCTCATACCCAAGTGATCGTTCCTTGGTTTGATTGAGGGTTTTTTTTGCAAAAAATAATGTTTAATAAGCACTCGAAATTTACTTTTTTCCATTTTTAAAAAAATCCACGAAGTTGTATGTTTTAAATAGCTGTTAAACGCAAAGTAAATGACGGAAATTGCTCAAAATTCGACAGTAGTCTATTAACAGGTGGTACTTGATAGGAGCAGTGTTGCATTTCTTATAACTACGAGGGAAGTTCGAAAAGTCACGGACTTATTGATCCGCCCTCGTATGCTACATGAAAGAGATTTTTTTTAATAGCACAAAATATGGACAAGTTTTATTTTACATGCACTTTCAAAATATCTTTTCATCTGATATCCAATTTTAATACAGATTTTTTTTTTTAATTATAAGAAATAAATAAAAAACAAAAATAGTCTAATCCTTAAACATGGAATTTTGTCCTTAAAAAAACGAATGTCTATTAGTATTTTGTCCTCTATAACATATACAAGTTTCGTGAAGATCCTCAGGTTAAACCAAAATGCAGTTTTTTTTTTTGTCAGCTAATAAGTCCCATGTATGTTTAGTTTGTACCAATTCAATTTTTCCCAAAGTCGGCAAATAGCAAATAAAAAACAAAATTTTATTCTGTTACAACATCAAGTTGAAATAATTAAAAAAAGTGTATTGCTAAAATTTTCATTCTACGATATTCTTTTTATAATTAAAATTTGTTCAATAATTTCCATAAAGATTTTGTGATTGCTCATCAAAACTTTCACATCTTAATTTGTTCGTTAAGTACATATTTTAAAGATAACCAATATTGAGCTTTTACTTTAGACAAATTTGTGTGCAAAAGCGACATTTTTATTTCAAGGAGAAACTCAACCACTAAAAATCACGAAAATTATACTTTAAGCACGTTTTTGTCATTTTTCAATCATCATTCAACGACAGTATCAATGAATAGAGAGCATCACTTTTGTTTTTAAGTGCAGTTGTTAAAACCAAAAAAAAAAAAAAAATTTACAAACCAAAACAGAGATGAACTATTTAATGAACTTTAGAACATATTTTTTATTAGAATATACGACCACTTTATGTATTATGGACAATATTCAAAGTATGACTGAATAACTAAACATCGTATGCATAAAACATAATCATATATGGGATATTTAACTGATATGATACTTTTTGGAATATTCGCCAGGAAACAGGGCTTTAGCTGAAATAGTTTTTTTTTATTAAATGTAAATAAAAAGGCGAAGAATGGCACGCTTAATTACTAAGCTCAAGCTGCTCGAAATACTAACCAAGAAGAAAAAAAAATATAATGGAACGGTAAACGTGTAAAATTGAAACAATAGTCTCAAAGGGAATGGAGAGAACCTGATATTTTAGCGATTTTTCTCCATTTTTTAAGTTTTTTGAAAATTTTAAAATATTTAAATTAAAAAATGGTCAAATTTGGAATTTAAATTGGAAAAACCCCAATCCGCCTTGGCGAGAAAACTGATATTTGATATATGAATACTTCTTGGATTTTTTCTCAGAAAAAATAGGAATTGAAATTTGAAAAGTACCGCCCTTAAGTGCCTGCTAAAACTGTTTTCCCTAGAAACCCAAAAATAAGGAAGTGAAATTGAAGCACTAAAATTTGGAATCAAAATGGAATGGAACGGGAAACGAATGGAATTGAAAAACTAGAAAAGGGGATCAAAAGGTAATAAAACCGGAAAAGTGTGGAATCAAAACACTAGACAAGGGAACGAAATGGAATGGAACGCGAAACGATTGTTATTGAAACATTATGCAAGGAGAACGAAATGGTATGAAACGGAGAACAAGTGGAATTGAAATACTAGACAGAGAAAAAATGGAATGGAACGGGAAACGAATAGAATTAAGACACAAGACAAGGGAAATACAAAAGACAAAGAAAACTAAATAAAATGGAATAGGGAACAAATGGAACTGAAACTTTAGGCAGTGGGAACGAAATGGAATGGAACGAGGGACGATTGGAATTGAAATGGAATGGAACTAGCCTGGATTTTAATGACACGAGTATTAATAGATTTTAATTTATTTTTCTAGTTTAGCGATTTTTCTCCATTTTTACATTTTACATTTTTGTTAATGGAAATTATTATTTTTAATATCTGGTATATTAAAAATGAATATTAAATGTAAAACGATTGCACTAATCTGATATTTAAAACTAGCGTTAACGAAGTGTCGGGCTAGCTACACCCAGAGAAATGATTGGTTGCAATTCGATCAAAACCATTAATATTTATTTGTAAGGATTTTATTTTATTTGGAATAATCTAAACTCCATTATTATACCAAAAATATGGCATTGGGAATAAAAAATAGGGAAAAGGAACCAAAAAAAAGGATACTATTATCCAATTATTAATCTTTGCAATCAACTTTACGAATAAAAATCGTTTAGAAATCGCGTACAGAAGAAGCAACCATTTATTTAGTAAATGTACTAGAAAATTAGTACAATCTATGAAATTTATTAAAAAATTGTCGATATTCAAAAGCGGTAACTACAATTACGGTTATCGTAATAAAGTATGTCATTTAATTAGGATTTCAGTTGAACCAACCGAATTGTGGATTGTGTTGATTATAGAGGCCACTAACGATTGATATTTGTAAACTAATTTTCTGCTAAATCTATTTTCCGAAAAAATTATTTTAATTCAAAATTAGTCATCATAATTTACAAGTGTTTGTGGGCTAGTGGGTAGAGAGCTATCCTAATACTCCTAATTTCCGAGTTCAAATACCGGTAAAGGTAAACATTTAAAACAAATATTTTTTTAATTAAAATAAAATATTCAAATGTTTAACAAATTTATCAGAAAAAATTAAATAAAATTGTGGTACATTAAGTAAGAGTGTGAATTATGAATCTGGATGCTTAACTTTGATACCGGAAAAAATCTAAAAATAAAATTTTTCTTATAATAAAATTTTGTGGAACGTAATAATATTTATGTGGAATGTAAATATCAAATTGTACAACAGAATATTGGCTTTCACAACTAAAAATATAATTTAATGTGAAGATAGTTGTCGTAACCGCAAGAATTCGATTGGCAACAAATTCGTTGACCATAACTGATACTGTTTTCTAGGTGTTGTTTGTTTTATAAAACTGTTTTAAAAATAACTATAAAAAAATAATAAATAGTTTGCAATTTAAAACATTAAAAATGTAATTTAAGACATACGAAATTTCATTTGAAACCAAATAATTGTTGTTATTTATTTTTTAAACAAACTAAACATCAATAGACACATATAAATATTAAGTTATAAATAAATGTTTGAATTTTACCTACAGATTCGGTAAAAATGAATGTTTGTACATTTATTGTTATTGTTTCAGTTTTTTATTTGTTTTTTAATTTGCAAAATGTACACACACATACACACTACAAACAAATCTTTGTTGAATTGTGTGTGTGTGTTAAGTTGATCAGGTTCTTGTAATTTAAATTAAAATAATATTGTATATAAACAAACAATTTATATAAAAAATAAAGGAACTTTTTGAATATTTTTTTGTTAACAAATAACAAAGTAAAATTAAAATTATAATAACGAATAAATCACAAATTTTTGTTTCGTGGGTAATTTTTTATGAAAATTTTAAATAACTAAATTAAAAAAAAATTGCTAATATTAGAAATTTATTTTGAATGAATGTGTAAAAAGATTAAAATAAACATTTCTAAAGAAACAAATGTATGTTCCTTTATTTTCAACTTAACTAAGAACTTGTTTATTGAACTACAAACAATAAACTTTATAAAATTCTGGGTGTATGAATATTGTACTAATGTATTTTGTAAATTTTTGATAAGCTATTTGTATTTCCCAAACAATTATTTTCTCCAATTAACACTACAATCAAAAACTAGTAGTTTTTAAATACTTTTAGTTTTTAATTCAAAAATTTTATGGCATTTGACAAGTAAATAAGAAAATTTTTTAAAAATTATCAGTATTTGGTGGTAAAGTAAATTGGCGTTAAAGTTATTTAAAGAATTCTTTTTGGAAAATTTTATGAAAAATAGTTTTTTTTGATAAATTTAAATATACATTTATTTACAAAAGTTTAAATGTCTAAACTCTATAGATGCAAAATACTAAATTTCATTTTAACAATATCTCTTTAGCTACTAACTGGAACTTGCAACTGACATTTACTGTTGTTTCACATGTAAAATTTTAATTTGACTTTCGTTTAAACCTTTGCTAGACATTCAGTAAAATCGGGCTTTACTTTTAAAAAGGCTTTTTGTTTAAAATCAATAAAAACCAATATACCAAATAAAAGTACATATAATAAAAATGTAAACCATTGTGGGTGGTAGTTCTTCGTGTTCTATACATAAACAGTTTTGCCAATTTAAATTAAAAATAAAAAAAAATGTATAATAGAAAACAATTATTTTATATAATAAAATAATGTGTGTTTTAACAAATGTTCCTTAGCATAAGAAATTCGAATGCAAACTTTATGAAAAAGTTCAATAAATGATATGGTCATTTAAAATTTATTATTTAAATTACTCTGTGATAAAATGTTATTCTATTCGGAAATATTGAATCCGCTTTTATGTATGAGTAACAATTAATTATTCCATAAAGCATATTAATCATTCGTCAAGATGTTCATATTTACAATGAAATTTGATTTTTATTTTATTTAAATAAGAAGTACAGTTAGTTTTAGTTCATAAAGTTTTCTGGGTGCATATGTAGAATTTTAAATCCAAAAAAAAATCTATCTACTTAAAATATTTCAATATTTTACAAGTTTTGTAAATTATTTTCTCAAAAATCACAAAAAAGAACAATTTTTTTAATTAAATTTTCAGCAAATAAATATTTTTTACAAATTTTTTAGTCTTTTCAGTCTACTTTAGCAACGATTTTTTTATTTGCAATCTTCTTGCCATAACTTTTGCTAAATTTATTAATTTTTTGTTACTAAAAATCTGCTCGATTTTGCTGCCATTTTTCTGACTCGGCAACATTTTTTTTGTTGATTTTATAACTTTTTAAAAATCTAACTCATTGCCATGCAAGTTTCTAATGCAAATTACAGAACGTATGAGTAATATTATTTTAATTATAAATATTATTCATAGGCATAGGTGACTAATAAAACTATAGTTTTACATATATCTGAAATACAATTTTAACTACAAAATTTTAGGTTGTAGCGTATGAAACTCCAATTTTTATAATAATTATATTAAATAAATAGGGCCAAAACCGGACGTAATCGTCCAAGCTGTCTACTAAGAATTTAATTTAGTTTTTATTTTTATAATTTTTACAAGGCACGAACAGACAGCCGAAGCGTAGTATTTTATATATATTTATATATACACCGTCTTGCCTTTATTGTAATTAAATTAGGTGTTTATTTTTCAGGCGCTAATTATGGAATGGCAATTTTTAATGTGTGGTCTCTTGTCATATTCAAATTTTAGGAAAGTTACAATGTTTAATTCATTAATGATATTACGTTTTATTATATGTATGTGAGATATCAATACTAAATCAATATACAGTGGATTCCCGATTTAAAGAAAATCGAAAAATTCGTTAAATCCCGTACTAATCAAAAAAATATTTATTCATGTAAAAACAAATTCACTTCTTTTCTAATGGTTTCATCGATGAATTTAACATTAGCGTGTCATAGGATGGAAGTATTCTAAGGAAGCAATGATAATACAATGATTAGGTATTCTGATGCATGAGTGGAAAATTTATGCACTGATATACAAATACTCTTTATTAAAACAAATTAATAATTCTGCATTAGTAAAAAAGCATTTTTGAAACGTTTTTCAAAAATGTTAGTGAATTTTTAGACAAATTTAAAAATATTTTTTTTAATACAATTTTAAAATATTTTTGAACAATTTTAAATAATTTTTGCACAATTTTAAAACATTTTTGGGCAATTTGAAATAATTTTTACACAATTTTAAAATTATTTTGATAAACTCTGAATTAAAACTGGAAATGATGTAGTGTTAAATAATAAACATAATGCAAAAACGCACAGATTGCGACGTCATAAATATTTAAGGCTGAAAAAATGCAAATGACAGGCCAGCTAGTTTTAATTAAAGGTTAAACAAATCTGTTTTTCTTGATATTTCAAAACTTTTATAAAAATTGCAAAACTGCATAAATTTTAACCCTCATGAAATTTTAAACTAAAATATAATAAATAATGTAATGAAAAAATCAAAAAATTTCATTAGAACTATTTTTTTCAATTTGAATAAATGCTTTAGATTCGAAAAAAATATACGATATACTAGTTATAGAAGTAATGAAGAGTGATATTTTAATATATGCATCGGGTTTATATCCAGATCACTGCATTTGAAATATGAACACATGAATTCTTTTGGAAGTGCCTTAGAATAACACCAAAAAATCATAAAAGAATGTCAACTGAAGCTTAGGAAGCAATGAAAGAAGTTATAGTCACAGAATGACTACCATTTTTTTTTTGCTGGGTTATTATAGATTTGGCTAAACCATATTTAATTGATAATCCAGCAACACTCTCTTCCCTTGTATATGCATATAAAATTTTTATTTTTTCAATGTTCACAAGTTTACAAGTTCACAACACCACAACAAGAAACGTAATGACAAAATTAAGACATCGGCTAATAAATAAAACAACACTATTTTTTAACAAAATTCGACTTTATTCACCGACATAGTTTCCTTCAAGAGCGATACAATTACTCCAACGATACTTTTTTTTTGTAGAATGATTTATCTTTGGCCTATAAATAGGCCTCTGTTTCGGCAATCACCTCTTCATTCAAACCAAATCTTTTTCTAGCGAGAACAGGTAAAAATCGCTGGGAGCCAAATCTGGCGTATACGGTGGATGCGGAAGCAATTGAAAGTGTAATTCAATTTGACCATCATTTGGCATCATCGACACGTTGTTGTTTGTGGCGAACTGTGAGCAAACGCGGCACCCATTTCGAAAATAGCTTTCTCATGGACAAATGTTCATGCAAAATAAAGTATCAGCTAAAGGGTGTTTTTTATAGAGAGACACCACAAGTTTTAATCATAATAAAACAAGGAAATATATTTTTAATATCAATGAAACGAGCTTTATTGGAAAGAAAGTTTTATGAAATGAATGTTTAAATATGATTTCTGCCATGTGGCCGCCACGGCTGGCGCGTAGAAGGCGCAATCTGGAACATCAATTTTCAACAACTTTTAGCAGCATTTGCGGCCGTATTTCGCCGTTAACTCTTCGAATGTTAATTTTCAGGTGTTCAATTGCTTGTGTTTTATCGACGTAGATAAATTACTTAACATAAACCCAAAGAAAATAATCCAGTGGGGTTAAATCACACGATCTTGGTGATCAATTAATTGGGCCATTACGTGAAATTATTTTTTCATCAAAAGATTTACTCAAAATCAATTGTAGCGCCCACTGTGTGGCATGCGGCTCCGTCCTGTTGGAGCCACATATCAGCAAGATTAATGCCACGTAATTGAGGTACGAAAAAATTTCGAATCATGTTCCTATACTATTCACCATTGACAGTAACATTCTCACCATCATCGTTTTTGAAGATATATGGGCCAATGACTTCGCCAGCCCATAAAGCGCACCAAACAGTAATTTTCTGTGGATGTAATGGTGTTTCGACAAAAGCTTGTAGATTCTCCTCACTCCAAATGAAACAATTCTGCTTATTTATGTACCCATTTGAACAGAATCGGAAAATAAAATTTTGAATGGAAATTCAAACAATGAGTTTGACGAATAGAACAATTAATTTGATTAAAAATTTCAACAATTTGCACGCGTTGCTCTGGTGTAAGTCGATTCATAATGAAGTTTCAAAGCAAATAAAACAAAAAGCAACTATCAGCTGTTAAATGAGTTGTCAAATAAAGCAGTAATGACAACTTAAAGTTGTGACACTCTAAAAACAACACGCTTTCCCTGCAACTTCACTTTACAGCCTGCCAACACGATTTTGTGAACTTTTTTGATATTTGCCGGTATCACCACCTCTTTTCGACGACCAGATCGTTCGGCGATATCGGTGTTTGTACGACTACGTTTAAAGTCAGAGTACGAATAACACTTATCAACATCGTGGCTTGCACGATTTTTTTCCCCATTAAAAAGCAATGAGAAATCAACACACGAAATTGTCTTGCATCCAAAATCGTTTGTTTTCAAAATCGCAAAACTAGCATCATGAACGAATTGTCATTAAATTTTGACAAGTATCCTCTGAGGGTTGGTAGTTTCAAAAGATTATACAAGGTGGCGTAAAAGTAATCCTTCTATCAGAAAATGCTATAAATTTTGCGATTGGCCCCTAATGTCAGTTCTGTTTTGACATTTGTGTAGTAAACACATGCGAAATACACGTTAATAAACAATGTTACGCTACACTGCTCCAGAACGCGGAATATTGGTGACTATTTATTTGAGCAATAATGAAGATGATTTTTCATCAAAAATAATCATGAGTGATGAGGCCCATTTCCATCTTAGCGGGTACGTAAATAAGCAAAATTTACGCTTCTGGGGCACTGAAAATCCGCGTGCAACCCACGAGGAGCCATTACACCCGCTCAAAGTCACTGTATGGTGTGCTGTTTTCGCTGGAGAAGTCATCGGACCTTTTTTCTTCGAAGACGTCGCGGGCCAAACGGTTACTGTGAATGGTGAGCGCTACAGAGCAATGATCAACTAGTTCTTTTTGCCACAACTTGATGAATTGGGATTGGAAAACATGTGGTTCTAACAGGACGGTGCAACGCCACATACTGCACGTGCCACAACCGATATGCTGAAGGATGCATTTCCCGGGCGCCAATCTCCCGTTTTGGCGATTCTATGGAAGCAAGCAAGATCGCCTGATTTGACCGCTCCAGACTTATTTTTGTGGGGCTTTTTGAAGTCGCGGGTTTATGTCAACAAGCCTCAGACTCTTGCAGCTCTTAAAGACAATATCCGTCAAGAATGTGAGGACCTATCGCCGGAAGTTTTGGCCAAAGTGATGGAAAATGCCATAAAAAGGGCTCAAATGACAATCAACTGTGGCGGCCGCCATTTACATGACATCATATTCTCGACTTGATGTAAAAAAAATTAAAAGACAAAATAAAAATAATCCACAAGAAGAATCAAAGTTTTTCATTTTTTTTTTAAATTACAGCCAAAAAACATCGGAAGGTTATTTTTGCGCCACCCTGTATAGATTTTGAATTAGTGGCGTCACCTATGTGTCATCCTACGGTTGTTTCAGCCAATGTGTGCATGTAACATACATGGTAAACAAAATATTAGAATGCAAAAAATGTAAAAGAAAATCTTATACTGCTTTGAAAAAAAATCAAACTTTTATTTAACGGTGTTTCATCACAAATTAAAAAAAAAAATCAAATCTAGATGGCATAATTCAGTGTAAACGAAATCAGATATATGAATTTATGTGTGGAGGTGTGTATCAAGACTACAACTATTTGCCTCCATCTAATTTTTAGAAATTTAGAAATGCAGATTTTGATTTTATTTTACAATAAATCGCGAATTTATTAAATCGGGAATCCACTGTAACACAATTACACACAGAGAAAACAGATTCATCATGACAACCGAACTTTTTGCTAACTGAATATTTAGGTTGCAGCAACCGAATTATTTAGTTGTCCCAACCAAATGTTTTCCTGATACAATTGAAATATTTAGTTTCAACCGAAATTATGTTGCATTAACCGAATTGCGATTGCGACAAACAAATATATCGGTGGCTCAAAGCAAGCCATTCGGTTGGCAAGAAAGCAAACCATTGGGTTGGCAAGAAATTCGGTTGTTGCGATGATTCTGTTTTCTCTGTGCAGGCAATAAAAATCATTACAAGCAAAAAAAAAAAACATTGGAGTAATTAAAACAATAAAAATCACAATAAACTTTTAAACTGCAATTAGCAAAAAAAAATATTCATTATTATTTTTTTTTTAATATAATAATGATATTAAATAATAATGTAAAAATAATAAAAAATATAAATGATGATAATTAAGATAATGACACCTGTTACAAGGTTCAATTAAAATAATATAATTTTATTAACAATAATAAGTGTTTAATATTTTTTTTTTTCCATAATGTTTGTATATTATAACTTTTGTCTAAGATTTAATATTGTCCAAAAGTTTCCCAGTTTACACATGGTCAACCCATGAGACAAACAAAAAGTTATAAAATAAAAAATAAATCGACTTCGTTTTAATTTAAACAACTTTTGTACTATTTAATTGTTTATTTTAGTGGAACAAAAATAATTGGCATGAATTCATTAATTTTTTTTTTCTTAAACTTTCTAAGAAAAATGTTTGATATTTTTTCTTATAAAATAAACTGGTACAGATAAAAAAAAAATAAAAACCAAAGAAAAAATTTACAAAACAAGTTTAAACAATATGCAAATTAAAATGTTAAACTAACCCAGGAAAAATTTAGTTTTGCGGCTACAGTTCGCAAATTGCGATCAATTTGGGGTCACAATAATGCTCCAAAAGAGTCAACTGTAAAGAGATTAATGGATAAATTTGCCGAAACTGGGTCTGTTAGTGATGTAAAGACAACAACGCGCCATCGACCAGGTCGATCGACCGAAAATGTCGCAGCTGTACGTGATGATGTCGCTCAAACTCCATCCACCTCAATTCGACACCGAGCTCAGCAAATTGGTGTCTCCAAATCCACTTTGCAGCGAATTTTGACGAAAGATTTGCATCTTCATGCATACAAAGTTCAATTGACTCAGGAACTGAAGCCAGCTGACCATGGACAGCAAAGGGAGTTCGTTAATTGGGTATTGGAGAGACAACATGAAAATGCTGATTTTGCCGATAAAATCATCTTCAGTGACGAGGCCCATTTTCATCTTGATGGCTTCGTCAGTAGGCAGAATTGTGGCATTTGGGGTGAGGAAAATCCTCGAGTGATTCACGAGAAGCAAATGCATCCTCAACGTGTCACTGTGTGGTGTGGTTTTTGGGCTGGAGGAATCATTGGACCTTTTTTATGAAAATGAGGCAGGTCAAGCGCAAACAGTCAATGGTGTTTGGTATCGTGAAATGATAACCAGTTTTTTCTTGCCTAGAATTGAAGAAATGAATGTGGAGGGCATGTGGTTCCAACAAGACGGCGCCACATGTCATACAGCCAGAGAAACAATTCAATTGCTGCATCAGTCATTTCCCGGTCGTGTTATTTCGCGTTTTGGAGATCAGAATTGGCCGCCTAGATCGTGCGATTTAACACTATTAGATTTTTTTCTTTGGGGTTTTTTGAAGTCGATGGTTTACGCGAATAAGCCGACGACGACTCAAGCCTTAAAAGAGGAAATTGGACGCTGCATTAATGAAATACCGCAGCATTCATGCGAAACGGTCATTGAAAATTTCATTAAAAGATCGCGTGCATGCCAGCAAAGCCGCGGCGGCCATCTGCACCATATATTGTTCCATACATAACCTCATTCTGTCTACTTAACGATATAATAAAGTTTCACGATTTTTTTTAAAATATCTGTGTTTTATTTAAAATTTAAAAATTGCGTTCTTCTTGGGACACCCTTTATAAGAGTTTTAATAAAAGATAATACTTTTTTAAGTTCAATAAATGATTTGGAACGACTTGCGTGGACTTTGTTTGTTAAAGTTATTAAAACCTTTTTGGAAATCACAAGTCATGTAACTATTCGAAAATTATAAACGAGTTGCTAGAAAACCTTAAAAACTTAGGATGTAATATGTCCATCAAACTGCACTACCTCCACAGTCATCTTGATCAATTCCCAGAAAATCTTGGATCTTATAGCGAAGGACAAGGCAAGCGGTTTCACCGGGACCTAAAAACTATGGAAGAGAGGTACCAAGGCCGATGGCATCAGCATATGATGGCTGACTACTGCTGGGAGATGCAAAGTGATTGTCCCAATACACTTCATTCACAAAAGTCGCCAAAAAGAAAGTTTTTATGTATTTACATAATAATGTAAAATAATGTAATAAATGCAGTTTTTGTTGCATTTTTTTTATATACCAGTCAAAATCTACACGTAGGAAATCAAAATTTTTGCTATTAATGTAATAAGTATAAGGTCCTAAGTTAAATAATAGCTTCAACTATTCAGCACCAAAACTAGTGTTGTCCAGTGTAATTAATAACACGCTGCTACAAAAAAAAATTGCAAGAACTTGTGAAATGACCTAGTGTAGGTTGTAGGTCTAGCTGAGTGTATTATATAACCGGTTTTATAAGTTGCAACATACCCTCAAAATTTCGAGATATGGGGAAAAGAGTATTTTATTGGACTGCCGCACTAAAACTTTTATAACTCAGTAATTTTTTAACCGATTTCGAAACGGTAAACGGCATTAATTAGAAATGAACGCTATATATACTTTCCGTATACTATTTATATAAATGTGTAGAGATTTTTTCAATAATATAAAAAATTTTAATTATTTTTTAAACTTTTTCATTTTCTACGAGGGTTTTTTCGAATCTTCCTTTAAAACAACAATAATCTTAAAGTCAGTGTCCTTCTGAGTAAAACAAGCTTTTATTCGTGTAAATCGGTAAAAATTTACCTACAACCTACACTAGGTCATTTTGCAAGTTCTTCTTCAGTGTAGCACAGTGTAACTGTTGGTGCTCTTTCAATTAAAACTTTGTAATACTAAAAAAATATTTAATTGGATTTTTAACAATTTGTAAATACAATTAGGCCGAGTTAAACTTGGTTTAGTTAAACCGAAAACGAATTTTGTCTGCCATTTCCATGTTTATTAACATAAATTTGTCACAAAAACTTTTCGTTACATAAAATTTTGGTCTTCGTTGAAATAAAATATACTAAAACAAATTTCAAAATCAGCATTCAAGTTACAAATTCCGATAAACTGAGTTTAAAGATAATCTACATCCTAAAAACTCAGCCTTAGTGTTAATATAACAAACTATTAATTGAAAAAACAACAACAACTACATATAATATTTTATATACAAATTTTCTTGATGAATTTAAGTTTAACAACTTTAATCACTTTTTATTGTTTCAATAAAAATATGAAAAAAGAAGTGTCAATCTTATTCAAATTTCTGCACAAAGAGGATAACAAAAAGGTTATCAAATTTTATATTAAAACAAATAAAAAATTTTGACAAATTAATTACTGTATATAAAACAATCAAACAATATGTATTATTAAAATTTTAACCTTATCCAAAGTCAAAAAAATTGTTGTTCATTTTCCAGATATTTTTGTCAAATTTGACACACGCCTACACTCACAAAAAAAGTCTGTAAAGGCAACTGAAAATTTTGCTGTTACTACGGGAAATTTTGCTAATTTGAGCCCAGCGGTATTTTTTTGCTAATCGTGTAGTGCAATGAAATTAGTAGAAAAATTAGTAGCCGCTACTTAATTTTAGTATACTTTTTGTAAAGTGGAATTTAAAATCTGTTGGCTTAAATCAGCAAAAAAAATATTAAATATTATTAATATTAGTGCAAAATTTTAAATTTATTTTTTTTTTTATCGAGCATCAAATTTTTTTATTTTATTTATTTTTCAAAAAAAAAAAATTATACAAAATAAAAAACAAAATCAAAGGCTTAAAAATCTTAAAAACTGTTAAAACATAAACGAATTAATAATTTTGTTTTTATTTGGTAATTTCGGTTTTTTTACTTTTAAGGTCAAACTATAATTGTTTTTAGGGCTGATTTTTAGAACTAAAAAACTTTTTAGTGCTTTTTGAAGTGGATGTTCTATTTTCAGACATGAGTCGGTATATTTACTTCCGATCCCTTTTTAATCTATGTAACATTTTAAGGCAATTTAAGTTTGTAAGTATGTTTTAATTAGAAATAACATTGCCTTTAATATCCACTATTTAACAATAAGTAATTTTTTTTGCTAATGTTAGCAAATCGGATTTTAAAAATTTATAAAATGATTTCTGAAATTAGCAACAAAAATTTGTAAATATTCTGTAAAAACTCTGTAATTTGTAAAATGTAAATAGCAAAAAGATTTGCTAAATACTAATTTTTCTACTAAAAATCAGTACAAAAATAGTAAGGTGGGATTGAAACCCGTTTACAAATTTTTCTACTAACTTTTTTATGTGAGTGTAACGCCGCACGCTTAACGTACACATACAAATTTAAGTGCAGTAAAAAACCGAATTTTATCATTTTCTAACAACGATTCTTAAATTTTAATTTAGTCATAAAATTTATTTTAAGTTGCAATTTACAAGGTGAGGCAATAAGTATCACCCTATTGCAAAGTGCTTCCATTTTTGCAAATTTCATCCTATGTCAGTTTGTTTTTAAGCAAAATTCTCTGTTCTGGAGTACGGAAAATCCACGTATAATTTATGAAACACCGTGTAGTGTGCAGTTATTTCGGAAATGATGATTGGACTTTATTTTTTCTAAAGAGCCGACATTAACGTTATTCCGGTGAACGGAGACCGTAAGCCAGATCTGGATTTAGAGGACATGTGGTTCCACCAACAGGACGGGACCACTTGTCACACTACACGCGACTCAATGTGTATTTTGAAGTCGTTGGTGTATCCGAACAAGCCCCGCGCCTTAAAGAAATCAAATAACAAAGTGACACCACAAATGATTCACACAGTTATGAAAAATGTTATCAAAAGTGCACTTATATGTTACAACACCGACCATTTGTTGGACATAATTTTCCTCAATTAATTGAAACAAAATTTATAAGTGCGACTAAACATAAAAAGTTAAAAACCAAATGAGTTTTAACTTTAAACATACACTCAGAAAAAAATGTTAGTAGAAAAATTTGTAAACGGTTTTCAATTCCACTTTACTATTTTTGTACTGATCTTTAGTAATTGCTATTTACATTTTACAAATTACAGAGTTTTTACAGAGTATTTACAAATTTCAGAACTCATTTTAAAAATTTTTGAAAACCGATTTGCCAAAATTAGCAAAAAAAAATACTAATTTTAAAAAAGTGGATATAAAAGGAAATGTTATTTCTAATTAAAACTTACACCTACAAACTTAAATTTCCTTAAAATGTTACATAGATTAAAAAAGGGATCGGAAGTGAATATACCGACTCATGTCTGAAAATAGGACATCCACTTAAAATAGCACTAAAAAGTTTTTCTAAAAATCAGCCTTAAAAACAATTAAAATTTGACCTTAAAAGTTAAAAAAAATATTGACTAAAATGTTTTTCAAAATAGAAATTAACAAATAAAAACAAAATGAATAATTCGTTTATGTTTTAACAATTTTTAAGATTTTTAAGCCTTTGATTTTGTTTTTAATTTTGTATAAAATATTTTTTGAGAAAAATAAATAAAATAAAAAAAATTTAATGTTCGATAAAAAAAAATAAATTGAAAATTCTGTACTAATATTCACAATATTTAGTAAATTTTTCTGCTGATTTTAGCAAAACGGTTTTAAATTGGGCTTTACTAAAATTTAGTAGCGGCTACTAATTTGTCTACTGATTTTATTGTACTACATGCCAGCAGACATGTGTTGCTAAGATTAGCAAAAAATACCGCTGGGCTCAAATTAGCAGAATTTCCCGTAATAAACAGCAAAATTTTTAGTTGCCATTACAGACTTTTTTTGTAAGTGTAAGAAATAACTAAAGAAAATCGCATGATGGTTTTTGCCCCATCCTGTATTACACACAAAAAACTTATAAATTTCAACTTCTCTCACTTAAATTTGTCTTTTTTTTTCTTGTCACATTTGGCAAATTAAACTTTTCCATTATCAAAGTGCATTAAAAAATGTTGTTTCATAGTTCGACTTAAATTTTATTCGATTTTTAATGGCTTTTTAACAATTTTAGCTAATTTGTTAAAATTCATTTATTAAAACTCTACAGAAAATTTTTTGTGACAATAGTCTATCGTCTGGCTGGTATTAATATTAAGTTTTAAATACATTACACGCTTGAGAAAATAAGTCATTTTAAATAATTGTATTTGTCGTTGGAAATTTACAAGGCGGTATAAAAAATAATAGAAAGAAAACAAAGAAAGGTAGACGATTTTAAATGAAAATTTTAAAAATAAAAATAACAAAATAAAGAAAGTTATGTTATAATGGAAGCGCTATGGACTTGGCTCTGTGCTTTTCAAAATCCTGATAATTCTATTTTCTGTATTTTTTATGTAATTACTTCCTGATATAACTAAAAATCAGACGTTTATGTAGTTTACTAATTGTAGTTTAATAAAAAAAGTTTTCATTTAATTGAAAAACAAATGAACAAACATTTATTTTTTAAAGAAATATTTGTTTCAAATTTTTTTTACACTGTGCTGAGAATGATTTACCGATTTTTTTAGATCAATTTATTATTTTTTTTTATTTGTTTGAAAAAACAGAACATATATTAAAAAAATAACTTTTTTCTTTTAAATTGCTTATTTATATAAAAAATATATTTCAATTCGAATTACAAGATATTGATGAACTTGTGTGTTTCTACATTTTGCGAATTAAAAACCCGATTTATTTAAGCGATTTAATACAGTTTAAAGACGGATGAAAAAATCAAAAAATTAAATAATCCAGAGTTGCTACAAATAAAATTAAACAATGAAAATTGTTGATATAATGTTGTTATAGTAGAAATTAAGAAGATTTTCGCATTTTGCGAAAATTAGCGAAATTGACAAAATTTTAATGAAATTAGTTACATACTCTGGCAAAAAAAGTACACTAAAAATACTTTGTAAGTTAAAATAACAGAAAATGCCATTTATAAGAAATGATATTTCATTTAAAATCGGGTCTACTTACTTTTCATTTAAAACAAATGGCTTTTGTTATTTATTTTTAAATAACGTTTAAAAAACTGACACATCCGTAAGAAACAAATCAGTTAACCAGTTAAAACAAATGTTTAAATTTTACCTACCAATTCCTTAAAAAATAATTAATTTAATAATTTATTTTTATTTTCTTTTTGTTTGTTTCTTAATTAACAAAATGTATGTATGTCTATAGACACTTTTTATGTAAATGTATTTGTATTTGTTTAAATACAAAACAAATTGGAATTTTTGAAACAGACAGCAAACAAAATTTAATTTTGTAATAACTGTAACGGACACAAATAAACCACAAATTTCCGTTTATGGGTAAAATTTTATTAAATTTCAAACAAATGAAAGAAAATAAATAAAATTGAAAAAAAACGGTAAATGATAGTAAATCATTTCAAACAAATGTGTAAAATAGTTAATATACGAGGGCAGATCAATAAGTCCGTGACTTTTCGAACTTCCCTCGTAGTTATATGAAATGCAACACTGCTCTCATCAAGTACCACCTGTTAATAGACTACTGTCAAATTTTGAATAGGCATTTTTTGATCAATAATTTCATCGTTGGAGCTAAATCTCTTTCCACCGATCCATTTCTTTAGGTTTGAAAATAGGAAATAGTCACTGGGGGCTAAATCCGGAGAATAAGGCGAATGAGCGGGCAATTCGTAGTCTACTTAAAGGAAATTTTGCCATGGAAACTAAGCTGTCACACTATTCCGTTGGTGGTCGATTGTGAGCAAACGCGGCAGCCATATTGCGGAAAGCTTTCTCATACCCCAAGTGATCGTTCAAAATTGATACCACTGAGCCATGTGAGATGCCTATGTCTTCCACAATCTATCGCACATTCAATCTTCGATCGGCCAATACCATATCGTGAATTTTTTCAATTGTTTTGGGTGTAGAGACCTCAACTGGGCGTCCAGAACTTTCGGAATATTCCGTGCTTGTAAAGCCACAACGCAAGTCAGTAAACCACTGTTTTACCATTGAAATCGATGGTACAGAGTCCCCATAGTATTTATCAAGCTATTTCCTGGTTTGATTGAAGGTTTTTTTTCGCAAAAAATAATGTTTAATGAGCACTCGAAATTCACTTTTTTTTTCATTTCTAAAAAATCCACGAGGTTGTATGTTTTGAAAAGCTGTTAAACGCAAAGTAAATGACGGAACTTGCTCAAAATTCGACAGTAGTCTATTAACAGGTGTTACTTGATGGGAGCAGTGTTGCATTTCATATAACTACGAGGCAAGTTCGGAAAGTCACGGACTTATTGATCCGCCTCGTAGATATTTCTTTGAAAAATAAATGTATGTTCCTTTATTTTTAAATGGAACGGAAAATTTAAATGGAATGGAAAACTACATAATACTCTGAGTGTAGAGACTTCAAGCCAGCGTTGTTTTTATACATAATTTATGCCGAAGCGTCAATAAATTTTTGACGTTTTTTAAATATTTTTTTAAAATTTTACAAAATTTTGAGATCGTGTTTTTTAAAAATTCTTTGTTTTTCTGCCCTCTCTATGACATATTCAAATTTTATCCCGGTTCGTACACATCAACCTAACTTGCGCAAGTTTTCTTTAATTCTATTTTGAACTTGCTTCCACATTCACACAGGGAAAGTATTCTTTGCCATCGTGTAGGAAATTGCGGATGGCAAAAGAAACAAAAACAAGACTACGGGTAGGTCTACATCCCTTTCCATTCTGCTTACCTTTCTCTTTTATGAACTCAAGCCTTGCTCAAGTAAACATGCCGTGTATGAATCGACAAATAATAACGAGCCATCCGAATTGAAAAGTGTATTCTAGTTGCGACAACCAATTAATTCGTATGTCACAAACAAATTCAAATGTCATTGCTAAATTTTATTAACCGAATCCTGTTGTGGAAACCAATATTCAGTTGTACCAACCAACTTTCATTTGGAAATTGACCAAATTTTGGATTAATCCAGCATTGTGAATAAACCTCATATTATTCCAAGAATTTACCCCAGGTGTTATCTAAATGACTTCTTTGTAATATAGCCTAGGAAAAAAATCGTAATGCCATCAATGTACAATAGGGTGACCCGAAATTGAGAAATTTTAGTAGCATTTAAACGATGCGTATTATGGAGCTGATTGTGGAAAAATAGCAACATAAAAAATTTCGAGTGTACTTTTAGTTCGCTACACGTGTTTGAGGTTGGCCTTCGTAAAGAATTTTTTTAAAAAATTTGTATTGAATTTTCAGACAAAATAGGGCTTAAAGTTTTGTAATACTAAGTATGTAATTGGAAAATAACAAATTTCAAACATACCATGTAGTCTCGAAGCAGTTTTGTTATTTTTCCCATAATAAGCTCAATAATGCGAGTACACAGCTTTTGAATACTACACCCAAAAAAACAAAAAAAAAATTACTAGAATTTAGAAAAATTAACTTATTTGTAGGAAAAATTGAAATCAAAACGGCGGTAAAGACATTTTTTACCAAAATTTAATAAAATTTTCTTTGAAATTAAGAAACAACTTTCACTTAAAATTTGTTAAAAATTTCTAAATTATAGAAATAATTTACTATCGAGAAATAAATTTTTATTAGAAAACATAGCAAAATTTTCCTTTAATTAGTTCATACATCATCTTAAATTGTACTGTTAGTTAGGAAATGTTTCCTTGGTTTAAGAAAAATTTTATTTTATTTAAGTTCATTAGATAATTTTGTTGACTAAAAACTAGAATTAAACTCCCTAACAATAAGAAATTATTTTCTAACATCAAGTTAAATAGCACTTCTTTTAAGTGAAAATTATCCTTATCCTGCTTCTATGGTAAAGGTTGTATATTTTACCATATCTTTTAAAGTACATTACACTCATTGTGTAAGTATTTTCCCACTTTCGGTGGACTTCCGCTTTGTGAGGACACTGCTCTTAACAAGCTTTTTGCTATAAACATTTTTGTCTTTAAATTTAATTATACTAATTTTATGTATTTAAAATATAAATTAAATTTCATTAGCAAATTTATATTTTAAATATAAATCTCAGGATATCCTGCCTGCGTTTCAGGCAGGATATCCTGAAACGTTATAAATTGTGAGAAAACCTTTTCGTAGTAGAGATAACTACAAAAAGAGACACCCTAAATGACATACGGCATCTGGGGGTCCTTTGCCTTCTTAAATTAACTAATTAAAGAAAAAATATACAAAATATCACAGTTCGTTTCTTGTTATTATTGGAAAATTCAAAAAGATCATAAGTTTATTTTATGGCATTTTTAGCTTAAATTTTAATTAACATACACAAGTTTTGATTTTTTTATTATTAACTGAAATAAAATAGTTTTAGTGCCTTCGATTAATATAAAGTTTAATAGGCGCAACGTCAATTATAGAAAAACCATTACGCCGTAATGTATAAAATGTGCTTGTGATATTTTGTATTGTAGTCAGCAAACTAAATTATTACATAAAAGCGCAAATTCGAAATGTTTTACCTTTTGCTAACAATATTTTAAAATATATTCAAAGCTATTTTAAGTTCAATATTTAAGATTGTTAAGATTAGAGATGGTCAATTGAGCGATTTTTGACTCACCCTCAAGCATGATCACGACCCAATAATACAGTCATGTTCGATTACGCATGCAGAAATACGAGTTGAAAATATATTTCAAAAACTTTTGACCTCATAAAAAAAAATCGATTTTGTAAAATACTTAAATAAAATAGGTAATCACGTTGAAACATCTGTTCGTTACTTTATTTAAAATTTTATACACACAAATTAGAATTTCAAAAATCACTGCGCTGAAAAATTAAAAAACGAAAAATGCGTCCAAAAAAAATTTTTAAAAATAAAAAAAAAAATTCAAAAAGTGCTCCTTAAATTTAGGTTTCAGGCGGCCTGGATATATACATAAGAAAAAAAAAATGATTTTCAATCAGCTTTTAATATTAGTGTTGTCAATAGCAAAAAAGAAGGGATAAATGTAACAAATCAAAGTTAAATTCTATTTATGCATAAATGCAGGTAATACTGAAATTATTTTAATTAAAGTAATAACGTAAAAATCCAACGCAATGAGGTAGAAAGTGAAGTGTAGGTGAGGCGTTGAACGCAGGGGATTTATAAAATTTGGGCATAAATATTGACAGAATCATTTTATAAATTGTTTTAATTTATTTGCATTTGTGTTCTACAAAAAAGAAACAAATACCCCCTCTGGAATAAAACGAGAAAATGTTTTACTATTATTTTAATATGACAATTAAAGTTATAACGTAAAAGTCCAACGCAATGACGTAATGATTTATTAAATTAGATTTTTTTACACTCGCGTTAGCGTTAGAAAGTGAGGTGTAGGTGAGGCGTTGAACGCAGGGGATTTACAAAATTTGGGTATAAACATAAAAGAATTTATTTTATCACGTGAACCACGAAGTAAGTGTCCTAAACCTAAGTTTAATATTTCCCAAAAACTAGAAATATCATTTTTAAAATTTATCTGAACTAAGTTGCATAAAAATTTTTCCCAGAAAAAGTTCATCCGTTTCCAAAACCAAATAAATTTATATTATTAGATAGAAAAATATTTATTACTTTTGGTTTTTAATTGTCTGAACTAATTTTTAGAAAATAGATTTTAAAAACTGAATTTAGAAATGATTTCTTAAAATTTTGGTAATTTTACTAATCGCGGAAAAAAGAAACACACCCAGCAAAACCACATATTACCAAATAATGGGTAAAGGGGCCGATCGATTACTTTACACATTACTTCATTGATGAATTTTACAGGCGATGAGCCTCAAAGTATATATACCCATTACTTTAGAGGTGATAATGTAAGGGGATACTTATATGGTTACGAGAATGTAAAAAGTAATGTGTGTAAAAATAGATTTTTAAAAAAGATGAATTTTTATTAAAAAAAAATTATTACAAATATTTTATTATTATTATTATTATTTGTAATTAAAAATAATGTGGTCAAGATGGGAATCGGACCAGGGAAATCTGGTTGCCAGCCAAGAACTCTACCCACTGAGCTATCAAAGCATATATTATTTGATTGCTTTAAACTTAAATGAATTGTTGCGCTTCGTTTTTTCGCTAGTGTTATTAAAACAAACATACATTACCCATTAAGTTCACATTAAGTGCACTTACCCTCTTATTTTAAGTAAGACACATTTTTTGAACAAAATGGAAGTAAATTTTTTTCTAATTTTTTTTTTTTAACTAAACTAAGTTTTATTATATTTTAGTATCCAAATTACTTAAAACTAAAATGTTTTTCTTAAAAATTGATAAATCTTTATTTAATATACTTTTTTTTCCCCTAAAATCAAGAAATATTACTTAGGAAAGATATGAACTATATCTGAGTATATAAACTATTTCGTTTTTACCTAAACATAGGAATTTTTATTTTTTTTAAGAAAATTTTTCTTAGTTTTAATAAAATTTGACTTAAATTGAAGAAAATTTTTAAATTATTTAAAAGGAAATTTTGGATAAATTTTTAGTTCATGGCCATTTTTTTGGAGTACTACATAAGGAAATTCAAAAATTTTCAAAATTCGGGACAGCCTAATTAACAATAAATAGATAATTGTAATTTTCAACGATACTTGCGGATATATTCACATAATTTAATACATAACAAAGAAAACTAATGAGCATAATTGAAATTTGACCGAAATACTCTCCAAGCTATTAATTTACATAACAATAAAACACTTTAGGTGCCAAAATTGACTTATAAGATATTAATACTACTAGTAATATGTTTACACATAAATGCACGTGTTATGTTTACAGTTAAATTAATGCATTTTTGTAGTGTTAAAATTGCAATTAATCAAATTTTATAAAGCGAATAATTGTATTGATTAAATTAAATCGCTCCCTTATGAAGTAATTAATTATGTTTAAACTATTGTAGTAATCAAGGGTATTAAACAAAACTTATGTATCACGCATTTATACGTATGTGACAGCAGACCTTTAAAAATAAATTTCTTCATTTAATTAATTAATTGATTTTCAGCGAATTCTTCTTACTTATTGGTTAAATAATTAATATTTTATCAGTATCTAATTCAAAGAATGAATTAATTCTTTTTTAACAAATAACATCAACCAAAAATGGTTTTATTTATATTTCGCCAATTAAATAAAATTATTTAAGTGATGAAACAGAATAACAATGTGCCGACGACGGTTCTTTTATTCTATAATTTTTTCTCTCTCATTCTATCAACAGAGTTGCCGCATTTTAACAATTTTTGTAAACAAAAAGGATATGGGGAGTAGCTTAAATATAATAGAGATATTCTGTTTTAATTCTTATATATTTTACAAACAAAAATTTTAAAAAACATAATGCAAACTTAATTAAATTTTAATTCAGAATTATCATTTAAATTTTAGAAAATTTTGAAAGCTAAGAGAGAAATAGAAAAAAAATTGACGAAACTTTTGACTATCTCTAACTTTACGCCACCCTCTTGAAAATGTCATCTCTATAAAGTTGGACGTTGGACCCTCGAATTTTATTTTTAAAGTTTGATTTAATAAAAATAATTCCGGCTAGACCGATTATAGTTTTTTTACTTGTGTTCGTTTCATTTCGTGTAGTGCAGGCTTGGTTTAAGTAAACTAATGCATTTTTTATGCAACAATGTATACAAATTTATTTCAAAAATTGTGTATAAATTTCAAATTATTTTTGGAAAAGCGATTTTCTGATTATGCGTGATTATTAATTAATTACAGCTCAAAAAGGCATAACAACGCTCAGAATATTATGTAGTTTACTGTTTGTAGTTTAATAAAAACGTTTACATCCGTTTACATTTAAAAATAAAGGAACATACATTTATTTTTCGAAGAAATATCTATATTAACTTTATTATACATTTATTCGAAATAATTTACTATCATATAATTTTTAATTTTTTCAGTTTCATTTAGTTCTTTCATTTCTTTGAAATTTAATAAAAATTTACCTACAAAACAGAAATTTGTAGTTTATTTGTGTCCGTAACAGTTATTACAAATTTAAAATTTGTTTGCTGTCTGTTTCAGTATTCTAAAAATTTGAATTTGTTTTTTAATTTAAATTGGTTGTATATATAAAAAATTTTCAATTCAAATTACAAGAAATTCATAAACACACATACTTACACAAACACATTCACACAAAAAGTGTCTATAGCTGCTTTGCATACATTTTTGTTGATTTAAAAAAAAACAAAAAATACAAAAAGGAAAACAAATAAATGATAAAATCATTTATTTTTTAAGGAATTGGTAGGAAAAATTTTGACATTTATTTAAACTGATTTTATCATTTGTTTCCTACGGATGTGTCAGTTGTTTAATCAACATTTAAAAATAAATAACAAAAGGCATTTAATTTAAATGAAAATTAAGTAGACCGGGTTTTAAATGAAATATCATTTCATGTAAATTACATTTTCTGTTATTTTAACTTACAAACTATTTTAAGTGAAGAACAAACTATTATTTTATTTTTACATCATGTCTCTTACATAAGTTAGAACAATTGTTACTGACAGTTATTAAAGTGCGATTTCCAGATTACGTTTATAGTCAGGCGAATGTAAATGCTACACTTAAAAAAATACATCAGTAAAAAATATGTCCAACGTGTTTTAAATCGATTTGACTAATTTTTTAACAAATATTTAAGTTATCTTTAACTAACATAACACTAAACATCTGCAGTTCTTTAATTAATTTTAAATGCAAATTATCAAAATTATTTATACCAAGTTTTTAAGAACACATTGGTTAAATGTTCACTACCAGTGTCTCCGAAGTTTTAGGTGTGGCGCTATTTCGTTCTCTCCCGATTTTTGTAAGATATAATTTGAAAAAAATTCATCAAACAAATTTTTCTGTTAAGCCAACAGATATATTATCTTGGGAAGTTTATGCATTTGTAATCGTGTTTTATGTATGTTAAATCATATATCGCTTATTTGCGAGAAGACCGACATAACACAATTTTTGAGTTATTGATGCAGAACTGTAGATCACATCATGTTTTAAAACAAATCAAAAATAGTATTGATATCTCTTTCTCTCATTAAATGGCGACCAAAAGTGTTTTGTATTTTTCCCAACAGTTAGGCTAAATTGAAAACTTTAAACGCAATTATCCCGAAATCGCTTTTTTGAGTTATGCCGATCTTTTTGCAAGTTAGCGATATGTATTTAGAGGGGCGAAATATGCATCAAAAACTTAAAAAAATATACAAATACTGATTTTTTAAACGCTTTTTTTTTTCTTAAAAAGTGGTTTTAAAATTTAATAAAAATTACAATTTAAACTTACCGTTAATCATTTTTAGAAAGTTGGTTATTGCATTTTTCTGTTACTTTTTGAATTAGGGCTGGAAAAAAAAATAAAAAAAAATATTATTAACCGTTTCTAGCAAAATAAACTTAAAACATGAATTTTTGGCAAAATATGCATTTATAGTAAGCACAAATGGCAAAGAGGCATTTATAGTAAAATATGCATTTATAACATAATATACATTCATAACAACGTATGTATTTTTTAAAAAAGGTGCATTTATAGCAAAATATGCATTTATAGAAAAATATGCATCTATAGCAAAATATGCATTTATAGCAACACATGCCTTTATAGCAAAATATGCATTTATAGCATACTATGCATTTATAGCAAAATATGCATTTATAGCAAAATATGCATTTATAACAAAATATGGATTTATAGCAACACATGCCTTTATAGCAAAATATGCATTTATAGCAAAATATGCATTTATAGCAATATTTATAATATATAATATAGCATTTATAGCAACATATGCAACAAAATATGTGAAAATATGCTTTTATTGCAAAATATGCAATAATATTAAAATATGCATGTATAGCAAAATATGCGTTAGCAAATCGATGAAATTTTTCCAGCTAACGGTAACAAACATATTTTTATACACACAGAAAACAGATTTGTAGTTGTTACAACCGAATTTCTTGCCAACCCAATTGTTGTAGTTCCATCTACCACCATTTTTATACATTTTTTATATCGTACTGTTGTAATTAACGAATTTTAGTTTTTATTAAAACAGAACTAATATAAGATTTTTGCTGCAAATATTCAAATATCAAAATCTTCTATAAATTTTTGGTTGTTGTTATTAAAGGTAATGTAGAAGATAATATTTATGTTTTATATTGATTAGAAAAACCAATATTTTGGATGAGGTAATATTGTTTCGGTTAATTCGATATATTTTCTCTTTATAATTAAATTGAACTAGTTATTCTGATAAAGAACTTTAAGTACATGCAATAAAAAATTTTACGATATTGATACAATTTTGGTAATTGCGATAGAATTCCAACCAATTTATTTTCTGTGTGTATGTACTTCCTAGCTCTAGTAAATACAATAACAAAATATATGCAATGCGAAAACAAAATACTTGAAGTTACTCGTTCTCCTCACAACAAACGTCTTGTGAAAAACCTTCATAAATAACAATTTGATGTCATGTCGACAAACAATAAGTAATTGTATATTCATAATAAATACAAAAAATATAAATTATTCAAAGATATCTTCGAACTCAATGCTATGTTGCTGTCAAATACCGATAGGATCAATAAAACTACAAATTCCACTAATAATAAACATATCTCCTGTGGATATATTCATTATAAGTGAAATAAGGAAAAAGAAATAGGAAAGTTATAATTTTCAATTATACAATAAATTTATTTCAAAATAATTAACTCATTAGGAACACACTGTTTTATTATCAACCCAGTGCTTTAAATGGATATAAATATTCAATATTTAAAAAATTTTTTAAACTTATAAAAAGGACTAAACGTCTGACATGTTGATGAGAAATAATAAAAATTTATTGTTCTGCTTAAAACATGTTCATCCAATCTATATTGTTTATGAAAATACGGTCTGTTTACGATATCTGTTATGAAGGAAAAGAAATTTAAGTTAAAAAAAAACGAACGATAAACTTTTTTGGTTGATGTATTATTAATTTCTTTAATTATATTATATTTTACACTAGCTTTAAGAGATAATGAAAAGTTATATAATATTGTTTACTTTTTGTATTTTTTATTTGTTTTTATATTTTTTGTTCATTTTTCTTATTTTGTTTAATTACACAGTTCAACACAAAAAAAAAAAAATACGGGGTCCCGATGATTGATTCTTGTTAAGGAGACCAAAAAAAAATATACATGTTTCGGCGTTTTGGTAGTTTACATCGGAATTTCATTTTAGAGGCGGTCAAAGTTTCCCAGCTCTGGCCTGTTCATGCAGCATACATATCGGTATATAAAACTACGTTTTCTTTAAATCTGAAGTGTAGGGTATGTTCAGCAACTTTGTAGATAATCGTATGACAAATATTTTTGTAAAACATATTAACCCTCTAACTTCCCCTCACAAGGGCATTTTCTGACTTTATTCTAACAAATTGTAAAAAACACCCCTAAAAGGGGAAAGGGCGGGGATGAAATGTTCTACAAACATGTGGGTCATAAAATTCTACTCTATATGCCAGAACACACCACAACCCAAGACTTAACACAAACACCAAAAACTAATCAAATTCAAGATTGCTCATCAGATTTCTAGTCAAATTTTGGGATGACTAACATATTAAAAGTCAGATTTTGGGATCATATACATAATATTTGGGTCATCCCAAAATGTGACTAGAAGTTTGATGGGCAGTCTGGAATTTGTCTAGTTTTTGGTATTTGTGTTAAGTTTTGGGCTTTAGTGTGCTCTGACATATATAGTATAATTTTTTGCCCACATTTTTATAGAAAATTTCATCCCCGCCCTTCCCCTTTTTCGGGGTGTTTTTTACAATTTGTTAGAATAAAGCTAAAAAATGCCGTTATGAGGGGGAGTTAGAGGGTTAATATGTTCTGCAAAAATATTTGCAATACCATTATCTACAAAGTTGGTGAAGATACCCTACACCTCAGTTGTAAAGAAAACATAGTTTTATACACCGATATGCTGCAAGAACAGGCCAGATCTGGGAAACTTTGACCGCCTCTAAAATTATATTCCGATATAAACTATCAAAATGCCGAAATACGTATATTTTTTTTTTGTCTCCTTAACAAGAATCAATCGTCGGAACCCCGTAATATTGGAAAAAGTTTGAAATTGTTTAACAGTGTTATTTCAAAAGATTTGTCAAAACAATACGAGTAAAAAAGTAAACACCGATTCAAATTTTCACCAAAATTTTCAAGAAAACTTTGAAAAATAATTTGTTGGTAATCCATATATTTAAAATAACCCCAGTGACTTACAACGCAACATACGTAAGCATATCTGAAAAATATTAAATCATTATTCATAAAGCAAATTTCTTAATGGATCGTTCGTTTCTTTTTAGGTATATTTTTTATAATATACTTATAGAAATAAATTAAATTTCTGTATTCCGAGTTTCATTCAAATGGGAGTGTTAGCATTGGGAAAAATCCTTGTAAAGTTAAAAAATATTCAACCAACAATTTTTCAGAACATGTTACTTTAGTGTCGGCCCAAAATAAGAATAAGAATATGACATGCTGCGATTGTTGCTATAAAAGAAAACGCACCGAAAATAACGACGGTGACTGCACAAGCTGTCATATTTATTTAAGTGTAAAGAGTACCGTAGAGATTATTTACTCTCCAGTGTCTTATTATTTCCTTATTATAATTTTTTTTTTTTTTTGTTTTTACATTTTAATTTTATAAAAGAAATAAAAAGAAATAATTATTTAAAAAAAAATTTAGATACAGGCATACAAAGATGGTTTATAGTACGTTGTTCATTCGCGAGTATACAAGAGAACATAAGAGCCGTATACTAATTATTCATCACATGTTTTTTGTTTACAAAACACTTTTAAAATGCTGGAACTCTGTTAAGAAAATTAGAAACAAAAAATAAGAAAAATCGTTTTGAAAATAAAATAGATTCTATTTCACAACTGCAACGCTCGGCACGTTTTAATTGCCAATTTGTATGCAAAAATACATCACGTTGTTATTCTGGACCGACACTTCCTCGTAAAATCGAACATTTTTTTCAGAATTAAGTAGTTAAAATACCAATGTAGATTAGTATTTTACAAGACTACAACTGATATATTTAGTGTGTTTGGGAACTCAAAAATGAGTACAAATTTGTTAAAGTTTTTATTAGAAGGTGTTTGTTTACACAAATACTCAGTAAGGAGAGAGCAAAAATATTGAAAGTAAAGTGACAGTTCGATGCAAGAGACCTTACTAATTTTTACTGGATAAATTTTTGTCAGGAAGAATTTGTAGGAAAAAACAGCCGATTGAAAAAAATATAATTGAAAAACAAAGAATTTGTCCAAACATATTAAATATTTTTTTATAAAGAAGTAAGATAAAAGTCCGGAATGGTCCCAGAGAACACTTCACATCTAATTTCCGTTTTTTATTCATATTTGCCATATTTGCCGGTTGAATTTTTTTGATATTTGATATTTACAATCAGCTGTTATAACAATTTTACTAATTCTTACAAATTTTCCGCTGGTGTACTTTTTTGGATATTTTACTTTGTGGTAGAAAATTTTGTCTAATTCTTTGTAATTTTAATACTGAATAATTTTTGCTAAACTTTACTGAAAAAGTACACAAAACGACGTATTACACTTTTACTCTTTAAGGATTTCACATTCATTAAATAAATTATTCGCCTTTGACAACCCCCAGTAAAATTTGTAGCAGGCAACATTAACGTTTTCACATTTTAGTGGATTTTTTACATATTTCTTGAAAAAAGGACTTAAATAATCTATGAAATTGGCAGAAATAGTGTTTAAATGTTCTACGAAAAATGCCGTATAAAGTTTCATTGTGGAAATCTGACTGAATAAAATTTTCCAACAAACAATACGTTCCGTTTACGTATCGTTTTCGGTTCGTCATAAACGAAATCCAAATCCGCTTAAGTGCCGTTTTCTGGATCCGTATACGGACCAGAAAACAGATTTTAAGGAACATCGAAAGTGATTCGAATCCATTTAAATACCATCAATAACGGATGTGGTGTAAAAAACGGAGTTGACTCCATTTTTAGAATCCATATACGGTGTAAATGCCTAAATTTTTAATAGCAAATTTTATTTTTTGTTCTTTAAATTTATTTATAAAGACATTGAAAATAAAATAACAAAACTTTTACAAACTTAATTAAATGCTATATTCATCTACGGCACAATTGGCATCTCTATCCATCACTGCGATTGTGGCCCATTGAAAATCATGAAAAAATTAAACAAAAATTTTGTTTAGATTTAATTGGTGGTATTTACGATACACTCACCAAAAAAAAATCTGTAAAAGTAACTGAAAATCTTGCTATTATTACCAGAAATTTTACTAATTTGATCCCAGCGGTATTTTTTGCTAATCTTAGCAACACATGTTTGATGACATGTAGTACAATGAAATTTGTAGAAAAAATTAGCTGTCGCTACTAAATTTTAGTAAGCTTTTTGTAAAGTGAAATTTAAAATCTGTTTGCTAAAATCAGCAAAAAAAAAAATTACTAAATATTATAAATATTAGTACAAAATTTCAATTTTTTTTTTATCGAGCATCAAAATTTTTTTATTTTATTTATTTTTTTTTCAAAAAATATTTTAGACAAAATTAAAAAAAAAAAACTTAAAGGCTTAAAAATTGTAAAAACATAAACGAATTTATCATTTTCTTTTAATTTCGTAATCTCTATTTTGAAAAATATTTTCGTCAATCTTTTTTACTGTTAAGGTCAAATTTTAATTGTTTTAAGGGCTGATTTTTGGAACTAAAAAAACTTTTTAGTGCTATTTTAAGTGGATGTGCTATTTTTTAGACATGCCTCGGTATTTTCACTTCCGATCCCTTTTTTTAATCTATGTTATATTTTAAGGCAATTTAAGTATGTAGGTGTAAGTTTTAATTAGAAATATTGTAACATTTCCTTCAATATCCATTTTTTAAAATTAGTAATTTTTTTTTTTGCTACTTTTAGCAAATCGGTTTTCAAAAATTTGTAAAGTGATTTCTGAAATTAGCAACAAAAATTTGTAAATATTAAAATTCTGTAATTTATTAAATGTAAATAGCAAAAAGATTTGCTAAATAATAATTCTTTTACCAAAAATCAGTATAAAAATAGTAAACTTTTTTTTCTGAGTGTATGAATGAGCACACAATGCAAATTTGCTCATTTTTTCAAAAAATCTATTTTAAGCTGTCAGACAATATTTTTATTTGCAAATCTGCATGAATTTTGCACACATCATCGTAAAACCCGTTTTTGACAACAAAACGAATCCAAAAGCAAAGAAAGAAACATAAACAACAAAACGGAGTCAAAACGTATTGTTTTCGAAAAATTAATGTTCTGTTTACGTACAAGCTTTGACGGATGTGTATTTTTGGACCATAAACGTACAGTAGAAGCCGCGTTCATGAATCCGTACGTGTCGGACAGTCCGTAAAAATGTTTCTTGGGTTCTTATAGAAAAAGAGTCCATCTATAAAAAATTACATAATACATAACTATATTTATTGAAATGTACAAGAAACTAAATTTTAAACAAATCACACGGCATTACAAAATACAAAAAAAAAAATATTTTATAAGTTTTAATCCATAGTTAATAATTTTCATCAACTTTAGTGCTTAAATTTACGAAAAGAACTATTAAGAAAAAATAAAGCGAACCCAAGGTTTGAGTTTAACTTTTGGGCACCAAATATTTACAACAACAAATATGATCCCAGCTGAAGCCATTATATTCAGTTTAAAACTTTTTTTTTTGGCAAAACTGCTATAAAAAGTTTGTGTGTCCTGCTGTGTAATAACAAAGTTGACAATTCTCATAGTTGTTGTTGTCTGTTTAGTGATAATTTTTTATTTGTTAAACTTAATACATAAAAATTGCTTGAATCTTTTTTTAAAAAAAATGAAAAATTTAATATTCATTTTATATTTTAACATTTAAAGTTTTTTTATTATTATGTATGTATTTATGTAACTCGCATAAAAAGAACTGCATACTAAAGTTTATTTTTAAAGTTTCATAACAACACAAATGAGTGTGGGAGGGGGGGGGAGGGTTCTATGGTAACCGTATCATTTGGTTTCATTTTCATTGCTGTCATTACATTTTGTTTTGTTTTATTTGAATGCACGAATAACACTGTCAACAGTTTGACAAGCAGACGACACTCAAATTACATACCAAATTTAATCACAAATAACTAAACAAACCGACACATGGACAGGCAGTCGGACAGATAGACAGACATTTTTAGTACTATCTGCCCACGCAGCTTTAGATTTGTTGTTCAAAACTTATTAAAGGTTGATTTGATTTACATGGTTTGTTGGTTCATTGACTGATCTTTTAGTTCAATTGGTATTTGCGGCAAAAACACAACAAAAGGCTCATGCATTTTGTGTGGTCTTTGCATTTAACAGTTAAAAGTTATGTTTGCCTCAAAACTGGTATTTAAGGAAAAGTTAAGAAGGGTAACAATTATACTGATTCTTTACTTTAAAAGCAATGATTTACTTCCGATGCTTAAGCCCTCTAAAGTGCAAGGCTGCCTATAGGCGCTGTTAACAATTAATATTATTTTTTTAAGGGCTAGTAACTTAACCAATAAATAACCAGAGTACAACGTTAAGCACAAATATTTCAGTATAAATTTGGCATTCATACACTCAAAAAAGACATGAACTTAAAATTAATCCAAAATTTCCTTTAAAATAGTTTTAAACTATTTGCCTCAATTTAAGTAAAATTTTATTTAAACTTAGAAAAAATTTCTTAAAATGAATAAAAATTCCTATGGTTAGGTTAAAAGAAATAGTTTATATACTCAGAAATAGTTCATACTTTTCTTAAGTAATATTTCTTAATTTTAGGAAAAAACCAAGTTTATTAAGTAAAAGTTTATCAATTTTTAAGAAAAACATCTCAGTTTAAAGAAATTTCCATACTAAAATGTAATAAAACTAAGTTTAGTTAAAAAAAA
The DNA here is from genome assembly GCA_949748255.1 of Eustalomyia histrio. Taxonomy (NCBI): domain Eukaryota; kingdom Metazoa; phylum Arthropoda; class Insecta; order Diptera; family Anthomyiidae; genus Eustalomyia; species Eustalomyia histrio. Next base: position 19,855,412 of record OX456525.1, read on the forward strand.
ATTAGGACATAATTTACTCCCATTTAGTTAAGAAAATGTGTAACTTAAAATGAGAAAGTACTTGAACCAATTGTGTTCATTTTTTTTTTTTGTCGAGTAGTAAAATTAACTAAATTTTAGAAAAACATTTCTAAATTCAGTTTCTAAGTCTACTACTTTCTAAATTTTAAGAATTATTTTCCAAGAATTAGTTCAGGCGATTAAAAACAAAAAGTAATAAATTTTTTCCTATGTAATAATAAAAATTTATTTGATTTTAGAAACTGATGAACTATTTCTAAGAAAAATTTGTATGCAACTTAGTTCAGATAAATTTTAAAAATTTTAATAAAATATTTTTTTCAAGTAAAAGTTTTCAAATTTTTAAAAAATTATAAATAAAACGTTTAAATTATTTTCAATATTATATTCCAAAAAAAAACGATAAATTTAAAACAAACTAGTTAGTTTTACTAATTTTCAAGAAAAAATATTTTTTAAGGAAACAAATTAAAGTAACCATTTAAAAAACATGATCCTGCGTGATTGTAATTTTTGGTGCGTAATTCAAAAATGGCTTACATGTTTATCTCTAATCTTAACAGTCTTCAACATTGAACTTAAAGTAGCTTAACATATTTTTTCAAAATTTTGTTAGCAAAAGGTTAAAAATTTCGAATTTGCGCTTTTATGTAATAATTTTGTTTGCTGACTACAATACAAAATATCGCAAGCACATTTTATACATTAGGGCATAAAGGCTTTCCTATAATTGACGTAGCGCTTATTAAAACTTTATATTTATCGAACTATTTTTTTATTTTCACTTAATAATAAAAAAGTTAAAATTTGTATATGTCAATTAAAGTTTAAGCTAAAAATACCATAAAATAAACTTATGTCATTTTTCTAATAATAACAAAAAATGTAACTGTGATATTTTGTTTTTTTTTGCAACAATTTTCTTAAATTAGTTAATTTAAGAAGACAAAGGACCCCCAGTGTTCCTTAGCCATAGATGCCATGTGTCACTTAGGGCGTCCCTTTTTGTAGTTCTCTCAAAGAAAACCATTGGTTAACTACGAAATGGATCTGACTTTGTCACAATTTATTACGTTTCAGGATATCCTGCAGTAGATTTTTTTTATTCGTTTACCTTTTTGCTAATGAAATTTAATTTATATTTTAATATATACATGAATTTAGTATAATTCAATTTAATTTAAAGACAAAATGTATAGCAAGCTTGTTAAGAACAGTGTCCTCACAAAGCGGAAGTCCTCCGAAAGTGGGAAAATACTTACACAATGAGTGTAAAGTACTTTAAAATATATGGTAAAATACATTACCTTTTCACCATAGAAACAGTTTCATATTTGTTAGAAAATTTTTATCAAATTTAAGTATAATTTTCACTTAAAAGAAGTGCTATTTAACTTGATGTTACAAAACATTTTCTTATTTTTAGGAAGTTAAGTCCTAGTTTTTAGTAAAAAAAATTATCTAATGAACTTAAATAGAATAAAATTTTTCTTAAAACCAGGGAAACATTTCCTAACTAACATTACAATTTTTGATGATGTATAAACTAATTAGGAGGATTTTTTTTTGTTTTCTAATAAAAATTTACTTCTCAGTAGTAAAATTTTTCTATAATTTAGAAATTTTTACCAAATTTTAAGTCAAATTTGTTTCTTAATTTCAAGGAAAATTTTATTAAATATTGGTAAAAAGTGTCTTTGGCGCCGTTTTCATTTTCAAATACTTTAATTTTTCTAAATTCTAGTTAATTTTTTTTAGTGTAACTATGGTTAGGAATTAGCTTTGTTAACAGATCTAAAATTTACATTTTTTATTAAAAAAAAAAAATAAATTTTTTCAATAGAAAAAATAGTTTACAACATTTTTAATCAACCAATTTTTCGTGTGCAGTTGAAATTTCGTATAATTAAAAAAACTACAAATTTATTTTAAATGGCACAAAATTTAACAACAATTAAAAAATATTAAATCTTTCTGGGAAAACACTGATGAATAATAAATGTTTGTTTAAATTTAACCCTTTTATAGTATACTTTAAAAAATTAGTTAGTAAAAAATCTCTCAAACGTATTTTAAATTGTTTTGACTATTTTTTTTTTTTGTTAAAATACTGATTTAAACAAAGATATCAATTATCTTCATTCAACATAATTTCGAACGTTAATTTAACACAATTAATTGTTAGTATATATTTTTATGTCTCTGCTATTACCCGGTAGATGTCACTAACAGAGTATATAGTTTTGAATATCTCGCTATTTCTTCTTTTCCTAAACTAAAAGTTGCACATAGAATACAAATTTATTGTGACAACCGAACTGCTTACCAACTAAATGATTTCGTTACCGCAACAGGAAAATATTTAGTATTCCTGACACAATTGCAATAAATTGTGTTAACCGAAATTTTGTTGTAGTAACCGAATTTCTGCTGTCAAATTTAAATTTATCGGTGGTTTTCAGAAATTGAGCAGCCAGGGTTGTTTAATTAAAATTTTGAAAATTTGTCAAAAAATAGCAAAACTTTTTAAAAAACAAATCTCAAAAAGTGTGAAAGGCTAGCTGATAAAATTTTGTGCAGTAGTTTGATAGTATTTTGTATAAGAAATTAACAAATAAAAATTTTGATAAAATCTAAATCGGTTAAGTGCACACAAAGCGTCAAAATTTAAACTTTTATTATAAAAATAACAAAAAATGCTGATTGGAAAAAAATACAACTCTCACCCAATTTCGGGATCGATGAGTGGTATAAAAATGTTTAACACAAGTCTGAAGTCAAATCGTCTTTTATTGTTATGAGCCTTTCTTTTTCAATCCCTTACAAATGGAAAACAATTTAAAACATTTCAGAGAAGTCCTTTAAAGTCAGGGATTAAATTGGCTGAATCCGGATCTTGCTCTTTTAAAATATAGAACGAAATGGAATGAAATAGGGACGAGTGAAATTGGAATACTAAATACAGGGTAGTTAAAGCAATCAAAAGCAATCAAGCCATCAATTTTTAACTAACAAAAAGTAGAAAAAAAAACAATTTTTGTGGTTTGTTTTTCAAATTGAGTAGTTTCTTGTAATTTTTATTGAAATAATTTTGGTAAAAAAAATAAAAAAGGAATTATAAGAATTTCTATTTTTAGAAACAGAAAACATAAAATTTTACATTTAACAGAAAATATCAACTTCTACTGAATGTCTGTAATTTTTTATAGTTTGTTTTTTGAATGACTGATACAAATAGTTAAAAAATATATTTCTATGAATTTCAATTGATTCTTCATTTAAAATCAAATTCTACGTATTACTTTTTAAATAAACTACAGTAGGTAAAGGAAAATATATTGTAAGTGTAGTTTTATCACAAAAATGTGTATAATTGAAGTCTAATTTCCGCTAACTCGCTTAGTTTACGAATATACTAGGTTTGAAAATGGACAAAATCTTTGCTCCAATGCAGTATTAACATATTTCAATATTAAAAGAAATATTCTAGATCCAAGAGAAATTTCGAGGGATATACAGGGTGAGTTTTTTTTTCTTTACAAATTTACGTTATATAACAATTTATATTCCATTTATATAAACTCTGGTTGCAATTATACCTTTTAAAATCGTTGATTTATTTCTCTTTAAATAAATTTAGTTCTTTTTGTATTGCAAATAATAAACACCGTTAAAATTCTTTTATAGCTACTCTTTATTTAAACACAAACTTAAAACAATTATACAAGAGACTTTATTTAAACTTTATTAAGTTTACACTATCCACAGAATACACAATTCAATTAATCGTCAATGCTTCTTCTTTAGGGTTTTGTTATCAACTAACTATATGTGCGGGAAAAAATAACTAGAATGTGGCAGCACTGTCCGGAAGCTGCATACTGGCAACTATAAGCAAGAACCGTATATACCAGGATGTACAAAATGCCATATTTTTTTTTTTGGCCATGCTGCCAACACCATGAAATTGCAGCATGGATAAAAAACAAAATTTAGAATTTTGTACATCCTGGTTTATGCGGTCCTTGCTTTGAGAATGTTCTTTGAAGTTTGACAGCAGACCAACAATGCAACACTAGTCGTAGTGAAGGGTGGCCGTTGATGGCAATTGTTTTACATTTCAGGGCTGGCATATGGGAATTTATGTTGCTACGAGTAAATGGAAGTTGATGAATAGAATTTCCGTAACAGTGTTATGGATGATTAAGTACTAAATCAATTATATTAAATAAGTAACAGTCAACTAAGCTTATGTTTCATTACAGATAATTCATTTCAAAATTCACTGATCACCAACTTCTCTTGTCTATTTGTTTTATTATGAAAAACAAAAAATCAAATTTAATATTTCATTCGTTTTTTGAGAAATTTTTTATTTGAACTCAGACATGTTCTTAAATGTGTCTAGGCAATTATTACAATTCACTGATTTATAAATTATTTTTTTATATAAAAGAAAACCGTCCGTCTATTTGTCTATAGCAAGAAGATGTGTATGGAAAGACGATTGAATCTAACAGTGTGATTCAAAAGATTTGTGGTCAATATGTATCATTGTTAATAAAGTATTTTTTCTTTGTACATGTTAGTACACGTTTTATACACTTAAAATAGTTTGTAAGTTAAAATAACAAAAAATGTCATTAAAAACCGTTCTACTTAATTTTCATTTAAATTAATGGCTTTTGTTATTTATTTTTAAATGTTGATTAATCAGTAAAAATAAATGTCATAATTTTACCTACCAATCCTTAAAAAATAAATGTTTTTTTTTTCATTTATTTGAAATTGTTTCCCTTTTTGTATTTTTTGTTTATTTTTTTAATATATGTATTCACTCGTACAATACAAAATGTGTGTATGCATAGCTATAGGCACTTTTTGTGTGAATGTGTTTGTGTATGTATGTGTGTATTATGAAGTTCTTGTAATTTGAATTAAATTAATTTTGTTTATATACAACCAATTTAAATAAAAAAACAAATTGAAATTTTTTGAATATTTTTTTTTTTTTTTTGAAACAGACAGCAAGTTTCCGTTTTGTGGGTAATTTTTTATTAAATTTCAAACAAATGAAAAAATAAATGAAACTGAAAAAAATCGGTAAATGATAGTAAATCATTTCGAATAAATGTATAAAAAAGTTAATATAGATATTTCTTTGAAAAATAAATGTATGTTCCTTTATTTTTAAATGAAACGGAAAACTATTTTATTAAACTACAAAAAGTAAACTACATAATATTCTGAGTGTATATGAATAGGAGTCTTTCCATGTCAAATAAACCAATTGGTGTAACCCACCTCCTCCGAATTTTAGGATTTTTTGTAATAAGACTAAAACAAATACAAAGTTTAAAGGCACTGACACACCTGGATGCGGAAATATAAGGTCTTGAAATTGAAAAAAAAAAATACATAAATGTACAAAGTTGTACTTAATTGTCATTTTCATGAAAATTATTAAAGGATATTTTAGAAGGATATTTTACAAGGAAATTAGAATCAAATTTTAATTCCTAGAAAAACATCATTTATCATTTTATGACAAAAAAAATAATGAATAAAATATTTATTAAGAATACAAAATGCAAAATATTTAATTTACTTGTAAAATATCTTCGTTTACAATTTGATTTTTATTTCTTGATCCGAAAATACATGCACTCTGAAATTTGTCACAGCTATAGAAAAGAAAGCCATCTTTAACACAATTTTTTTTTTTTAATTTTTAAAAAGATCGCTTTCGGAAATATAGGCTTCCGAGTTATTGGTCAATAAAAGTGACCTTTTCAAAAAACAAATCAAGAAAATTTAATAACCTTTCAAATGCGATGCCGCGTACCTTTAATACTTTTTAAGAAAATGAAAATTAAGTAAGTACAACTTTGTGCATTTTTGTATTTTTTTTCCGATTTTAAGACCTCATTATTCCGCATCCAGGTGTCCTCAAACTTTGAATTTGTCTTAGTTTTATGATATATTTTATTCATACCAAAATTAAGCACATTCGGAAACAGTCATGTCAAAAACGGCATATTTTAAGTTGAGTTGAGGTGGGTAGAATTTCGATAAAAAAGGAATCAATTTTTGAACATGAGTTGAGGTTTATACATTTTGAATAGTAAATACATCTTACCCATATATTTTTTTTTTTTTAAAGAATTTAGAATTATTCTAGGATTTTTCACGGTTAATCTTTATTCTACTGTAATTTGACTTGATGAATTTAATCAGCTTGCTTGTTTTGGGCAAAACAAAGTTTATATATGTATTTGCAATCATATATCTTTAATTGTTTTTATTTATTAATGCGTAATTGTATTTAATTCCAAATAATTTTGGTCAATTCATTTCAAACTCAAAATATTATGTAGTTTACTGTTTAATAAAAAAGTTTTCCGTTCCATTTAAATATAAAGGTACATAAATTTATTTTTCAAAGAAATATCTATATTAACTTTTTTATACATTTATTCGAAATGATTTATTATCATTTACCGATTTTTTTTCAGTTTCATGTATTTTTTCATTTGTTTGAAACTTAATAAAAATTTACCTACAAAACGCAAATTTGTGGTTTATTTTTGGTTTATTTGTGCCCGTAATAGTTTTTACAAATTTAAATTTTGTTTACTGTCTGTTTCAAAAAAAATATTCAAAAAATTTCAATTTGTTTTTTTTATTTCAATTGGTTGTATATAAACAAAATTATTTCAATTCAAATTATAAGAACTTCATAAACACACATACATACACAAACACATTCACATAAAAAGTGTCTATAGCTTTGCAAACATACTTTTTGTTTATTTAAAACAAAAAAAAAAAAAAATACAAAAAGGGAAACAATTTTAAATAAATGATAAAATCATTTATTTTTTAAGGAATTGGTTGATAAAATTTTGACATTTATTTTAACTGATTATATCATTTGTTTCTTACGGATGTGTCACCGGTTTTTAAATGAAATATAATTTCTTGCAAATGACATTTTCTGTTATTTTAACTTACAAACTAACTTACAAACTAAGTGTAGAAAAATATTATCTTATTACTTACAGCAATATTGATTAAAATATGGCAGATAGATTCTGAGAGGGTCTCTATAAAAAAATCAGGTTTTTATCCATTTGGGTTTAGGTTTCAATTATTTGTTACAATTAAAAATTTTAGTGCTATTTTTAATTGTTAATATTAAATTGTTAATATGTTATGTTAATTTCTATGATTACGATTTACGATGTAGTTGGGTTGAGTAGTCTGTATCTCCAGCACCGCGACCAAGTAGATCTATTTCTATGATTTTCTTTTCGTATTTTTTTTTTTCTTAATAAAACAAAAATTATTCTTAAAATGCATTTGTTTTTCTTTTTATATTAAATACAAATCGTGTGTCTAAACATCTAAAATAAATACTTACACATTTAATATAGCTAGTTTAGACCGATAAGATTTAAATTTAAACAACATAAAAATGTTGCTGAACCATTTGGCTACAATAAAAACCGTCAATTAAAACACATTTCTATAACTTTATTTTGATTTTACCCAATTTATAGTAGGTAACAAGTTACATTCTTTAAATAAAGTATATTTAAACAAATATTAATAAGAGTGTGGGATTTTTCACGGTTAATCTTTATTCGACTGTAATTTGACTTGATGAATTTAATCAGCTTGCTTATTTTTCAACATTAAGACATGTCAAAATAAAGTTTATATGTTTGCAATCAAATATCTTGATTTTTTTATTTATTAATGCGTAATTGTTTTTAATTCCAAATAATTTTCGTCAATTCATTTCATTTTTATGATGATGACTAAATATACATACAAAAAAAAAGATATGAACTGAAATTAAATCAAAAATTTCCTTCAAAATAGTTTATAAATTGTCCTCAATTTAAGTAAAATTTTATTAAAACTTAGAAAAATTTTTTTAAAAAAAATAAAAATTCCTAAGTTTAAGGAAAAACGAAATAGTTTATATACTCAGAAATAGTTCATATTTTTCCTAAGTAATATTTCTTGATTTTAGGAAAAAAAAACAAGTCAATTAAATAAAAATTAATTTTAAGAAAAAACATCTTAGTTTTAACAAAATTGCATACTCAAATGTAATAAAATTAAGTTTAGTTCAAAAAAAAATTTAGGACATAATTTACTCCCATTTAGTTCAAAAAATGTGTTAAACTTAAATCGAGAAAGTACTTGAACTTAATGTGTGTTCATTTTTTGTTTGCGGGTAGTAAAATGAACTAAATTTTGGAAAACCATTTCTAAATTCAGTTTTTAAGTATACCACTTTCTAATTTTGAAGAATTTCCCATGTAATAATTAAAAAATTACTTGATTTTAGAAACTGATGAATTATTTCTAAGGAAAATTTTCATGCAACTTGGTTTAGATAAATTTTGATAAAATTTTCTTTTTTTCAAGTAAAAGTTTTCTAATTTTTAAAAAATAATAAACTTAGGTATAGGATTTTTTTGTTGGAAAACGTTTAAATTATGTTTAATATTTATTCTATTCAAAAAAAAAAAAAAACAATCAATTAAAAACAAACCAGTTAGTTTTCCTAATTTTCATGAAAAAAATATTATTAAATATAATAAGTTAAAGTAACTATTTAAAAAAAGTATCGTGCATGATTGTAATATTTGGTTCGTGATCGTGCGTGAGCGTGAGTCAAAAATCTCTCACGTGCCCATCTCTAATCTTAACAGTCATAAATATTGAACTTAAAGTAGCTTAAAATATATTTTAAAATTTTGTTAGCAAAGGGTAAAAAATTTCGAATTTGCGCTTTTATGTTATAAATTTGTTGACTACAATACAAAATATCGCAGGCACATTTTACACATTACGGTATAATGGCTTTCCTATAATTGACGTAGCGCTTATTAAAACTTTATATTTAACGAACGATTTTTTTCATTTAATAAAAAAGTTCAAGCTAAAAATCCCATAAAATGAACTTATGACTTTTCCATTTTCCAATAATAACACGAAATGTGACATTTTGTATTTTTGCAACAATTTCCTTAAATTGGTTAATTTAAGAAGACAAAGGACCCCCAGTGTTCCTTAGCCATAGATGCCGTGTGTCACGTAGGGCGTCCCTTTTTGTAGTTCTCTCAAGCAGAACCGTTAATTAACTACGAAAAGGATCTGACTTTGTCACAATTTATTACGTTTCAGGATATCCAGCAGTACATTTTTTTTAATTTGTTAACCTTTTTGCTAATGAAATTTAACTTATATTTTAAATACATGAATTTAGTATAATTCAGTTTAGTTTTAAGACAAAATTGTATAGCAAAAAGCTTGTTAAGAGCAGTGTCCTCACAAAGCGGAAGTCCTCCGAAAATGGGAAAACACCTACTAAATAAGTGTAAAGTACTTTAAAATATTTGGTAAAATATATTACCTTTACCATAGAAGCAGTATAAGGATAATTTTCAATTAAAAGAAGTTCTGTTTAACTTGTTGTTAGAAAATATTTTCTAATTTTTAGAGAATTAAGTCCTAGTTTTTAGTTAAAAAAATTATCTAATGAACTTGAATAAAATAAAGTTTTTCTTAAAACCAAGGAAACATTTCCTAACTAACAGTACAATTTTAGATGATGTATGAATTAATTAGGAGGAAATTTAACTGTTTTCTAATAAAAATTTACTTCTCAGTAGTAAAATTTTTCTATAATTTAGAAATTTTGACCAAATTTTAAGTAAAATTTGTTTCTTAATTTCAAGGAAAATTTTATTAAATATTGGTAAAAAGTGTCTTTGGCGCCGTTTTCATTTAAATTTTTTCTCTAAATAAGTTAATTTTTCTAAATTCTAGTTCATATTTTTTTTTGAGTGTATACTTATACATGCAGTTATTTAATTCAATTGTCACTACAGAGATATTACGAATAGTGTATTTATAAATTTGCCAAATGCCGAATATTCCATAGGTTAGTAAAATAAAATGTTACAAATATTGAACATTCTCTGGAATAGTTACTAAATGTTCATTACATCTTTAAGAAAAATAAAATTATTCTTTGACATTGAACTACATTTTTTTTTTTTTTTTTTTGACTGATAATTTAGTTTCATAAAATATTATCTAAAATATTTCTTGTTCAAAATCTAAACAGTTTTTCGTTTTTTTTATACACTGATCTTAAAAAGTTTTTTATCAACCAAATAATTCGTCTGAAAAATACGATATTCGGTATTCAAATATTCGTGACATCTCAAATTGTCACGTGTCGATTATAAAAAAATAAAATGAATGTTTTGTTGTTATGCGAAACGTTTGTTTTTCTCTACATAAACGCGCCTTTACCACATACCCACCCTACGTATAAGCAATATTAATTAAAATATTCCACATACGCCTGGTAGGCCCAATGTGTATTAAAATCCGTTGTATGTACAACTTATCAAAAACTTAAAAAATAAACAAATGACTACCACATGCAAAAAATGTTTTAAGCAAAAGCTAAACACCTTATGAAAACAAAATACATTGTAAAAAAAATATTAGGGCTGAATACAAAACGGATTTATGAAATCTGTAATACCCTATTCATACTGAACCTCAAAATACATATTTTCGTTTTTTTTCAAGTTTTCAGCTTTCAAATTCCATACAAATTTTAAAACGAAAATAACGAAAATACGTATTTTGGTGCTTAGTTTGAATGGGGTATAACTCGCTTTAGAATTCAGACTATTTTTTTTTTCACTTAGATAATCAAAATTTAATTAATTTTTTATTTTTTGATAAGAGTTTGTTTCAGAAAAACTTATAAATTATTTTTGAAATGTGTGTCTTTAGACATGTATATTCCGCACTCCTATAACATTGTGTTGTTTTCAGTTTTATAAAATTCGATATAGCAGCTATACACCGCGATATCGCTGCTCACAGTTGGATTCTTTTTAGCAAAAGTGACATGTTGGATTCCCACCTTGGATTTTTTTTATTTTTTAATTTGTAGGAATATGTAACATATCAAAACCTCAGAGTGCCCACTTGATCGAAAAATATAAATAAACAATAACAACAACAAAATCTCGCTGTAAATTAATACAAAATCAAAATAAAACTGTAAAAAATATTACTTCAACCAGAGTTAAACTAAAATATTTTTTATATAAAAACAACATATTTGGTCTTTAAATTTTTTTAACGTCATAGTACTTATTAGGAAAATATCTAAATTCGTAGTTCATTGCTAAGACAAAAATGAAAAAAAATTTACGTCTTTAAGTTTTTTTAAGCTCTACCTGTTCTCGAGGCTCTAGCCTTTCCAACACTTAAGAGTTCTAATGGGATATTTGGCCAGATCGAAATACAAATGTATATCAACCCAGCTAAAGAATAATTAATTTGCTTCATATTTGTAAATATACTGCCGTTATAAATTAATAAAGAAATAAATAAATCAAAATAACAAAATATAATTTCGATATATAGAAAAATAAAAATATTCTTATTCTTTAGTACGATATTCTCATATTATTTTCCCAAAAATTTTAAATTTTGTTTAATACATACACAGAGATGAGTGATTAATTGTGACAACAGAATTTCTTGCCAAATGAATATTTTGGTTGCAGCAACCGAATTATTTAGTTGACCCAATTAAATGTTCCGAATGTTAACCGAAATTCTGTTACATTAACTAAATTTCGGTTGCGACAAACAAATATATCGGTTGTTACATTAAATCAGTTTTCTCTGTGTAAAAATTCAAAACTCAAGACTACAAATTACAAAACTCTAGACCAAAAGTCTACACTCACCAAAAAATGTCTGTAATGTCAACTGAAAATTTTGCTGTTATTAGGGGAAATTTTGCTAATTTGAACCCAGCGGTATTTTTTGCTAATCTTAGCAATACGTGTCTGCTGACGTGTAGTACAATGAAATTAGTAGAAAAAATGGGGCAACCTTATAGATCTCCCCGAGGGAATTAATCCAGTTCAAAGTTTTCAGAAATCCTTTCAGAACTATGCTTTTCCCTTAGAAAGTTGGTAAAGTTCGTAAAGTTTTCATCGAGAGTTATAATCCTGCCCAAAGTTTATGACAAGCGCTTCAAAACTGATCCCAAGGGAGCAAAAAGGGCAGAACGTGTACCCAAAATAAATGCATTTTTTCTATTTAAAGGACCCCAAAGGGAGGAAGCTCTTGAGAAATAGGTAAATTTTATAGGTCTCCTCGAGAGCTATAATCTGCTGCAGAAAGTTCTTGGTAATTCCAATATTTTTCGGGGATATCAGTAAGAAGCAATCGAGTCGTTTAAATAACAATCAATTACTAACTGACAAAACGTTAGAAAAAAAAAAACGATTCTTGCAGATTGTTTTTCAAATTGAAATTTTTCTTCTTTGTATGTAATTACAAAATACAACACACACACAGATGTATATTTTTTCATTTTCTATGTGTGTATGTATATTTGAATAATTTCTTCTAATATTTATTGAAATAATTTTGTATTTAAACAAACAATTTTGATAAAAAGAAACAATAAGGAATTATTTGAATTCAAATTTTTAGAAACAGAAAGAGCCGCATGTGGCTTGCGAGCCGCAGGTTGCCGACCCCTGTTGTAGGGTATACCAACTGAATATCAAAGTTAATGTTGTAACAATTTTGAGATCCAATTTTTTCAAATCGCAGCCATTTATTTTTTCAACACAGTACGATTAAGGCTCGATTAAAATTAAACAGTTAAAATCAAATTTTATATGGAATACAACAATAACTGTGTCAGTTAATAATACAGTTAGAAGCTAACTGGACATTATGAAAATGAGGCTAAACCATATTTTAATCTGTTTGATAAACATTTAATCCAACTTTTAATCTGGTTACTATTTCTAAACGGTATTTATACAAATTGTATATAACTCTGTATTATTAAAACGACGAAAGGCTACACTAATAAACACACACACAAAGTCAGATAGAAATTAACGTAATACCCTGCGGCAAAAATATTTTTTCGCTATCGACAAATTTTTGTGCTTACGCTAAAATTTTCCATCTTTATCTTATAGGCGCCAACTTGGTATTTCAAACTAACAAAGTAAATCTTTTAACTGTCAACAATGCAAATGTAAATGACGAAGATTTACAAAGCAAGATTAATTTCACACAGTCTAAACGAGCAATTATATTCTTAGCATATTCTATTTCAATTTAGTCTACATTTTCATCATAACTTTAACTAGGTAAAATTATTATTTTTAATTTCCAATTTCTATACAATTTTTGTTTTCATGAATTTTAAAAGTTGAATACTCAATTGTCTCATTATTAAGAAAATGATAAATTAAATTGCATTACTTTCAGTATTGCGATTTTTAGCATATTTTTACATATCTATATGAGGATCAGGGCAGCGACTTTCATGAAATGGCCCAAAAACGATTTTGTCTAAATACTTTTACGAATCAAAGTATTTGGAATAAAATGGCATCGATTTGTTATTGCATATCTTTGTATATTTTTTTATTACTGCATATTTTTACATATTTGGCTTTTAAGTGCATATTTTGTTTGCATATCTTATGATTTTTAATAATTTTTTTTTTTTACCATCTTTGCATATTTTCATTTAATGAATTTGGATATTATTTTTAAGCAAACGCTCCCGAGTAAAGATATAAAAATCGTCAAATTTTTAATAAAATTTGTTCGATTTCAAGTGCATATTTTTTCAATTTGTAGTGTATTGCATATTTTAAGCGCATATTTTTTTATTTTTTTAAGACATGAAAGTGTCTGCCTTGGTGATGATACTGATAAAAACATCAATTTATTCATTTTATTATACTCATAAAGTATATTCTAAGCACAAACATATTTTTTTTTTTTGATATATTCACCTGTCATTCCAAGATGATTTGCAGACGACATACATCTTCTTTTCATCAACAATCATCACTAAAATTTTACAAGCGAATGATGATGGCAAAAATAAAATATATTTCAAGCAATAATTTAAAAATAAAAAGTCAAATATTAACATTAACAAATGTATGTATGAGTATTTTTTTTCCATGGAAAAAAACGTGAATGTTGTCATTTTACTACAAACATTTGCACGTACTTGCTGGCCAAGAAAAGTGGTTTTGGATGCAAGTAGAAAAAAAATTGTAATTAGCTTTTGTCTCTGTCTCTGAAAATAATGTGAAGGATTTAGTGAAGACATTTTGTTATTTCATTTTTCCTTCAAACGGTTTAAACATGCTTGTTTTTTTTTTTTTTTTGGTTTTATTTAGTTTAAACCAACAAATGATGTCAGTCTAATTAAACAATGAATAAGCAGAAAAATCTGGAGAAACATTTTGACAATTTTAAAGTTGTGATTAAAAAAATAGAAATCTTTTTTTTTTTTTTAAATGTTGGAATAATTTACCAACAAGGTATATACACACAGAAAATAAATTGATTGAAATTCAATCGCAATTACCAAAATTGTAACGTTATTTAAAATATTTAATTATATGTACTTCAAGTTTTTCATCAGAATACGAGTGTGGGTCAAAAAGTCTGTGACTTTTTGAATGAAAAAATTTTATTTTTCAACATAATCTCCTTTTACCTCAATACACTTAGTCCAACGTTTGTCCAATTTTTGTATCCCTTCCAAAAAATAGGATTTTTTGAGATCCATAAAATAGGCATTTGTTTGATCAATAATTTCATTGTTGGAGCTAAATCTCTTTCCACCGAGCCATTTGTTTAGGTTTGAAAATAGGAAATAGTCACTGGGGGCTAAATCCGTAGAATAAGGTGAGTTCGTACTCTACTTCATGGATTTTTGACATGGAAACTAAGCTGTCACACGATTCCGTTGGTGGTCGATTGTGAGCAAGCGCGGCAGCCATCTTGCGGAAAACTTTCTCATATCCAAGTGATTGTTAAAAATTGAAAGCACTGAGCCATGTGAGATGCCTATGTCTTCCACAATATATCGCACATTCAATCTCCGATCGGCCAACACCATATCGTGAATTTTTTCAATTGTTTTGGGTGTAGAAACCTTAACTGTACGTCCAGAACGTTCGGCATCTTCTGTGCTTGTAAGGCCTTAATGAAAGTCAGTAAAAGACTTTTTTACCATTGAAATCGATAGTGTTTATCAAGTTTTTCCTTGGTTTGATTGACGTTTTTTTGCAAAAAATAATGTTTAACGAGCACTCGAAATTCACTTTTTTCCATTTTTTAAAAACTCCACGAGGTTGTATGTTTTGAACAGCTGTTAAACGCAAAGTAAATGACGGAACTTACTCAACAGTAGTAGCTTGACAGTAGTCTATTAAATGATGGTACTTGATGAGAGCAGTGTTGCATTTCATATAACTACAAGGGAAGTTCGAAAAGTCAAGGACTTATGGATCCGCCCTCGTATGCATTACCTTATAATGTATACTCCTTACTTGTATCATTGTTTTCCAATATAAAGTAATAAGTTACCAATAATTGGATACATATTGCATTACTCTGTAATGAATTTTTCTTATATCTAAGATTATTTAGAAACATAAAATAATGACTTACCAATAGTTGGTTAATTTATGTAATTCTGTATAATGTTTAGTCTTTATCAGCAGCATTATTTTGGTATATAAGGTAATAAATTGTAGATAATGGCTTACATAATGCATTACTTTGTAATACATATTCCTTATTTTCAGGATTATTTATTAATAAAAAGTAATGAGTTACCGATAATTGGTTACATAATGCATTACAATTTAACATAAATTCGGAAAGTATAACTCAAACTGATGAGACTAACTTTTAGGCATTAAACGCGGCTAAACAACTAAAACTTTGACGTGGCGTATTAATTTTTAATTTAAAATATGTCAACTACACTCAGAAAAAAGAGTTAGTAGAAAAATTTGTAAACGGTTTTCAATCCCACTTTACTAATTTTGTACTGATTTTTAGTAAAAAAATTATTATTTAGCAAATCTTTTTGCTAGTTACATTTTACAAATTACAGAATTTTTACAGAATATTTACAAATTTTTGTTGCTAATTTCAGAAATCATTTTACAAATTTTTAAAAATCGATTTGCTAAAACTAGCAAAAAAAAATTACTAATTTTAAAAAAGTGGATATTGAAGGAAATGTTATTTCTAATAATTAAAATTTATACATACAAACTTTAATTGCCCTAAAATGTTACATAGGTTTAAAAAAGGGATCGGAAGTGAAGATACCGGCTCATGTCTAAAAAGAGAACATCGACTTAAAATAGCACTAAAATGGTTTTTTAGTTCTAAAAATCTGCCCTAAAACAATTAAAATTTAACCTTAAAAGTAAAAAAAAAATTGACTTTAATATTTTCAAAACAGAAATTAATGATAAATTCGTTTATGTTTTAAAAATTTTTAAGATTTTTAAGCATTGATTTTTTTTTCATTTTGTATAAAATATTTTTTAAAAAATATAATCAAAATTTTTGATGCTCAATAAAAAAAAAATAAATTTAAAACTTTGTACTAATATTAATAATATTTAGTAATATTTTTTGCTGACTTTAGCAAACAGATTTTACATTCCACTTTACAAAAAGTCTACTAAAATTTAGTAGCGGCTACTAATTCTTCTACTAATATCATTGTACTACACGTCAGCAGACATGTGTTGCTAAGATTAGCAAAAAATACCGCTGGCCTCAAATTAGCAGAATTTCTCGTAATAACAGCAAAATTTTCAGTTGCTATTACAGACTTTTTTTGGTGAGTGTAACAGAGAGCATACAGTCCAGAGCTCCGTACATTTCGATATTAGAGAAATCGGGTTTTAAACTTTTTAAGTGCAATTTTAAGTACACTTAAAATAGTTTGTAAGTTAAAATAACAGAAAATGTCATTTACAAGAAATGATCTTTCATTTAAAAACCGGTCTACTTAATTTTCATTTAAATAAAATGCCTTTTGTTATTTATTTTTAAATGTTGATTAATCAACTGACACATCCGTAAGAAACAAATGATATAATCAGTTAAAATATATGTCAAAATTCCTTAAAAAATAAATGATTTTATCATTTATTTGAAATTGTTTCCCTTTTTGTATTTTTTGTTTTTTTTTTTTAATCAACAAAAATGTATGCACTTTTTGTGTGAATGTGTTTGTATATGTATGTGTGCTTATGAAGTTCTTGTAATTTGAATTGAAAAATTTTGTATATATACAACCAATTTCAATAAAAAAACAAATTGAAATTTTTTGAATATTTTTTTTTTTTTTTGAAACAGACAGCAAAAAAAATTTAAATTTGTGATAACTGTTACGGACACAAATAAACCACACATTTCTGTTTTGTGGGTAAATGAAAAAAATAAATTAAACTAAAAAAATTAGTAAATGATGTAAATCATTTCGAATAAATGTATAAAAAATTAAATATGGATATTTCTTCGAAAAATAAATATATGATCCTTTATTTTTAAATGGAACGGAAAACTTTTATATTAAACTACAAACAAATATTCTGAGTGTATTAATCCTACATTTACTTTAGGCTAATGTTTATTACTACCAAAAATATATGGCACAAACTTACGTTGTATTACACCTATTATTAAATTCTTACAGAAATTCGATTCATCAATTTCCATTTATCCGTGAAAACAGAAATACTCATATCGCAAGTTTAACCTATCAGAAAACTTTAGATATAAGTCTGGACAAAAACATCATGTTTCGGGTATTTATAATAGACACAAGAGGACGCTACCAATATCAAAGTCCAGAATCTGCTAGATATCTCTAGTACTCTCCACAAGAGAACGTTATCACATATAAAAATTAGCATCCAAAAATATGCTCTCAGTTTGTGATATATTTTTACATACAGAAAAATAAAGTGTCAACCGAATTGAAAATTGTATTTTGATTGAGACAACCAATATATTCGATTAGCACAACCAAAATTAAATGTAATTGCTGAATATTTTGGTTGTTATCACTAAAATTCGTTTGTATTAACTGAATTTTTGTGGTAAAAACCAATATTCAGTTTTGCGAACCGATTTTAGTAGTAGTAACCGTATTTCAGTTGGAAACTAACAAAATTTTTCTCTGTATGTAATAACGCAACAACTCGGCAAAATAAATTATTCGATTAATATAACTAATTGTAAGACTGTATTAAAGTGAAAACCAATTAAGTTTCTGTGTGTAATCGTGTTAATCAACGGTTCTCAAATGGTTGTTCGAGACTCTCTGAGGGTCCCTAGCTGCATCCAAAGGGGTCCGAGAAGAGTTCCGAAAAAACTAAGAAGGTAATAATTAATAATCTTCCAATGTCAGTTGCCATAATTGTATTTAAAAAACTCCAAAAAAAAAAAAATGACCATAGCGCGATTTTACAAACTTTTAAAGGAAATATGAACTTACGAACTCAGAAAGTTAAAAAGAAACTCTGATAAAAAAATTTAGTATTCCAATTCTAGACATTTTTAGACTCCGGCAATTTTTTTTATTTACATTATTTTTTAATTTCTCCAATAGAAAACGTTCTTAGATTCGAAAAAAATCATTAAAGTTCAAATCAATTTTTCCTACTAAAAAATTACAGATACTTAGAAGGTTTTTTATAGTATACCCCAATACATTTTTTCATCTTTCGTATTTTTTACTACTACTATTTTTTCTGAAAATCTTCGGATTTAAAGTGAAATTTTATCTGTATTATCCATGATTACTAAATAAAAAAATTTTGTTATTTGGAAAAAAAATTTTCTATGATCTTGAACCAGATTAAAAATAATTTTCCGTACATTTAAGGATTTAAATTTTTTTATTTAAAAATAAAATATTTTAAAATTTTGGGATCCGTCAGCCAGCGAAAATGTTCCAAGGGGTGCGTGAAGTAAAAATTATAGGAAACTGCTGGTGTAAATAAAGATTTGCTATAAAAATTTTAACTTTTGTCTATTATTTGCAATATAAAAAGAACTAAAGTCCCAGTTAGCAGCTAACTGAACATTGTGAGAATAAGGCTTTAATGTTTAAATAGAAACAATTGTATGTAAAAAAATAAATTCACAAATATATAACGCTCATTCTATAAGATATCGTATATTTTCAAATGTATTTAAATTTTAATAATAATTGTGTGAAATTAATCTGTCTCCTGCTAATTCTTCTATCACAACTCTGCCTTGATGACGTTCGTGTGTTACCAAGCACAAAGCTGTCATTATTTAAAGTTGGCTTTAAAAATAAAACTGGTATGAAAAAAGGAAAAAAAAATTCTCTTTTTCAATTTGTAACTATGATACTTAAAATATTTCATAAGAAAAAAAGTCTTTTAAATAAAATTAACACATTATGCTTGTGCAAAAAGAATACCATTTAAAATGTTCTTCAAAGAAAAACCCTTCTCTAGTCTACTCGTGATAATGATGATATATTGCATTTAAACTGCACATAGTGTGTATGTCTCTGCCAGCAATCTGTATGTAAATGTATCATGCATTTAATTAACATCCTGCTAAAGTAGTTAGTTCAAGTGAAAATGTTAATTAAACATTTTTATTATTTAAAGCCAAAAGGCACAATTTCATTTTGTTGTTGCGTACAGTAACTTTTCTATAATTGTTTTTAAATTCATGGAAGAATTTATAAATAGCAAATATTTGTTTAAATTATTAAAATTTTTGCAATACTATTAGCTTAAGGCTTTAACCCTTTAATTCACTCTAATAGAGCTATACAATATAATTTCATTATTATTATCTTTTTAAAAAAAATCTGATGATGACTAAGCTGAAGACGAAACCCACTTATAACTTTTAAGCTTTAGCAAGATGACAGTAAGATTTTATAATAATGCTATTTTTTATACATTTGTTTTTTTTTATTCATTGCAGATCCCCTTTAATGTCAACTATTTGTACTTTTTTTTCATCTTAAGAAGCTTAATTTAAATCAGTTATTGCGATAGTATCACAACAAACTGCAAACAAATTGTTGATATTGAAAATAATATGAAATTGATTTCAAATGCAATTTACTTTTCAATAATAATTTAGTTATTGAATAGTAAATAATTTGACGATAAGATTTTTGCACTAGTTTTTATATGAATATTAATATTTTTCAGTATATAGAAGACATGGGGAAGATGTAATACACCGTGAAAAAAAAATTTTTTCATACCCGGCTAAAAATAGTCATATATGTTCATGCATGTCTATGTATGGATGATCATATATGATTCCATGCATGAACATTAACGAAAATTGAGGTAATATGTAGATTTATGATCATAAATGATGGTAAATAATGACATATTTGTATTCATACATGTGTATATATTCCTGGTTTTCATATATTTTTTCCATTAAAAGAATTATTTTTAATTTTGTAGTAAAATTTATCAAGTTTTTATATTAAATTTTCTTTTAAATACAAAACTTATATTAATTTACATGAAAAATGTATCTGATATGTGAACGAAAATATATAACCACATAACGGTTTTATTGATGTATTAAAAAAATAAAGTTTATGTAACGTACAAATCACATCTGGAGTTTCTGGTTATATATTCTTCTTCAGAACTTTGGCTTTATCGAATCATTTACTTCTGGATGCTGATTCTGAAAGATGAATTGAAAAAATGCAAGATTTACCGAGAAAGGGGGAAACTTTTTAATCCTGCATTTTAACACGAATAAATGGAAGGATAGCGGCTTAGATTTTGGCATCTCCATCGGTAAAATGTCAAACAGCGGTAATTTTTTTAATACCATGAACTACGTTGTTCGTTTCACAGTAAAAAGTACTGTCTTAAAACAGGATTTGATAAATACTAAAATTGTAAAAGACATTAATAAATTTATTGTAAAGAATCTTAACCGCAAACTTACCAAATCTTATAAAATTCTAATATATCATCTTTGAGCCCCATGTACGATATCACATTAATTAAAGATTTTCGTCAAAATAAATCATACAAAAACTTTTGAACAACACACAACAAATAAATATAAATTTTTGACACAATAAATTCTCATACAAATTATATAAGAATATTAAAAATTTCAAAATAAATAAAAAAAAATTGACTTTGTGATTTTAAAGTTTAAGTCAAACAAATAAATCAAAAAATAACAAATAGAAAATGAGATAACATATGATCATTAATGGAAAAGTATATGACATACAATAACATGTATGATGCCATATATTCCCAAAAATGGGTGTATTTTTAGCATGTATAGATAAATATATGCGTCCATAAATATCACTTACCTTCATATATGATTCATATACGTACATTAATTAAGCAATATGTGAGAATACATGAGCATATGTTTTTATTTTTACCTGGGTAATAACTTTTTTTTGAATAATCGTTTAGCTTTAAATACCATTCAGTTGTTACTTCTAATGTGTACAGCTAACTTCTTAACACGATAAAATCATGGCAGCTATTTGTGTACACTCAAAAAAATAAATTAGTAGAAAATTTTTTTTATGCAGCAATTGCGTTTTCAGCAAAAACTTTAGTTACATGTTTAACTAACTTTTTATAATTTTTTTGCCAACAAAATTGTGACAACAGGTACACAAAAAATAGTTTGTAGTTTAAATAAACTGAAAATAACATTTGAATGAAATGACATTTCATTTAAAAACCGGTCTACTTACTTTTAATTTAAATTAAATGGTTTTTTTTTATTTATTTTTAAATGTTATTTAAACAACTGACACATAAAAAAAACAAATATTAATCAGTTAAAAATAAATGTTAAAATTTTACCTTCGAATTCCGTAAAAAATATGTTAACTGATTATTCATTTATTTAAAATTGTTTCCGTTTTCTGTATGTTTTTTAAACTATATACAAAATGTATAGGCAAACAGTCTATAGACACATTTTGTGTGTATGACCATACGTGTGTTTATGAAGTTCTTTTAATTTAAATTGAAAAAATTGTATATCCACGTATAAGCATATATGAACATATATGTCATGTATGTAAGCATATATGGGCAAATACATTCAAAGAAAAAGTGCATATACCATATATGGCAATATATATTGCATATATTGATTCGTGTATGTCATATATGTTCATGTATGAATGCATATGTTATTCCATATATGGGTAATATGTTTTATTTTTTTTTTTTTATCAGATATGACCAAGATTTATTTTTTTATTTTAAACTTTTGTTCTACCTAAGATCCAGTTCGAATTCTTAAGCGAAAATTGGCGTGAACATAAAATTTTTAACAATTTTCATTCATTTTGTTACCCCACTTTGACCAGATTTCACAATGTTTGTTATTGAAGAAATATTAATTTTCAAAAAATAAGCCATTTTGGCAAGACAGGCCAGTCTCCGAAATCCCAAGGTGAAAAGCGTCAAATGGCAAACAAAATTAATGTTTAAATCTCAAAGAAAAAAGATCCAATATAACTTTGTACTTTAACAACATAAGTTTTATTTTTTTTTTAAGTTTTCTATGGAATGTAATCCAAAAAGAGGATGGGTACAACATAGTACCTTCAATATAAATAAAGCGAAAAAATTGGGGAGCTTAAACAGCTCCAAAAAACGTCACAGTCGCTAAATAAAACTGTTTTTTTTTAATTTCTATTAATTTTTAATATTTTTTATAATTTTTCTTTATTAATTCAGTTTTTGGACAATACATTTAATTTACTTTAAAATAATTTTAAACTAAATGAATTAACATAATATATGTATTATTTTGATTTTATTATTTTTAAAAATATGATATTCTTCAAATATTCTAAACATCTAACCAACATGTTAATGTCAAAATGTATGAATTCATCAGCAAAATGAAAATATAAGAATAATATTTACATTAAGTTGTAATAAAAAAACAATATTTTTGTTGAAATATAAAAAAAATTGTTATATAAACAATCATGTATGTCCATTAGACCGTACCTCAAAAAAAAAGTTCACCGTACACCCTCAAATATAAAGTATTTTAACAAGAAAATTTCGAAAATGTTTTTTTTTTTTTTTTTTGCCGAACGTAGGGGTCGCCATTTTATATTTTTCTTTATATCTTCGCCATTTACCGTCGGATCTTAAAGTGTTGTATATCAATGTTTTTTGTCTCGCGGAGACCGATGTTTTCCTCGAAGGAGCCATTGACCTCAAGTAACCCGTTCTAGTATTAACCCACCACATCTCAGTTGCTACCACCTTAATGAACTACCCTAATATTTTAAAATGAAAGCTCGCAAAAAGGCAATAAACTTTTGCTAGGAAAGTATTCCAATAATTCCAGCGGAACTATTAGTTTATTTTTTTTAATTTTTTTTGTTGCCGAATGTAGGGCATTTTTAATTTTTTTGTCATATCTTCTGTATTTACAGTCGGATCTTAAAGGGTTATATATCAATGTTTTTGTCGCAATGATACCAATTTTTTACATCAAAAATCATTGACCTCAAGCACCCTTTTATACCACTTAAGGGGTAAAACCTACGGAAAAAGCCTATATATAAAAACTTCCTATTTTTATTTTCTTTATTTACGGAGATGTGTTAACAAAGATTGGTTTTCACAAGATTTATGAAGGAGTACAAAAAAATATTTGTTTTTCACAAAGTTTTACAAAATGATAGTATATTTAGTATAGAGGTCCATGGCACGCAGCATTACTTAATAAATTTTTGGTGGATTTCTCTGAAATTTATAATGCATATGGAAAACTAAATTTTCTATGGATGCGCGTAGGAGTTTTTGATAGGTCAAATACTTTTTGACTTAGAGCTATTTCTTTACGAGTATAAAAAATAGATATTTTGACTTTAACACTTCGCTGTTTTGTCAAAAATTAATATACGCTTTTCTTTAGATAATTTGGTTAAATTATAGGCATACGAACCATTGCAAAGGTCTCTGTAAATGGCGTTCCATTCTTACAATGACTCCATTTTTGTAGCCAGTGTTGGTAGGAGTTCCATCGCAACTAATAGCTATTAAGAAGTCCATATTGAAGTTCTCTTGACTCAAATAATACAGCCAAAATATGATCGATTAAAATTTGTGTTATTTTATAAGTGATCCACGGCACACAGCATAATTTAACCAATTTTAGGTGGATCGGTCTGAAACATACACTTTATATAGAAAACTAAATTATCTAAAGAAAAGCGTATGAGTTTTTGGGTATATTAATTTTTGACAAAACAGCGAAGTGTTAAAGTCAAAATATCTATTTTTTATACTCGTAAAGAAACAGCTCTAAGTCAAAAAGTATTTGACTTATCAATAACTCCTACGCGCATCCATAGATAATTTAGTTTTCCATATGCATTATAAATTTCAGAGAAATCCATCAAAAATTGATTAAGTAATGCTGCCTGCCGTGGACCTCTTTTGTAAATATACTATCATTTTGTAAAACTTTGTGTAAAACAAATATTTTTTTGTACTCCTTCATAAATCTTGTGAAAACCAATCTTTGTTAACACATCTCCGTAAATAAAGAAAATAAAAAAAAGGAAGTTTTTATATATAGGCTTTTTACGTAGGTTTTACCCCTTAAGTAGTATAAAAGGGTGCTTGAGGTCAATGATTTTCGATGTAACAAATTGGTATCATTGCGACAAAAACATTGATATATAACCCTTTAAGATCCGACTGTAAATACAGAAGATATGACAAAATTAAAAATGCCCTACATTCGGCAACAAAAAAAATTAAAAAAAAAAATAAAATAATAGTTCCGCTGGAATTATTGGAATACTTTCCTAGCAAAAGTTTATTGCTTTTTTGCGAGCTTTCATTTTAAAGTATTAGGGTAGTTCATTAAGGTGGTAGCAACTGAGATCTGGTGGGTTAATACTAGAACGGGTTACTTGAGGTCAAAGGCTCCTTCGAGGAAAACATCGGTCTCCCCGAGACAAAAAACATTGATATACAACACTTTAAGATCCGACGGTAAATGGCGAAGATATAAAGAAAAATGTAAAATGGCGACCCCTACGTTCGGCCAAAAAAAAAAAAAACATTTTCGAAATTTTCTTGTTAAAATACTTTATATTTGAGGGTGTACGGTGAACTTTTTTTTTTTGCCTGTAAGGTGGTACGGTCTAATGTCCATATATGAGCATATACTCTGAAATTACGGATCCAAGCATATATGGAATAATATTTGAACCCATATTATGCAATATTTGAACATTTTCACCTGGGTATAAACAAACAATTTAATAAAAAACCAATTGGAATTTATTAATTTATTATTATATATTTTTTTTAACAGAGTAAACAAAATTTACATTTGTAATAGTTCTAACGGAAAACATAGTTTTATATACCGACATGCTGCAAGAACAGGCCAGAGCTGGGAAGCTTTGACCGCCTCTAAAATACAATTCCGATGTAAACTATCACAATGCCGAAACACGTATATTTTTTTTTTTGTTGGTCTCCTTAACAAGAATCAACTGTCGGAACCCCGTAATTTTGGAAAAATTTTGAAATTGTTTTACAGTGTAATATGTGGTTTTGCTGGGAAATACAACTCTTCCAAGACATTGTATAGGGTGATCCATTTCGAGATGCTTTTTTCAATAGCCTTTTTTTGACAGATCACGTGTGAGTCGTGTCATGCTGTCATGTTATTTTTGTTTAGTATTGTTTGACAATTCATAATGGAAAGATTTACGCCTGAACAACGTTTACAAATCGTTCAACTTTATTACGAAAATTCACGTTCTGTGAGGAATGTGTTTCGTGCACTTCGCTCAACTTATGGTCAACATAATCGGCCTACTGAGCGTAATATTCGCAACACCATCACCCATTTTGAGATCCAGCATTCATTATTGGATAATATTCAACCGAATAGACCACGTCCAGCACGCTGTGAAGAAAATATAGCGGCCGTAGCTGCGAGTGTACACGAAGACCGTAGAGAGTCGATTCGGCGCTATCATGCCATGATAACCGACTATTTGATGCCTGAAATTGAAGCTCGTGATCCCGGCGACATTTGGTTTTAACAAGACGGTGCCACTTCCCACACATCGCATTAATCAATGGATTTATTGAGAGAACACTTCGGTGAGCACATAATTTCACGTTTTGGGCCGGTCGATTGGCCACCAAGATCGTGTGATATCACACCGTTAGACTTTTTCCTGTGGGGATATGTCAAGTCTAAAGTTTATGCGGACAAACCCGCTTCGATTCAGGCCTTGGAGGAAAGCATCACGCGTGTCATTCGCCAGTCGAAATGCTCGAACGATTCATCGAAAATTGGACTCAACGGATGGCAACGGCCAACATTTGATAGACATAATCTTCAAAAAATAAATGCCAAAGAATGTTCTTTCAAATGATAATAAACATTCCCCATTAAATTTTAATTTTCTGTGTTTTTTTCTTTAAAAAAGTAGGGAACCTGGAAATGGATCACCCTATATTTATATTTCCTACATACATACATAAAATAAAAGATCGCTAAAACATGTGTATCTACAACAGTGCTGTTCAAAAATAAAAATGTAGTTGTGTTTGTGAGAAAATGAGAATTGCATTGTAAGAAATGTTCAATGAATTTATTTTTTTATTGAAAATATGAAACTGCACTCACAATATTATTTCGTTAAAAACAACTTAAAATACATATTAAATTAATCGAAAATACAATCAAAAAGAGGACTACTGATTTTCCATTATATTCAACCCATTTTGTTGTTTATTTTTAATCATTGTTTAATAATCGACAAAAGTAAAAACAATAGAAAGTCGTTTAAAATAACCAACAAATTTTTACTGACAAAAGTTAGAAAAAACTACTTTTGTGGTTTGTTTTTTTCAAATTAAAAGTTTTTTTATTTGTATGTAATTACAAAAAACAACAGAACACACACAGATGTATATATTTTTATTGGCTTTATGTGCATGTATATTTGAATAATTTCTTGTAATTTTTTTGAAATAATTTTGTATATATACAAACTATTTTTGTAAAAAAAAAACAAAGGAATTATATGAATTTCTATTTTTTGAAGCAGAAAACATAAAATTTTACATTTAACTGAAAATATCAACTCCTACTGAATGTCTGTAAATTTTTATAGTTTGTTTTTTGAATGACTGATTCAAATATTTAAAAAATATATTTCTATGAATTTCAATTGATTTTTAATTTAAAAACAAACTTTACGTATTACTTTTTAAATAAACTACAGTCGGTAACGGAAAATATATTGTGAGTGTGTTAATGTTTTGTGTAAAACTGTTTTAAAGAAATAAAAATTAAACAAAAATTAAATTTTTGAAAGGAAAAAAAAGAAAGAAATACATATATACATTAGGGTGTCTTTTTTTATTGTATAAAAACAAAAAGTTGAAGATTTTTTTAATCAATATTAAAATATCTTTAATATTAAAATATCTTTAATATTTTGGATTATAAAATATCTTTAATATGTTGGATTTCTTATGTTATTCTGTTAAAAAAAATGCAATTTTCGGAAGGAAAAACAAATACATTTGATCGGAATAAATTAATGAACGATTGGACTCGAATTTTTCAAAACATTTCAACTTTTATTTTAAAAACATGGGTTTTTTATTAAGTCTATTAAAGATTTTTATAGATCTTATAGTATCACAAAATATTTTTCGCACATTACTATTAATTTTTTTCAGTGCATTGAAAAAAATCAGCATACATCCGCTACACATGTTCACTCGTCGCTGTTTCAGTGACGACTAAAAGCAAGAGCGTAAGAATACATGTGAGTTGAGCAGGGACAATTGTCCCATCAAATGAACTGCACTGATCTACAATAATTAATTCGTCATTAAAGCGTGGTAAGTTGTTCGGGTTTTATGTGAAAACAAAAACAATTTTACTCTTTGTAAAAAAAAATATTTTTTACGATATTGAATTCCAAGCAAAAATTATGGACAATTTTTTTTCGGAAACTAATATACATGGAACTTAAGTCAAAAATGGATCTAAACTTTCTTATTTTCTTATGAAAATTCGAAATTCATCAACAAAAAATTAAAATAATAATAATTAAAGTGTGGTAAGTTGTTCGGTTTTTATGTGAAAAAACGCATGTAAAAAAATAATATTTTTCAGGATATTTATTTCCAAGCACAATTAAGCCTAATTATTTTTCACGCAAATATAATATTATTTTTCGGAAATTATTAAATATTAAACTTAAGTCAAAAATGTCTCTAAATTCTCTTATTTTCTTATAAAAATTCGAAATTCATCATCAAAAAAAATAATAATAACATTTGCTTTACTTTGTGTTTAGTACTTTACTTAGAAAATTTGTATTACAAAATTTATGCATTTAATATATTTTTTTTATTTGCCTTAGAACTGTAAAACATTTTTTAACATCATAAAAATATATTGAAATCATAATAAAATAAGACCATAACAAAAAAAAAAGTGGCATCAAATCAAAAGAATATTTTAAAAGAAAAAATAAAATTTTAAATATTTTGTGGGCTACAAAGGAGAACAGTCTGTCTACAAATTTGCCCTCCTACACAATTCCAAAAAGAAATGTTTGTAGTCATGTTGTTGTTTTTCTTTTTACAATCTATTTCAAATTATTATGTCTTTTGTCTCTAACTTTTATTTACTTTCAAGAGGATAATTTTATTTGTTTTTATATTTTCATCATAAAAGAAAGAAAAAGTTTAAGATGAATTTTTGAATAAAAGACAAATTGGTCGAAAAGTGTATATCCTTTTCTTCCCAACAGAGACATGTTTCCATCATAGTCACTACTATGCGTATGATTAATATGAAAAAATACCTTATTACTCATACGTAAAAAGAAAATGTTTATTTATTTTAACTTGAAACTAGAGTATTCAAAAAACCGGCCTTTTGGAAAAACCGGTTTCGGTTTCTTCGAAAAATCGAATTTAAAAAAAAACCGGTTTCGGTTTTTGCAGAAAAAACCGGTCAACCGGTTTTTCGGTTTTTTTTAATTTGAATAAAAAGCTTATATAATTCGTTAATTGTTTTAATTACAAACAAAAAAAAGAAATTTAATATATTAAGAGATAAAAATAAAAAAATACATTCTTTGAAAAAAAAAAATATTTTATAATATTTTTTTATTGTATTTCATTTTAACATTTTATTTATTGGTTTTAATATTTTTTAATATAATATTTTAAAAATTAATAAAAATTAATATTATAAAACTATATTCATATCAAATGAATAGAGATTAATTTTGTAAATTGGGTAAAACTAGGTACGTTAGTAATTTGAACGTTTGGCATTAAATAAGTTTTTTTTAATATGTAAAAAGAAAATCTATTTTTCACTTCTAAAATAATATTTTAGAAATAATATGCAATTTAAATGTTTCGTTTTAAGACGATTTTTTTGTTTGCTTTTGATAAAGCTAGAAGTGGAAAATACTCTTTCACTAATAGTAGATGTTGGACACATAGTCAAAAGACAATTATATAAATTGTCCAACTTTTCAGTTCTTTCGTCGCATTTATCAAGATATATGAAATCATCATATGTGACCTTCTCCGAGAAAAGGGACCTAGTGTGTCAAAAAAGGGGGTTTGGACTTAAGAGTGGATTCTGATACCTAAAAGTGTGTAGAATAAGATGAAATGAGTTAGATTTCTGATAAAAATTTATTTACCCCATAAAAAAGTACAAAACGAACTTGGGAAAATCGATAAAAATGAGAAAAACATTAAAATTTACTTTTTTTAATTTTTTGGTTTTAAATTGTTTTTAAATTGTCACTCTAAAAGCGAAAAAAATACGTCAGCACATAGGCATGACGTCACCAAAGTCGGCACCAAATCATAACTAACCATACCAAATCGCATCTTCCAACTGAAGGTGTGTTCACAGTGATAATGCGTTATGAAACTTTAAATGCGTTTTTATCAAAACTTCATTTTTACAGTCTCTTTTTTAGGATTTTGAATACTGCTTATTGTGTTATTTAGATCAGAAATTAAACTATTTGAATTCATCGGAATCTATCAGACTTACATCGAAATTTTCATAACCAAACGATTATAAGTGTTCGGAAAAAATAAAAGAGACCAAGTAATCCAGTTGGTGATGTAATTAAAAAAACCGGTTAACCGAACAAAAATGACCGGTTTTTGGTTTTCTACGAATTTACAAAATATTCGAAACCGATCGGTTTTTTAACAAAAAAGAAACCGTTTGACCGGCTTCGGTTTCGGTTTTTGAATACTCTACTTGAAACATTTCTTTAAACTACTATCACATATTTACAGATGTTACAATTTGAAATGAAAAGCTTACTTGTAATTTCATCTATCCTTATTAAAGTTACTTAAATAAAAGATAGTACCTACAGATGTACAGATATATGTATAAACGAGCAACAAATGTTGCACACAAAAAAAAAACAAAAAATTATATGAATGTACCGCAAATAAATTTGTCATAAACCATAAAAAGAATATATACACTTTATTAACCAAATTGGCAAGTTGGTTTTATTATATTCAAAAGGGACATATTTTAGAGTCTTAACACACTTTCAAAGAAACAGTTTAAAATCTTTTGAAAAATTATGTTTTAGAAAATAGTTGTAAAACATAAAAACTTTATGATTGCGACAGAAAAATTTAACACCAAAAAATGTAATAAAATTTTACTATAAAACTTCATCTTACCATGCTGTCAGCATGAATGGCGCGCTAAGTTTTCTCGTTACCGGGGTAGTTGTTATATTTTACTGTTATGTCAGTTGTTTCACTATTAACTTTTACATCCACTCCAAATAGTTTGTAGTTTAAATTCATTGAACTGTAATTTAGAAAAACAAAAATTAAAAATCATTTAAAAACCGTTCTACCAACTTTTTATTTAAATTAAAAGAACTTATCATTAATTTTTATATGTTAATATATTAACTTACAACATTCGCAAATAATAAATGATTTTTCATTTATTTTAACTTTAACTCTAACTAACCACAAAACCGTTAAAAATTATATTTCCTTTAATTATTTCATTTAACTGTTAACTAAAGCCGTAAAAAGTAATGATTTTTTCCTTTATTTCGTTTTGTTTAACTGTCGACTAAATAATTACAAGTTCGTTAAAATAAACTACTTTTCATTTATTTTGTTAAAATTATCAGCACATTAATTACAAAATAAAAAAAATTCTTTGTAGTTTAACTATTTAATTATTCAAAAACAAATGTACGGATAACTTTTTAAAGAAACAGTTACTTTTTAAAGAAACAGTTACTGTGAAAATAAAATATGTTTAGAGTTTTTTAAGTTAATTATTTTTGATGAAAATAAAATTATTCTTGAGTACTGCCATTTAAATTGAAAAACATATCTTTAATTTTTTTATTTAAAAATATTTACAGCATATAATTAAATTATGTCATATGAACGGAAAATTATAAATTTTGGGCATGTTTCTCATTATCAGACTTCTGACTCTTCCAGTTCAGAAAAATCTATGAATTTGTGATAACATGTATTATTGTTTGTACCTTTTAAAGTATTTGAAAAAAGTGTTAAATTTGGTATATTTTATATACTTTTCGCATTAAAAAAAATCCATGTTTTTATCAATGTTTTTTATTAAAAATTTTGGTTATTTACATAAAATGATTCCAAAAGGTGGCAACGCTTTGTTTAAAATAAAGTGCTTAAATGTTGTATTAAGAAGGGTAGCAAAAAAAATTTTCAAATATTTTAATATATTAGTTCAACCGAGAGTATTTTTATCTATTAATTAAATTTAACAAAAAGTTGCATTATTATACCCTCCACTATAAATGGTGAGGGTACGATTTACGATGTAGTTGGGTTGAGTAGTCTGTATCTCTAGCACCGCGACCAAGTAGATATTTTGTGCACCCTCTAGTATTTTCCTCAGTTGTTCTCCAGTGCAGCCTTGAGTAGGGAGTACAATGTTCTTCACTTTCAGCTTCTTGTATTGTTCCTCCATGATATCAGGTCTGCCGAATGTAATAAATCGTAGGTATGCAATAGCATTCTTTGAATTCTTCAGTGGTTTCTGTTTGTTCCAATATTTAATGGATTTCGTCTTGATCAGATCCGATATCATATTTGTGATGTCCTTTTTCGTGAAACCAAATTGAGGACACGGGCCTATAAATGGCAGTTCTGCACCTAGTCTCGCTTGTTTATCAGCTTTTTTATTGCCTTCATGCCCACTGTTACCGGGTACCCAAATAAGTGTTACCTTATTATTGGTCGCCAGTTGGTTGAGGACTTTATGGCACTCTAGCACTGATCTATGGTGATAGATGGGGTTTTTCAGGGCCTTTATTACAGCCTGGCTGTCCGATATTACACTCACCAAAAAAAGTCTGTAATGGCAACTGAAAATTTTGCTGTTATTACGGGAAATTCTGCTAATTTGAGCCCAGCGGTATTTTTTGCTAATCTTAGCAACACATGTTTGCTGACGTGTAGTACAATGAAATTAGTAGAAAAATTAGTAGCCGCTACTAAATTTTAGTAGACTTTTTGTAAAGTAGAATTTAAAATCTGTTTGCTAAAATCAGCAAAAAAATTACTAAATATTATTAATAGTAGTAAAAAGCTTTGAATTTATTTTTCTTATCGAGCATCAAAAATTTTGATTATATTTTTTAAAAAACGAATTAATCATTTTGTTTTAATTTGGTAATTTCTGTTTTGAAATTATTTTGGTAAATTTTTTCTTTTTTTTACTTTTAAGGTTTAATTTTAATTGTTTTTAGGGCGGATTTTTAGAACTAAAAAACCTTTTTAGTGCTGTTTTAAGTGGATGTCCTCTTTTTGGACATGAGTCGGTATCTTCACTTCCGATACCTTTTTAAATATATGTAACATTTTAAGGAAATTTAAGTTTGTAGAAATAATTAGAAATAACATTTCCTTCAATATCCACTTTTTTAAAATTAGTAAAATTTTTTGCTAATTTTAGCAAATCGGTTTTCAAAAATTTGTAAAATGATTTTTGAAATTAGCAACAAAAATTTGTAAATATTCTGTAAAAATTCTGTAATGTAAAAATTCTGTAATGTAAAATAGCAAAAAGATTTGCTAAATAATAATTTTTTACTAAAAATCAGTACAAAAATAGTAGAGTGGGATTGAAAATCGTTTACAAATTTTTCTACTAACTTTTTTTTTCTGAGTGTAAGTTTATCCTTGTTCTCACAAGATTCCTTTCCAGAAGTTCGGTCGTTGCTGTATAGATAGCATATAATTTTGCAGTAAATATAGTTGAATCTTTGCCCAGAGGTATGTGAATTCTGCACCTAGGTCCGTATACACCAGCTCCAACTCCGTAAGTATACGACTTCTGTGCATCTTCCTTCAACCATGGGGTATCAAGTTCCCATTCTTCTCTTGTTGGGATTTGAACTTTGTTTTCTCTTCCTAGTTCAATCACTGGATTTATTTGATCACTACATAGTGTCATGTTCTTTATGGAACTTGCCTCGTTAAGGATCTTCAGATGGCCTTTTTTTAAACTTAAACAGTTTGCGGAGTTCGATTGCTTGCTTCATAGCTTCTCCCTGTATCGCGAGGTGCAAAGGATTCAGGTTCAATATCACCTTCAGTGATGCAGTTGAAGTTGAACTCATTGCACCTGTAATGTACAGACATGCTAGTCTTTGAATCTTCGATAGCTTCTGCTGAGCTGTTTTCTGTGTTGTCTTTTCCCATCATATGACCGATCCGTACAATATGCTAGGGAGAATCATTTGTCTATATATATATATACACATAGACATTTTTGGGCTTAAGCCCCACGATTTGCCTAGGAGTTGTTTACTAGCCCAAATTAATTTTACGGCTTTTTTGCTTATTGTCTCCAGATGAGAACTCCAGGTGAGCGATTAAATATATCAGTTTGTCATTCCGTTGTAACATGTCGAAATATGGGTCTAAGACTCCATAAAGTATATATATTCGTGCAATTTTTAATCGATTTAGCGATGTCCGTCTGTCTGTTGAAATGGCGATCACGACGCGAAGACGCAACTAGGGATGCCTATTTTTTACCCAGATCCCTCGTGAGCAGTTTGGTATTCGGTCCATCCGTTAAGAAGTTATGAGTGAAAATGTGAAAGTGTCTCTAAATTGTCCATACCAATTGGTGTTTTTAGCACAATTTCATAGTAGCGACTGGTACATAATATATTTTCCCATATTTTTCACCAGTCGCTTAAATATGAATAATATTTTGTATTCACCTCAAATATTTTTCAACTCAAACATTTTTTTTCACCACTAATATTTTTTTCACCACAAAAATTTTTTAACTCAAAAAATTTTTTCAACTTAAAAATTGTTTTCAAAATTTTAAAAATTTGTTTTCGCATACAAAAAAGTTTTTCGCCTCAAAAAATTTTTGTAACCATAATTTTACTTCAAAAGTTTTTTACATTATTTTTATCAAAAACAGTAGAGCACATTTTTTTAGGATATTGGTGGAGGGTATTAAAAGATTCAGTACAGCCGAATTTAAGCCTTTTTTTCTTATAAACTTTTATCGCATTTTTTAACAACGGTTACCACTGTACAACCAATACGGGTTAAGCGATTTCGATCCGGTTTTTTTTATTATTTTGTAGCCAATTAAAAATTCTGGTCATATTAAGCCATTAAAATTCTGGGCATATTAAGCGATTTTTTTTTTAAATTTTTAAACGCTAGCAAAGTTAAATATATTTGTCATATTTTTTTTTTAATTTTTAAATCCGTGTGTCAATTTTTTATATAAAGCATAGTAAGTTGTTTCGCTTTTATGTGAGAAAACTGTTATACAAAAAAAATCAACATGATTTTTTTGCGATAATGAGTTCCACGTGGAAATTTTGTACAATGTGTTTTCACAGAAATTTAATATTCAAGCCAATTAATTTTCCGGTGAAAAATTTATATTTTGAGTTAATGGTGATTGTGACTTTCTTATAAAAAAAATTAAATTGTTTATTTTGGTAATTTAAATTATAATTTGAAACGTTTAAAGTTCAAATGATATCTTTTTCATGGTAAAAAATATTTTACTATGCTTAAGGAATAAGAACAATAAAAATCGGGCCACGATACGTAGACGACAGTTTATGTGTGATCCTTAATCATAATGAAAGCCGATTTCGCCTTCTTCAGAAAAGACTACAAATGGAGTGACAACTATACTGGCGATATTGGTAGGCGGGATTGAGTTTTATCACACTGATGAAATTGTGTCATAATTATTATTCAAAATCTTAAGTACCCAGGAAAAATAAATGGAAGTGATTCTTAAGGAATTAATTTTTCATTGACTCAAAGTATCGTTTAGTTCTGATTTTCCTCTTCTAATGCAGTTCTTTTTCACAACTTCCGAAAATTTGATTTTTAATGAAATTTAACATTTTCCAAATTTATGACGGGTCATTTCTTTTAAAAACAACCAAAGTTAAACATTTATCATAGATGGTTCTATATAAATTTGATATTTATTACTATGGTTTAAGTTTAAGTGATTTGTTTCAATCTTTAACTTACAACAGTAAAGCTCAAATTTTATATGGGAAACAGGCCCAATTACTGATGTTCTGATAAAATCTAAATTACAAATTTAAAATTTATTTGGGAACATCAAAAAATATAATTTTTCACTAAACCATAAGAAGGGCTTTAGATTCAATGAAAAAGGAACATAAAAGAAAGCTTCTACCCTATGACACCCCTATGTAAAAATCATTGGTTCCGATCCAAATTTTCACAACACCGGAATCAAAATTACTGCTTCTTTCTCTCTTCTTTTGCTACTTTTTTTTTTTTTTTTTTTGCTGGTTACTTTTACTAACTTTGAAAGTTAATTTTCCGAATCATTTATAACAAATTTTTAAGAACCCATTTATATTATTATTATTGTTAAAATATAATATTTCTCGGTATATGTCACTATCAGTGTATCCAAAGTTTTAATTATGGCGATATTTGATCCCCTCCCGATTTATTTAAAATGGCTGATATCTTTAAAATCAAGAGTAACAGAAAAAAAGCAACTTTCGACTAACCCTTGCTTTAAGTCACTTCCGTGAAAAGGTCCTCTTTATCCAACAATGGCCATTGGGGCCTTAAACTGTCATCGTTAGTAATTTTACATATATTGTCTGTTAATTTTCAAAGTCTTCAATAATTTTTTAATTTTAACTAATAACAAGGCCGCGGGAGCTGACGAATTGCAAGCAGAGCTATTTAAGCACCATTTGGTTGGAAGAACGCTTACCCGATGATTGGAACCTGAGTCTGTTATGCTCTGTCCATTAAAAAGGAGATACAACTATATGTGCCAATTATAGGGGCATTAGTCTACTCCCCATCGCATATAAAATACTACCGAACATTTCGTGCGATCGATTACAATAAAAGGTTAATAACAACATAGGACCATATCAATGTGGTTTTAGACCTGGTAAATGCACTACCGAACATATGTTTACACTGCGCCAAATCCTGGAAAAGAGGAGAGAAAAACAATTTGACTGCCGAATGCGAGCAAAGGTTTTTTGAAGCTATGTCTTAGTTTGATATTCCTGCAAAACTGATCAGATTATGCAGAATGACACCAACTGGAACAGAATCGAAAAGTAATCGGCAAAAGTGAGTCTGGCAGTAAATGAAGGCAAGACTTATTTGCCTTGAGAGGAGCATGCTCCTCTGAACACTGAACACTGGTAACTACAACTTCGAGGTAGTGGAAGAGTCCATTTACCTCGGTACCGCCATAAACAGAGTCAATAAAATCAGTTTCGAGATAAAACGAAGGATAATAATGGCCAATCGATGCTACTTTGGTCTGAGCGATCGTTTTAAAAATCAGGCAATCTCTCGGCAGACAAAACCACCACTCTACATGGTGCAGAAGCATGGATGCTTTCACAAACAGCTGAAGCTGTTTGAGAGAAAAATTCTTTGAAAAATACATGGACCACTTTGCGTTAATGAAGACCCAGCAAAAATGAAGCTGCTAAAAAAGCAATAAAAGCATCACTACTATGGCAAAGGCATCACTTCTTTTCTAATGGTTTCATTGATGAATTTAACATTAGTGTGTCATAGGATGGAAGTATTCAAATGTAGCTACTAGCATTACTCATACTTTACTCTAAGGAAGCCTTGATAATACAATGATTAGGTATTCTGATGCATGAGTGGAAAATGTTCATATACTTTGTAGTATTTAAGCTTTGATGAAAATTTAATTCATAAGAATGCAGAAAAATAAGTTTAAAGAAGCGAAATTTATGCATTGATATACAAATACTCTTTAATAAAACAAATAAATAATTCTGCATTAGTGAAAAAGCATTTTTGAAACATTTTTCAAAAATTGTAATGAATGTTTAGACAAATTTTAAAATATTATTGGATAATTAAAAAACTGGTTGTACAATTTGGAAACATTTTTAGACAATTTTAAAATATTTTTGAACAATTTTAAATAAGTTTTGCACAATTTTAAAACCTTTTTGGGTAATTTGAAATAAGTTTTACACAATTTTAAAATTATTTTGATAAATTCTGAATTAAAATTGGAAATGGTGTAGTGTTAAATAATAAACATAATGCATTTTTGCATTATAAATAATAATAAACATAATGCATTTTGCATTATTTTGCACAGATTGCGTCGTCATAAATATTTAAGGCCGGAAAAATTCAAATGACAGGCCAGCTAGTTTCAATTAAAGGTAAAAAAAAATCCGTTTTTCTTGATATTTCAAAACTTTTATAAAAATTGCAAAACTGCATAAATTCTAACCCTCATAAAATTTTAAGCTAAAATATAAAAAATGATTTAATAAAAATATTAAAAAAGTTCATCATAACTATTTTCTCAATTTGAATAAATGCTTTAGATTCAAAAAATATACGATATACTATAACTTATGCTTTAGAAGTAATGAAGAGTGATATTTTAAGATATGCATCGGGTTTATATCCAGATCACTGCATTTGACATATGAACACATGAATTCTTTTGGAAGTGCCTTAGAATAACACCAAAAAATCATAAAAGAATGTCAACTGAAGTTTAGGAAGCAATGAAAGAAGTTATAGTCACAGAATGACTACCATTTTTTTTGTGGAGTATTGAACCCGTATACGAGTTATATGCTAACATTGACATAGTAAAGTGCTCAAAATACATCGACTACGATGGCTAGGACATGTGGTACGCATGGATGATAATGATCCAACCAAGAAAATATTCGATTGTGATCCCGAGGGAATACGCAAGAAAAGTCGACCTATGCTCCGCTGGCAAGACCAGGTTGAACAACATCTCAAAGAAATTGAGATGCATAGAAATTTATTTTAAGTTCGGCTTAAGATTTAATGGATATTGTTAGTATAAATGTTATATTCGATGTATAATATTTTGCCAATAAAAAAGAAGAAATTTGTTTTTACAAAACAACATTTTGAATCTGTATTTCAGATAAAATTACCTTTTATTTGGGTGTTATCATGTCGGGAAATATTTAAGGGTATTTAAATGACTTCGTAAGGATCTCTAAAACTACCTTTTTTCAAATCGTCATTATAGCTCAAAAATTTGTTTGGAAAAAATTTCAATAAATTAATTAATTAAAAAATAAATTGCAAATTCATTCAGTAGACTTAAACAGTTTTGAATAACACGTCAACATATTTAACAAAATTAATTTAAAGAGCCTTTTTTACTTCCGATTCGTATTTAGGAGACCAAAATACTTAAAACAAAGTTTTATTATAAGTCTGTACAAAAACCTTGGAAACTACTATACTATATAGAACTCATTATAAAGGAAGTAATAAATTTTTGACCACACAAAAGTTTATTACCTCCTTTATAATGAATTCTACCCAAACTTTTTTAAAGAACCTTTTTGTTGAGTAGTGTATTTTAATAAAATAACTGAGAATTTGAAAACTACTACACTTGGAAAACAATCTCTAATAACATCGGGGAAGTTCTGGGATTAGAGCTGGGCAAAAATATTAGTTAATTTAGTTTTTGATAATCTCGTGGCAGATCTTTAATAGTTTTAATTTTATTTAAACTTTTTATTTTAGCATATTTATGTTACACTTTAGTTAAACAATGTCCAAGTAATTTACTTCCTCAACGAATAAATAGAGATGAAATTATCTGAAGTTGATTAAAACGAACATATTTATACTTGTCACTAGGCACAGTGCTCCGTAGTTTACTTTAACCTCGATGTTGTTATACTCAAAATGTTTATTTCATAAGTAACGTCATAGTGCTTGTTAGGAATATACCCAGTCACGTGTTTCATTGCTAAGGAGAAAAATATATATTTTAAAAGGTTTTTTGTTGAAGTTCTGCCTAGAGGATCTAGCTTTTCTAAAACTTTGCGTTCTGATGAAGGAGG
The DNA here is from genome assembly GCA_949748255.1 of Eustalomyia histrio. Taxonomy (NCBI): domain Eukaryota; kingdom Metazoa; phylum Arthropoda; class Insecta; order Diptera; family Anthomyiidae; genus Eustalomyia; species Eustalomyia histrio. The sequence continues at coordinate 19,894,917 of OX456525.1, forward strand.
TGGAAAGCTCTATTTAAATATTTTGGACATGCAAAAATAATTTTATATTATTTCAAATTTATTTTTTAAAGGAATTGAAACAAAAATAAAAATTGTCTATCATATTGTCTAAAGCTCATATAACATTCGCTTTGATTCAGTCGATTTGAAAAGAATTTGATTGAACTTTAGTTGATGTTTTTTCTATGAATTTCTATGAAAATTTTTTCTATGAAAGTTTTAAGGAAAATAATAGAAAAATTCATATTAAAAATTTAACCAGTTAATTGACCTATTTTAATCGATTATTCGGGTCGAATAATTGAGTTTTAAATTATTTGTTTTAACGTTAACCGAGAGTAGTATTCCGGCGGGGATTTCGGATCATAGAAGTATGACCTTGGACTTCGGTGTAACACCACCGGTAGAGTTCCCGGATAGGGAACTTTGGCGTGGATCCAAGGGACTGTTTGAGGGGTAGGCAATATTTACGGACGTGTCCAAGATGGACACTGGCACTGGTACCGGTGTTTATATTGCTGACACTGACGTGAAAAGGTCATTCAGACTCCCGGATGAGTGCAGTGTCTTCCAGGCTGAGATCCTAGTGATCTGGAGGGCCACGGAGGTTACTGGATCACATCATAGGGGGTCTGCGGTGACAATTTACGTCCACAGTCAGGCTGCGCTAAGGGCATTGACGAATTATACGGTGCGATCGAGCCTGGTCGCACGGTGTAGGAATGCTCTGAGGGAGCTCATGGTTGCATTTACGGTAAGGCTGTGTTGGGTACCCGGACACTGCAAGGTGGATGGCAATGAGGTGGCGGACGAACCCGCGAGGGATGGTTCGGGTCTGGACTTTGGGGTAAGGGACAGGGGGGTAAAGCCCCCTTGCGTCACTACTATGGGGTGATACGGGAAAGGTTCCGTGATGCCGTTAACCGGGGGAATAGAGTGGATTGCAGGGTGTTGAGGGCGTTATGACCTGGACTGGACGCAGGGGCAACCAGGATTCTACTAGGATTAGATAGGGGTGGTCCCAGGACCCTTATAGGGTTCCTAACGGGGCATTGTTCTGTTAGGGCTTTGACGAGTAAGTGGGATAATGCCATACCGGACTTCTGCAGGCTGTGCGGGGATGTTGAGGAGCTAGAGACGGTAGAGCACGTACTGTGCCACTGTCCTAGGATGCAGGATCTCAGGCAGAAATGGCTAGGGGATCCGATCCAGCCGATCTACTAGGGTTTGTCTGGAAAATAGGACGGCTGTTTCTGACGGTGGGACTGTAGAGGGATTATGTCCTACGAAGTTTTTATATGGAAATGCTTCCCTTGGGCGCATAACCCTTCTTAACCTAACCTAACATTAACCGAAATAAAGGTGATTAATCGGGCAATCGATTATTTTTGCATTAAGGGTCATCAAAAATTTATTTATTTTTTATTTTTAGTTAATAATTGTTTTAATTAAACTGGAAAAACAATGTGGCTTTATAATATAAATATAATTTTGCCATTTAAAAATTGTTTGTGTTTTTTTCGCAATTCATTTGCTAGTAAAAAAAATAATAAAAATTTATCACCAACTAAGGAAATATCACATTCGGTCCACTCTTACTTTAAAAAAAATAGCCTAAAATTTTATTTTTTTATTTTTTTTAGTTCATTTGTGAGTAAAATAGAGATATTTATAATTGCCACTTTCAAGGGCACGAAGAATGTTGATGAAAGTCGTAACAGAAGAGGAAATGCATTCCATTCAGCTTGTGTCTAATAACTTTTTCTGTGTAATTTCCATGATAACTAAATAAAAATACACTCAGAATATTATGTAGTTAACTGTTTGTAGTTTAATAAAAAAGTTTTCCGTTCCATTTAAAAATAAAGGAACATACATTTATTTTTCAAAGAAATATCTAATTTAACTTTTTTAAACATTTATTCGAAATAATTTACTATCATTAACCATATTTTTCAGTTTCATTTATTTTTTTCATTTATTTGAAATTTAATAATAATTTACCCACAAAACTGAAATTTGTGGTTTATTTGTGTCCGTAACAGTTATTACAAACTTAAATTTTGTTTGCTGTCTGTTTCAAAAAATATTTTCAAAAAATTTCAATTTGTTTTTTTATTTAAATTGGTTGTATATATACAAAATTGTTCAATACAAATTACAAGAACTTCATAAACACACATCCATAAACAAATACATTCACACAAAAAGTGTTTATAGCTTCATATGCATACATACATTTTGTATTGCACGAGTATATTAAAAAAAAAACAAAAAATACAAAAACGGAAATAATTTCAAATAAATGAAAAAAACATTTATATTTTAAGGATTGGTAGGTAAAATTTCGACACTTATTTTAACTGATTATATCATTTGTTTCTTACGGATGTGTCAGTTGATTAATCAACATTTAAAAATAAATAACAAATGGCATTTAATTTAAATGAAAATTAAGTAGACCGGTTTTTAAATGAAATATCATTTCTTTTAAATGATATTTTCAGTTATTTTAACTTACAAAATTTTTTAAATGTAAGAAAAAGTTTTCATTTAAAAAAAAATCTATGATCTCGAACCAGACCAAAAACAAGGTAATCCCCCTACCGCTTTAGGAGTACAAAATAGCAGCATGTCATAAATAATCGTAAAAAGAGAAACTTTTATATGGATATTGCCAATCCTTTTGAACAGGCTTGCAAATTCGTTTAAAAAGTAGCAAAAAGGGCTTTAGTAAAAGTTCTTTAAAACACGATAAACCGCGAATAACAAAACAATAAAAAACAATATACAATAAATAAAATATAAAATAAATAAATTATACAATAAGATTTTGAAAACAACTAAACAACAGTAAAATTGTAAAAAAAAAAACTCAGTTACCGACCGTCCTCTGAAACCTCTTTCCCTAAATTACACTTTTTGTATAAGAAATATTAAAATAATGAAAATTCAGAAATATTAGAGATACAAATTTAAATTATTCATAAAATTCCTTTAAAGAAAACTTTAAATGTATGAAAAAAAAAAACACCTCTATATCATTTTTTAAACCTTCATTTTGTTAAATAGTTCTAAGTGCAAAAACCTTATCTGAAAAAACACTGCTAGAATAACTAATCCGGTGTTTAAGTTAACTTCGGAACACCGTGCCGGAGCCACAAAAAATGTACAAGTATAATATATTAGATTAATAATAATATTATCTCAGGATAATGACACGTTTGTTTTGATGACATGCATGTGAAAAAGATGATGATGATGATACACATACACATATAAATTTTTTACGCACACAAACATAAAACAACCTGGGGCTCGTTTAATACTTAATAAGATACGTGTGTACTATCATACTAGATTAAATCATGAAAGAATACCAAGAATCAGGGTAAAGGGTAGATCAAATCAAAGGCTGCCATGACTCCTTTTTAATAAATTTCGACAGCAAATACCAGAATTTCATTCTACATTTATTTGTCTAAAAATGGTTACATTCTATTGAATATTTGGGCAACCAGGATTCTACTAGGATTAGATAGGGGTGGTCCCAGGACCCTTATAGGGTTCCTAACGGGGCATTGTTCTGTTAGGGCTTTGACGAGTAAGTGGGATAATGCCATACCGGACTTCTGCAGGCTGTGCGGGGATGTTGAGGAGCTAGAGACGGTAGAGCACGTACTGTGCCACTGTCCTAGGATGCAGGATCTCAGGCAGAAATGGCTAGGGGATCCGATCCAGCCGATCTACTAGGGTTTGTCTGGAAAATAGGACGGCTGTTTCTGACGGTGGGACTGTAGAGGGATTATGTCCTACGAAGTTTTTATATGGAAATGCTTCCCTTGGGCGCATAACCCTTCTTAACCTAACCTAACATTAACCGAAATAAAGGTGATTAATCGGGCAATCGATTATTTTTGCATTAAGGGTCATCAAAAATTTATTTATTTTTTATTTTTAGTTAATAATTGTTTTAATTAAACTGGAAAAACAATGTGGCTTTATAATATAAATATAATTTTGCCATTTAAAAATTGTTTGTGTTTTTTTCGCAATTCATTTGCTAGTAAAAAAAATAATAAAAATTTATCACCAACTAAGGAAATATCACATTCGGTCCACTCTTACTTTAAAAAAAATAGCCTAAAATTTTATTTTTTTATTTTTTTTAGTTCATTTGTGAGTAAAATAGAGATATTTATAATTGCCACTTTCAAGGGCACGAAGAATGTTGATGAAAGTCGTAACAGAAGAGGAAATGCATTCCATTCAGCTTGTGTCTAATAACTTTTTCTGTGTAATTTCCATGATAACTAAATAAAAATACACTCAGAATATTATGTAGTTAACTGTTTGTAGTTTAATAAAAAAGTTTTCCGTTCCATTTAAAAATAAAGGAACATACATTTATTTTTCAAAGAAATATCTAATTTAACTTTTTTAAACATTTATTCGAAATAATTTACTATCATTAACCATATTTTTCAGTTTCATTTATTTTTTTCATTTATTTGAAATTTAATAATAATTTACCCACAAAACTGAAATTTGTGGTTTATTTGTGTCCGTAACAGTTATTACAAACTTAAATTTTGTTTGCTGTCTGTTTCAAAAAATATTTTCAAAAAATTTCAATTTGTTTTTTTATTTAAATTGGTTGTATATATACAAAATTGTTCAATACAAATTACAAGAACTTCATAAACACACATCCATAAACAAATACATTCACACAAAAAGTGTTTATAGCTTCATATGCATACATACATTTTGTATTGCACGAGTATATTAAAAAAAAAACAAAAAATACAAAAACGGAAATAATTTCAAATAAATGAAAAAAACATTTATATTTTAAGGATTGGTAGGTAAAATTTCGACACTTATTTTAACTGATTATATCATTTGTTTCTTACGGATGTGTCAGTTGATTAATCAACATTTAAAAATAAATAACAAATGGCATTTAATTTAAATGAAAATTAAGTAGACCGGTTTTTAAATGAAATATCATTTCTTTTAAATGATATTTTCAGTTATTTTAACTTACAAAATTTTTTAAATGTAAGAAAAAGTTTTCATTTAAAAAAAAATCTATGATCTCGAACCAGACCAAAAACAAGGTAATCCCCCTACCGCTTTAGGAGTACAAAATAGCAGCATGTCATAAATAATCGTAAAAAGAGAAACTTTTATATGGATATTGCCAATCCTTTTGAACAGGCTTGCAAATTCGTTTAAAAAGTAGCAAAAAGGGCTTTAGTAAAAGTTCTTTAAAACACGATAAACCGCGAATAACAAAACAATAAAAAACAATATACAATAAATAAAATATAAAATAAATAAATTATACAATAAGATTTTGAAAACAACTAAACAACAGTAAAATTGTAAAAAAAAAAACTCAGTTACCGACCGTCCTCTGAAACCTCTTTCCCTAAATTACACTTTTTGTATAAGAAATATTAAAATAATGAAAATTCAGAAATATTAGAGATACAAATTTAAATTATTCATAAAATTCCTTTAAAGAAAACTTTAAATGTATGAAAAAAAAAAACACCTCTATATCATTTTTTAAACCTTCATTTTGTTAAATAGTTCTAAGTGCAAAAACCTTATCTGAAAAAACACTGCTAGAATAACTAATCCGGTGTTTAAGTTAACTTCGGAACACCGTGCCGGAGCCACAAAAAATGTACAAGTATAATATATTAGATTAATAATAATATTATCTCAGGATAATGACACGTTTGTTTTGATGACATGCATGTGAAAAAGATGATGATGATGATACACATACACATATAAATTTTTTACGCACACAAACATAAAACAACCTGGGGCTCGTTTAATACTTAATAAGATACGTGTGTACTATCATACTAGATTAAATCATGAAAGAATACCAAGAATCAGGGTAAAGGGTAGATCAAATCAAAGGCTGCCATGACTCCTTTTTAATAAATTTCGACAGCAAATACCAGAATTTCATTCTACATTTATTTGTCTAAAAATGGTTACATTCTATTGAATATTTCCTTGCAGTAAAACTTTAAAGGAATTTAATTTTAAACTCAAAATCTAAAACTAGTAATTTTAAAGACCTTAAAATAATTTGAAGAAGTCTTATTGACAGCAACTGACAAAATTATTGTTTATACATATGTCTTTTTACATCGTTAATCATTAAAAGTGTACTTTTAGTAACCCTGTTCTAAGTGAAATAATTAATCTAGTGAAATAATTAAGCTCCTAAGGTTCTGAAGAATCTACATTTATGTGAGCTTGTAAACATTGACTTTTGGCCGCCATACACAGAAATTTATCACTGTTCGTCGTATTTACACAACCCTAGAAACCCTAACCAGAATAGGGGGTAGTTTAAATATATTTACTAAGGCTGCCATAACACTTTTTTTTGACAAATTTAACTATAGAAATGTTTACGAATTTTCAAAGGAAAATAAGTTTGGTGCAGCATGTATGACTTAAGTTTATACTACATTCTTTTCGTTTGGAAAAAAATACAATTAATTGGATATTTGTTTAATTCACAACGGATATTGTATTGTTGTATCGGTTGTATCGTGTATTACTTTACAATAGTGTAAAATAGTTGTTGGTATTGTAATTTATACTTAAAAATCTGATACAATATTACAACTTCATTTGCAGTGTTTATTAAATGTTGTATTGTGTATCATAACATATCAGTCTCAAGTGAATGCCAATTTTTTCACTTTCACCTTTATTTTGCATTTTATTTTGATTTTTCTTCTTCACTCAAAAAAAAAAAGACATGAACTAAAATGTAATCAAAAATTTCCTTCAAAATAGTCCTCAATTTAAGTAAATTTTTATAAAAACTTAGAAAAATTTTCTTAAAAAGAATAAAAATTCCTTAGTTTGAGGAAAAACGAAATAGTTTATATATTCAGAAATAGTTCATATTTTTCCTAAGTAAAATTTCTTGATTTTAGGGGAGAAAAAAAGTCAATTAAATAAAAAATTCATTGATTTTTAGAAAAAAAACATCTTAGTTTTAAGAAAATTGCATTATCAAGTGTAATAAAATTAAGTTTCGTTCAAAAAAAATTTAGGACATAACTTACTCCCATTTAGTTCAAAAAATGTGTCTAACTTAAATCGAGAAAGTACTTGAACTTAACTAACTAAATTTTAAAAAGCCATTTCCAAAGAAAGTATATCACTTTCTAATTTTGAAGAATTGTTTTCTAAAAATTAGTTCAGACTATTAAAAACAAAAAGTAATAAATTTTTTTCCTATGTAATAATAAAAATTTACTTGATTTTAGAAACTGATGAACTATTTCTAAGGAAAATTTACATGAAACTTAGTTCAAAAAATAAAATATTCTTTTTTTCAAGTAAAAGTTTTCTAATTTTTAAAAAATAATAAAATTTGGTATTGGATTTTTTTGTTGGAAAACGTTTAAATTATTTTCAATATTCTTTTCCATAAAAACAATCAATTAAAAACAACTAGTTAGTTTTCCTAATTTTCATTAACAATTAAAAAAAATTATCGTGCATGATTGTTATTTTGGTGCGTGATTAAAAAATGGCATGCCCATATCTAATCTTAACAGTCTTTAACATTGAGCTAAAAGTAGTTTGAAATATTTTTTAAAATTTTTTTACCAAAAGCTTAAAAATTTCGAATTTGTGCTTTTATGTAATAATTTTCTTTGCTGACTTCAATACTAAATATAGCAAACACATTTTACACATTACGGCATAATAGCTTTAATATAATTGACGTATCGCTTATTAAACTTTATATTTTTCGAACTATTTTTTTCACTTAATAATAAAAAAGTTTAAATTCGTATATGTCAAATATAGTTTAAGCTAAAAATCCCAAAAATAAACTTATGATTTTTCCATTTTTCAATAATAACAAGAAATTTAACTGTGATATTTTGTATTTTTGCAACAATTTCCTTAAATTAGGTAATTTAAGAAGACAAAGGATCCCCAGTATTCTTTAGCCATGAATGCCGTGTGTCAGGTAGAGCGTCCCTTTTTGTAGTTCTCTCAAGCAGAACTGTTAATTACTTACGAAAAGGATCTGACTTTGTCACAAATTATTCAGAGTATCCAGCAGTACATTTTTTTTAATTTGTTTACCTTTTTGCTAATGAAATTTAATTTATATTTTAAATTAAAATTAACTATTGAACTAAAATAAAATTAAAATTTTTAAAATTTATCTGAACTAAGTTGCATGAAAATTTTCCTTAGAAATAGTTCATCAATTTGGAAATTGCTTTCTAAAATATCGTTAATTTTACTACTCGCGAACAAAAAATGAACACACATTAAGTTCAAGTACTTTCTCGATTTAAGCTAGACACATTTTTTGAAATAAATGGGAGTAAATTATGGCCTTAATTTTTCTTTTTTTTTTTTGAACTAAACTTAATTTTATTACATCTGAGTATGCAATTTTCTTAAAACTAAGATGTTTTTTCTTAAAATTAATAAATTTTTATTCAATATACTTGTTTTTTTTTTCTCCTAAAATCAAGAAATATTACTTAAGAAGGGTATGAACTATTTCTGAGTATATAAACTATTTCGTTTTTTCTCAAACTTAGGAATTTTTATTCTTTTTAAGAACATTTTTCTAAGTTTTTATAAAATTTTACTTAAATTGAGGACAATTTATAAACTATTTTGAAGGAAATTTTTGATTACATTTTAGTTCATGTCTTTTTTTTTTGAGTGTATGCAATCCTAAGTAGGTTAGATTAAAACAAGAGGAATGGAAATTGAAGATACTCTTCGAAAGAAGTTCATATGTCCAAAATTGTATGCCCGTAAGCTCAAAAGTCGGCTTGTTGTGTGCTCTCATCAGTAAATAACTTATCTAAATAATAACCAAAATTAGACGTCAACCTCGGTGGAAAGGCCCTATCTGAGATCGAATGTATTAAGCTTAAATGGTATTACTAAATCAAAGCGACTTTATGCAATTTCTATGTAATATAATTCATTGCAACAGATAGTGCTCTTTCTGGGGAAAAACTTATTTCGGTTATTTTTTGTAATCTTTTTGAAGAACTCGAAAAATACTTTCGATACTTTCCTTTTTTGGTATAAAAATTACCAATTCGGAAGGTAAATTTCGGGACCTAACTTAGGCTAACTTTTTCCAACCAATTTGAAGGTCAAAAGTTTCAAGACCACAAAAAACTGAAAACATGAAAAAATTATCTAAAATACAGTTGAGGCGATATTTAGGTTTACCAATTTACAAACTAAAATATCTAATCTAACAGACAGCATATAATACGGAATCCCGATATGTTTCGCTATCGGATAAATCGAGATTTTAGTTACAGAATTATACTCCACACTATGTTTGTTACTCCTATCACTATATTTATTGTGCCGTTAATTAGAATTCCTTCCCAATATTTGATTTGTTTTCCGAAATATTACTCAAATCGTACTGCGGTGTAGGGTCTCATATAGCCGACTAGTTTTTTAAATTGTTTTTTTTTTTATTTATATTTTTTGTAGAGTAGTATAAACAACATAAACGTACACAAATATAAATAATGTCTGGCACATAAAACTGGATGAATTATTTGTATTATAACAAAAAACAAGCACAAAAAAACATTGATTAACCAAAGAAAAAAAAACTGAAACTATTTTGACACCTTAACTATGTTTCTTGACGAGCCATTGAATTGTGAGCCCAAGAATAAATCGTTGACAGAAGCAGAAACAAATTTGTTCATTTATTTGGGGTGGGGAACGTCAAAGTATTTCTATTGTTTTTTTGTTTTTAATTGCTATGGAGTTTTATTTGTTTCATGTATTTTTCATCCATTTTTTGGAAAAATAAAAAGACAATTTCATTAAATGTATTCATAATAATGCAATTTATTTTATTTTTTAACAATTTGTTTATTTTGTTATACGAGGATGGGTCAATAAGTCTGTGACTTTTTAAGTGAAACACAGGTTTTTGGATAAAAAAAAATTATTTTATTTTTCAAGATAGTCTCCTTTAAGCTCTATACACAAACAATAAGATTTATCGAGGTGAGATGATTTCATCGTTGGAGGCAAATATCTTTCCGCCGAGCCAAATTCCACTTTCTGCTCAATCCTCAAATCAAATCAATGGATATTAAACACAAACTAAATGACGCAGCTTGTTCAAATTTTGACAGGAGTCAAAATTTAAAAAAGTTAAGGACTTTGAATATTTACGGGTTAAAGGAAGCGAAAAAAGATGGCTACCTTCTTATGTACATGTCCATAGGGAATTATACATATGAAAAAAGATAGCGTTGGTAACGTTATACATTATATGTAAATTTATTTAACCTTTAGTTATAAAATTCAAGTTAGGGTTATACACTAAAAAAAAATGAACTAGAATTTAGAAAAATTCACTTATTTAGAGGAAATGAATATTAGAAACAAATTTTTCATAAAATTTGGTCAAAATTTCTAAATTATAGAAAAATTTTACTACTGAGAAGTAAATTTTTATTAGAAAACAGTAAAATTTCCTCCTAATTAGTTCATACATCATTTAAAATTGTACTGTTAGTTAGGAAGTGTTTCCTTGGTTTTAAGAAAAATTTTATTTTATTTAAGTTCATTAGATAATTTTTTTTTACTAAAAACTAGGACTTAACTTCCTAAAAATAAGGAAATATTTTCTAACAACAAGTTAAATAACACTTCTTTTAAGTGAAAATCATCCTTATCCTGATTCTATGGTAAAGGTAATATATTTTCCCATATATTTTAAAGTACTTTACTCATTGTGTAAGTATTTTCCCACTTTCGGAGGACTTCCACTTTGTGAGGACACTGCTCTTAACAAGCTACCATTTTGTCTTAAAACTAAATTGGATTATACTAAATTCATGTATTTTAAATATAAATTAAATTATATTAGCAAAAAGGTAAACAAATTAAAAAAATGTTCTGCAGGATATCCTGAAACGTAAAAAATTGTAACAAAATCAGTTTTTTTTTGTAGTTAATTAACGGTTCTGCTTGAAATAACTACAAAAAGGGACACCCTAAGTGACACACGGCATCTATGGCTTAGGAAAACTGGAGGTCCTTTGTCTTCTTTAATTAACAAATTTATTACATAGAAGCGCAAATACGAAATTTTTTACCCTTTGCTAACTAAATTTTAAAATATATTTTAAGCTACTTTAAGTTCAATTTTTAAGACTGTTAAGATTATAATGAAAGATTTTTGACTCACACTCACGCACGATCATGAACCAAAAATTACAATCATGCACGATAGTTTTTGTAAATGGTTACTTTAATTTCTTTTATTTAATAATATTTTTTCTTGAAAATTAGGAAAACTAACTGGTTTGTTTTAAATTGATTGTTTTTTTGGAATAGAATATTAAAAATAATATAAACGTTTTCCAACAAAAAAATGCCAAATTTTATTATTTTTTAAAAATTAGATAACTTTTACTTGAAAAAAAGAATATTTTATTCAAATGTTTAAAATTTATCTGAACTAACTTGCATGAAAATTTTCCTTAGAAATAGTTCATCAGTTTCTAAAATCAAGTAAATTTTTATTATTAGATAGGAAAAAATTTATTACTTTTTGTTTTTAATTGTCGGAACAAATTTTTCAATTCTTCAAAATTAGAAAGTGGTATACTTAAAAACTGAATTTGGAAATGGCTTTCTAAAATTTAGTTAATTTTACTACTCGCGAACAAAAAATGAACACGCATTAAGTTCAAGTATTTTCTCGATTTAAGTTAGACACATTTTTTGAACTAATTAAGAGTAAATTATGTAATTTTTTTTTTAATTTAACTTAATTTTATTACATTTGAGTATGCAATTTTCTTAAAACTAAGATGTTTTTTCATAAAATTAATAAATTTTTATTACTTATTACTTAGGAAAAATATGAACTATTTCTGAGTTATAAACTATTTCGTTTTTCCTCAAACTTAGGAATTTTTATTCTTTTTAAGAAAATTTTTCTAAGTTTTAATAAAATTTTACTTAAATTGAGGACAATTTATAAACTATTTTGAAGGAAATTTTTGATTACATTTTAGTTCATGCCTTTTTTTTTTTTTTTTTGAGTGTAGAAAAAATAAAGAGCATGTGTAAAGTTCTAACTCATGAACTAGCTTGTTTTGGTTTAAAACTCTCTCTCTTTTTCTCTATTTCTTACAATTAATACCGAAGAAGGTGTTATCAAGTTATCTATTTTACAACCACGCGGTTTAAAAGTTGAAAAGTCATTGAAAATAAAAGTGTTAAAATGTTCGTGAAAGTAAAAATTGCTGGAAATTTGCAATTGTAAAAATTGTTGAACCACAAAGTGAGGATTTCACTTCAAATAGAATCGTATTTTCAAGTAAGTATTGAATACTTTTATAATACAGTTTTTTCACTTTAGTTGTAAAAAAGCTGAACACGACGTAGAAGGCAGAGAACTGCAATTTAGAGATTGGGACGGTGATTTATTAACACCGGATATCAGAATAAGGCTAATATTAAAAACTTTATTATTAAATAAAAAATAAATTAAAAAATTACAAAGCTCAATATTAAATTTGTTTCATTTATTTTCAGTGAAATTTTATAAATAAAAGGTGTCAGTTTTAGTCCTGCCTAGATTAAAATCAACACCCGTTTAGTATACAATTCATTCCGTATGTTATGGAAAATAACACCAATTTCAGTTCTGCTTAGCTTAAAAACAACACTCGTTTAGTATAAATGGAGGGAGGGAGGGAGTGCCACCCCCTCTCCCCCTCTCCCCATCTCCCTCACCCCACTCCCCCTCTCCCACTCTCCCCCTCTCCCAGTATCCCATGCTACCATGATTCCTTTTTATCCAAATTTTAATATCGGGGATTAGCCTATACCTCCATCTCCCGTTTTCATCCAGATACCACCTGTGTTTCTTGCATTTTCCTTTATTTCGGCTAGTTTAGTTTTTGCTCCATCGGGCTATATTGTTCGCATCTTATAAGTTTCCTTCCCTTGTAAATCTACTTTATTTCTAGTACCAGTAAGTCTATTGGTGTTAGTCCAGCAAGTACTAATGCTGCACCTGTTGACACCGTACGGTACGACGATATGATACGAAGCGCACTTATCCTTTGTGGTTTCTGCACTTCCCTCGTTCTTGTCCTTATGCTACCCACCGTGGAAATTATTGGTGCAGTATAAAGTAGATGGGAATGCACCACACTGTTTATAAGGCTCCTTATATATGGCATGGGACCTCCGCCAGTTCCAGGCCATTTCTCCTTAACCATCTGCTACAACGGATTAGGCTGCCATTCAATATTATTTCGATTAATTGAGGCCCTGGTTGAGATATAACCAGTGCAATACCCTCTGCATAGCCAATTAACTACCACCCTCTTTAAGTTCCATGTTCAAAAGGCCATCATACATTACATTCCAAAGAAAGGGGCCTAGAACAGAGCCCTGTGGTACGCCGGAGGTAATACAATATCTCCCAATTCCATTCTCTGTCTGGTATAAGAGGATTCTCCAGTACATTCCGCTAAGCGGTGTTAAATGCATTTTGTGCATCGAGTCCCGTACCCCTGCCCAAAACTGATTAGATTCTTTGGTTTAAAATTTAATTAATCAAATTGAATTATTTAGTTTGATTTATAAAAAGAATTCTTTAAATCAACTTGATTTGTTTAATAAGATAAAGATTGAATTATGGTATTAAATAATTTAATCAGAAAAATTAATTCGTAAAATAATTCGTCAAAAATTAAATCAGACTTGAAAATTGATTTATTTATTTATATATTTATTTATATATTTATATATTTAATCGAGCCACATGGGTCATATACGATTAATACAAAATACAGTAAAAAATGTAATATACAGTAGAAAAAATATAATTAACTAAAATTTAGTAATGAAATAATGAAAAAATCTCAAAAAAATCAATGAGTGCAATCGCCTCAAATTCGTCCTTCTTGTACCACTATAAACTTCTAAACAATACAAGATGTGCGTCATAAAAAGAGAGCGCGCTAATCTAAATTTGATATGGATCGGTAGGAAACAATCAGGACTAGTAATCCAAATTTCGCAGCTACATCAGATATATGATTCTTAAAATTCAGTCTACTATCAAGAGTTAATCCCAAGCATTTCATGGTGTTCACAAACTGAACACCGATACCATTAAATTAAATATTCATAGAATAATGAGAAGAAGGAAGAGTCCCAAGAATTAAAGCCTTTGTCTTAAGTGGATTGAAGGTTAGTTTATTGTCAACTGCCCAGACCAAAACCTGGGACAAAACATAGTTTATAGTTGCCTCATGGCAGTCAACAAACCTTTTATCATCCGTAAAAAGCAGATTAATATAGTCGGCATATAAAAAAAATATTACGAGAAGAAGTTCCAACAAATTTAATAAAGTTATTAACATACATAATAAATAACAAAGGACCTAGAACTGAACCCTGGGGCACACCACTAGTACATCGCCTTCACACAGAGTTGCGGCCATTTAGACCAACGAATTGTTGTATACCAGAAATTTATGAATACATTAATCTGCATGAAGTAGAGGAAAATTTAAATTCAGAAGATAGTTTCTCATTTAATACAATCAAATGCTTTACTGAGATCAAGAGAAGCTAGGGTCGATATATTGCCATTATTATTATTACGACGAACACTTTCTGTAATACTAAGAATCAGAGATGATGTACTAGATCCTTAACAAAAGCCGTAGTGACAATTACTAAGGAAAAATTCTAATTCCAAATGCTCTAAAATCTGATCCTTTAATACCAGCTCAAACGCCTTCGATCAACAACAAAGAATACTGATAGACCTAAAATTATCCGAACGTGTTTGTGTTTATTTGATCGTCTCCAGGGTCTTTAAAATAATTGTCCATACTTATTTTGTTCACTGTACCAGATGTTATTTAACAGCTGTGTATGTTAAATTACTAAAATTGTTGTGAAAAAAGATTCGCTGTATTATGTGATAAGAAAATTATAAATTATAAAAAAATAATTGAATGAGTTATTAACAAAACTAGTTATAAAGAATGTCCTGCTTTGGTTGCAGTAAAAAATATGGTTTATTTTGCAAAGAGGTAAGATGGTGTAAAGGAAATATAAAATATGAGTCATTTAAGCTAAAGTAAATAATAAATATCGCATTAATTTAATATCGATTATATTACTCTATAGTATGGCTGTCCCAATTGTGGTTATTCCTATTGCGCCAAGTGCCTTAAACGACCAGTGGCGGTGCCAAAACATAACAGCAAGATAATGAATGTATGTCTGATATGCTACGATAAATTATCCAAATTGAAAGCAGTTGAAAAGGTAATCGATGTGGATACAGTGCCAGGAACGATAGTAACAAAAACCAATAAGGGTATAAGAAATGAAGCTATTGTTTATACAGACATAAATACTTTGCTAGAAGTAGAACCATCCGCGGCTTTAATGGGTGAGGTGTTGGAACCAATATCACCAGCAAAAATGACAACATCAACACATTCCAATTCCGAAAATTCCGATATAACGGAAAATCTCGATTGTGCAATATTAAAACATTTAAAAAATTTAAAGGTTACTGATCCATCCTCATTTCCGACCGATGATGAAATACGTTCACGATTGGCCAACCTTAGTGGTATGCCCCAAAAGGATTATTCCAAAAAAGATTTACTCTTAAATACAGATCAACGTAGTGATCAAGAAAAAATGAATGATTTGTTAACGCAGTTCATGGGAGAAACTCAATTAGATCATCGTTTAGAGACCGAAAGAAATGATTCGCTATCAGATATAGAAAGAAGACTAAGAGCATTAAGAGATGAACCTGTAGTAGCTGCAAATACCTTGAATATTGCAGCCACTACTTCACCAGACACAAATACACCCAGTGATAATGAACAAGATGATGAAACTATTCTTAAGAGTATAATGGAAAAGGTATGAATTAAACGTAGAAATTTTTATCATAGAATTTTTCGGGGCCTTGTAGATTTTTGTGCTTCGATATATATTGGTTTAGTTCGTCTACACAGTAGGTATCTAGTGCTTTGGGGAGAATTTAAATATTTTGGTAACAGTATTGAGCAGACTAAAAAAATTTAAGTTTTTTAAATCGGTTCATATATAAGAAATTGGCATGCTTTCATATTTTGTGTATGCCTGAGTTACCCCCCTACTTTGGTAAAACTTCTGATATTCCTATATGTCGGTCGTTAAAATCTCACGGATTTCCGATCAGCCAGTAAAAAATGGCTACATTATTTCCAAATTGCCTTTATTCTACCGACTGTGCGTTTACGTTGTAGAAATAAGCCGAGAAAATTATTAATGAATCAAAATCGGCTTTTTGATTATAGTGAAATCTGTTTAGAAAAATTGCAGAATATCTTTTGTTTTTAATTAATCATATCGTCAGCTTATTATTGGTTCGACCCACTGACCATTTATAAAATAATTAAATTAGGAATGGATTATATAAAATTTAAATATAACCCTTCTGATTCCGAAATCTGTTTCAAATAATAATCTGACGATATGCTAAACATAAATTTCCCCTTTTTAATGCCGAAATCCGTTTCTAATAATAATCTGGCGGCATGCTAAATAAATTCTAAAAAAATATTTTCTTTAATTCAGCAAAAGCAATCGCGAAAAATACACAATCTATCGGTTTTTTTAAAGTAAAAAATACTTTTCAAAACTCGATTTTATTGAAATGCAGGAATATTAAAAATTTTCAACCAAAATAAAAAAGTTTGTTTTAAAATCATTCTTCATGAAAAATATCGATCAAAGACGCATTTTTATTTGAAAATCTAAGATTTTTAATATTTTTGTTTAAATTTCATTTCTGAAAATATTTTCTCCTTTTATGAGAAACATTCGTTCACATAATTTTTGTTGAAAAATAAATTGAAATAAAAATTCATTCTATGAGGCACAAGTTTTTAATTAAAGTGGATTTGTAAAATCATATGGAATTAAAAAGTTTTACCAAGAGATGGCACTGCTAGCTCCAAACTTTTTTTTCTTAAGTTGGTATAACTGTCCTGAGAACACATGCAAAGTTGCAAGTCATTCTGTCAATTCTTTCTTTGTTTACAAGCCATTTTAAGTTGACGTGTCATTGATTTTTTTTAATATGGAAAAAAATTTAATATCGTGCAGTCATTAGATTCTTTGTTTTGAAGGGTTTAAAAGCAAAGAAAATTTATGAACTATTGTTAGAAGTGTATAAGGAGTCCTCACCTTCAAAACGCACCGTTGAATTTTGGGCTGGTGAATTTAAACGTTGTCGTACCAGCCTTGAAGACGATCCACGCGAAGGACGACCAAAAACTGCAACCACAGCAGAAATCATTGAGCAGGTACATAATATGGTTAGTGAAGATCCAAGTTTGACTAAGCGTGAAATTGCTAACGCCACAGGCATCTCAGACGAACGAGTACTCCATATTTTACATGAAGAATTACGTATGAAAAAACTGTTTGGAAAGTTAGTGCCGCACACATTAACAATTCAACAAAAACTGGATCGAAAACAAATTTCTCAGCGTAATTTGGGTCGTATTAAGCCGAATAAACCGACTTCTTGCGTCGTTTTATAACTATGGATGAGACTTGAATCTACCACCATGATCCTAAATTGAAAAAAGAACGTTTACAGTGGACTGAAGTTGGTTGTTCAGCTCCAAAGCAGGTGAAGTCACAACGATCAGCAAAGAAGGTTATGGCATCAGTTTTTTTGGATGCAAAAGGAATTTTGTTGATTGATTATCTTCAGAAAGGTAAAACAATCAACTCTGAATATTATTGCAGCCTTTTGGATCAGCTGGATGAAAAAATTCGTGAGAAAAGACCTGGTTTAAAGAAGAAAAAAATCATTTTTCATGTCAATGCACCTGCTCACAAAAGTGTTTTGACGATGGCTAAATTCAAAGAACTAAAGTACGAATTGCTTGTACATCCACCGTATTCACCAGCTTTGGCTCCCAGTGACTACTATCTCTTCAGAAATCTCAAACAATTCCTTCGTGGAAAGCATTTTTTGACGAATAAAGGGGCCATAGCAGCCGTAGACGGTTATTTTGCAGAGCTTCCGGAAAACCATTATAAGGATGGGATAAAATTATTGGAACAAGTGTATTGAGCTTCTAGGAGATTATATTGAATTCAAAAATATATTTCTTAACAAAAACTGTAGTCTTTCATTTCGAGCGCAGGAACTTTTCAACCAAACTGTATTTTGCCGTAAAAGAATTCAAAATGTTTCACTTCAAAATTTTTTATGTGGATTTGGAATTCAGAAGAGCGCTGAATATTTAAAAATTTTTAGAGAAAAAAAAATATTTTTAAAAATGTATTTGTTGAAAATAGTTTTAACCTAAAAAATGTTCCCAAAGAAATATTAATTTTTATTTTACAATCTTCAAACTTTAAACCTGAAAACTATTCTTAACGGAAAAACTAAACAAGATCTTTAGCGTACGACCAAAATAAGTTTGTCGTTAGGCGTGTCAATAGCATGTGAAACAATTTTATTTATTCATATTGTAATACGTCTACGTACAACTTTCTTTGATTTTTTGGGAATTATGTTTTTGAAAGAAAAAAATATATAAATTGTGTTTCCCTAGAAACACAAATATTCAAAAATTTAGTAAAATGTATATTTTAATTCTTTTTCATTTTATTGATAACAAAATTTCATTGCAGTACTTAGCTGAAGCACGTTTACCCGAAGGCCCTTCAGCATTGGAAACAGAAGTTTCTGCTGGTATACCAAAGCCCCCAGAAGGTGTTGACACTGAAGAATTGCCCTGGTGTAATATATGTAATGAAGATGCGGTATTTCGTTGTAAAGGATGCGATGGTGAATTATTTTGTTCACAATGTTATCGTGAATGTCATGATGATGATGAAGAATATCGGGCTCATGTTAAAGAGCCCTATAGTGCTCCACCCAAATTTAAGGAAAATCATTTTTAAGAAATAAAAAAAGGCTTTGTTGTTTCTTTTTGTATTTTTTCATCAATGATATTCGTACGTTTAACAGTAGCTTAAATTTATTAATAAAAAAAAGTAATAAATACTATTTAGCAAAAAAAAACAAATATAATAATTTGTATAAAAAAAACTTTAAAAATATCTACCAAAGTTATATATGCATAAACTTTTTTAAAGCAGCATATAAAATCCATACATAATGATTAATCTATTTTATTCCTTGAATGAAAAATTTTTTTATCATACTAACTTCAGTTATAACTTAGTTTTTAACTTTTAGTTTTTAATTTCATTTTGTATACATTTTAATTTTTTTTTTGGGATTCACTATTGTCTAACAAATTCCATATTAATTTGTCTACAGTTTTAAAAATTGGTCAAACTATTGTTTAGTGTTTAAACTTGTTTTGACGATTTTGTGTTTGAACAAGTTAAATTTCTTTTCAATACCAAAACATATAAATGTTGTAATTTTCTCTTATAGAAATTCGTGTACATTTTTTTGCTGTAAAGTAATTGAATTTCAGACTTACATACTAAATTCGAATTATTGCACTAGGGCATTTTAGATAGTTGACTCTCGGGGTTTTCTGCTTTCTAGTTGTGTGTTTCGTGATACTAATTAAATTCTTAATTTTTCCAAATACTT